>OU892285.1:30385754-31109392 GCA_917834065.1 Ceutorhynchus assimilis
ATTGTACTTTCTGAAACATGGACAC
The DNA here is from genome assembly GCA_917834065.1 of Ceutorhynchus assimilis. NCBI lineage: Eukaryota > Metazoa > Arthropoda > Insecta > Coleoptera > Curculionidae > Ceutorhynchus > Ceutorhynchus assimilis. The sequence goes on from OU892285.1 coordinate 30,385,780, forward strand.
TAACTAACACTGACATATACAAAATAAACGGATATAACTTATTGTATAGTCAAGGCGACATAAATAAAAACGATGGTGTAGTGGTATTTATCAAAAATTCATTTAATTATTCGTATAAAGTGATCAATATGGGTCCAGTAAAAGTGTTGCAGATTATTATACATTTCTTTAACAGAAGGATTCACCTGACGGCTGCGTACAGACCACCATCCACATGTGCAAATACTTTTATCCATGACTTATCAGATTATTTAAGGCAATGTGAGAGTGGCTTTGATGTTTATATATTTCTCGGGGACATTAACATAAATTTGTTATCCGACAATGAATTGACCAACGACTACTTAAATGCATTTTACGAGTATGGTTTTGTATCTGCGATAAATAACAAAACAAGAGTATCAGGTATGTCAGAAACTTGCATTGATCATATTTTTTTAAAGACTAAAGCATCCTTCCAACCCAAACATAAACCAATAATACTGGAAAATGACATAACTGATCACTATTTGCAAATATTGCAGATCATTAGCCCAATTAAACCAAAAAATACTACTCATACTGAATCATCCCATAAAGCATACCTAAACTACGCTAAACTTAACAATATGCTTGAAGACGAAAACTGGAATCTCGTATATAATGAAGATAATGCAAATAAATGCGCAAACTCATTCATTGACATAATAAATAGCTACTTGGAACAGAGCACCACTTACATTAGGCTCAAAAATAAAACAGCAAAAAAAACTCCATGGATTACTGGAGGGCTACTTAAGTCAATCCAAACAAAAAACAAGTTATTTAAAATACAGAAACAGCACCCATCGCAAGAAAATGTTAATAGGTACAAACTTTATAGAAATAAATTAACTTCTCTAATAAAATCCACCAAATATAACTTCTATAAGGCAAAAATCTCGAGATTTAAAGAAAATTCCAAAGCAATTTGGTCCCTTGTAAAAGAAATCTCAGCCGAAAGCACAAAAAACGAAATAACCGAAATTTATACAAAGAATGGACAGAAGTCAAATGATAGCAAAGAAATATCAGATAGTTTTGTCAACTTTTTTACCACAGTGGGAAAATTCTTATCTGATAAAATAAAACCATGCACTCACAATAATAATTTATTCAGGCAACAAAATGGTTATTGTAATAATAATGCATTATTTTTGCGTCCTACTGATGAACATGAAATTACTCAAAAAATAAATGAACTTAAAAGTGGGAAAGCACCTGGCTACGACAATATTAGTAATGACACTCTTAAAAGATTTTCGAATTCCATAGCTGGACCCCTAGCCTCCGTAATAAACAAATCATTCACAAATGGGGTTTTTCCGGAAATATTCAAAAAAACCATAATTAGACCTATTTTCAAAAATCGAGACAAGCTCGATGTTAGTAATTATCGACCAATCTCTCTTATAAGTGGATTTTCTAAGGTCTTTGAAAAAATTTTAAACGATCGTATCATAAACTTTCTTGATAAACATAATATCCTTTCAAAAAAACAATACGGCTTTAGAAAAAATATATCGACCGAAGATGCAATGATAGATCTTACAACTCATATTTACAAAGCACTAGATAAAAATGAACCATCTCTAGCCGTTTTTATAGACCTATCAAAAGCATTTGATACGGTAGATCACAAACAACTCCTGGCAACTTTGGAATGTATTGGATTTAGGGGAATTCCATTGAATCTAATGAAGGATTATCTCTCGAATAGGACTCAGCGTGTAAAAATAAATAATACCTTTAGTGAGGAACGAGTAATAGAGTATGGCGTGCCACAAGGCACGGTCCTCGGACCAGTATTATTTAATGTATATCTCAACCAGCTATTTGGATTAAACATTGATGGAGAAATAATCAGCTTCGCTGATGATACAGTTATTTTATTTAGGGGAAAATCCTGGACTGAGCTAAAGCTCACAGCAGAGAAAGAACTTTCTAAAGTATTTCATTTTTTCAACCATAGGCTGCTAACTGTTAACATTGACAAGACATATTTCATCCCATTCACTTCCTACAAATCAAATCTGCCACATTATGAAACCCTCACTATTTCTAGTGATTGCTTATGCCCCAAATTATGTATTAAATTACAATCAAATGGTAAGTATCTTGGCGTAATTATTGACACGCATCTTAAGTGGGATAAACATATTTTATATGTAATGAAAAAAATTAGATCTTTATTTACTAAATTCAAACTTTTGAAAATGATCTTTCCACTCCACTATCTGAAAATGTTTTATTACGGGTTGGCTGACCCACATCTTAAATATGGAATTTTGGCGTGGGGAGGCGTAACAAATAATTTTATGCAGATGATTGAGAAATCTCAAAAATGGCTATTAAAAATAATACTGGGGAAAAGCATTCTCTATCCAACTAACTTATTGTTCGCAGAGGCAAACATTCTTGATATCAGGCAGCAATTCTGCTTGTCAATTTTAGTTAAACAGCATAACCAGAAATCAACACTGACTCCTATTGACCACTGTTATGAAACACGACATAGGGACAATAACTCTCGCATTCCTAAAGCATTGAAAACAATTACTCAAAGAAGCTTTTTTTTTCTGGGCCCCCGTATATACAATGTTATACCTAATGAAATAAAGTTATTGAATTCAAAAAACTTATTTAAAAAAAAGATAAAGGACTGGCTGACACATATTGGTAGAGTGCAAGCACATAGATTGGTTGACATGAAGAATGTATACTATGAATAATATTAACTAGTAAAAATTCGATTTAATTTATGCAAATACGCAAAGCTCATGGTTGCAATCTTCTGCTATGCTAGCCTATAAACGCACTTCTTGTACCAAATACTAAATAGGTAAATGTTTATATACCACCGCAGTATACCTATTAGCTATGTTCTTCTCACATTCTCGCCCTTAAACTTTTGAACAAATACAGCCACAAGAGTGGCAAACGTTTCAGAAAATTTTCATACATTTACCATACATTTACTCGCTGTCTATTAGTTATTAATTTATTAGTTATTAGGTTAGATATAGATTCATGCACTAATTATATTTAAAATATAGGATTTCTTCCCTATTATTATGTTCGCTAACTTTTATCGAATTCCTATTTTTATTTTCGTTTTGCTGCACGATTATGATTGTGATTTTACTTGGGTGCGCACAAGATCTGAAGATCTTTAGACGCATAACCCCAAATATATCTACATAATATCGAGTGCCTATCTAGATTAATATTCTTTCTTTTGTTAATTGTAATATGTAACTCAATTACGTAATATATTTATTTATTATTATTATTATTATATCTAAAATTTTGCTAGGTTTTCTTATAATGGAATAATTTCAGGTTTTTCCCAACAAATAGGTATCAAAACCAAGTGTCACAAGAACAAATATATAAGTATAGTTACTCTAGATTCAATCTATTTTTCTATTAGATCTTGTCTTTTATTTTTTACATTAATCAATTTTTCTCGTCTTTTTTAAGCTAACAAATCAAACCGCTCATTGTTACTTGAAATTTATGGAAACCTATGGAAGAATATTGTATCCCTTGCACTATACTGCCAGAATTAACAACTAAACAAACTCTAGGCATATCCAAGAAACTTCTGGAGCACACAAAAGGTATTTATTTAAAAAAATCTAACTAAAAACTTAAAAAACACTGTAAATTATATCTTTGTTTTACCTCAAGGCGACTGTCAATAGTGTCAAACTGTCAGATCGTGTACTTGCCCTATTATACAAAGTCAGAATTTGGAAGATTATCCACTTTTTGTCAAATCGCATTTCAACAGGAATTACTAATGTTACTTTACCAAACTAGTGATATATTGTGACAAGTTATTCAAGTACAAACGAATGGATTGTTGCGGAACTTATGGGTGGACCCAGCCATCTATTCACCAATATGTTGGTTCAAGTACAATACTAACCCATAAGTTCCGCAATAATCCGCTTATTCGTAGAGGGTGTTTTTGTATATACCTAACGATAGTATTTGCTTAATACTTATTCTAGTATATTTTGCCCAAAGTACCTACAAGTATCTAAATAATATGTAAATGATTGGCAAAGATTGGCTGCCTTTCTAAAACAATTATTGCTCTATCGCTTGACTTGAATGATGTCGATTTTCCATTCCGCTCTATCTAATTTTTCAAACGTCAGGCTTTGATCGAAAGTTTAAAATGTATCTTTATCTAGCTTGCAACTTATGACCATTTATCTTTCCAAATCCCCCAGATATTTGAAACAAATTATCCATTAATAATGCAAGGTAATACTACACATAGTTTTTGCTGTCTAATATAACTAAAACGGTTACGGGCGAGCCTAATTTATCGTTTAATTCTAAGTGAGCAAAGTAATAAGCACGGTGGCTGAAATAATCCAATTTTCGCGGTATGAGCAATTTCCGTGGAAAATTAGTTTCTATTTACTTACTGTGCTAAGCCTCTAACGTGGTGGCATAATGACCACCAGTTTAATATATAAACTCGGACATTAATTTATTGTTCGATAAACGATAAAAATATAGGGCTATTTACTTAACCCAAAAGGCAATAATAAATCTTACTCTAAGTAAATTTCCACAAGCTTCCAGGGTTCCAGGAACGGTGTTTCCTAGGAACACTTTATTCTCAACAATATCCCTCCATCAATATTATTTACCAAATTTCATAAAAAAATAAGGGATTCGAACTTTTTTCCAGGAGTTTTCCTTTTGAAGATAATTTGTATCTGCTACCTTTAGAAAAAAAAAACGTTCTTATTGCTAAATTGTTAACCGGAGTGGATTTTTGCGTGATATGAATTTTAAGGATCTGTTGTGAGGGTAAATATATTCAATATATTCAGTACCATCTTTCAAAAATTTCGGCAAAATATGGCTTTATTTATGTTGGAAAAACATTAATGATACATTATGTGTGCTTCTAGTTTTTAAAATGAGTCTTATGTCAAAACAACATTATTATTTGTTATGTAAGGAACTTGATATAGAGATCATTAGTTCAAATATAAACATATAAAGTTACTATAATAATCGCAATTTTTTAAATTATAATTCAACTCACCGTACTTTTTTTTCTTCAGTTTAATTCCTTTTAAAGTTCACCACTCAAAAAAACCGTTTAACTTTACACACTGGTCGAAACATCGCAACCGCACCGGCAAAAAACAACAAAGCTCCCAAAAAGCTCATACTTTACCCAAACCCTAACCTAAGAAAGTTCACCTGCCTGTTTTGTATCAAACACTTGTCCCTATAATAGTACCACCTGTACTCTTTCAAGAAACCACCTTCTGTTATATTGCACCCCCAAACAAACAGAATAAATATAAATAAAAAGCTTGGCGTAGTACGGCAAACTAAAGTCGTAAGGTAAGAAAACCCAGTAACCGAAGAACCGAACCAGGTAAAGGAACCCGGCTGAGACAAGTTCAAGTAACCGTGTCTCTGTCGGTATTATTTGTTGAAGGTACTTGGTCGTCTTTTAGCGCCCGTGGCGCAAAGTTCAAGCTTTAACGGAACCACCAGACAAGGTTTACTTATATGTTGTGTGTGTGTCCTGGCTGAAATTAGAGGTATCTGGTACCTCGTTGGGTATGCACGTGCTGGGTGCGTAATATGATGATATAATGTAAAACAATCTAAGGTGTCAAAGAAGTCCAGAAATAGGTACTTTTTAAGACTGCCACTGGGTTTTGGGACCTGTTTTTTTTTTTTTGAAAATGGAGCAATCATGTGGGTGAAAGGAGAGAAATACTATATAGATCTTCTATCTAAACAACGAAATTGCCCATTTACTTCTTTATTATGTAATCTTCTTTTATCTATAGTCCATTTGAAAAAGACAGAGAGTAATAAATCATTTTTGCAGACTACCTACCTTCTGTTATCTATAAGCATTAGTTTGAAACTAATTTTAGAGTTTCTACGTCGCGTTGTCTTATTTATCAGCAAGTAATTTTAAAAAAAAATTGAAAATATTTGGAGTTTCTCCCCAGTTAAAAGTGTGCTTTATCCCTTAACGAGAAAATTATAACAGTCAGCGTATACAATGCTTTTAAATTTCAAAAACATAAAAGCAGTGTTGAAAGTTTAGCGGAAATGACGGGGATTGGAAAATCTACTACATAAAGACTTTTACGTGAAGAAAAATGTGGAAATTTGAAAGAACCGAAACCAGTTCCAGGAAAACTTAATGAGGTTTTCGACGAATTGGCCGGAAAACGAAATAAGAAAGAAAGTACCTACATGCGTTTTATTTTAATAAGGAAATCCCGAGCTTGAATAAAGTTCTGGCAGTGGTAAAAATGCCTGAAATTGGGAGAAATTAAGTAGGAAAAACAAAATAGGAATAAGAAATCACTGCTGATTGAAAGAAATGAAATTTTCGTATCGAGTATATACGCCACTTTTACAACCACTTCATATATCAAAGTCCAGTGATGTTACATCTGTTGGTTCTTTGGCACTCGAGCTTCACAAATTGAATGATGCATAAGTGGCCATTCAGATCACATTAAACCTGGTGATCTGCATTTTTTTGTCCTTCATTTAAAATATCTTTCTGTCAAAAATTGTACACTTTGGCATATTTCTAACATCAATGCATTTTAAATGAGGAAGTAGGGATCCAAATGAACCAATATTTGGTACAACTGGGCGTTAGTGAACCTATACGAAGTCCCAAAGGCAAGAATTGTTGAGTTATGACAGAAGAGACTTGTGACTGCACTTATAATTTGAAAAAATCGCAGCTAAGTCATTTTGAGCTTAATTGTCATGAAATTTGAGTATGTTTCAGCTAAAGCTTCAACAATTGAGGGAAAAAATACACACTTTATCTATTATTTACAGGTTTTCCAAAGTCTTTGAAATTAAGCTAATAAGAGACTTTTAAGTACACTTATAATTTGAAAAAATCGCAGCTAAGTCATTTTGAGCTTAATTGGCATGAAATTTGAGTATGTTTCAGCTAAAGCTTCAACAATTGAGGGAAAAAATACACACTTTCTCTATTATTTACAGGTTTTCCAAAGTCTTTGAAATTAAGCTAATAAGAAACTTTTGAGTGTACTTATAACTTGAAAAAATCGTAGCTAGGTCATTTTGAGCTTAATCTACATGAAATTTAAATATGTTTCACCCTAATCTTCAACAATTAAGGAAAAAAATATAAACTTGCTCTATAATTAACAGGCTTTCCAAAGTCTTAGAAATTAAGCTAATTAGAGACTTTCGGGTGCACTTTGAAACTTGAGAAAATCGCAACTTAATTTTTTTGAGCATAATCGTCATGAAATTTAAGTATGTTTCAGCTCACACTTCAATTATTGAGGGAAAAAATACAAACTTCACCTATTTTTAACAGGTTTTCCAAAGTCTTTGAAGTTAAGCTAATAAGATACTTTTAAGTACACTTATAATTTGAAAAAATCACAGCTAAGTCATTTTGAGCTTAATTGTCATGAAATTTGAGTATGTTTCAGCTAAAGCTTCAACAATTGAGGGAAAAAATACACACTTTCTCTATTATTTACAGGTTTTCCAAAGTCTTTGAAATTAAGCTAATAAGAAACTTTTGAGTGTACTTATAACTTGAAAAAATCGTAGCTAGGTCATTTTGAGCTTAATCTACATGAAATTTAAATATGTTTCACCCTAATCTTCAACAATTAAGGAAAAAAATATAAACTTGCTCTATAATTAACAGGCTTTCCAAAGTCTTAGAAATTAAGCTAATTAGAGACTTTCGGGTGCACTTTGAAACTTGAGAAAATCGCAACTTAATTTTTTTGAGCATAATCGTCATGAAATTTAAGTATGTTTCAGCTCACACTTCAATTATTGAGGGAAAAAATACAAACTTCACCTATTTTTAACAGGTTTTCCAAAGTCTTTGAAGTTAAGCTAATAAGAAACTTTTGAGTGTACTTATAACTTGAAAAAATCGTATCTAATTCATTTTGAGTTTAATTGTCATAAAATTTAAGTATGTTTCAGCTAAAACTTCAACAATTGAGGAAAAAAATACAAACTTTATGTATTATCAACAGGTTTTCCGAAGTCTTTGAAATTAAGCTAATAAGAAACTTTTGAGTGTACTTATAACTTGAAAAAATCGTAGCTAGGTCATTTTGAGCTTAATCGTCATGAAATTTAAGTATGCTCTAGCTAAAATTTCAACAATTAAGGGAAAAAAGATAAACATGCTCTATATTTACCAGATTTTCCAAAGTCTTTTAAATTAGGCTAATTAGAGAGTTTTGGGTGCATTTCAAACTTAAAAAAACCGCAGCTAAGTGATTTTGAAATTAAACGTTATGCAATTTAAGTATGTTTTAGCTGAAACTTCAATAATTAGGGAAACAATATAAACTTGCTCTATAATTGACAGGTTTTCCAAAATCTTTGAAATTAATCTAATTAGAGACCTTTCGGATGATCTTGAAACTTGAGAAAATCGCAGCTAAGTAATTTTTAGCTTAATCGTCATGCAATTTAGGTATGTTTTAGCCGAAACTTCAATAATCAGGGAAAAAATATAAACTTGCTCTATAATTAACAGGTTTTCCAGAGTCTTTGAAATTAAGCTAATTAGAGGCTTTTGGGTGCACTTGAAACTTGAAAAAATCGCAGCTAAGTCATTTTGAGCTTAATCATCATGAAATTTAAGTATGTTTCAGCTGAAATTTCAACAATTAAGGGAAAAAATATAAACTTGTTCTATACTTAACAGGTTTTCCAAAGTCTTTGAAATTAAGCTAATTAGAGACTTTTGGGTGTACTTGAAACTTGAGAAAATTGCAGCTAAGTCATTCTGAGCTTAATTATCATGAAATTTAAGTATGTTTTAGCTAAAATTTCAATAATTAAGGAAAAAAATATAAACTTGTTCTATATTTAACAGGTTTTCCAAAGTCTTTGAAATTAAGCTAATTAGAGAGTTTTGGGTGTACTTGAAACTTGAGAAAATCGCTGCTGAGTCATTTTGAGCTTAATCATCATGAAATTTAAGTATGTTTTAGCTAAAATTTCAATAATTAGGGGAAAAATATAAACTTTTTCTATATTTAACGGGTTTTCCAAAGTTTTTGAAATTAAGCTAATTAGAGAGTTTTGGGTGTACTTGAAACTTGAGAAAATCGCAGCTGAGTCATTTTGAGCTTAATCATCATGAAATTTGAGTATGTTTTAGCTAAAATTTCAATAATTGAGGGAAAAAACATAAACTTGTTCTATATTTAACGGGTTTTCCAAAGTCTTTGAAATTAAGCTAATTAGAGGCTTTTGGGTGCTCTTGAAACTTGAAAAATCGCAGCTAAGTCATTTAGGCACCTTAGGAAATGCAGGCACAGATGTAGTACAAATCGGAAGCGCCTTCAGAAATCGTAACCCATCACAAAATTTAACATCATTCATAAACAAAGTTGAGGTTCGGAGTGATTAATAATGATGGACAAGTACCTACTTCTTACACTATTCATGATCGATTTATTCAAACGAAAGTTAGATTTTCCATATAATTCAGGATTTGTTTGTTATTAGACAATGTGAAACAAGTTCCAATGCATCCAATAATGAGAGACTCTCCAGATTCCTGAAAATAGTTTTCCAATCTTTTAATAGATAGGTATTCATTTGCTGGAGGAAATATGTGGCAAGAAATCTAAATTTTCATTAGAAATAATCAAGCTATGTTTGTCCAAAGAATCTGTTCTTCCTAGCATTGCAATTTGAATAACAATTTTCCAACTCTGGCAAGTTTCCAAGTATTATCGGATTAAAACATTAGGAGGAGTATAAGTAGAGTTAGAACCTTCATGCAATACAACGTGCTTGATAACTACATTTTCAAAAAGTACCAGTTTATTATCTTCAATACAGCTGGAAATATGAGTTTTCCAAAATTTAACCTCAGAAATGTTGAAGTTTTCAATGTTTTTCTTGTTGAAATGTTGACTGACGACAATTGTAGTCGAAATGTTTGAAAATAACGCAGTCAAATATTTGATAATGTTATGAGAGTGGTCTTATTCTCGCCATTAAACTTTTATCTCTGGAACATAATTTTTCTTCTTCTCAAATTGTGATGTGATCGACCCAAGGTATTCTAAGCATCCCTTTCAATGTCCACAAGCTTCGATTTTGTTTATGGTAGTGTCCATGTCTCTACTTCGTATAGCAGGACCGACCAAACAACATTTTAGCCTCCTGCATCTGAGTTTAAAGCTCAAGTTTCTGTCTATGAGACATTTTTGAAGTCAGGAAAGTTGATCTTTCCTGTTTTATCCTGCATTGTATATCTTTCTCCGGTTCCCATCATTTATTCAGCATGCATCTTGAATATTTAGGGCAGGTATTTCAACATTACCTTGAAATCAAGACTTACCTAAGGTACCCTAAACGTTAAGGTGACCTTGAAATCAGTTCATTCAGGTAACTTCAGATCCACCTTGATTTAAGGGAACTTTGATATACGGTGAAACTTGTATTAAGGATGACGTATGATAAAGTTATTCTGTACCTTAAGATAACATTGAAATATCGGCCCTTAGAGTCTGTAACCTGTTCAATATTTTTTCCATCTGTATCTATTTTGGTGTGCCTCTTCTGCCCCATTAATTTGATTCAATAATGTCTAAAGATCTTCGGCATTGTCTGCTAATATTGCGGTGTCATCTGCATATCTGATATTGTTGATCACCCTAATGCTTACGGGACTGTCCAAAAGTTGTTCAAACGCTCTTTCTGCATATAGATTGAACCAGCATTGGAGACAAGATACATTCTTGTCTCACACCTTTTTTTATTTCAAATTGGCCTATTGTTGTTGAGTTTTCTAACCAATCTTCCGCTTTTTGATTCCAGTGAAGAATTCCAATAAGTCTTATGTCATTAGGATCCATTATATTAAGAGATTATGTCCAACATTGGCTAAATGCTTTTTCGTAGTCGATAAAGCATATAAAAACATCCTTGACAATTTTGCACCAAAGACTGCAAACTGCAGCTTCTCTAGTAAAACCGCTCTTGAACCCAAACTGACTAGTTCTGCTAACATCTTCGCACTTTTCGTAGAGTCTTGGTTGTACAATTCGAATATTTTTGATCTCAAGAGCTGTGTATCTTTCACTTTGACTTGTGGACTTTCTGCTCTGTTGTCATCAAAAAGGTTGGTTGGTTGTATATCTCTTCCACATTTCCAATAGTTTTTCGGGGTCTGTGATTATCTCGTTGTGCTTGTTGTTTAGCTATTTCTTTCACTTTCTTATGCAGATTGGAGCTGCCTACAAGACAATTTTCGGCCTCTGTATATCTTTCAGTTAGCCTTTTCTCTTTTGCCATTCTGATTTCTTTGCGGATTTTTCTCTGTTTGTATTTGTACTTATCTTGATCATTCAGAGTTGTACACTTTCTCCTCTTTTTCATTAGTTTCAGAATTCCCTTAGTCATTGTTCTTGTTTTATTCTTCTGGAGGATGTTATTATTTGCGTTTTCAAAAAAAATTCTGATTTCGAGCCAGTGTTTTGTTTCCGTCTTTTAGGAGTGAGATTGGCAAGTCGTAGTTTGATGTTGGCGTATAGTGGATTATGATCTGATTCAATATCGACTCCTGACATGGTGGTAACCTTAGTTATGAGGTTCCTAAATCTTTTTCTCCATTGTGATGATATCTATTTGGTTACGGACGATATGCTGATACTTATGTTGTGGGGATGTTGTTACGATAAATTTATCATTTACGTAACATGTTCCATCTCTTCTTATTTTCATTATAAAGTTGTATTTTTGCCATTTCAGAATCAGCAAAATAATAATTTATAATCTAAGTAATTTAAAAATATCCACAAAATTCGATATAATACCAGTGCTGCCATCTATCCATCATGTGCATAAAATGCAAATATCTATTATTAAATGAAGGTACTGCCAGCTAGTACCTGATAGAGTTAAGTATAAAAAACACAGGATAGTTTTCCTATAGGGTTTGGTTTTTAAAACTTTCTCTTTTCCTGGCAGTGCTGTAGCAGGCGAATCATTTTTATTTTTATATTTTTACTTTCACATTTTTAGATTCTCCCTCATAAATTTTTCAATAAATTTTACCATCAGTGCATATTATTATATCATTGTTAAGTTTTTTACTAAAATCTTATCTTATCTATTCTTGAAATAAAAATATTACATTTTAATTTTTTATCTAATTGTGGCCCTCCATTTTGTGCGATTGCCGGTGGCCCCACGTTGGGCCCCAATTTGTTACAAATAACACTCGTTATTTGAACTTTAAGATAAGAGAATCTAGGGTCGTGGAATTCAAAAAATTAAGATAACGTGTAGCCCCTTTATGTGCAAATGAAACCACTCAAGATTTGGAATATTAAATCCCTGAATTCTGTCAAAAAAAGTCAGCCGTCTAAATGGTACTTTATACCATGTGTTCGTTATTATGAGATCTTTTCTCTTCACAATATTGAATTAACCTATGTCCTTCATCATTTCTTTCACCAAGACCGTAGTCTCCTATTGCAGGCTCTATTCTTCCTCTGGCAACCTTGGTATTAAAATCTCCCAATATCAGGTTTATGTCATTGGGCTTTGTCAATTCAGGAACTTGTTTGTAGAAATCTTCCGTTTTCTTGGTCTGGTTTATCTGCTGTGGGAGCGTAAACTTGAATTATGTTGATGTTAATAGGTTGACCGAATAATTGGACATGGTAACCCTTTCAGAAAAAGAGACAAAATGTTGCAAGTTCTCGTTTATGAAAATACCAACACCGTGTCGATGATTTTGATCGTCGTCGCCACTGGTCGAGTAATAGAACGCTTCACCCTTCCATTTTTGTAATCCACTGCTAGGCCAACAGACATTCCACGTCGCTATCCTTCTAAATAAAACGAAATTTGACGGAGTTGTAGTTGCTATCTAGAACTACATTTTCAGAAAGTTTTAGTTTATAATTTTCAAAACAGCTGGAAATAGAAGTTTTCTAAATCTTAAGTTTAAATTGATTATTTTCGATCGTCTAAACTCCGCGTGTCAACTAGTGCAAGATTTGTTTGAAAATATCAAAGTCGAAAATCTTGGAATGTTGAAATCTGTTCCTTTCAAGAATACCGAGAAAATCCACCTATTCAGAATATTATTTCTTAAAATCTTAACTTTTTAAAAAAACGTTTACTGAATAAAAGTAAATGTTGCAACCATGTATGCGCCCTCAAGTTTAGGATTGAACGAGCGCGCTACAGAAAACGGAGGTACCGAAACCGATGAGGATACAAGAGAATACGCAACTAGACTACAGAACGAGCTGGACTGGTCTCTTAGAAAACGTGTCGCGTGTCTGTAATTATTCATTATTCAATTTTCATTTCTATTTTGCATTAAAATTGATTGTTCAATCCAATTTGTTATTAATGTGTGTGTAAGGAGCGTTCACAGGTTAGTGGATTAATTTTTTGTTTTTTGTTTTTGAGAGTTCAATTTATGCAAGTTCCTATCATTTTGTTCATTTTTATGTAGTTTTTGTTTGTTTATAACATTTTTTATAACATGTGCATTGTTCATGTATTTAACAAAAATCGTTCCATACTGTAAACAACACAGATAAAGAAGTAAATTAGAACCTAAGAAATTATGTGCTGTCTTTTTTGTGCTGAGATTTCGATTTTGTGTATTCAGAGCGTGTATTAGGGCTAACATTTTCCTACCCTGACGAGAGAATATCCTAACAAATTGAAATAATAAATCTAGAGATATTGGCTCAGAAACAACTATAGCTGAGTAGCTTCCCGTATGGGACCTCAGTATACGCTAAGAAACTGGCTAACTTACAAAAACTCTTCAGTATTGATTATAGGTAGTGTTGATTGAATGTAGTGTGTGTAATTAAAATTTTAGCACAAGAACAGGGGCGGTACCTAAGTTAAACTTTTATTGACTTAAATTATTGACTCACAATTATTATTAAAATGACACAGTATGTTTCGATTTTTGAGGAATGTTAGATCGAGGGTTTCTCTGCCGTGCTCTTTCCCCTCGTTAGTTCCAGGATGAGAACGGTACGTTTTTCTTTGATAATAAAGAAGACGTTTCACAAATTTTTCGTTTCTTTTACATATCACAACTTCCCTCAAATTTCCCAAATATTTGCTATGTCGGGCGTATGTCCAGTAAGTAAAATTGAGTAAGTTTTTCAGAAGATTTGTTGTTTAAAAGGTAATAAAAATTCTCATCGTTCAATCTTACTGAGCGAACCTGGGTATGTTTGTTATACTACAAACTCATTTGGAAGAATAAAATACTAGAGGTTTTCCCAAGTAACACCCATACACAAGCAATGAAATTAAAACTTTTCAACACAAAATCTGTAGTACAGATTGCAGGTGATTTTAATTCTAATAGTAGTAAAACATAATAATTCAGAGAGACAGCAGTCACCCTATTAATATAACAATGAATTGATCAAATAATTATTCAAGTGCTCTAGAATCGAACACTTTCTTCCTGGTAAATAGAGAAAATTGATAAACTAGGTCATCTATTAAAGCCCTAATCGATTTACCAGGCAGCGAGGTGAGAAAACAATAATTCATCAGAGCAAAGAAATTATAAAGATCACCCGTGACAAGTTTTTCTTACGACTTTAATTGACTTTTCGATGATAAACAACGCCTGTAATGTAATACAATATTCAACTGTAACACAATATTGCCTACACTACTGCCTAATAACATCATTATAATCTGGGAAATACAGATGACAAGACAAAGCTTATAATACGGTTACAATGACAAACAATATGATCCGGAAAATGTTATTTTGGAAATTTGACGTGGATTAATTTCTGATTCAATAACACTAAATTTGTCTGTTGCATTAACGATTTTAATATGTAAACAAAACTTCGATCTGATGGGAAATTCTAGGCAAACAAAATTGTACATTAGATTGATTAGAGGCTTGGCGTACTCGTACGTCAGGCCAATTAAATAAATTGCGAGCCAATATTAAATGAATAATAATTTTATTAGGCCAATTAAACACGCATTAAAATGATTTGTTACAGGCTGCGGTGTGGGGCCGTGAACGTGACTTTTATACCGGTTTTTCCTGGATATATGGGGTTTTCCTCAAATTGATTTAGGTTGGAAATTTTGGCCACCAAGTATGTTTACTGCCAATAAGGCAAAAAAATCGTTTTATGTTGAAACTGTACGATTTGGTGAAAAAGACTTTTTCGGCTCCGCATTTTCCCCATAAAAGGATTTCGGGTGGGTATCGGAAATTGAATGCTGAACTGTTAGGAGCTTTTATTTCCCAATAATGTTACCTTTAAAGCTTAATAGCTTTGCGCATTGATCGGATCGACTTACAGATCCATTATCGTTATGTTCTTAAGATTTTGAAATAAAGAGGATTTAATCATTTATGTCAATGAAGATATTCCCTATTAGAATAAAGCAAAGTAATTATTGACTATAATATATTATATAAAAAGCTATCTATCTTGAACAGCAGGTGAAAAAACTTAAGACGAAAAAAATTCAATTTTAGAAATTTCTAAAGGAAGAAAGAGGAGCCTTCTAGGCTGAATTTCGAAAAATTTTGAAAATCATATTTCTATCTGTGTTGAAGTTATCGAACTGAAACTTTCTGAAAATGTAGTTCTAGTGGAGGACTACAAGTCCTCTGATTTCCATCTCATTTGGAATTATGGCTCCAGAGATACAAGTAATGAACCAACAAAGACCAGTTAAGTGGAGAACTTGCAGTTGATATCGCTACAAATGACACAGAAAAAACCTGGCTCGAAATCAGAAAATCTTTTGAAAACATAAATACCCAATAACATCCTCCAGAAGAATAAAACAAGAAGAAAGAACGAATAGATGACCGAGGAAATTCTGAAACTAACGGAATAGAGGAGAAAGTGTAAAACTCTGAATGATGAGAATGATAATTTATACCAGCAAAATCAGATAACCCAAGAGCATGCAAGGATTATCGTCTCATGAGCCACTTTCTGAAGCTCTCTCTTCGAATTCTACACACAAAACTTTATAAAAAGTGCGGAGAGGTTAGCCTAGTTCCGCTAACCTCTCCACTGGGCTTGAAAATGAATACTGGCGAAACGAAGTTGATGATTGTCATTTTAGACAATATATTGACTCCCAAATAGATATACTTAGATGGAACAAATATTGAAAAGGTTACAGCCTTTAAATTTTCGGGATGCTGAATCAAAGATGGGATCCGGAGAAAGTGATAAGATGCAGGAGAGAACAGGCACGATCAGTTGAAAGTTCTTAGAAAATATATTGTTATTTTGTATTATGACAGGTCGGGACATTATATGCGTGAAATATGTATCTAGCTTAAGAATGTTATACATATATCATCAAGTATTTCATGATTGTGTGTTACCTTCTATGGTGTTATCGAATGTAATACCACAAGAGGTTTTAAGATTACCGGATAATACTTTTACCTGTCATGAAACGCGTCACGCAGCAACACCACGACTCCGAAGGAGGAGTGGTGTTGCTGATAACGCGTTGAGTGTCAGGTAAAAGTATTAGGTAATCCTGAATCATCGATCGGTATTCAGAAGGTTATACAACGAACTAAACTTTAATACACCAAATGCGATAGTCCCAAAAGGCTTATCACTAATTGAGCCTCTCGTGTCATATGCGAATAATGTACAGTGAGTTGTATAACTTCAATACACCAAGCGCGATAATCCCAAAAGGCTTATCACTTTTTAAGCCTTGTTGAAATTTCATTTCAACCCGCTGCCGCCGCCGCTGTATTTAAAGTTAATTTTCTTTATATTTTTATTCCTACTATAATCTTCTGTTTCTACGTTTCTACCCGATTTTCAAGGGAACGTGCGTATGCCCAAACGCATCGCAAAAGTAGGTCAAGACTGGAGGTGGAGAGTACCTACGAAGTCGAAGTTTCTGTTTGCCTTGAGTTCTCACTTCTAGTCAGAGATCGTAACGAATTGCAAGGGTTGTTTTGTACCGCTTTTTTCTTTTCTCCAAATGGCCCGATCGTGCGCCTGAAATCAACCTTTTCTTTCTCTTCAGTTTTCCATTGTTTAATTGCTGTTAATTAACCAATTATTTGCGTTAAAGTGAACGTTCCATATACTTATTTAAATATGCAATGTTCTTCAGAATTTGTTACCTGTTTTCTGTAAATAGTTGTAAATAGTCGTTTTTCGTTCAAATTAAAATAAAAACACTTTTCATAATCAAACCATCGTGTTTCCTTGAACCTGGATTTACGAACAAGAATTAGCACGGCATTGGCAGCATTCTACCACAGATTCTACTCTTGAAAAATAAATAAATGTTGGAAACCACAACAAGCCTCTTGTATCATATGGAAATAATATACAGTGAGTTGTATAACCGTTGTAATATACTTTGTTGTTTTGTCGTTGTCTCTAAAAGCGACTGCATAGTGCGTTTTATCAGGTTATGCGTCCAGCAATTCGAAGGTTTTGAGTATTTTTCGCGGAAATTGTCGTGGAAATTGATCGGAAACACTCGAGAGACATGGCGGTTAACTTTCAGGCTAGTTGCGATCGAAAATATCCTGATTTTGGACAAAACAGACAAACGTGATAAAGTTTGGGATGAATTGGACATGTTTGCAGCTCAAGGGCAAATAAGAGAAATCAATTCATTAAGCGGACACTGATCTACAAGGATGAAAAATTTTCAATCTATGGGTGACTATGTCAATAAAGTTGTAGAAACTGCACAGAGATTGAAATTAACAGGGTTTCCTATAGATTAGATGATGTGTGATTATGTTCTTTATTGCTAGCTGGTCTGCCTGAGAAATACTCCCCAAAGATAATGGCTATTGAGCATAGCGGGCTACAAATAACTGCTGATAACATTGAGATGATGCTGTTAGATAGGGAGGTAGAGCCTCACACATCTAGAGTAGCTTTTGCTGTGCAGGGGGAAGAAATAAAAATGAAAAGAAGAAATATACAGGTCCTAAGTGTTATGGATGCAAAGAACTGCGTAATCCGAAACTTTAAAGTGATGGTAAATTTGCTTGTCATCCGCATAGACCGCTACAGAACAGAGACTGCCAAGAATATGGCCGCATAAGATCTGACCCAAAATGGCAGGTGAAAAACATGTAGAAAAAGCTGAAAGTGAGAAAGATAGTGAAAAATCGCATGCTTTTAGCGCAGTTTTCGTTCCAATTTCAGAAAAAAGATAATGGTATGTAGACTCAAGAGCAAGTGTTTATCTTTGTGTTAATGAAGAATGGCTTGAAAATGTATCTAGCGAGGGCGATCTGAATGAGGTTATTGTAGCCAATCAAACTTTAAGTACCAGTTACGTGCGCAGGTGACGTAAAGCTGACAACAGTGTGTAAAAATGAAAACTGCGAAATATGTGTTAAAAATGTGGTTTGTGTACCACAGTTGACAACAAATCTTTTGTCAGTAAGTCAACTGATAAAAAATAGGAATACCGTAGAATCTGACACACAGGGTTGTCAAATTTACAATAAACATGGGAAACTAGTAGCGACAGCTAACAGCAAAATGTTTATAGCTTAAAAATATACAGACAACAACAGGCATGTTGTTTGCTGGGAACTGATGACACCTGACACAGGAGATTTGGAAACATAAACTCGATAGATATGAATAAAATGAAAAATTCTGTTGATGAGCTGGATATCACAGGCAAGGTGAAACTTTTCAAGCAACACTGCAAGATTTTTTGTGAAGGCAAATAACAACACAGGTTGCCATTTCCTTTAAAAAAAAGTAGAGGTCAGTAAAAGCTGGAACTGATACACGCAGACTAGTGCAATCCAGTGAAAGAAGTTTCCATATGTGAATCGTATTACTTTGCACTGTTCGAATATGATGCAACGCGCATGGCATTTGTATATTTTCTGAAAACCAAAGATCAAGTTTAAGAGAAATTCTTGGAATTTGAAAAAATGTTTGAAAGGTTCGAAGGAATTTAAGAGTGTTTTCAAGAGAAATGGGATCATACATCAGAAAACAAATAGCTATATTCCAGAACAGAAGGGAATGTCTGAACGCACTGGTCGAGAAAGCAAGATGTCTATTGTATGATGCCAGTCTTGAAAAGAAATTCTGGGCAGAGGCCATAAGTACGTCAGTATCTTTGAGGAACAGGTCGTTAGCAGCTGGTTTGGCTGAAATGACTATGAAATGTGGCACCATAGAAAACCAAATGTTGAACATTTACGAATCTATGGCAGCAAAGTTATGGTAGACACACCATAAGCAAAGCGTACCAAATGGGACAAGAAGTCGGAAGAAATGATACTCGTAGGTTACAGTGAAGAGATAAAGGGTGAATAATCCTGTTACGCATGAAATCAAAATTAGTGGAGACCTCATAGTCATGGAAGAAAATGGTCAGATAACAATAAATCCAGAAATACCACCTGAAGAGGGGGAAGAACATTCTGAAACGTCATCAGATGGTTAAGGAAATGATTTTGAGAGCACACATGAGGAAAAAGTCGATGAGAAGATGGATGATGACACTTCAGATGATAGTGACTTCACATGTGAAATCAAAGAATCAGGAGCGTAGAATGTGAGAAGGTCTGAAAGAGAACATGAGCCTAAAAATTTTGATGAAAATTTTTGTCAGTCAGTACTACAAATACTTCGAAGAAAGTAAGATTGGAAGAAGATCCAGTGAAAGAAATAGATGCACTATCTAGGCCAGATAGTGAAAAGTAGAGGAAAGCTGTGACAGAGGAGCTTAGGTCGTTTGATGAAAATGAAGCATGGGAAGTTGTGGATATGCCAGAGAGTGGTACACAGTGGTAGACTGCAAGTGGGTGTTCAAGCAAATAAGTGAAAGTGATGGTTCAATGCGATATCGGGCTAGACTTGTGGCTAGAGGCTTCACTCAGGTACCAGGTGTTGACTTTGAAGAAGCCTTCAGTCCAGTGGTACGACATTCCATTTTAAGACTATTGAGTATTTGATTTGACTTGAAAATAACGCATCTAGATGTAGCAATAGCGTTTCTTAATGGTTATTGAAATAAGGAGGTTTTTATGAGAAGTTCACAGGGTTTAGAGATAGATGAAAATAGGATTTTTGACTTAAAAAGGCAATTTACGGCTTAAAACAAAATTATAGGGAGTGGAATATTAGAGTTAGGTTTTGTCAGGCAAGATAGATTCTAAGATTTAGAGTAAGATATGATGAGGATGGTTCTATTATATAAGATCAAGAGAATTACATCATACAGATTCTTAAAAGATTAAGTATGTTAGATTGTAAGAGTGTAGGTACGCCTATGGATTCTAATGTAGATTGTGAAAAAATCGAAAAAACTATGCGTTTTATCAAGATCAACCTTCCTAAGACTTTGAAAATTTCTTATAGACAAAAACTTGAGCCTTAAACTCAAATACAGAAGGCTAAAATGTTGTCTGATAGTAGAGACATGGACACTGAAGATAACCCCCATAAATAAAATCGAAGATTTCGAAATGTGAACATTGAAATAGGGATGCTTAGATTACCTTGGGTCGATCACATTACAATAAAGAGGACATCCGAAGGGCTGGACTGCTTATGATATACATACAGTACAGAACTTTCAGACACAACAAACCGCTGCATTTAATAGAAACATTTGATACGAAAAACGATGGTCGCCTACGCAGGAGTCTATATCGCACTTTAAGAAGAAGAAGAATTATGTTCCAGAGATAAAAGTTTACTAATGGCGAGAGGACCAGATCTCATAACATTATCAAATATTTGACTGCGTTATTTTCAAACATTGTTGGTCCAAAATGATCAATTTAGGTCAACATTGGAAAATTCAAAATTTTTGAGGTTAAATTTTGCAAAAACCTAGAAAACTCATACTTCCAGCTGTATTAAAAATAATAAACTGCTACTTTTTGAAAATGTAGCTACTTGTAGTAAAGCACTACAAGTCGTCCAAACTTCGACTCATATGAAATTAAAGTTCCAGACTAATCGCGAATGGAAATTTTGCATTCCTCGACAGTGTCGCGATTCAAAATTATCAATTTATCAGCAAACTCAGGCACGTTGTACTTATACTCCTCCTAATGTTTTAATCCGATAATAATTAGAAATTTGCCAGAGTTGGAAAATTGCAATGCTAGAAAGAACAGATTCTTTGGACAAACAGAGCCTGATGATTTCTAATGAAAATTCAGATTTCTTGCCACATATTTCCTCTAGCAAATAGATACTTCTTTGAAAAATGAATATTTATGTATTTAAAGATTGGAAAACTATTTTCAGGAATCTGGAGAGTCTCTCTTTATTGGATTGAAGCAAAAAAGCAAGATTAGCATGAGAATAATCAGTGATTTGACATCGAAACACAAGTTCACAAAAGGATTTTCTGAAAAATTCTATAAACATCTATAGAACTCTATTTGGAAACCGTGAATGATACAAGAATAGTGAATTCATTACTGATTTCGACATCAGAAAACAAGTCCACAAAGTAATTTTCTAGAACATTCTATCGTCTTTAAGTTAGAAATTTGAATTCGCCATAGAGCTTCAAATTCAAAATCAAGTTTCAAGAAAGATACAAATTCTCTATGGTTAATACAGGACAGCAAACAGCCGAATTGGAGAGAGTTAATCAATCAATCAATCAAAAGATAAGAAGAGGAAACCCGAAGACAAAAAGACAAACAGGAAGAAGATGACCGGCTTGTAGTACTTTTATAACAATAAGAACACCGAAGACACGAAGAAAACCCGATTTACTAGAATAGAAAACATAGCGAACGCGGCCCAGGCCCTAGAAAATTCCGAACGAGTTCCGGCTCTCAAAGACGTCTTCGGTGAATACCTGATGTTGGTGTTCAGAAATATAGGATGCTCAGACGATGGGCTGGACAAAACGGCACAAACCACCCTCTACCACATACAGCGAGGTTATGTCACGCAATCCCAAGCCAAAATATAAACCTTGATTTTGGCCCTGACCAAAATGGAAAGTCAATATCAGCTCGTTGTCA
This sequence comes from Ceutorhynchus assimilis, assembly GCA_917834065.1. NCBI lineage: Eukaryota > Metazoa > Arthropoda > Insecta > Coleoptera > Curculionidae > Ceutorhynchus > Ceutorhynchus assimilis. Next base: position 30,407,876 of record OU892285.1, read on the forward strand.
ACACTGGTGCTATTATGCTAATGAGCAAATTAGCCCACCTGTTTCTTACAGATAGCACTGAGAGAATTCCAAGAAGGTTTCAAGAGTTGTGTTGTGTTCCATTCATCTGTTTTATGTTAAGAATTTGTCCGCTTCGCATATTGTACATTATTGCGCTGTAGTTGGCCGAGAAGCTTTTGAGAAATATGTGCTGCATCGCTATTGGGTCCTCTGTCAAGATGAAGTTTAGGGCGTGAAAGTCCGGTGCAGAAGTGATAATGTACAATCTGACAACCGAATGAAAATTGCGATTAGGCGTCCTCAATGGACGACTCGCGTATACATTAATCTTATCTAGTGCCAATCAGGAGGGTTTTGCTCGCATTCCTTTTATACAGGTTCATTCAGTTGTTGCACTTTAAGTCTTGTGCGCTCCCGCTTTTGCTCAGCTATTGACAGACCATTGCAGGGGTCATGATGTCCGCCTGCGTCAATTTTGCTGATCCTCCTTTGATCAGCATTAGATATAATGCATTAGGGGAGTTGGTTATGTTTAATACGAATGGAATTGAATTTCAACCAAATGGTGTAGATGGATTTTCTAATCCAGAGAATAACTGATTTGGATGATGAGGAATACAGCAAAAAGGCAAACTCAAATTGAAAGCCTGGAGCACTGTCAAATCAACAAGAACAGTAGCACGAAGATGACTTGCTTTCGTATAACGAATATAACTATTGGCACATAAGTCCTGGAGAAGGAAGGGTCATTGAATACTACAGTAGAGTGTTCAGCAAGCCCAAGAAAAACTACTGCGTTACAAGAAAGGTACTGTTAGCAATAGTCAGAGCGGGTTGATCATTACCACAAGTACCTGTATGGACAAGAAAATTCTCATTAGAACAGACCATCTAACGCTCAAATAGCTTCTTTACATGAAATAACCAGAAGGACAGGTAAAAAGAGGACTGGAGAAGTTGCAAGTAGTACAGTTTTCAGATCAAAAAACGTTCTGGTAACGCAGGTGCTTTATCCAGGCGACCATCCATAGTTGAATGTAAGCACTGTCTGAGAATAGATTAGCGTGAAGAAGCTCCTATTAGAAGCCTCCAATTTGAAACAAATCAATAGTTAAAGTTCCGAACAGCTTAAAAGGGAGCAGTTACAAGATAGTGACATCAAGCCATTTCTGAATCTAATGAATCGGGAAAATCTAGACCAACCTGGCAAGAAATATCACGTTGAAGCTTGACTTTCAAGTCGCTGTGGCCTCAATGAGACTCCCTGGTAGTCGAAAAGGGTTTACTGGAATGAACTTGGGGCCCGACTCTCGTCTCAGGGAGTAGAGCTCTTCGAGAGAACAAGATTTTCGTTTTTATCATTTCAGGTTAATTTTTCGATTACGTTAACAAGGACAGAACATTCGTTTTATCGGGGAGCCCTGAGACAGGAATCGGGCCCCTGGGAGAGTATGCAGATGGTAAAATCTGCAAAACGAAATTTTTCGTGCCCAGGACAAAAGTTGTTCAAGTTTCAGAAGGAGTTCACAAAGGGATATCCAGAGCTCACTTGGAAGTCAACAAGACCTTGGACAAGATCCGTGACATATTCTATTGGGTGAACTATTACCAGGACGTCAAGACAGGGTGCCGACAATTTGCGACATGCGCAGTAGTCAAGGACCCAAAACACGATCTAAGCGACAAATTAAGCAGTATACAATGGTCCATTTCCTACTACGCGGAGTGGTGACGGAGTGGCAACAAATACATCTTGGTTACCATGGATTATGTGGCCAGGATACCTATTCTTGAAACCAGGAACGAGCGCGCTCATGAGAGCGATAGCTCTGTTTTTCTCAATGATATGCAAATGATAATATGAGTAGGTGACAAAAATGGAACACTTGTTTTCATGGAACACTGCTCCCCTGTTTCAAGAATAAGGACCCAGAAATTTTCGCTATTCCAGTTCAAAAAGCATCTACACTACAGTTGCAAATGTCCTTGTCAGTAATGTTTTTACTAGGTTTGGAACCCCATTGAAACTTCGGATCAAGGGCGCAGTTTCTAGACTATCTCTATTCTAAGCAATATATATATTTTTTTTTAAATTGACAGCTTTCAAAGTTGCTTTTAAAGTAAAGAGGATGTTGCATAAGTTTAATAAAAGTTCTGTTTATGAGTGAGATTTAGTGAACCCGGAAACCATGACAGTATTATATAACATCGCTAAGCGCGCGCCGGTTGTAGCAAATAATGGTTCATTTGAACTCTACCGGTACTTGAACTTTCTCATTTAAAATGCATTGATGTCAGAAATATGGCAAAGTGTACATTTTTGACAGAAAGGCATTTTAAATCGAAAAAATCAAGTAGCAGTAGATAATTAAGTAGATATACGATGAGGCTTCTGGACCACATGTCATCTCTCGTTCACCCTTCCCGGGCGCCATATATCGTTCATCATTCGTTTCATTTACGCATGAAAATCATTAGGTATCCTATTTTGGTAAACTTTTCCTTGCTTATAAAATATGGAGCTATGAAGCTTTCGAATCTTTCAAAAACAATATAGAAAAATACATCTACTAGCAATACCGCATAAAGTGGATGCTCTCGACAAAAAAAAAATGCATAAAGATCTGTCAAAGAAGTGAGGACCTGCGCAATCTAAATGTATGAGGTGATACGCCGTTTTTTTCTAATTGCAATGTATTCCAGACTACACCATAATATTATGAACCAGGGACTTCTTTCAAAATAAAAGCACCTTGTAAAAAAGGGAGAAAGTTTTCTTTCAAATGTTTTCGAGATTCATAATTATTTCTAATATAAACACATAGCTTTATTAGGTATCAACCATCAATGAAGATGGGACAAAATATTATAGTTGTTACACTATGAACTAAATTCTCACCATTAGTCGCCCGTTGTCCTTTAGCTCTTCTACCGACGCTGGGTGAAACCAGGGCCAAAGCTCTATCAGGTCTCAACGAAGTCTTTTTTTCGGATACTATCGGAACAGGAAGGGCTTCCGAAGGTGAAACTGCAGTTTCAGACCAAACAGCTTCGACCATCGAATCAATACTGGAAGACCTTGGCAATCTGTTGTTATAAAGATCTCTTCTGCAAAAGAAAAACACAATTATAGATTCCTGACTTAATATTCTCGAGTCATAAATCAATCCTGCTGATGCGCTCGTTTTTCTATTTTCAGATTATTCACGATTAAGGACGGTCTGCACGCAATCTACACGAAATAAGTCCGTGACTAGCTGGGGAAAAATTGAATACTCAATATTCTATTTTACGTGACGTAATAAATAGCTTCAGCGTCTCTTCTTCTGGTGTATTATATTTTTGCATTTTCGATTTAAAATGCTCCGGTGCAATTGGGAAATTTTTCCTCACATACCTACCTGGCATATTTTCTTGTTTCTGGCAAAGTTTACTTTATTGGAAAACTTTTGATTTTGGAACTATAAACACTAACTTGGAGTGGCGTTATGTGGGAGTAGATGGTTACGAAAATACATATGGGTATGCATATGAAAGTTGGTTTTTGATATGTAATGAAATAGGTTTAAGATAATGGAATTTTTGATTTGTTACAATAATGGTTGTTGTTCCAATGAAGTTGACAAAATAGACAATTAGAAAATCAGTTTTCACAGTCCGATACTTTGAAAGTATTTTGTCATGAAATTATTATAACAATTAATATCTTGTCTAGTCAACTGTCAAGTTTAACTATTAAAAAGCTCCAACTCCATACAGACTTAGAGACAGGAACAAACATTAAACGAGATTAAATTCCCGTTTTAAAGCTTGGCAGCTGAAAGCTTAATTTTTATTAAATATTTCCAGACTAATACGGGGATAATATTCTAGATGTAGACGTTTGGGGTGTTTTTTGCAGCCGAAAAAAACTAAATCCCACTAACTAAAAGGTATCGGGAAAAGGTAAATTAATGCTGTCTGTCTAGCGACGTTTTATTAATAATTAATCTCGAGTAGTAACAAGAAAATTAATTAAAGCTGGGATTACTAAAATTCAAATTTTTGTGGTTTTAATTAAGTTGAATCGGCAAAGCCATTTATTAGATTTCTTTTGACAATATATTTCGCAAAAAAATCCCATGCCGCACTGCGATTTCATAACGCCAGCCGGAGAATGCAATTTTTCAGCACGTCCTGATAAATTCCCTGGAGGCACATTTCTTTGCACCGGGAATGTATACGTTGCTTTTATATGAGGGCGTGCCTACTAAACACATTACAAAAATTGCATTTTTTATTCGATTTTACATACTTATTCATATACTTGCAAGAGCTTGATAATTATTCAAACAAGTTTTACATTTGAATTGATAACATCTTGATACCTGTTCGTCAGAGACAGAAACTTTTAGTAGTTTTGACAGCCAGTTCAATACAACCATTAGATTGGTGATATTTACGACTGTTATTATTTGAACTAAATCAAAATTTTTGGCAAATTTTTTAAATTCAGTTTGGAACTGTTCAATTGTCGGTGCAAAAATGAGAATATCATCAATATGGAAAATTACTTGATCCAGTCCTTTAAGAATTTTATTTATTAACATAGAAAAATACTCGGGTGCACAAGTTATTCCAAATGGTAACCTTTAAATTTAAAACTGCCAAATGCTGTTATGAAACAAGTTAAATCCTGACATTCTTTATCTTATAAGATAAATAACGACCTGGAGATAATAGAGGACTGGGGTAACAAAAACCTTGTACAGTTCAACGCGCAGAAAACCCAAGCAGCTCTGTTTTCAAAAAAGACCAGCACCGGTGAGCCAAACATCATGCTATCTGGAAGTGCTGTCACATTACAGACTCAGTTGAACATCTTGGGGGTTACTGCAGAGACCAACATGTCTTGGCACAGTCACGTGGCAGATATTGCTAAAAGGGCCTCCCAAAAGCTGGGGGTGCTATTTCGTACAAGACATCTGTACACACCAAGCCAATTGCTGACACTCTACAAAGCCCAGATTCGACCAACTATGGAGTACTGCTCACATATATGGAGTGCAGCACCCAAACATACCTTAATGCTTTTGAATACCGTGCAAAAACGAGCTATCAAGCTGATCAATGACCCCGCACTTACTCGTAACTTGGATGGTCTCGAACATCGCAGATCTGTGGGCGATTTATCTCTCTTCTACAGGTACTATCATGGAAAATGCTCTGAAGAGTTGGCACGTATGATTCCACCGAGAGTAGCACCTACTAGGCGAACCCGTCAAACAGACGGTAACCATGAATTTACTGTCAAACTAGAGGCACCAAGAACCTCATTATATCAGAATTCATATCTCTGGAGAACAGCATCGCTGTGGAATAAACTCCCTGCGACGGTTTTCCCTGCAGGTTACAACCTGAACCGTTTCAAGACCAACATACACCGACATTTCCGCGCACTTGCCGCTTCTCGAGCGTGATAGGACATTTCCTTGCGAGTGCGCATATGTATCCGTAAAAAAAAAAAAATAAATATTTAATTTGATGAAATCCAGATGTCGTGTCTATATGACTAAAATACTTAGACCCCTGAACTTGAGCCAGAAGTCTGTCAACTTTGCCAATAGGAAAATGGGTACGCTTTACGGCTTTATTCAATTTGGTGTAGTCAACACAAAAACGAATATTATTATTTATCTTTTCGAACGATAGCAATGGTACTGACCCATGGAGTATGATATTCAACCGGTTCTATAATATCTAATTTCTGTAAGCGTTCAAGTTCATCTTTTAGAGGTTTAAGTAATGAAATGGGTACAACACGTGGAACTGATTGTATAAATGGCTGAACATTTTCATCAATCTTAATTTTGAATTCTGTTTTAAAAGTAGCCATTTGATCAAAAATTTTAGGAAACCTTTGCTCAATTAAATTAAAATTAGCTTAGATTTGGTTAGTTACATCACTATTCTGTTAGTAATATGTAAATCTTGAATAACACTTTCATCTACTAAAGAAAGGTAAAGGTGAGTATACAAGTTATATCAGCACCAGTGTCTATAATAAGTTCAATTTCTTGATTTAATTCAGGAATTTTTAGAAAAATTTACCATTCCTTCTGAAAAATTGAATTGCCTGGCAGGACACTTGTCCCTGGGACGGTCCGCTAACCCACAAAATTAGCATATTCTGAAAGTAGTCTTTCTTAAACCTACTCATCTTCTCTTCCCTTTTCATCGGAAAAACTGGAAGATCTGGCAACGTTTCGAGAAAGGCTTCCTGGTACTGCCTGAACTGGACGTAGGTCCTTATTCTTGAAACAGGGGAACGAGTGTTCTTTCTTTCTCAATGATATGCAAATGATGATCAAGTTTAGAAAATACGAGTTTCCTGTTAATTTTCCTTCAAGCACCACTTTTTTATTTTTTATTATTTGTACTTTTCCTTCTTTAAATATTACCTCATAGCCATTTTCTTCTAATTTTCGCACATATAACAGGTTATACAACAACCCTTCACACATCCGAACATTTTTCAAAGTGACTTTTGTTCCATTTTCAGTTATCAACTCATTTCCCTCTATTTTTGCCTGGATATTCTGTCCTTCTTTTGCTACATGAATCTTCCTATGTACCACCTTCTTCTCTTGTAATGGTTAACTCTGCCAACTGACTTCCAACAAGAATAGGTATTAGTTGCCCCGCTATCTATCACAAAGCTAATTTGATCTTTACTTGTAAAACAGACTGTTTCTGTTGACAAAAAAACACTTTTTTTCTTCTTGTTTATCTTCCATGTTTTGGGCATAACAACCCCTAAAACCTTCTCTATATCCTTGATGACCTCCATGAAAAACTTCTTTGTAACCACCTCTGTAATCTCCTCTGTTTTGCGGAAATTCTGACCGATTTCATTATAGAAATTACATCTAAGAGGAAACTGTTTATTTTTGCTCTCAGTACTTACACTTGAACCTTCTCTATTATAATGTTTTCCTCTAAAATTTCCTCTATATCTTACTCCAAAAATTATATTTGGGTTGTTATAATCATTCTCTTTAACTTTTGACTGTCTTTGTTCTTCTATTAACAACTTGCTTTCTACAAACTCAAGGCCTACAGCGGCTTGATTTTGACAAAACATTATGTCTATGGCTGTCGTTACATTTTGGAAGGAATATGGTAGGGCTGAAAGAAGTTGTAATATAAGTTCATATTTATTTATGCCTCCTGCTGTCTTCAATTCTGAAACAATGCTGTCAAATTCCTGTAGAAAAACATTCAATGGAGTTCCCTCTGTATATTTCAAACTTCTTAACCTTTTCTGCAACATAACTTGTGTCGATGTTTCTATTTTTGCCCATGTATTTTTCCAAGTGTCTAGTATTATATCTTTCGCTGTAGTCTTTTCGTTTACTGATTCCGAAATATTATCAATAGCTATTTTCCTAACGAGTGCCGGAAGGGAAATTTCTTCCCGCAAGAGTTAGGAACTATATTTTTTCTACGAGCATATTTCAAACTCTTCCCGCACCAGTGCGGGAAAAAAAGGTGCGGGAAGAAAACTCTTCCCGCACTAGTAAGGGAAAAAAGTCATTCCGCACAGCAAATAGTGCGGGAAGAGCCATTTCCCGCACGCTCGTAGAAAAGTAACTTGTTTCGATATTTTGCCATCTAACCCCACTTTTCGCGTTTCCATATCTAAATTTTCGAATTTGCCGCCACAACAGTGATCACGTGACCAATGTCAAAATGTACCTACTTTTAGGTTATCGGACATGTAGGATCGATCGCATATGAGAAAAAATTCCATACCCTAATGAAAAAAATATGTATATGTAGCGAACATTATGGGGGATACTGTATAAAAAGGAAAGTCAGGAATCTTCCTTCCTTAGAGAAACCATAGAACTTATAATGCACCGAAGTACTGAACTGGAAAAAGGCAATTAGGATTATTGTAATATACTCGCAAAACAGGTGTTAAAAAGGTGTTAAACGGAGTCCAAGTTACAGACTGGATACAAAAACACATAATATACGAGCAAACAGAAAAAAATTACTTGCGAATCGGACATACAGAGACGCCCCTCATACATGCTTAACCTGCAGAATGAAACCCACAGATCACGCGAAAACCCAGAGTTTTATATGGACCCAGAAACCTGTAGACGAACAAATAACTATTATGTTAATGAAGGATGTATCATCGCAGATAGACAATGCATCAAACCCCAAGGAACAACAAGTAAAAACCCTGAAAATGGAATTCGGTCAATGGAAGATTTCGGAAATGTAAAACAGCTCAGATGAAACAAGGAAGTATTCCAAAAAACAGAAATAAAGACAGGAAACCCGCTGGAGACAAAATCCTGCGTGGTGAAAGTAGTGCTGGTAGAGCAAATAGATGTCGATATCAATGAAAGCATACAACTTCTCTTCAGGATAAAATATACAGAAATCCTGGAAATCAGCGATGACTTTGGCGTACTGAAACAAACAATAAAAATAAGAGGATCCGAAAACACAAGCGAACAAAAGATTATCAAAATCCTACACCTCTGACGAGAAACTATGGAAAACCTTTGGTACAACTCCGAGAAGAAACAAGGAATGATCACTAAAAGCCTTCAATTTTCATGATTTCTATTATGATTTCCGTAATGCTGATTTTTTGGGATTAAACAACTTTCTAGCTGGTACAAACTGGGAGCAATGCCTCTCACAGAATGACATTAATTTAGCTTTGGATTCTTTTTATGAAATTGTCGAGACGGGTGTGCGTCATCTCTTTGTACCTTTAAAAAATTATCACACAAGCACATTTGCAATATGGTTTTCACAGTACCTTCGAAATTTTACTATAATGGTCAATTGGCGGAAAATAGCCAAGATATTGTGGACTTATTTAAACAATATTTTGAGCCAGTTTACACTCCTAGCAACCTTGATGTGGAGGAGATAGTTTCTGATACACCAGTTGAGATTTCGGAGTGCATACATTTTTCACATATTCCTGTTGAAGATATTTTTGATAAGATATCTGATCTCCCAAATAAAAATACAAAAGTTCCGGATGGAATACCTAATATTTCTAAGAGAGTCTATACCTATATGTTTACTAGTCAAGCCATTGCATGCCTTGTTTAAGAGATCCTTAGATTCTTGTCTCTAACCGGACGAATGGAAACACAAATTTGTGGTATAGTGCTCTGTTCTTTTTGCTCTGTTCTTCTTCATCTTTGAAGTGATGATTCACTGTGGGTATTTTGTTTGCCAAGTCCTACATTAGCAAAATGATTGTTGGTTAATCGAGAAATTTCCTCTATATCTTCCACAATATGTGTGTCTGATACTTTCACTTGTCTAATTTGGCTCTGGATTTTTTTTTTATTTTATTCACAGCATAACTCATTTAATGCATTCCAAATTTTCTTCATGTCATTTCCAGCATTTTGGATTTTTCTTTCTACATAGGTACTCCTGTTTTAAATTGTTTCTCAAATTTCTTACTTCAGTCTCCGCCATTTTGAAATTTCTTTGGGTGTAATCATTTGGGTTTTCTTTCCATCTTACATAATACTTATCTCTTTGCATAACTTTTTTTTATATTCCTGTGTAACCCAGTAGTTTTGGTTTATTATTTTTATTGTATAGTATACTCTGTTGTGGTTTCTTTCCTGGTATCATTTTAAGGTCTTGCTAATTGTTCAAATGTTGTAGTCGTCTCTCTCGCTAACGTAGTTTGTATAATTTGCCTCCATGCATCAATGTTTATTTTAGTTCGTGTTACTTTCTCTGTCTTCCAAAGGATTTCTTCATCTTTTACATTTAAGAATATTACTTTATGATCAGAGATTATGTGGTGCCCATGTGTAGATTGCATAGGTAGCAACTTGTCACTAGTGACAACATGATCAAGGACGCCGGATCTGGTATTCCCCACTCATGAATATTTATTTTATTTTTAATTTTTAAGCCATTTTATATTTTCCTACAGTTGCTGTATCACGCAGGAGAACAAAATTTACATTACCAACAAATAATACATCTTCACTGTGTTATTCCATTAGTTTGTTGAAAATTTTCAGCAAAGCAGCACCATCACTTGAAGATGCGGTCTATAGATTGCACATACTGTACATTTCAACTTTTTTATATACACTTTCACAATATTGACATCGTTCCAATTATCATTGTCAGAGTCTATACGAGTATAATTCAAACCATCTTTAACAAGAATGCACACTCCTCCACCACGAGTATCTCTACAATGGTGGATCGAGGAATATCCAGGCAAGTTATAATACTTGTGTTCATTGGTGTAGATCCAGGTTTCTGTTGATACAATTATGTGAATGTCATCGTCCTTCCCTTGTACAATATTGTTCAGTTCATCCAGCTTACAGCGAAGACTATTGATATTTATATAGGTATAGTATATTATAATTTGTCCTTGTATTATGCATTAGGTCTAGTATCTATAGTCATTTTATTTGTAATCTTGGTAGCTGGCATATTCTATTCGACTCTTAAATCCGTTTCACATCTCATTCTAATGGGATCTTCTTGGTCAGAGTTTTTTTAAATAATTTTCATCATTCCTAAGATATGCGGTTTTCATTCTATTCACATTCTTAAACTCTCTCACCTTTTTAAATAATTGCTGATTGAATCTGGTTAGGTTCTCATTCAGATTGTGTATTGGTATTGCCTCTCAACAGTCAACAGATCACACTCATTTGCCTTGATACCTTTGATTTCTTTGATCCTTTTCTGAGGTTTTATTCTTAAGTACTTAAAATGTTTGTTAAATTTAACTAGTATGGGTGCATCTTCTTGCATTGCAATTCTAAAGACATCCTGTATATCATTTTCTCTCACTTCCACTTCCATTGCGCTTAACAATTTCCCGACAAGTATTGTTGGTTCAACCCAACCTCTTGTTTGGGTACTCCAGCTACAATCAAATTACATTCCTTCTCTATTTGTTCGTTAATATCTACTTATTTGTTGATCTATTTGTTGCACTTTCAGCTATAGTGAGTCGTTCTCTTCCTCAAGTAAAATTGTTTCAATGGTCTTTTTTTGATCATTAAAATTATCGGACACAAATTGTAATAATTTTTTGATTTCAGCTAAATCAGACTGTGTGGCTTTCCCAAATGGTTGCAGGAACTCATTTAGTAACTCCTTTACCACACTCTTGAATTTTTTTCATCCATTTCTTTATTTTCGGAATTAAGTACTTTTCTTTGGCCCGCACAACTAGGATGGAAGCTTAGACTACAGACTTTACAATCATATGAAAATTTCACATATTTTTTGCAATGTATGTTTTTTGGTTTGTCTCAGAAGTTTAATTTTTTACGTTGTTGTTCTTCGACATAACCTCACTTGAAATAATAATGAATACCTCTTTGGAGGAAATTGTTTAATGTTGTTTCTGGCATAAACAGGCAAATATAACTAAAATTGGAAACTATCGACATCAGTCTTTTATTTCATTTATATAAGCTTTCTATGAGAATAATTACTAATAGAATGGGACCTGAGCTAGATTTTCACCAACCACTAGAACAAGTTGGATCTAGAAGTAGCTTTGGAACAAATGACCACCTACTAGTGATAAAATCCTTGATAGAGAAAGTTGCAGAATACAACAAACTATTGATATTGATATTTGTGGACTTTGAGAAAGCTTTCGACACGTTCCAGCATAGCTCCATGTTAAAGGCACGTATAGAGTGCTATATTGACCATAGGTACACAACCCTTCTTAAGAATGTATATAATAATGCAACAGCTGCAGTTAGAATGTATCATGGCGACAACAACAAATTCCTTTTGGAGAAAGGTATTAGACAAGGAGACGCCATATTTCCTAAACTATTCACTGCTTTGTTACAAAGCACCATGAAGAACAACAATTAGGAAAAAAACGGAAAATACATCAATGGGGAGTAGGTTTCCAAACAATCTAAGGTTTGCAGACGACGTAGTTCTTATTCCAGGCAGGGTAGAGATCATGCATGTCTGCTTTTCCAGGACCTCCAAAGCTATTGTGTACAAGTTGGCCTTAAAATCAATTTCTCCAAAACACAAATTATGTCTAACCTTGTACCTACTGGCAAAAAGCATTTCAACGTATGCCAAGCAAATAGAACAAGTTGATTCTTATAAATATTTAGGCTACGAGATAAAAGTAGAAAGAGATAACCAAACCACAGAATTGAACAGGAGAGTAAGATTGACATGAACAGCCTACGGAAAACTCAGGGATGTCTCTGAATCAGATATTCCCATGTACTTGAGGCGGAAGGTCTTTGATCAACGTGTGCTTCCAGTTCTGACATATGGAGCAGAAACATAGACTCTAACCAGAAAAGTTATAAACAAAATCCAAGTAGCACAGAGGGCAATGGACAGATCAATGTTGAATATATCCCTTACAGACAAAGTTTCATTCATGATTACTTGATCTCCTCCAATGCGCATGGAGCGCTCTTTCCAAAAAGCTAGTAAAATCTTAGGAATCTATCCACTCTGTCTGGAAAATCTAAGAGTCATTCCGTTGAACTAGAAAGAATCATCTAAATTTCCTCTTGTTCCGAGTATTTTCGAACAAATAGAGAATTTTTGATATGATTCAGATTCCTTGCATCCTAAACTTTATAAGTTTTGTCATTGTAATTAGTTGTGTTAATATGACATTTTAAAGACCTTTCCGACACAAAAAAAAAAACAACTTAAAATGGACGATTTAGAGCCAAGCAAAGCAAGGAAAGTTTCTAAATAAAGACACGTTCAAATCTAAAAGGTCATTTCGAATATCCATTCGCCGCTTTTTCATGCTGCTTCAATTAACATTCTAGACGAAATTTAAAGGCCACCTCAAAACATAAGTGATGAACGCCATCCATCTTGTTCAAGTTTTTCTGGCAATAATTTCAGAAAGCCGCATGAAGTAATTAACTCCGTGCCTCTTACTTTTTCCGCACCAAATCGATACCAATTTGAGTGCCAAAAGTTTGAATTATCGTACCTAATTCGGCTTTAAGTTGGGGTCCTCTCCAATTTCAAATTTGTCTTGTCCAATGGGCCATTTACTAATCAAAGTGCAAAGTTTCCCGAAAAGGGGGCGCAAAGTTTAAAGCAGGTTAAAGGCAAACTTGCGCCAGGTATTAAAGTTCAAGGAAATTAATGGGTTTTATTGGACGTTAGGTTTGTTTTATGGACTTGAGCTTGGAGAAAAAAGTCTACACATGCGGGAAATTTCCCTAGGCGATAATTGAAATTTCGTTTGGGATTATAATAACTTTAGTGGCCTGCCCAAGTAATCTGTTATTTAGTAAGATGGTGTAATAAGAAATAAAGTGGTGTTATAAGTAAAAATCCAAACGCTAACCCTTGTCCTTGTAAATTAATGCTCCATTTGCTTGGATCGTTACATAAACTAAAAACTACCGCCGAGGGCTAAATTTCCATCTCTAAAACTATTTCCTATGCATATTATATATAGACATGCAGAACCGTAAAAGCTTCTTAAATAAAAATAAACACAAACTACTTAAAGCAAGGAGGAATTTAATCCAGCCCTAAAGTTCCTGTCGTCACGAGTCTGGAACGATTCTAATGCCTCGGCTTACATTCTAATGGATTTTTGGGACTCGGGTTTGGACAAAAAATTTGAATTTTTATTAAACTCGTTCGAGGATCTCGACTTTTTCATGCTTCTGGGCTTGAAGGGTGAAATTTCGAGTCAATCGGATTTTTGGTTTATTCAAAATTTTCTAATAATTAAATTTTTTTATGCTATGAGTTTCTGGCATCTAAATCATCTCATTAAATATTGACATTGAGGACAGACACAATGTCCATCATGAAAGTTTTATGTTCAATTTAAAATTCGTTTTACCGGAAATTCGTTGAGAAAATCGAGGCTAAAAAGTTCCAAACTCAACAATCTACATTAAAGAATTAAAAACCGTTTCAACTTTTAAATGTTTCAAGTTTAAGTGCTAAATTAAGTGTTGCGGGCATACAAGCAACAGCGAAAAGAAAAGCTTGAATTTTAGGCCTTAAAAAGCCTGAAGGATTTAGGGGCGCTTTCAATTGGGTGTTCTTTGTTTTTCGTAATTTATATGGTTTATAGTAAGGTTCTTGAAACAATATCTGTGTACGTTTTTAGCACTTGATAACTTCAGGAATTTGTTCATTTACTTGTGTAACTGTATAACTTATATGTCCTATATTTCTGTTTTGTGATGTTTGTAGTTCATTTATAAAGATGAGAAGAACCATCTCAATATACAAGTACAATCCAACACAAGATATCCAATAGCTTTATACGCAGGAACCACGACAACATTTTTAGAGAAACCGGAATACGAAATCCCCGCCTATCACGTAGTAACACAGGAGGAAATCGTGGAACGGGAACAGTCAGAAGCAGTAACACTAGACGACCACAGGTCAACATTACAAGCGGCGAAATTAAATTCACACTAGAAGAACCACTACTGGAGTATAATCACGTTTTTGCCAAATCAACAAAGCTTATGGAAAAGACAAATCTGACAGAACATAAAATAGAAGTAAGTCCAATAAGAACTTACAGAGTATCCCAGAAAGAAAGGCAAATAATCGACGAGTAAATAAAAGAAATGCTAGACAGCACAGCAATGTAATAAAGCCATGTCATTCACCGCGTGGGCTAGTCCGGTGGTCCTAGTAAAGAAAAAAGATGAGAAAATCCGTTTTTGTTTCGACTACCGAAAAGTTAATGCCGTAAACATCATACCCTCTACCACAAATCGACGATATATTTTGTCATATCTCGGAAATGCATCCTATTCCATCACTTTTGATAGGTGATCTGGCAGGTACCCGTTGAAGAAAGCTCCAAACAGTACACAGAATTTAATGTTCTCAGTTTTGGACTATGTAATGCTCCCGCAGCCTTCCAAGAATTAGCTGACCACGTTTTTTTGGACAAATGGAAGGAAGTATTGATTTATCTGGACGACATAATAATATTCTCCCAAACGTTCGAAGTGCACTTACGTCAGACAAACCTAACCCTAAAACCAATCAAATTCGAGTACCTGCGAAAAGAAATAAAAATCCTGGGTTTTAATGTGAATGAAAAGGGCATACTATCAGATGAAGATAAACTGGTATGCATAAGGAACTTCCCAACTCAAAAGAAAGTTAAAGATGATGTGCAAAGTTTTATGTAATTTCTATAGAAAGTTCCTATGCAACTTCGCAGCAATATGAAGACAATTACATGACGTAACAAAGAAGAACATAGGGTTCCAATGGTACATAAACCAGGAGAAAGCTTTCAATACTCTCAAGGAAAAACTTATATATATATATATATATATATATATATATATATATATATATATATATATATATATATATATATATCCTCAAACATTATTGCGTCCGTACAAAATCATACATTGTTGCGTCTCCAGGAAAACGAAGAGATACCTAGGATCTTAAGGCGTATACTGGTTCACCAAGGAATTTGATAGATGGGGCTATATGTAGTTTTTTTGTATCTTCAAATTTAAAATATACACATTTTCATATATTTTCAAACCACTGTTGCGTCCTCATAAAAAGCAACCTTGTCAGCTCCATATATTGGTTGCACCATACAATGTTGCTTCCGTGCGATGTTGTCAAACTGACAGGACGCAATAAAATTACGAAACTATGACAAAGGTAAATTGAATATCGGCTTATCGGCGTTTTCTTGGTAAAAAGTTATGAGCTGATTTGGACAACATCAAAAACGCAACATAAAATACACAATAATAATTTCTCCCGCAATTCAAATGCGTCTGAGTAAGCCGCAATTTTTGCCGGTATACCATCGCATACATTGCCACTTACTGATACGAATTTGAATTGCACATTTCAAATAAAGCCCCCCTGATACTAATACTTTTTCTTACTCCCCCCCACCTCACGAAAATTGACTTTTCTGTTCTAAGTAGGCAAGAGAAAGCGGAAGTGGAACATGCCAGATCATCGGTTGATAGGTACGAAAAACTTTTGCGCCCTGGATCTGGGTGCTACGTTGGACTCACAAATAATTTTATTGGAGATAAACCAGAAAAATTTCCGTTGGAAAGACTCTAGTAAGAATAAATGGTGACATTAGGATAAGAATTGCCAATATTTCTTCTTAAACAGTAAAAATAAAAAAGGAGATATTATTGGAACTCTCGGACCAGTTAAGCAAATTTCGAACTGTGACCTACCAGATAAATGACATTTTGTGAAACCGAAATTGGATACAGACAAATTGATGCAGACTTTGAAGATATCATGGAAACACCTCGATCCAGATAGACTTAGAGAAGCAGACGTATCTGTGATTGATAATCAAACCGGACGGACCAGTTTAATCCAACACAAAATTGATACTGGATTGGCATACCCAATTAGACAACCACCTTGACGTATGCCAGTAGCTAAACAACAGGAAGTGGAGAACCAAATTGATAAAATGCTTCAAGAGGGAATTATTGAAGAGTCGAATATTCCATGGTCTGCGCCAGTAGTATTGGTTACAAAAAAAGATGGAAGTCTTAGATTTCGTGTGGACTACCGTAAGCCTTATGAGGTCACCAAGAAGGAGAGCTTCCCTCTCCCGAGAATAGATGATACATTAACAACTCTATCGGGCTCCAAATGGTTTTCCACCTTGGATCTCAGGAGTGGATACTGGCAAGTGGCAATATACAAAGATGACAAGGAGAAAACTGCCTTCAGTATCGGAAGCGGGTTATACCAGTTAATCGTGATGTCTTTCGGATTGTGTAATGCTCCAGCTAGGTTTGAGCGACTGATGCATCTTGTTTTGCGAGGCCTCACATAAAAAACTTGGCTGGTATATTTATATAATATCATGATCATGGGAAATTCATTCCAAGAATATCTCAATAACCTGAATCAAGTGTTTGATCGCTTCCAGAATGCCAACTTAAAACTCAATCCAAACAAGTGTTTTCTATTTCAAAAGAAAGTGGAACTCTCAGGTCACGTGGTATCTGAAGATGGCATATGAGTTATGAAAGGAGAAATAGATGCTGTCAGGGATGAGCCAAAACCACGCGACAAACATGAACTGAGGAGTTTTCTAGGATTGTGTTCTTATTATCGAAGATTTGTAGAAAGATTCGCTAATATAGCTGCTCCGCTTCATCGATTAACGAAAGAAAAATCAACATTCAATTGAACCCAAGAATACGATTCCGCATTTAGAAAATTAAAACGAGCAATATGTACAAGTCCAGTGTTGTCCTATCCCGATCAGGACGTTGATTTTGCACTCAGATGCAAGCAACAACTATTAGAGCTGTCCTTTCACAAATCTAAAATTCACAAAAGCATGTCGTAGAGTACTACAGCAGATTTTTATTAAAGCCGGAACGAAATTATTGTGCCACAAGAAGAGAATTGCATGCCATAGTAAAAGCAGGCGACCATTTCCATGAGTATCTCTACGGAAGTCGGAAGTAATTTTGTGATTCGAAGGGATCACGCAGCTCTAAAATGGCTTTTGGGAATGAAATACCATATAATTTGCAAAAATACGTATCAACACACTCGGATATTCATCCTTTTGAATGTGACACTTTTTATGACAACAATTGAATGAAGCCGCGTATAATAGCTGGGTTCGGTAATTGCATCTGCGAGCGAAGTAAGCAAAATTTGACAGATATCAAGTGATTTGACACGTGAAAAGAGATAAGTGATCAGGTGACGTCTGTCAAAATTTGCTTATTTCGCTCGCAGATGCAATTACCGAACCCAGTTATTATACACGGCTTCATTCAATTGTTTTTGAGTTTAGAAATTCAATATTTGAGTTGAAGTTCCCTGATCCCTGCGATATAAGTATATGAAGTAAAAAAAATTGTAGAAATACTATTACAGAGCTATTAAAATGCATCCTATTTGATAGTGATATTTGAATATTTCATCAAAAGTTACAAATTAAATACAAAACATAGCTGGTGTTTTAGGGCGTTAAAAACTATAAACAATTCTTCATATCATTATATTTATTTATTTATATAAACACCAAACTATACAACTTTAAAGCTACA
The DNA here is from genome assembly GCA_917834065.1 of Ceutorhynchus assimilis. Taxonomy (NCBI): domain Eukaryota; kingdom Metazoa; phylum Arthropoda; class Insecta; order Coleoptera; family Curculionidae; genus Ceutorhynchus; species Ceutorhynchus assimilis. Next base: position 30,425,995 of record OU892285.1, read on the forward strand.
AATGATAAATTTGTTGACCAAAAATAAATGAAAGAATTTGAAAAAAATGCTAATGCTTAATTCACCAGTATAAGCATTACATTGAAACTTACATTTATCGAGCTGAATGGGTCATTGAATGTCACTTTAAAAAAATTCTAGCTTTAAATTTGGCATGGCATATGTTGCATTTAAAATTCCTCTCATTTGAGTGTGATAATAAATGACTTCAAATTGTATTTAAGTTTAAATTTTGCAGTGCAAGTGTTACATTCAAATAGATAAATATCCGAATGTGTTAGTTTGCGAATCTTTCAATCGCCTTTCCGTTTAAATTTTGATTTGCATGTGTCGCATTCAAAAGGATAAATATCCGAGTATGTTGATACGTGCCTTTGCCAATTACCTTTTTCTTTAAATTTTGCATTGCAAATTCACATTCAAAAGATAAATATCAGAATGTGTTAATTTGTGACTATTCAAATTACCTTTCTGTTTAAATTTTGCATTGCAAGTGTCACATTCAAATGAATAAATATCGGACTGTGTTAGTTTGTGAATCTTCAAATCGCCTTTCCGTTTGAATTTTGATTTGCATGTGTCGCATTCAAAAGGATAATTATCCGAGTATGTTGATACGTGCCTTTGCCAATTACCTTATTCTTTAAATTTTGCATTGCAAATTCACATTCAAAATGATAAATATCAGAATGTCTTAGTTTGTGTCTCTTCAAATAATCTTCTCCTTCAAATTTTGCTTTGCAAATGTCACATTTAAAAAGATAAATATCCGAGTGTGTTGAAATGTGGCTCTGCAAATTACCTTTTTGTTTAAATTTTGCATTGCAAGTGCCACATTCAAAAGGATAAATATCCGAGTGTGTTGATACGTGTCTTTGCAAATTATATGGTATGCTGGGTTCGGTAATTGCATCTGCGAGCGAAATGAGCAAAAAAACTCGGATATTTATCCTTTTGAATGTGACACATGCAAATCAAAATTTAAACGGAAAGGCAATTTAAAGATTCACAAACTAACACAGTCGGATATTTATCCATTTGAATGTGACACTTGCAAAGCAAAATTTAAACAGAAAGGTAATTTGAATAGTCACAAATTAACACATTCTGATATTTATCTTTTTGAATGTGATACTTGTATATCAAAATTTAAACGGAAAAGCGATTGGAAGATTCTCAAACTAACACATTCGGATATTTATCTATTTGAATGTAACACTTGCACTGAAAAATTTAAACTTAAATACAATTTAAAGAGTCATTTATTAACACACTCAAATGAGAATTTGTTTAAAGTGACATTCAGTGACCCATTCAGCTGGATAAATGTAAGTTTGAATGTAATGCTTATATTGGTGAGTTTAGCATAAGCATTTTTTTCAAATGCTTCCATTTATTTTTGGTTCAGAAATTTATTACATGGAGAACTTGCCTGGTATATTTGGATGATGTCTGATCATGGGAAATTCATTCCAAGAACATCTCAATAACCTGAAACAAGTTTTTGACCGCTTCCAGAATGCCAACTTGAAAACTCAATCCAAAGAAGTGTTTTCTATTTCAAAAGACAATGGAACTCTCAGGTCACGTGGTATCTGAAGTTGGCATACAAGTTATGAAAGGAGTGATAGATGCTGGCAGAGATGGGCCAAAACCACGCGACAGACATGAACTGAGGAGTTTTCTAGGATTGTGTTCCTATTATCGAAGATTTGTAGAAGGATTCCCTAATACAGCTGCTCCGCTTCATCGATTAACGAAAGAAAAGTCAACATTCAATTGAACCCAAGAATACGATTCCACATGTAGAAAATTAAAACGAGAATTATGTACAAGTCGAGTGTTGTCCTATCCCGATCAGAAGACATGTTGATTTTGCACTCAGATGCAAGCAACACCAGTATTAGAGCTATCCTTTCACAACTCTAAAATTCACAAGAGCATGTGTTAGTTTGTGAATCTTTAAATCGCCTTTCCGTTTAAATTTTCATTTGCATCAGTCACATTCGAAAGGATAAATATCCGAGTATGTTAATACGTGCCTTTGCCAATTACCTTTTTCTTTAAATTTTGCATTGCAAATTCACATTTAAAAAGATAAATATCCGAGTGTGTTGAAATATGCCTCTGCAAATTACCTTTTTGTTTAAATTTTGCATTGCAAGTGTCACATTCAAAAAGATAAATATCCGAATGTGTTAGTTTGTGAATCTTTAAAACGCATTTCCGTTTGAATTTTGATTTGCAAGTGCCACATTCAAAAGGATAAATATCCGAGTGTGTTGATACGTGTCTTTGCAAATTATATGGTATGCTGGGTTCGGTAATTGCATCTGCGAGCGAAATGAGCAAATTTTGACAGACGTCACGTGATCACTTATCCCTTTTCACGTGTCAAATCACATGACATCTGTCAAATTTTGCTCACTTCGCTCGCAGATGCAATTACCGAACCCAGCATACCATATAATTTGCAAAAACACGTATCAACATACTCGGATATTTATCCTTTTGAATGTGACACTTGCAATGCAAAATTTAAACAAAAGGTAATTTGCAGAGGCACATTTCAACACACTCGGATATTTATCTTTTTAAATGTGACATTTGCAAAGCAAAATTTAAAGGAAAAGATTATTTGAAGAGACACAAACTAACACATTCTGATATTTATCCTTTTGAATGTGATATTTGCAATGCAAAATTTAAAGAAAAAGGTAATTTGCAAAGGCACGTATCAATACACTCGGATATTTATCCTTTTGAATATGAAAAAGCAAATCAAAATTTAAACAGAAAGTCGATTTAGGGCCGAATTTATTGTAGGTCCTTGAGGTTTCCTCAGACCTTAAGAAAGCCTTGAACGTTTAGAGTTGACATGACTGACTTGTCAAATAGTGGCAAGTGTCCATTCTAAATTCGCGACTCCAAGGAAGATTCTAGGAACGACTATAAATTCGGCGCTTAAAGATTCACAAACTAACACAGTCGGATATTTATCCATTCGAATGTGACACTTGCAATGCAAAATTCAAACAGAAAGTTTAAATAGACACAAATTAACACATTCTGATATTTATCCTTTTGAATGTGACACTTGCAAATCAAAATTTAAACGGAAAAGCGATTGGAAGATTCACAAACTAACACATTCGGATATTTATCTATTTGAATGTAACACTTGCACCGTAAAATTTAGACTTAAATACAATTTGAAGAGTCATTTATTAACACACTCAAATGGGAGGAGTTTTAAATGCAACATATGCCACGCCAAATTTAAAGCTGGAATTTGTTTAAAGTGACATTCAGTGACCCATTCAGCTAGATAAATGTTAGTTTGAATGTAATGCTTATATTGGTGAATTTAGCATTAGCATTTTTTTTTCAAATTCTTTCATTTATTTTTGGTTAAAAAATGTATCATTTATAGCTTTGAAGCTGTATAATTTGCTGTTTATATTGTTTATTGTTTTTTACGCCCTAAAACACCTGCTAGGTTTTGTATTTAATTTGTAATTTTTGATGAAATATTCAAATATCACTATCAAATAGTATGCATTTTTAAATCTCAGTAATAGTATTTCTATAGTTTTTTTTTCTTCATTTACTTATATCGCTGGCATCAGTGAACTTTAGCACAAATATTGAATTTCTAAACTCAAAAACAATTGAATGAAGCCGTGTATAATAGCTGGGTTTGGTAATTGACACGCGAAAAGAGATAAGTGATCACGTGACGTCTGTCAAATTTTGCTCACTTCGCTCGCAGATGCAATTACCGAACCCAGCTATTATACGCGGCTTCATTCAATTGTTTTTGAGTTTAGAAATTCAATATTTGCGTTGAAGTTCACTGATGCCAGCGATATAAGTATATGAAGAAAAAAAATTGTAGAAATACTATAGATAAACTGACACATTTTAGAAATGAATATCTCGAAAACGAGAAAAGATAACGGGATGCGGTTTGTTCTGGAAGAATAAGGATTTTTTAAAGTTTTTTTTCATGATGTTGACGAATCCTGAAATTTGGTTTCACAGACATTCGATTTTTTGAAATAATAACATACTGCCTTATTCTTGATGAAAAACCCAGTATATTTTGTCATCATCAGAAAGCGTGACTTTTCTAGTTCACAAAAATGTTTAATTTTTTTCAATTATCATGAAATTAAATCGTAAAAATTGCACTTGGTTGAAGGGCGTACTGTCGACTGGACAAAAAAAAATGATAAGAATCAATTTTCACGATGTAAGTTTAAGATAATTGAAAAAAATTATACATTTTTGTAAAGTAGAAAAATCAGCCTTTCTGACGATGACAAAAGATACGGGGTGTTTCATTAAAAATAAGGCAGTTATTTTATTTCAAAAAATCGCATGTCTGTAAAACCAAATTTCAGCAAATTTCAGGATTCGGAAATAATGTGGAAAAAAACTTTGAAAAATCCCTGTTCTCACAGAACAAACCGCATCTCGTTATCTTTTCCCGTTTTCGAGATATTTACCTGCAAATTGTGTCAGTTTATCCAAGGACACCCTGTATTACAAAGATATTAAAATGCAACCTATTTGATACTAATATTTTAATATTTCATCAAAACTTAAAAATTAAATACAAATCATAGCAAGTGTTTTAGGGCATAATATTTTCAAAGAAGCTATGACCTCTCGAACTCCATCCAGCACCTACACTATTATTGTTAGAAAAGTTGTATATTATTATGACTCTCTGGGTCCTCTGTGGCATAAACCTAATATTCTCACTGCGTTTCATATTTGCTGACTGGAAGCAACAATGGCTTTGGCTTCTGCTAAAATGATGACATGATACAAATCATCACACCACACAAAAATCCCGAGCTAAAAATAGATTGCCATGTTGCCAAGCTTCGGACGCAATAACATACTACGTTTATATACTGTATACTGGACTCTGTATATTATTTTCGCACCTCTACCGGAGAATCGATGAACTAATAGTATACATTTTTATCTATAACACGAATATTATTGCGTCCACTACCAAACAGAAAATCCAGTAAAATCATAAAAATCCCAATAGATGCTTCCACTTTTTATTGTGGAAAGGAAACTTAGAAACTTCTGTCACCTGTTGGCGCCTAAATTTTGTTTAAAAATTGACGGGAAGTCACAAAAACATGAGTTGACATTGTTGCGTCCGATATTCGGACGCAGTAATTCGAAGGAAGCAATAGTGTATGTGTTGAGGAAGTTTATGGACGCAGCAATGATAGGATTTTGTATATATATATATATATATATATATATATATATATATATATATATATATATATATATATATATATATATATAATATATATATATATATAATTTTGGGAATCGATTTGGGGAATGCAGCAAAAATAAAGTGTACTCTTTAAAGTTTATCCGAGCTTTCGATAATGTTTATTATCATCTTCAGGGAACTATGGATCAATATACAAGTTAAAGACAATAAGACAATACTATAATGTAACTTACATCTTTGGTGAGATTATTAAAGATAAATGTTGTGTAATTGATCTGTTCCATCAGCATCGAGGACAGTGAGAACTTAATTATTAGTCATTAATACATAATAAGCTTGTTAAAAATTATTGAGAAAGGATGAAAGATTGTGTAAATGGGACAATACAACATATTAAAATATTAAATAGTTACAGAGAGAGACTTTTACAATATATCACCCTGGGTTTGAGGATCATCCATCAAATGTGTAATTTGGAATTATTATATTAAAAAATAATTTTCTTTTAAATTTAAATGTCAACCAGAACCAGCTGGCCGTCAAGATCACCTGTTGAATTAATGACTTAAGACATATGTCATTGTAAAGTTAGGTTAGGTATACAACGCTATGTTCCATTGAATGAACTGATCCACATTCGATGTGACGTCACTAGCAGACCCACTCAACAAAGCAAGACGCCAGGAGCAACAGAATAGGATTAATTGAATCATTTGACATAATACTAAAAACCAATAAGCAAATAAATCATAGTAACACATTAAAGAGAATTTTCATTTAAATTGAGGTTAGGCCCTTTGTCTAGGTGTAACAGATAGGAATAAATCTCACTGAGGTGGTTAATATCAGATTTTTTGTTCATACAATTATCACTCTGAGAAATGAAAGCCATCTCTTTGAAGAGTCTCTTTGAGTAGTGGGATTCACTGGTTAAAACTCTCACAGAGTCATAGTCTGTTGGTGCTGGAGTGAATGTACATGATCAGCCAAAGCGCATCTTTCAGGGTGGAGCCTGCTATCGCTTTTATGGGAAACAATCCTGTCTTCCAGTTGCCTAGTTGTCTGGCCAATGTAAGTTTTGTCGCAAGAAGAGCATGGAATGCAATACACCACGTCTGATTTTGCGAGAATCGGAACTTTGTCCTTTAGGTTAGAGTGAATGGACTTTATGGGTAAAACTGACCTATTGGCAATTTTAATGTTTGTGAAAGCTTTACTGAAAAAACTAGTCAGCTTGGGTGTAATGTCTCTAATATATGGTAGTGATGTGTACAAAACAAAAGGAACAGTGGCCTCAGCAGGGGCCAACCCCAGAGGTGAATCAGCTGCCGTTGCAGGGTTATTCATTTGGGGATTGACTAGGTTGTTATGGCTAGTGTGTGATTGTAACACTTCTGTGGACCTTGATGTGCTGAACAGAATCTTTTTTAAGAGTGGAGTAGGGTAAGAGTTGTCCTTGAAAATCTGGAACAGAATGTTGAAATTCTTGTTGTGAAAAGTTGTGTCTGAGATTCTTTGAACTCTATTCTTCATTTGTTTGACCAAATTAATTTTCATTGATTGTTTATGGTAAGACAGATAGTTAATGAATCTTCCTGAGCTACAAGGTTTACGGTACCAATCAATTGAGACGGAGTTGTTTGAGTTCCTGATGAATTTCGTATCCAGGAACGGGACAGAATTACCCTCATCCTCATTCTCCATTGTGAATTGTATATGTTGATCAAAACTGTTCATGGCGACCATTATCTCTGTGACCTTATCTCTAGGAAGTGCTAGGATTATGTCATCAACATATTTTTTAATGAAATGTAAGTTAAAAGAGAGAGTGGGAATGACAGTGTCCAGCAGGTCGTCCATGACATAATTCGCTAAAATTGGAGAAATTGAAGCACCCATAGGAGTACCAAAAGTTTGTTTATAGAATCTGCCATCAAATGCAAAATATGTACTGTTGAAAAGGAAAGTGATCAACTCCAGGAAAGACTCCCTGCTGATGCCAGTGTGTAGTTCGATTCTGTGCCAATTTTTGTTAATCGATCTGAGGCAAGCTTGTAGATAGACATTGCTAAAAAGAGACACCACATCCAAACTGGCCAGAACATAATCATCCGGCAAGACGGTGTTGTTAAACAATCGTGAGACTTCGAAGGAATCAGAGACATAATATTGATTGTTTATATCATAGGCTTTTGTCAGTATATCAGTGACCAAAGAAGCCACATACTGTGTAGGTGCACCAATTGAGGCCACAATTGGTCTGACAGATAGTGTTGGTTTGTGAATTTTAGGTAACGCGTAGAACTTTGGAGCAACACCCTTATAGTTAGTAAGCTTTTTCTTGGTCGCTTCATCAATTTGGTTGGTGGTTTTTAACTTTTTAACAATATCATTGCACTTTCTCTGAATGGACAACGTAGGGTCTCTTGCAATTTCCTCATAAGAATTACTATCTTGAATTAGTTCATTAGAAAGTTGGAGGTAATGGTCTTTGTACATAATAACCGATACGTTACCTTTATCAGAGTTAGTCAGCACAATGTTAGGATTGTCTTTAAGGAACCTTTTAGACTTTTTGTATGCTGAGGCCACTGTTCCTTTTGTTTTGTACACATCACTACCATATATTAGAGACATTACACCCAAGCTGACTAGTTTTTTCAGTAAAGCTTTCACAAACATTAAAATTGCCAATAGGTCAGTTTTACCCATAAAGTCCATTCACTCTAACCTAAAGGACAAAGTTCCGATTCTCGCAAAATCAGACGTGGTGTATTGCATTCCATGTTCTTCTTGCGACAAAACTTACATTGGCCAGACAACTAGGCAACTGAAAGACAGGATTGTTTCCCATAAAAGCGATAGCAGACTCCACCCTGAAAGATGCGCTTTGGCTGATCATGTACATTCACTCCAGCACCAAATGGACTATGACTCTGTGAGAGTTTTAACCAGTGAATCCCACTACTCAAAGAGACTCTTCAAAGAGATGGCTTTCATTTCTCAGAGTGATAATTGTATGAACAAAAAATCTGATATTAACCACCTCAGTGAGATTTATTCCTATCTGTTACACCTAGACAAAGGGCCTAACCTCAATTTAAATGAAAATTCTCTTTAATGTGTTACTATGATTTATTTGCTTATTGGTTTTTAGTATTATGTCAAATGATTCAATTAATCCTATTCTGTTGCTCCTGGCGTCTTGCTTTGTTGAGTGGGTCTGCTAGTGACGTCACATCGAATGTGGATCAGTTCATTCAATGGAACATAGCGTTGTATACCTAACCTAACTTTACAATGACATATGTCTTAAGTCATTAATTCAACAGGTGATCTTGACGGCCAGCTGGTTCTGGTTGACATTTAAATTTAAAAGAAAATTATTTTTTAATATAATAATTCCAAATTACACATTTGATGGATGATCCTCAAACCCAGGGTGATATATTGTAAAAGTCTCTCTCTGTAACTATTTAATATTTTAATATGTTGTATTGTCCCATTTACACAATCTTTCATCCTTTCTCAATAATTTTTAACAAGCTTATTATGTATTAATGACTAATAATTAAGTTCTCACTGTCCTCGATGCTGATGGAACAGATCAATTACACAACATTTATCTTTAATAATCTCACCAAAGATGTAAGTTACATTATAGTATTGTCTTATTGTCTTTAACTTGTATATTGATCCATAGTTCCCTGAAGATGATAATAAACATTATCGAAAGCTCGGATAAACTTTAAAGAGTACACTTTATTTTTGCTGCATTCCCCAAATCGATTCCCAAAATTGTCTTCGTACTTGTCAGCAACAACGTCCATTCTTCTTATATATATATATATATATATATATATATATATATATATATATATATATATATATATATATATATATATATATATATATATCAGCACCAGTACTAAAGAACTTTGACCCAAATAAAAATACTATTCTACACACAGATGCACACATATAAGTTGAAGTCTATCAAATAATGAGAAAAATTATTCAATAAGCGAGTAAGAGCTATTGGCCCCAGCTATGGGCCCCAGGCTATCTTAAGACATTTAATCTACGGTAGACCAGTGAAAATTATAACAGACCACCACACACTATTCTGGATGGATTCTAACAAGGTGAGCAACAGACGTCTAGCCAGATGGGCATTGAAGTTAGCAGAGTTGGTTGGAGTATACGGTTGAATACAAAAAAGGCTCAACCCACACACTGCATGTCCCGTAACCCAGTCTTGCAGCCCGATTCACAGAAAAACGAGGAACAAGAGAAACTGCCAACATTTCCGATAGGAACAATGGAAATTAGTTCATGACAGAAAAGAGATCCAGAATTGAGACAGATCAGAAAGGCGGTAGAAAACCCAGACGATTCAAATATTAACATCGGAGCTAGGAGAAGCGTGAAAAATTTTAGAATCCACTATACAAAGTAAACAAAGGCCTCAGCAAAGTAATGGTGGTACCAAAATCAATGAGAGATTTTGTCAGAACTGCACGCGTCACTGATATGCGGCCACTTGGGGTTCAGCATAACAACAGACAAAATAAAGAACATGTTCTTCTGGGACGGAATGCTGAAAGACATCGAGAAATCCGTTAAAGGGTGTCCAGATTGTCAGGCGAGGAAGGGCCAACCATACAGAAAGACCCCGAACCTCTTACAACCAATACAAGTAGGTACGATTTTTGACAAAATTGGCATCGATTTACTAGGTTTGTTCAGAAGAAGCAACCAAGGAAAAATAATGATTGGAGTAGTCACAGACTATGTATCAAGCAGCACTGCCTGATGGAAAAGCAGGACCAGTAGCGAAATTTTTACTAGAGAAAGTATTTCTAATACACGGGATGCCATGACACATACTGAGTGATAGTCTTCAAGTCAGAGCTAGTGCGGGAAATAGGAAATATAATGGGAGTAAGGAGACAGTTTACGACGGCATATCACCCATGCTGTAACGGCCGAACAGACTATAGCGGATTGTAATAATAGATATGGTTTTATTGAAATTAATGTACACAGTAGGCTGTGGACATCCCCTATAATGAACAGAGAGGTGAGTTTCAGTTGTTATGTTGACATAGTGTCACAACCCCTATACGTTTCGTCCTGGGACGTCACAACAGGAGCGTGACTTGAGGGCGTAGGTGGGGTTCAGGTAGAGAGAAACTCGCTTGGTATAGGTATAATAAGATGTGTATTGATTAATAATAGTTATTACCCTAGAAATGGTATCATGACGTCTCTTCTACGGAGGGACGTACTACTTAAGGGCCACTCTGTATTAATTATGTACCCTCTGTACACTTGGCGTGACTGAAGACTAAAACTAGGTTTGAGACAGGTCCAGAAGGGCGTTTCCCATTAAAGGTAGTTTGCACTGGACCTAGCCTGCTGCGTTCAATACTCCCAGAGGGGCGTTTCCCATTAAAGGAAGTTTGCACTGGGAGGAGACTTAGCTAGAAGGGCTTTTCCCATTAGAGGTAGTTCGCACTAGCCTTAGTCTGCCGGTGATGAATTTCGGCGCTGTATTTATACCAAATAAATGCTGACTCGTCGACACACTTTAGTAAAATTGATGTACAGAGCGGTATTTACTTAAGTAGTTGACAATAGAAATAATAATAATTGCTTAGATTAGATTCAATACAATATTGAGTATAACAATATTATTACATGGCGCAGTCGATGAAGAACCATTGGTAAGCATTCCTGAAAAGTAGAATGGATGGAAGGTTACCAGAATCAATGAAAACTGATGGAAACCTGAATGAAAATTTTAAAAGGTTTTACCAAAACTTTGAGACCTTCCTAATTGCAACTGAAAAGGATTCAAAGCCAGATAAGATAAAATTGCATTGTTTTTGAACCTAATTGGTTCTGATGGAGTTGACATATATAACATATTAAAGATTCCAGTTAAAGATAAGTTTGACAGTGTCATAAGTGATGAATTCAAAAAGTACTGTAATCCGAGAAAAATTAAAACCTATGAATGCTTTCTATTCAATAGCCGTAATCAAGATACAGATGAGCCACTTGATCATTTTTTCAGTGAATTAAAAAAGGGATTTTGAATCTGTGAATATGATACCCAAGAAGATAGTATTTTAATTGATAAGATCATATTAGGAACAATAGATCCAAATGTTCTAGAAAAACTATTGAATATACAAAAACTGTCACTTGAAAAAGATGTAGACATATTATGTAGAAATGCTGAAGCAACAAAAAATTAGTTACAGTCAGTAAGAGAAAAGATAATGTTCTGGAGTAGATCCATTGAGGTTGAGAAGAAAAGAGAAAATAGATGGCAAAATAAAAGCTGCCTCTGTAAAAAGTGCAATGGTAAACATGGATTTGCATATTGTCCTGGGTTTGGAAAAAAATGCTTCAAGTTCGGTAAAGACAATCATTATAGTAGCGATTGTCTAGCAGAAAAATAAAAATTTGGAAACCGTCAAGGAAAGAACGTTAAAAAAATTAAAGAACTTATTCAGAAAGAAATAGACAGTGATGACAGTGTAGAAGAAGAAACTGATGAATTATATGTACCATCGTCACCAAAAGTAACTGGGACAGCATCATATCAGCTCCTGTACTATTAAAGTCTGTTTTTTTTTTAAAGATAATTCCCCAAGTCAGAATTTAGTAGCTATGTTGGCAACACAATGAATAATTTTAGGTTTGTCTGGGTTTGTCTAGGTTAACTTAGAATAGTCCAGGAGATTTACATGAATTATTTTTGTCCCAGTTACTTTTGGTGACGATGGCACATAGTATCAAGCAAGTTGGTGGAGTAAACAATAAAAATAAGGTGGTATGGGTTGAAGATATAAAAGTACATGATAAGAACATAAGTTTCAAGATTGATACAGGCGCTGAAGTGAATATATTATCACGGAAAATTTTACAAGGATTTTGTAAGGATAATGGGTGTCATACAAATTAACAAAATCTGCCATCATGTTAGAAGCATATGGGGTCAGAAAAATTATTTAATTTAGAATTTATTATTGTAGATTTAGATGTCACACCAATAATTGGCCTGTCAACATGCTATACAGAGTGTCTCAGGACGTTTTTCCGAGGTGATAACTTTGGAACGCGTCATCCAATGTAATTGAAATTTTGAGGATCTGTGTAACTTTTTGTGCCGCTTCTACACGTGGCGTCCAATTCCACCACTTTCACTTGGGAAAAACCTCGTGGGACACCCTGTATATTATTGTTAATTAAATAATCAGAAACCATTAGTATTTGTCAAACGCTTTCTCAGGATAAAGAGAAAATAATTTGTGAAAATAGGGATATTTTTGAGGGTATAGGCACTTTTCAGGATATTTGTAGAAGAGAGTTAGTGGAAAACAGTATACCTGACGCTAGACCTGCAAGGTGGGTACCATTACTTAGAAAAGATAGGTTGAAGCAAACACTACATAGATAGATTGGAATGACAAAATATTATAAGCAGAGTAGATGAGGCTAGTGAGTAATCATTGAAAAATCCAATAAATCCTTAAGGTTGTGTTTAGATCCTCAAAACTTGAATAAGTGCATTAAAAGGCAATTTTTTGAAATCCCTAGTCTGAAAGAAATTAATTCTAGATTAGCAGGTAAGAAATATTCTTCTGTATTAGATTTCAAGGATGGGTTTTATCAAAAAAAATTGGTAAACCTTCTAGAAATTTAACAACATTTGCTATTCCGTTTGGTTGTTACAAGTTTCGCAGGTTACCATTTGGCTTGAATCTGTCACCTGAATATTTCCAACTATAAAAACTTTGAGGACCTTGTAGTATATTTTGATGATCTGTTGATAGCGTGTGATATAGTGGAACAGCATGATAAGACCTTGGAAAAAGTATTGGTGCGAGCTAGAGAGAAAGGTGTGAAATTTAATAAACAAAAATTTCAATTTATTTTAGAAGAAGAAAAGTATGTGCGACATATTTTTAGTCAAAATGGTATGAAAATTGATAATGCAAAGATAAGGGCTATTAATGACCTTAAAGCTCCTTCTATTAAAAAAGAGTGACAAAAGTTATTGGGTTTAGAATTATGTTAGAAAATGTATTCCAAAATTAAATGAACACATATCACAAATTGGCATTGGTTGCTGTTTGATGCAAGAGGGTAAGCCTGTAGTATATGCTTCTATAGGAGCTTGACAGATGCTGAAAAACAGTATGCAGTCATCGAAAAAGAAATGTTAGGGATTGTGTATGCGTGCCAAACATTTCATTATTTCATTTATATGGTCGTTCCATTAAGATAATATCTGATCATAAGCTTAATGTAAGTGTTTTAAATAAGCAAATATCTTCAATTTTAAATTCTCCTAGATTATAAAGGTTGAAATTAAAACTCATAAGGTATAATATAAAAATTGAATACATTCCAGGTAGGTATTTACATATTGCAGACTATTTGTCTAGGAATGTTAGTTCTAAAAAGGCTGAGATTGATAGTGACATGCAAGAAATGGTGCACGGGGTGGAAAAATATTTTTGCATATGAGTGAAAGTAGAAAAGTGCAATTCCAAAAAGAAACTGTGAAAAATATAATTTTAAGGAAAGTTATGAAGTATTGTTTGAGTGGTTGGAAAAAAGCAAAATATGAAGTTGAGCTTGGAGTTTTTTATAATTTGAGAACTGATTTATATGTAACTGAAAATCTCATATTTTACAATGATAGAGTGCCTGAGATTTTGCGTAAAGGGATGTTAAAAATATTGCATGAGGGTCATTTTGGTATAAGTTTAACTAGAGATAGAGCTCGTGGTGTATTGTATGAGTATGGATATTGAGAATATTATAAAGCATTGTAAGGTTGGTGACAAATTTAGTTATGCAAATGTGAAAGAACCATTAATTACACATGATATTCCTGAATTACCTTTTCAGAAGTTAGGTTGTGACATAATGGATTACAATAGGAAATCATATTTAATTGTTGTAGATTATTTGCTTGAAATAATACCTTTAAAAGGAAAACAATCTTGTAATGTTATAAATGCATTTAAGCAAATATTTGCAACTCATGGTGTGCCTGATATTATTGTGGTTGGTAATATGCCGTTTGGTTCATATGAGTGTAAGGTTTTTGCAGATCAATTCGATTCGATAGATATCTCAGGTATAATGGTTTGACAGAAAGATTTGTTCAAATGGCTAAGAACATAATTCGTAAGTCTGATGATATTTGGGTAGCTTTAATGGAATATCGAAATATTCCTATCACAAGTTTAAAGCGATCACCAGCTGAACTTCTATCTTTAAGAAGACCTAAAAGTAAACTACTAATTGTAGAGAAACAAAAACCTGAAATTACAAAGTTCAAAAAAGAGTTGGAACATAAAAAGAATTTGTATAAGGAATATAATGATAGGAAAGATCAGTTGTATATAGTAGTTCTAAGCAGCGGTGCCCAGAGACTATAATGACCAAACATTAGTCACCTAGTTCTCATTTGATTAACAATGGTAGCAGCCTGCTACGACGTAATAGCAATAATTTACATAAGACAATTATTGCACGTGAAAATAAGGATTTGACAAATTATTCAGTGAATTATTATGATAAAAATAACTTAGGATCTATTGAAGATCCGAAACAAACTTGTGTTTCTGCAGAAAGTAGTCCTAATAAGCCTACTTCTCATTCACATAGGCAGACTTTGAATAAATTGAAGTCCATTCGTATTATTGAGAAACCAGATACATTTTCAGATTTTGTTGTGTATTAAGAAAAAGTAAAAAAGTTTTTTCCGGGCTATAATGCTGTGGTCCATTAGTATTTCTACCTAACGTGTCTGTACCAACCGAGTCTCTATCTTCCTGACCTTACGCTACGTACTCCGTCACGACAAGATAAGGTTTGTGGCCATATTATGGTAGATTCTCCACATTGTCAAGAAAAGACGACTTAAAATCATATTATATTCCAACAGAGAACATCTTCACTAAATGGTTGAAGACCTAAAAAATATCTAACTGTAAAAAAACCCTTAAAGAAACTTATTATTTTTATGAGTTGACTTTTAATCAACTTTATCTTTCTAATTTATAACTCCAAGTTAAAATTAACTTATTTTTATTAAGAAGAGGAAATGAATTTAAAAATGTCCTTTTATTAATGCCACTCCAAAACGGTCCCTGTCGTAATTTAACAGAAGTTACTTTAGTTAAACTTTTCTTTTTAAACTTCTCCATTTTAAGTCCCCCAGTATCCGGAATGTAAGACTACGTGTTCAAAATAAAGCTGGCACGGCTTATTTTGAGAAAAAAGTTTCCGCAAGTGAATACCTACGTGTGGAAAAGAATTGTTTTATATTTTAATTTAGGACCCAAAAAATTTGTTTCATTTTGTTAAAGTCTACATAGATTTTGTGTTTGAAGAAAACTTTAATTTAAACTAATCTAACTTCTTCTCTGGAGAAATTTGCAAAGCTTTTTTTAAATCTTTTTCCAGTACATTACTTGATTTGAAAGCGAGTCAAAATAAGATGCTATAGACATAAGAATGTCGATTAACTTGGCATTATAAAAATAGAATTCACAGAAGCGCGACATTTTTATAAAGCCCTTATTCCACAAACTTTGCTATCATTAAATCGGGCCATCAATAAATCATGGCAAAGAAACTTCTCAAGGAAATACAGCATTATTATCTACTTCTTGAACGTGTGTCTGATATTCCGGAAGTATGAGAACAATATTTCTAAAAGATATCAATAAAATCTATGCATAAATGATTTGAAATATGATATATTCACAATATTTCTGAGCTGAGAATACGAAAGAATATGAAAAAGTTCTAGGGTCTTCTCAAATTCAGTGGTAATTAGCATAATTAATTCAACCCCCCTTCGTTTCTGTATTATTCGCTTCCAAAAAAAAGGCAGTCTGGCCTCAATTGTGCTTATTAGCGAAACGGCGGCCTTAATTAATTCATCTTGTTTTCTCCCCTTTTTAATTTCAAAAACCAAGCGAACGCTAATTCCTAAGCGCTTTTTAATTATTATCTCTTTATCCGTTTTCCATTGCGAGCCGCAATTTGTTTCGAATATCTTACCCAAGCTTTTTATCTAGAAATATTTGTTTCCAATTTCTAGCATTTTATTGCCATAGATAGATGAACTTAGTATAGGGTGACCATACGTACAGCATTTCGCTGTATTGTACAGCATTTTCAAAGTCTGTCCAGCATTTAATTTTGTACAGCAAACGTACAGCGATTCGGATCCGATCATGATTAAGTTTTTCTTTAAAAAAAAATTCCGAAAAATTGCCCGTTAATAACTAACGACATTTCTACATTTGCGATTTACGTCATTTACGTCATCATTTTCCAGAGTATTCTTTTTAATACTAACTATTCCACGCTGCTAAAAAGACACAGCATAATAGGTCTGTTTCTGCAGCAATCACAAACCAGTCAGCACGAATTTCATTGGTTGAAAATAGTCAGCAAGTCAGAAACAGTCAGAAAACTAATTTCAACCAAAGGTTTCTAAAGTTAATAGGTTGTCTGGTAATGATAAACAGATGACGTCATCAGAGCGCAACTTATCTTCCCGACTCACTTGTAGAAAGGCAATTGGATAGTCGAGACGATAGGTTGCAACTAGAAGATGAGAATCCCCCATCAGGAAGATTTAATGGAGATTTGCATTATTTTAGGGATCCAGATGACGTCATAAAAGTTATCAGCCAACCTACCTCTTTCAAACAACCTTGGTTTCAAACATCAAGGTTTTCAACCAATGAAATTCACTCTGACTGGTTTGTGATTTCTATGCGAACAGACCTATTATGTTATGTCTTTTTTTTTGTTAAGTCGACAAAATTTGCATCTAGTGCTTTATCCACTCACCTGTCCCAAAACTCTAGATGTGTACAGCATTCATACGAAAAAAATATGGTCACCCTAACTTAGTAGATAATTATGTAGGTATATTTGAATTAGGCATACTTATCAATTAATAAATAAAAATGCTTCAAAAAGTCTGCCCTTTAGAGCAAGTAACGCAATCTAGATATATGGCGGAATATGATGGAGAGTAAGTGATTTTATTTGACTAAGTATTCTCAAACTTCCAAGTTATAAGAAGTCGCACCCGCTCCAATTCAGATGGAGTCGTTCCCTTGATGATTTCATTCTTAAGAACCTCATCTTTAATACCCATACAACATGCTTCAATTAATACTACGGGGCAAAGTGGTTGGAAAAAGAGGGCCAGGAAGAAGACAGATTTTCTGGCTTAAAAACCTAAAAACTTGGTTTGACATAATGATCAGTAAAATCCGATAACGGATGGGCACGTTAGGAAGAAGAAGATTCTAATAAAATAAAACTTTTGATTAATGAGAACACGTAGGTACCTACATAATGTAGTTTAACCGTATACCAAGATGGCGGTCGAGTAAGGTTCGTCGGCTGGATTTTTGGGTCTGTGGCTAAGTAGCGTTAATACTTTGTTGCGCATCTTTTGAAAACATTTGTGGTTAAATACCTTTCTAAAGTTCTCTGTGATAAGGTGAAAATCAGTTCTTGTGTTTGCGCATAGATAAGTTCTCAACAATCAGTGGTTCTCAAAATGCATGGTACCCGGGGTTCGAATAGATCTGAGTCTGAAGATATGGAAAAACTAATAAATAAGGTTTGCACCAATTTTGCTAAACAGATAGAAGAAGGAATGGACAAAAAACTGAGTAAACTTGATAGTAAGTTAACATCACTTGTTGACAGTTTAAAGAAAATAGAAAAAGGCGTTGAACATAATTCTGTTTGCATATCTAATATAAATATTCGCTTAGATGATTTGGATCAAAATTTAAAAAATAATAGTGTTCGAATTTATGGACTTGATATAACTGATAATACTAAAGTGCCTTTAATGACTCGTTAAAGATTCCTTGTTCTTTGAGGGACCTTGATTTGGCTTTCATTGTTCCTAACACTAAACAAAAGGATCACATTCGCTCGTCAGTTTTGGTGAGGTTTTCTTCGAACATTAAGAAAACAAGTGTCATGACTGGAAGGAAACTTTTGAAAAATTCGGGGATTGCCATTTTCGAGGATTTGACTCGTGACCGATATCAAAAACTTATTCCTGCAAAAAAGAAACATGGTAAGAACACTTGGTCTTGGAACGGAAGAATCTACTTCTGGGATGAACTACAAAAATGCAAATCGCTATTCACCGAATGAACTGTTTTTTTTTTCGATTTCTTAATGGTACCCAGTGACGCTTTAACCTTTCTCTGGCCCGTAGGTCAATTATTTGGTATGGCCTTTCATGGGGTTAAATAAAATCATTTAGGGCCGGTTTATCAATCAAGGGATAACTCGCAGAGTTTGCTGGCCCTGGGCTAACTCTAACTCTGGGCTAACTCTAACTCTGGGCTAACTTAACTACCTACTGAATTCGAAAAGTGTTTATCCAAGCTCTTTCAACCCAGGGCTTGTGAACTCTCGGGTTCTTCGTTTTAAAGAGAAGAAAATGTCTGAGAGAAAAAACCAGAAGCATGGTACTTACGTGGTACCTGTCTGTTGGGAATTCGAGTCTATGCTCGATTTTCGATTTATTCTAGAACAAGTAAGATTGTTTCTTTCCGTAAACGAAAACTCGCCGACGTCATCATAATTGTCAAAGGGATTAGGGATTTGACTTCAACCTTACGTGGTAGGGGCGTCGCTCATGTTTTAGAAATTCTAGAACATCTCGATCATCAACACTGAAATCTTGGTCCTTCATCTCTTCAGAATTTCAAAATTTAAGCCAAAACCACAACATTCAAAACATGCAGACAAAAAAATAACAGAAAATGTTGAGGTTAACCCAGGGTCAGATACGCTAGGGGTAACTCTCTATTGATAAACAGGCCCTCAGACGATTTCAAACTACTAAAAAAACCACTTAAAAATATTTCATTACTTTTATTATACACCATGACCAAAAAAATAACACTATATTCCAGGAATAGACGAACAGAATCGTATGCGATTCTCAAAAATTTTAGTTAACACGTAGAAATTCGTAAAGTTGTAAATCACACGATCACATTTCACACCATAAATAGATCCACGAACAAACAACAAACGGCTTAGCGCAAACACTAACAGGTTCCTGTAGTTGTTGCCACATGCCTGGTGCCGGTGCCTGTGCTGCGCTAATGACGCAACGGCAAGTCAGCGCAGCTCAGTGACTTTAGGGTGTGTTCCCGATTGATGCTCGATGGAGCGAGTGGAGCAATTTCAGAACATCGTGATGTCAGGCGGTGCACTCTGGCCAAACCAAATGTGCTTGTGCAGTGTGAATTTTAAGAATTAAAGAGTATTGAAATATGTGCTAGCCCTGCTACTAAACAAGTCGATGTTTTTAATATAGTGGGCTTCTATATTTTATATTATAAATTAAAGTCCAGCAGTTGGCCTCCCATCCTCTGTGGCCCGTAGGACATGACCTAATTGTCTTAACGGATAAAGTGTCCCTGATGGTACCCATTATGCTACTTATAATTTTATTATTTCATTGCAATTGTTATATTATTTTTGTACAGATTTGTTTGAGTACCGCTGAATGTATCTAAATAATTCTATAAAAATATATTCAGTTTTTCTTATTTTTTATTAGGTACCTATGTTTGGGTTTATTGGGTTCCTGTTTAATATATTGGTACTGAGGTGATGGAATTTAATTTTTTTTTTGTAAATGTGAACCATTTAAATATGGGTATATATAAACATAAATATAATAATGGTAATTGTTGGTGATTTGCTTGTTGATAAATACTTGCCTTCTTTGATTTTTGCTATATTCCTCTCTCTCTCTACTAGTTATCTGTTAATTTTAATAAGAACCTTTTAAAAGTGGAATAATAATTGTTATTTTTTTTTTGGCGGAGATCTTCGCTTGAAAGCATTTATACAGGGTGATTGATGGTCGATGGTAGGTTAGACGCTTATAGAAAACGGAATGTTGGATGTGTTTGAAAATTTGCATACCCTAGTAATTGCTTCTCATCTATCATTCTAAAATAATTTCAACGATGTGACGTTGCCACTTACACCAAAAAGTAATATGAACTTTGATATTTCAAATGAGACACCTTGTATATTTTTGCATTTTTCGCTCCGCTTTTACTTGCTGATCATTTTTATATAATACTGTCCTATACCTATCTCTAGTCATTTTCGACTTATTAATTAATTTCTTTATTTTTTCTTCAAAACATAGCTCTAATTAAATTTGTATTACTTCGTCCCTGAGATTCGCAGAAAGCTTAAATTTTGAAGATAACTTAGAGAGGTCCTGCATATTACTTTTGAGCAAGAAAATTTGTTCTGCATTATACAGGGTTGGTCAAAATTTGTAATTGTGCTGCCAGGTACAAAAAAGATGAAAAGTGCACTTTTTCAAATAGAACACCCTGTATATTATGAAATATTATAAAAGGCAATTAAAATCCCTTACAAATGATGTATCATGTTCCTATACCTAAATAGTAAGGTTTCCGAAATACAGGCAAGTTTCTGTTAGAATTGGATTATTTTGGGATATTTGTCTAATGGCGTTGCCGATTGGTAGATTTAATTCGCACTGAGTATATTTTCATATCTTTCTCTCAGCCTGTTGAAGAAACAGATAGAAATACACTTTCTTTGCACTTATTCTACCGACCGAAATCGTCATTGAATACTTTGCTAAAATGTCAGGATGAAACATATTTGGTAATTCAAACGATTCAAACCTCAAATTGCGGGTGATTACAAATATTGGAATCATATCAAGGATTGAGAACAAATGCATAAGATGGTCCACTTTTCACAATGTGTGATATGCAAAAATATTGTCATTGTTTGGTTTTTGTCTCTTTCCTACTCACAGAGTTTTTGACAGTTCAATTCAATGACGTCACAAAAGTCTCAAGTACCATAGGCATCTATGGAAGTGGATCATACATTTTACCATGACTATTTCCCTCCTGTTAATTTTGACCAATCAGAAGTGATAATTTTGGTGTAAAAAATAGTTTTTAATTAAAAAAATTGCCTGCCATCAGCTGTCGGCAAGTTTACTCGATTTCTCCCACGGCAAAACTTTGCAAAACGTCAAAAAGAAGAAATTTGCAAAAAGAAAAAATCTGCAGAAACAATTGAAATTTGAATTGGAATTGATTGTTAACAGGTCTGTTTCTGCAGAAATCACAAACCAGTCAGAATGAATTTCATTGGTTGAAACTAGTTTTCTGACTGTTTTCCACTAATGAAATTCGCTCTGACTGGTTTGTGATTTCTGCAGAAACAGACCTAATGTAGAACTTTGTTGACCAGTCAGAAACAACTACTCCGAGGGTAAATACCCCTACCGGCATTGAACTACACTGATTGGTCTAAGTTTTCGTTGGCAATGGAAATTGTTAGAAAGTTTTTTCAGGTAATGACCAACGTGAATTCAGGGAAACAACGGTCCCTGTTTGGGAATCGGCCCACTGAGCAGTGGACTCAGCCTTCCCGTGCCAATCCTTGACGCGTTTCGTCACCAATTGTTGAGACGCGACAACTTTTTTACAAATAAACGGAATAATATGCCGTCTCCACCATTTTCGAATGCGATTCCTTGTTAATCATCTACAAACACAAAAAAATATAGAGTTTGAGTGTTTTTTTTATACATGGTGATATAGGAAGTGCGGTAAAAATACAACATTTTTGTTGCCACCCCATTAATACAATTATTTTTATTTATTTTTTCTAGGCTTACGCGAATGATTATTATGTTCATCCCTCGGAGCGTTATTAGATTTTTTCTTGTATCTTTTTTTGTTCAATAAATAATGCAAATTTAGTGTTATAATGAAACCCAGAGCTTTGAACCCATCGTGAACAAATTTAAGCAGTAACTTCCAGAATCCGCTAGTTTAAATTAACTTGCTTTGATCATAATTAAAACTAACTGACGTAAAAAAGTTTTATACAAAACACACAGGGTGTTCGAGTATACATTAAACTTGGAATTTCAAGTTTTGCATATTTTTGCCATTTACTGC
Source organism: Ceutorhynchus assimilis (assembly GCA_917834065.1). Classification (NCBI taxonomy): domain Eukaryota; kingdom Metazoa; phylum Arthropoda; class Insecta; order Coleoptera; family Curculionidae; genus Ceutorhynchus; species Ceutorhynchus assimilis. The sequence goes on from OU892285.1 coordinate 30,448,354, forward strand.
AAAAGAGAAAGTTTCAAGGACGGAAAATAAATTTTGACTTACTTTGAAGACCTTATATCACTTCTGCAATGTAATTCCAAAAAACAATTTCGAGATTTTTTTTCGTCGTCCATTTTTTCAGAAAGTTACGTCATAATTTGTAAACCTATAAAACAATTGTTTCCTGTCTAGTGTTCTCATCCATAAATGTTCATTTAAATCTTTAGTTTAATTAATTAACTTAATTATTGTTAATGTTTTGGAACTCATTGTTTTAATCTAATAAAACCCCAAAAGATCCCAAACCCCCAGTTGCAACAAAATAGGTTGTGACAGTATTTTTTTTCTACCGTGCGTTAAGTACTCACTTTATGCATTATTCCTAGTGCGTGAAGTAATTCACTTCACACACTTGTGCGTAAAGTAATGTCAAAGACAGATGTCGAAACTGTCAATCTAGTACCTATTTTTCTAGTAAATTAGTTAGCGTGAAGTGTGAAAAAAGTTCATTTCACACACTTGTTACATAAATAGCTATTTAATAATACATTCATAATTCTGACAGAAACTTGCCTGTATTTCCGAAACCTTACTATTTAGGTATAGGAACATGATACATCATTTGTAAGGGATTTTAGTTGCCTTTTATAATATTTCATAATATACAGGGTGTTCCATTTGAAAAAGTGCACTTTTCATCTTTTTTGTACCTGGCAGCACAATTACTAATTTTGACCAACCCTGTATAATGTAGAACAAATTTTCTTGCTCAAAAGTAATATGCAGGACCTCTCTAAGTTATCTTCAAAATTTAAGCTTTCTACGAATCTCAGGGACGAAGTAATACAAATTTAACTAGAGCTATGTTTTGAAGAAAAAATAAAGAAATTAATTAATAAGTCGAAAATCACTAGAGATAGGTATAGGACAGTATTATACAAAAATGATCAGAAAGTAATAGCGGAGCGAAAAATGCAATAATATACAGGGTGTCTCATTTGAAATTTCAAAGTTCATATTACTTTTTGGTATAAGCGACAATGTCGCATCGTTGAAATTATTTTAGAATGATAGATCAGGAGCAATTACTTAGGCATGCAAATTTTCAAAAACATTCAACATTCCGTTTTCCATAAGCGTCTAACCTAACATCGACCATCAATCACCCTGTATATTTTCTGATTTCAAGCATTATAATACTTATACTTTCTCTTCTAGCTGAGGAGTGACTTCGTTAGTTGATCTTTTCTTTCTCTTGTTTCTTTCTTCATATTTTATTTATTTTTTCTAATATTGAATAACTTACTAAAAATAGCAAATTTTAATATTCGGTCTGTATTTACTGGTTTTTTGGAGTTTAAAACAGTAATTGATGCTCATAATTTTGATTTGGTTTTTCTCACGGAAACATGGCTTTCCGAGGGAGATAATGTTGGTGCGTTTAGTATTCCTGGGTACAATTTTATTCATAAAGATAGGATCGAGAGGGGTTGCTGCATACATAAAGGATGAATATATAGCTGAATGTCAATCTTTTGATTTTGAAATAACAAATTTTCTTGAATTTTTAGTCTTTAAAATTAAATTAAAAAGTATGGTATTTGCATTTTGCGTGTTTTATCGCCCTCCTAATACAAATTTTAGCAGTTGTATTGATGACTTTGACAACATTTTTTCTTACCTATACTTAACAGTAGATCATATAGTTTGTTTGGGCGACTTTAATATTGATCTTTTGAATGAAGTTAATCCACTTGTCCCTCTCTTTGAAAATTATAATCTTGCTCAGATTATTAGTCAGCCGACGAGAATTTGTAATACAATTTCTCTTCTTGACCCAATATTTATTACTGATGACAGCTTAGTTGCTGAATCTGGTACTTTATCTATGGATGGTATCTCTGATCATTGCTTAGTTTACTGTAACGCCTCTAACAACATCAAGAATAACATAGCGTAAAGCACCTTGGATTATTCCTAATCTTAAAATCTTTATGAAACAAAGAGATGTTGCGTTACAGAAATTTAAGCAATCAAAGGATAATCAAGACTGGGAAAATTACAAACGACTTAGAAATTTAACTGTTTCAAGAGTAAGGAAGGAAAAAAGGAAGTAGGTACCTTGATGGTATCTGTTCTGAAAATAATTCTAAAAAAACGTGGAATTCCTTAAAAACTTTCAAGGTGTGCCCTGATAAAGAAATCAATATCCCCAATAATTTATCAAATCCTAATCAGATAAGCGCTTACTTTAGTGACTTTTTTCACAGCGTTGGGAATTGTGATACAAAAATCAATTTTTATCGACATAATTTATTGAATAACTCTCTCTCATTCTCCTTTAGGCTAACTGACATCTCGGAAGTTCATAAATTGATTCATAGTATTCGAACTAATGCATATGGGGTAGATGGTATTAATGCTAAAATGCTCAAATTTTGCAGTCCTTTAATAGACAAATATATAACTTACATTATAAACTGCTGTATAGAAGTAAGCTACTTTCCTGATCAGTGGAAGATATCCATAGGGAAACCTCTACCCAAAGTTAAAAATCCTTCGAGTTTTAATGATCTTAGAATTATTAGCATTTTACCTATTATTTCTAAAATTTTTGAGAAAATCTTGCATAATCAATTGGTTGAATATTGCAACAGTAATGCCATTATTCCTGAGAGCCAGAGTGGGTTTAGGAAGAATTTTAATACATCTGTAGCCTTGGTTGGAGTTACAGACGATATATTTCATGCCATCGATAAAAAGTTATCCACAGCATTGTTACTTTTAGATTTTTCAAAAGCGTTTGATACCATTAATCATGATCTCTTACTTTCAAAACTAACATTTTATGGTCTCTGTAACGGTTCACTTAGTTTAATGAAATCTTACCTTGCTAATAGGGTGCAGAAAATTTTATCTAACAACGTCTTTTCGGAAGAGGCTGATATCTTGTCTGGTGTTCCTCAGGGGTCTATCCTTGGCCCTCTTCTTTTCATAATATACACGGCCGATGTATTGAACTCCTTGAAGTACTGCAGCGTCAAGGCTTATGCTGACGACACACAGGTTTATATTCACTTTAATCCTAATGAATACATTAATGCAATGTCATTACTAAATGAGGATTTGAACTTATTACGACAGCTTTCTCTTGATCATAACCTTAAATTAAATCCTGTTAAATCGAATGTTATGCTGTTTGGTCCACAGAAGGCCTTCCTGGATTTAAACTTTTTTGTTACCCTTGACGATATAGTTCTGCCCAGGGTTGCGTCAGCTAATAATTTGGGCATCGTTTTGGATACGGATCTCAGGTTCAAGTTGTATATAAAAAAAATAATTCAAAAGTCATATTTCTCTCTAAAACTTCTATATAATAGCCGACATTTTCTTAGCTTCTCGTTGCGTAAGATGCTTTGTGAATCATTAGTACTCTCAAACTTTAACTACTGTGATTATCTTTATGGACCCTGTTTGGACCAGTTGGAAAAAGATCGAATTCAAAAGGTCCAGAACAATTGCTTGCGATTGATTTTTGGCTTACGCAAATATGATAATATTTCCTATACTTTTAGAGAGGTTAACTGGCTCAATATGTCTAATCGTAGAGCTCTTCATTTGGGTTCATTCTTAATAAAAGTTATAATAAACCCTGTGGTACCATCAACACTCAAAGAGAAACTTGTTTTTCGATTGAGTATCCATTCAAGACATATTAGGTTTACTGATATGCTCACGTTGCCTCACCATAGGACAGCTTTGTTTCAGAGATCGTTTACCTATAACTCTATTAAATTATATGACTCACTTCCGGATAATATCAAAAAACTTAGTGAAAAGCAGTTTGAAACAGAATATAAAAAACTGCTGCTCCAACTTCAGAACTCTTAGTGGATATTTAACGAATACTATTTATTCTTCATCTTGTTCTCTCTTTTACTCTATTCCTCTCTTCCAATACGGAAATCGAGATCGACCTAGTCACTTTTACGCATTTATTTTGGTAATTGTTAAACTTTTGTTAATTCTTTTTTTTTGTGTTAATCTTAAGTTATATAACTATGTTAACCTCTTCGTGGAATTGTGTGGTTCAGTAGAGTAGCCTTTTTTGGCTAGACTGCGCCACTCATTTTCACTCTTGTTTTTATCTAGATATACATAGATTTACCATACAATGTAATTTTGAAAACTTTTAATAAAGGCATTTATTATTAATATTATTATTATTATTATTATTGTTTAACATTGACGGTTGAAAATGGCAAAGTTCAGTTAGCAATGTTAGCATATCTTCCAATAAACAAAATGACCGCTGGCATTTGTACTAAGTCATTACCTAGAACGAAGTTTGAGTTTTGTGTTCAAGCTATGGGTTCATCAAAATGATGTTAACTTCAGAGGTGCGATTTTCGAAACCATTCGAGTACATTTCGTACACGAAATTTGTCTGTTCCCCATTTAATTTACATTGCTGTCAGTCAAATTTCGTGTACGAAATGTACTCGAATGGTTTCGAAAATCGCACCCCAGGAGGGAGTGTTGAAGAAAGAAGTTTTTCTTGATGCGTCAGATTACGAATTTCCCTGAAAATTTTATTATGTGATTGTTCTTCTTTCGTTTATGACTTTGACGTTTTTTGTTTGTTTCTTATCAGTAGATATGATATAATATATTGCCATTAAAGAACGTTTTAATTATATTCATCAATTTTCTCAAATCTTTTACACCTGCTCTGCGTTTACTTTGCTTACTTACAAGAATAAATTGCATCGCAGAGCAATTCCATTGAATTGTTGTATCGCTTACCTTTCCCAGCTCAGTCTCCTGATCACATTCGAATCGTCGACGACGATTTGATTTTTCGAACTTCCCGGCGTAAGTAGCTTACTGATTTTCGAAAAAGCGCCGCTCCCAGACGGTCCCGGTTGCGGCGAAGTGGGCATTCGGTAAGCTCTGGCCGCCACAACATGCGGAGACGGTACCCTATAAAAAAAAGGTGATATTATACCCAATAAATAAAAATTCTTTCCGCGCCTTGATAAAATATTCATCCCTCGTCCCCGTTTGATATAAACCCTGACCCTTTTGTGTATTTGTGTGTGTGTGTGTGTATATAAAATACAGTCTATGTTAAGGGGAGAAAAATTGACACATGTTATATTGTAAGACCATATGTTATCATTATACTAATAATTCTCCTTTCCTATGTTAATTATAAGCGTACGCCTCTGTCAAAACTTTTAATAATAAAAATTGCTGACTAAGCGGTACTGCACTGCAAGTACCACCATTCCGCCAACGCAAATGCTGGCATCAGCAGTTATTTCTTATAAATACAGCGTACAGAGCTTCCTGGAGCTCATTCTATTATTTTTTAGCTAGACTAATAGTAATTAGAGTCACGGTTCATTTGCTATCGACTTTTACATCGCAGCAATTTGATCCACATATTTTCTTTTGTCACCATTGTATTTTAATAAATAAAATAAATGTTTTTCAAAAATCCAAGTTTCTGAATCGAAAATATAATTAACAAAAGAAATTCAATCTATTTATGCGTCAGCTGATTACTCAGCATCAACACTTCATCAAGTAATTAAAGGTCAAAGTAGGTGTACATTTACCTTAAAATCAATCCTCCATCTTCCGACCTCTCCGTACCGTAATTTCCATTACCACACAATCGACTAATGGCCGATTTCCTTCTACTCTCCAACGTACTACCGTCATCTCTACTAAACGACACTCTCGCAACCGACAGTCTACCCGAAAGCAACGATTTCGAGGTTTGTTGCGGAAGCTGTAACGAATTGCCGTTGTCTTTTCCATAGTTTCCCAACTGTGCTTGTAAAATATTGACACCAGGTACCACGATAGCTGGAAGAGTTCTGGAACGGAGCAATGGCGGTGGGATTTTGCGGTTTGATGCGCCTTCTAACCCAACACAGGAAGCTCGTTGGTCGGATCTTGCTGCAGCGAGTTGAGCACTGAAACAATAAAAATAGTTTTAATTTTACATATTCAAGATATAAGGGGAAATACTTAATAATGAAGTAGAACTTGAATGCAATTAAAACAGCTTCATCAGGAATACAGATTTGCATTCATAAAATGTCAGCGTTGTTATTGTTGACCCAAACACTTTGTTGACTTCCAGATGATTGGCATCTTTTGATATATTGTCACGACCCCTATACGCTTCGTCCTAGGAAGTCACAACCAGGAGCGTGACCTGGGGGCGTAGGTGGGGTTCAGGTAAAGAGAAACTCGCAATTGGTATAGGTACAATAAGATAATATGCATTAAATATGTAGAATATTATGAATAAAAACATGTCTCTTTTACGGAGGGACGTACTATTTAGGCCACTCTGTAGACTGTAGATTATGTACAATTGGCGTGACTGAAAACTGAAGCTGGGTTTGAGACAAGTCCAGAAGGGCGTTTCCCAATAAAGCTGGTTTGCACTGGGAGGAGACTTAGCTAGAGGGACAAAAAAAAAAAAACATGTGGAATACCTTACCTACTATTATTTTTTCTGTATCCAGTAAAATTGCCAGAAGACTTCAAAAATACCGATTCTAGGTATTAAATAATACTTATTTGATTTTATTCTTATAACTATGAGCATTGTTGCCAAATTTAGCAAAATATCGGTTCCAACTGTAATTTTGAAGGACTTGCAAAACGTTTTCATAGTTTGTAATACCTCATTTCAATGGATTTTTTTCGCAGAATATTATTTTGTTGAAATCGAAGATGGCCGCCATAAGAAATAAGAAAGTTTTGGTTAATAACTCGAAAACAAACGACGATCGGAATGTTTTCAAACCACGAAAATATCTGTCTCAAAAAAGTGTCTCAATAATGTTAAAGTTAGAAAAGTCTAAAGTTAATGGTTTATGAATTATTAAGAAAAAAGAAAATTGGCTATTTTCAGTTTTTCCCGGATTTCTAGGAAACAGAAAATTTTGAGGCAAATTTAACAACAGGATATAAATGAGCAATAAATTCCCTAAAACTTTTCTAATTTGAGCCACCCTGTATCTCTCATAATAAGCGAAATCCCCATGTAGAGACTCGAATTACGGACACACTGTATATATTTTCTTTTGTGTCTTGGGTTTTTTTCCAATATGGTGTCGTCAAGATTTATTAAATAAGGCTGCTTTATTTCTTTTATACCGCTGCTTCTGTATTCTGGTGCCTGGGTGTCAAAACGGCGCCTCCACCAAATATGTCACAACCCTTATACGTTCCGTCCTAGGACGTCACAACAGGAGCGTGACCTGGGGGCGTAGGTGAGGTTCAGGTAGAGAGAAACTCGCTTATTGGTATCAATAAGATATGTATTGAATATATAGAATAATATTACCCTATGAATAATAACATGTTTCTTCTACGGAGGGACGTACTACTTAGGTCACTCTGTAGACCAGATAATGTACACTTAGTGGACTGAAGACTGAAGCTGGGTTGGAGACAGGTCCAGAAGAGCGTTTCCCAAGTTTCCCAATAAAGCTAGTTTGCGCTGGGAGAAGACTTAGCTAGAGGGGCTTTTCCCAATTGAGGTACTTTACACAAGCCTTAGTAAAGTAAAGTAAAATAGAATAAAGTAGAGGTCTGCTGGTAATGGATCTCGGCACGGTATTTATGACAAATTAATGCTGACTCGTCGACACACTTTAATAAAATTGATGTACAGAGTGGTATTTAGTTAAGTAGTTGATAATATATATGTAGGTACACGTCACAAGATGAAGGTTCCAATAATAGATATCAGAATAAAACAGGATAACATAGATATTATATGGCTATATATAACTGAACAATTTATAGGTACATAAAACCATTCATTGTTAAAAATTCTCTCAAATTGGGGAAAATGTGCACAACCTTGCCTTATATGTACCTATGTAACACTTTTGTGACACACCCTGTATACTTGCAACTAACATCATTGAAAACTTTCTGATATTACCTACAACTTTCACATCTGACATTTCTGGGTATCTCTTCAAACAGGTGAGATAGATGTGGGTGCAAAGTATAGACAATTACCCGGTACTCCTTTAATGACCAGTCCAACTAAAAAGACAATTCTGTCATCTATTAGCGAGAAGTCTAATTGAATGGTGACGCCATCTCTGAGAGAGATACATAACTCTGAAAGTTGTTGCCAGAATGTCTAGAACTTCGATAAATTAGAACCCTGATGGAAGCGTTGAAGAATACTCGAAGAAGACACCACAAAGAATCTCAGCTGCATTAACTTTGAAAACCTTAGAAAAAGAAAAATATTGTCAAGTTATGATAAATTTGACATAGATTACTGAATTTTCCAATGGAGAATCCAAAAGTGAAGCAACTGAGTAGTTGAAGAAGTTTGAAAGTATGCAAATACTACATAAATCGTCTAATGACAATCCTATGATACCCCAAGCTATAGAATAAAAAAACTGGAAATATGCAGACTCTGTATACACATATACATATTTTATTTGATAAGGATTAGTTTTAATGACTGGTATAATAGAAAAAATAAATTATTGGTGCAAACATACACAGTTCCATTTGTACAAAATATGCATTGGTGTAGAATCGCATTAACAAATTTTTATCTCTGGTTTCTATATCACCGACCATTTTTTCGCAAGATTAGTGCGCCAAGCATAAACAGAATATAAATGCTATAGTTTACATTTTTTGCCGACAGGAAATGTTTGCTTTGCAGGTTATGGGTTGTTGCTGTTGTAGGTGCAAAACGAATAATGGTAAATTTGTTTAGTATTTTTGTCTAGCAATAAGTTTGTGATTTCAATGTGGACAATACGGAAAATGTCGGGAATTGTATCTTATTTTTCTAAAGAAGGTATGCTTGCTGTTATTGAATTTGAAGTCAGTATACCTACCTTAGGTATTTACTGAATCGTATTATTCCTATTAGTCAGTAGGTACACAATATCAAATAGTTTGAATTAAAATATCTACTTTTTAGACAATTATCAACAAATTAACGATTCTTCTCCAACGCACAGCTTAGAACAACCAAGGGGCAGCAACCAAAATAGAAATTTTGGTTCTACAATGGTACGAACAAAGAATCAAAGTATGTATAATACATTATGATTAGGTATATAATGTGTATCGAGCCTTTTATTTATTTTTCTAGCTAGATTGTTACCATCATTAAGTTATCCGTCAACATCTTCATTTATACAAGGTAATTCATTTATTTATTTATTTATTCAAAGTATCAACAGCAGAACCAATTACAGATACTGAGTTAATAGTATTAAAACGAGAATACAGATAACATTTAATATACTCTCAAAACCTACTTACAATCTCAACAAATTTGATCAATCACAACATACATGCAATATACAGAGAAATACAATTTAGGTATAGCATGAATGCAGTTTCCTGTCAATTATCAATTTGAATGCCTAAAGACTAATAATGTCTATATCTACATCTGAGGCATAAAGGTTAAATAGGTCACACAAATTATAGATCGGAGAACACTTATAAATATTGGTTCTAGGGTAGGCCAAGTAATAGTATATTATTCAACAAGCGGGTAATGATGGATATTATTCACGGATGAAGTTTGCACTACGAGCCGCAGGCGAGTAGTATAATCTGTTACGGGATGATTTTTCCTGGGTTAAAATGAAAGGAAATAAGCGTATTCGCCTCAATGAATAGCATATTTTCGTCAAGCCACTGTTGACTTTTCAATAGTTGTGGCCAAACTTTTCATCAAACTTTTCATTCTTCCCAGAATCATTAAGTTAGAGGTTTATTAATGGATTTGATTTCCTGTTAGTAGGGTTAAAATAAATAGTCAACTAATTTATTAACAAACAAAATTACAATATTTACAATTAGAACAGCTGATTGTCTGATCCGAGTAGATTGTCTAGATTGACAGCGCTCCAAATAGGGTCAGTGACCGGTACTAACTTAACTTGAATAAGTCCCATGCCCCAACTACCATCAAAATCCCCAGAACCCTTCAGCTTGGAGTTTTGACAGAGCCTTTTTAAAGGATATTTCAGGGACAAGCAGAGGTCATTCAGGTCGAGGACTTTCCACGATTAAGTGTTCGGGAAAATTCCTCAGGCACATTTTGCCGATTTTCTGAGTTGTCTAGTTTTTGCTCATAGATCTAGGGTGGCTAATCCGTTATTTTAGCACCCAATCGTCTTGTGCGGATTTTTTTTGTGAGTCGAAAAAGAGCAACTTGACCAATTGTTTGTTCCTAAAGGCCAAAGTAATTTTGGCCTTTATTCATCACCTTTAGAAGTTACACTTCAATCTTCACCTTTAGAAGTTACGCTTTAATCTTTACCTTTAGACGTCACCGTTATTCTTCACGCTTTAGTCCTTACTTAGAGTAATAAGTTATACGTCAAGCTTACTGTATACTTCAAGTACCTACCTCCTATCTTCAGCCTCCTCTGGACCATTGGAAGCTTTAGTGACTCCTAGTTACTGAACTTCAGTGCCCAGGGCCAGTTGTTTCTTGTCGCGATCCTGATCCAGTTCCAGGCCATCGGAAACATTGGGAGATATTGATCCAATCCTTCAGGATCCCCTCTAAAGATTAGGGACTACTCAGGTTTGATAAGTGTGTTGTATTGTCTTAATATCAAACCTTACCAACCCCTTGTTGGAGTAAATCACCACAACAACGCAGCTCTACTACAAGATCAAATTACCCTTCAGATTATGTGTTGTTATTTCAATTTTTAATTAATTATAACTATATCACCTTTTTTTTTATGAAACTTGCCATCCAGGTTATGTATTGTTAGGTACTTCAATTTTATTAGGTATTTAGGTATCTATACTACCTATATTGTTACATAATATTAAAGCCCTTCAGGTTACGTATTGTTACTTCAACTTTGATTAATGCTGCACTGAATACAGGTAAATACTTGTACACTGGGGTTAAATGGCCATTTACGAAGGTACTGCATTAAGTGAGCTTATTTATTAATTAATATTTCAGGTATTTTTGCTGTTAATTGTTATTACTCTTTATTTTTTTTATTTAGGGACTCAAGTTAAGTGTGATTAATAATTATTGTAAATACTATTTTAAGAACATATGGTTAGACGATTTCTTTTCTTGTTCTGGTTCCAGTGTAAATAATTTTCAGTGTTCCAGGGCGTTCGGAAAACTCACTCCGAACCTGCTCTAGAGTCAACCTGTTCTGTTTCTAATTAAAACCCGTACCTGATTGTAGCAAAGCGTTTCACTTTTGCCCTCCCTTCTTGCTTACGTTTATATTTCAGGTTGTGCTGCTATAGGTCCGTAGAAGTTTCCTGCTTTCGGTATATCGGTTGATTTCGTGTACTGCAGGGAAAAAGCAGGCGGCGCTTTATATTTAGTTATTTAATTAACCCACACCCCTCTCCGCATTGGAAGCTAGTCGGCAACCCTTTACACGAAATCACGTTTCTAGATTTCAGCCACCAACCAACCCCTCTTTTTATTATTTTTTTCTTTTTAGTTACCCATTAACTTTCCCACCTCCTCAAAATCTTATTATTGATTTCTCCGTTACGTTTTGCGGGTAACAAAGTGGCAGTGTCCGTCTTGTCACGTAATAAATCATCCGAATGAGTAAAGCGGCGTTTCCAGAAGCATAGTTTATTGGCACCAGTGCACGTGCCAGTTTGCTGGCGTAATAATAGTGGCGCCAGTATCTGTTTCCACTTCATAACAGAAACTTTTAACTGGCGCAGTAGAAAAATGGCGTCAACTGAAGAGATTCAAGCAGGTTTTAATGTCGTTGTAGTAATTTTGTTACTAGAATTGCAGAAGATACACAAAAACAAGAAAAAAAGAGATAAACACAAGATCTGGTACGAAAATGGATTTCACGCAGAAAAGCTCTATAAACATCAAATAATTTATTGCCTGAGTTAGCGGATGAAGACCATGAAGCATTTCTACTGCTTCTTATCTTACTTTTAGCAGTGGTTATATCAAAACCACTTACGTGCCCGAACTCCGGGCACTACCTCAACACTTCTCCTTATAAGGAGATGCTGTTGCGTTTATTCCTGTCTTTTTAACACAAAAGATTCCACAAACAGAAATGCTATTCATAAACTTCCAAAAACTTTATAATATGATCCATTTTTTAAATTTACTTGACATTTCCATTATTTTTCTGAAGACAACTAGTGAAAACGTTTGTATTTTTTTTGACAAACTGGTGCAAATGACAAACTGGCGCCAAAAAGTAGACCTCTATTCTACTTTACTGGCGCATGGATAAGTGGCGCCAGTTAACTGGTGCCAGTTAATTTTCCGAGTTTCCACGCGCCAGAAAAGTTGCGCCAGTCGACTGGCACCAATAAACTATGCATGTGGAAACGCCGCTTAATGCACGAGTTATGCGGTTTTTTATTTAATTTTCGTAGCATATTATTCAATACTCATAAAAAAAAAAACATTTTTACTCCTTGAATTAATACGATTTACAGCAGAAGGAAGCTATTCCAAAATACCTGGGCAGTCAATATTATTCAAAACCCCATACATAGTGCATGAGAATATTCTTATCCGCCTTTTCTTCAGTGACATAGTCATTGTTACAGCCACGCTGGGGATAAACTCCAAACTTTCTGAAGTACAGACATTTCAAGAATTTTCGCTGCACACTTTCTATAATTTCACTCCAATTATGGTATTGGGGCGACCATATTGCGCTGCCATATTCTAAGATGGGCACAACGAGACTGTCAAAGAGTGATAAGTTAATGCCAATACTTAAATTTTGTGTTTCTTGTAATGAAACCTGATACCTTCTGAGCACTAGAAATTTTTGACAAAATATGTCCCGAGAAAGACAAAGCAGAGTCAAAATTAACTGCCAGATCTTTTTGCTCGGACACTCTTTTCAGTTTTACATTACCTACAGAAAAATCATAAATGACAGGATTTTTATTGCGTTTGAATGACATGCATACAGATTTATCAAGGTTCAACTTGAAACTATTCTCAGAACACAATGCGACAATATCAGACACCTATCTCTCTGGAGCACAGCACAATCCGTGATTGATGAAACTTCAAAAAACAACTTCAAATCATCAGCAAAACCAAGTGACTCAACATTCCTTACTCCCAACAATACCCTGTTAAATGCGATCAAAAACAAAAGTGGACCCAGGTTTGACTCCTGTGGAATACCTGATGTGCTGATAAAAACTACCGATTTATAGCCCTTAATTTCAACATACTGACATCGTTTACTTCGGCCAGTACTCAAGTATGAATGAATCAAATCGATTATAATTTGAGGTACATCCATATCCCGGCTTCTCAAAATCATGCCATGCTGGACTTTATCGAAAGCCTTTTCTAAATCAGTGTATACAACATCAACTTGTGATTTTTTTATTCAACGCTTCATGAATGAACTGTGAGAAGGTAGCGAGATTCGTAATTGTAGACCAGAACTCTTTGGTAAAAAAAACATGTTGATTTAAGGTTATTTTATCCTTGACCTCAGCAAAGAGTATGTTGAAGATAATCATTTCAAAAATTTTGGAAACTGCACAGACAATGGTTATTGGTCTATAGTTTTTTTATGTCTTATCTAGGACCAGCCTTATGGACAGGGATTACCTTGCTGCATTTCCACCTTTCCGGAAACACTGACGTACCAAGAATTAGACTGAACAGCCTTTGCAGGGGATAAATAAATGATTCATAGCAACCTTTAAATATATATGATGGAACTCCAACAGGCCCTATTGAGTTATTTCCCTTCAAACTTCCAACTGCCACTTTTATATCACTAGACGAGATACAAAAATATGATTTTGATCTGCCGCCAGATTAGGTTGTGCACGAATTTGCGCCATCTATATAAACTGATTTAAAGTAGTCAGCAAAACCATTGGCAACTTGCTGGGTACCATGATAAGTAGTATCGCCCAATGTCATCTCATCCAGGACATCCGGTTTATCCTTTAAGCTATTAATAAAAGTCTATAAGTTTCTGGGATTTGATTTAAGACACATTTCAATATCCTTCAAATATATACTGTGCTTCTTTGATTTTAGCTTTAAGTGAGCTCCTAGTATTGCTGAATCTAATTTTCCAAAACTGCGATCTGAACCTGTTCATTTTGACAAAGCATCTGTGCTTTTGTTTTATAAGTGAAATAATGTCAGTGAACCGAACCGGATACTTTTGACTTTTCTGTGTAGATTTAGGAACTGACTTTTCAAAGACATTATATAAAACGTTGTAAAAGCTGTCCAAGGCCAAGTTAACATCCCAAAAATGGTCTAGAAATTGCCAATCCTGAGACTGAAAAAGATTATACATCAACAGGTTGCCTTTCTAAAATTGAACTTTCTTGTAGGCAAGAGCTTGCATACGACTTTGAAGCAGTAATTTATAATACATAGTAATTTCCTGGATGTTCATCAAGTTAGCATTACTTACCACTTTTAAATTTGGCAAGAAAAATGTTGTCCCAAAACAAAATAATATATCATATAGTTTCTTTAGCATCTGGAAAATAAATTTAAATCTTTGTGACAACGGGATATTATACGCCCTAAGGTATCACTAATTTTTATGGCTCATATAGTTTTCTTATTTTGTATGCCTAATTTATCTTAAAATTGCTTAATTAATGTGGTGTCAATGGTATAAACGTTCAGGTAAGAATATCAAATGAGAAACAAACCATCTAGGTATGGCTACATTCAATTTAAGTATTTTAGAAAGCCATTAGGCGTCCAAAAAAGATAAAGCCAATGCTTCCTTTCCTGGTTTTAAACAATCAACCAAGTTTAAGCAAGAAACCAAACCTCCATACCAATCTTCAACTAGGTTAAGACCTAAAAGGCTACATCAACCATGAATCAACTCCCAATAAACCTACAAGAGCTAGAAAAAGTACCTAATGAATATTATTACATAGCAAAAGGCTTATAGAAAAACTGGACGATCTCTTTGTGGCGGGACAATCAAATTCTGAGAACCAAAAGGCGAGAAGTTTACAAATGTATTTTGCCTATATTCGATAAGGTGAACGAAGAAACTAACGATAATAGAAAAAAGATTGAAAGTGCAACTGAAAATGTACCATATAAGAAAAATTGTTGATTATTTAGTTGTTTTATGTTGATACAGCCAAAGAGCATATTAGAGAATACTGGTTTTAAGTTTAATTAGTTTGTTTACGCAATAGTATTTGAAATTTAGTAAGCTGGGCCCGTATTCTCGTAACCAGGGAACAGCGTTCTCTCAAGAGAACGATTGCCCTGTCTTTGTCAGTATTATGGAAATAACAATATGGATGACTAAGACAGACAGTGGCGTATCCAGGGGGGGGCAAAGGGGGCAATTGCCCCCCCCCCCAGAACAACTGTTTCATTTCTTAAAAATATCTCAAATAACAAAAAATAATATTATCTACTCGTGTGCGCAAAGTTATTACTTTGCACACTCATTTGCTTGCGTCATTTTGTTTCTGGATAAACTAATATTCAAAAAGAAGGACTTGGTATTTTTGTTTCAAGAGAGGCATTCGTGTAATGTTTAGCTTTTTTATTTTGACTCTTTCCATATAAGGAGCGAAGCGAAGGGAGGAGAAATCCAGCAAAAACAGGTGTAAGGTCAGGTGACCATTGGCGTGGGCAGCCACGAAGTTTTATAGATATAACATTCCTTTAGAGTATCAGATCATAAAAGTTGGACAGTAAGTTATACCATCCTTCATATACTTTCCAACTTAATGGCCTTGCGGAAAGAACGAATCAGATACCAATGGACAAAGCAAGATCTATGATAATGCAGGCAAAAATGGATAGGATATTTTGAGAAGATGCTGTACTTTTTGCTATGTGAAACTAATATAAAAAGTCACATGGAAAAATATCATCCTGGTAAGTTTAGTCTCAAACTTTGACAGGAAAAACAAATTTTAAGGAAACCTCGCTAGCACAACCACTGTTGCAAATAAAGTCAAGCTGATCACTGAAGAAAAAAAAAACACATTGGAGTTTGGACTAAGAGAGAAAATTACCAGTTTTGAGCATCTGGAAACATGAAAAAGATTAGGTATAGCTCCTCTGGATGCTATGCAAATCTTCAAACACTCGTAGAAAAAGTATCGTTCTTAACACTTGCGCAAAGTGTCTTTCCCGCACTGAAAGCTTATACGAACTCGGCTTCGCGTCGTTCGTCTAACTGCTTTTTCGTGCGGGAAAGTATCACTTTGCGCACTTGTTAGGAAAATAATTATTTTTGTCCTATATATAAGTAGAAGCGCGCGAATATGCCATCAAGATGTGTAATTTTAATGGCTTTTGTGCGTGGCACCTCAAAAAATTTCCGCCTCCGGCGAAAACTGGTTTGCCCCCCCCAGAGCCTTAGGCTGAAGACAGAGCAATCGTTCTCTTGAGGGAACGCTCTTCCCCGGTGACGAGAATACGGGCCCTGGACTGCGACTTGAAAATCGCGCAAACAAATAGAAATGGAAATGAAATTGATACCATAGGGTTGTCGAAACACACAAAAGTTATTACCACTCACCTGGGTTTTCTTATAAGCTGTGCGTATATACGGGGATCCCCTGGAAAACGGTTCTCCACAACCACCAACGTATCACCATCGACTTAAGGCACTCAAGGTCCCTTTTTAACGGCAGAAGACATAGACCTTTTGAGCGTAAAACACGGAACCGGTAAAAAAACAACGTGCATATCAAGTACCATTGATCTAGTATGTAGTGTAAATCCAAATCTTCAAGGGTCGGCGCAGGGTCGTAGAAAATACACTCCTGTATGTTTTACGCGAAATTGACATTTAAGTAGTTCTTTAATAAGAATGAGGAGAAATCAAATTTATAAATAATGTTGCTTTAACATAGTTTAACCTAAAGAACTGTTTATTTTAAATTTGTGTTTTATATTGTTCTTGCCAAAAGCTGTTCGACCATTGAAGATGTAGATAACCGGTTCAAAAAGGTAAAATAAAGTAAATGAATACCTAATACGCCTATATGTTTGTAGTCGTTATGTTTTTGTCTAGAAGCTCATCCATCATGTTATTTGTGGTTGTTCTAACTTCCTCTCTTTTTGTCCTAGGAATATCTTCATAGCTTTGATGCCTGATCGGAGGCAAATCATAGGGCTGTTTTTAAAATACCTTAATAATTTTTTGGCTATGCTGGAAGTTCAAGTTAGAACAGAATACAAAAATCCCAATATTATGTAAGGTTAGGTTTTATTTACGAACCTCAGTTAAAATTTTAAAAGATTTTCCTTTTCATTATCTCCTACAAAATCAAATGCAAATATCACGCCAGTGTGTTGTCTGAGTGCTTGTGTCCATTTGTGAATAAAATAAACCGCGATAAAGTCAAGGTATTGCTAAAAATTTTGGGATAACCTAAAATGTCAGGTTGATGCAGCAGTCATTTTTAAAGAACCCAATAAATCGAAAAACGAACTCTTTGGATATCGGAAAAACTTCAAAAATCTCTTGAGGATCTACAAAATAACTTACCAACGTTAATTCAAGAGTGTGTGGTCACCGCTACAACCTCTATTGAGGAAAGAATCACTCGCTTGGAATCCATTACCACAAATACACCGACCCAACAGGTTCCTTCAACGACTTCACCACCACCTTCCACTCCATCTATTGATTTGCTAACTGAACTTCATGACCGTCAGAGTAAAGCTAATAATTTACTACTCTTCAACTTATCTGCGTCAGAAGATGATTTTTCAGAGGTTCGCTCTATACTACGGTTACTGATTGGCACTCAATTTACGCTTTGTCGGGTGTCTGGCTTTGGCAAGCCCAACTCAAATAATGCATGCTCTATGCGAGCTGTATTGGGATCACCATATGAAGTTCAGACTGCGCTTCGCAATCGACAAAAACTCAAAGGCAAACAAATCTACATAAAATGTGACTTGACACTTAGACAGAGAGAACTTGAAAGAACAGCGTTGGAGGATCTGAAAAGACACCAGGATCAGGGCGAGCAGAGCATACAAGTTAAACGACGAGCGAAATTGGATCGTGGCGCCATCTGAGACTAGGATTCAACACTAAACAGCGCACTTTTGCTGTATTTACTGATGACCATCTAATAGGCCGACTAAAAATCGGATCTGATTGGTCGGCCTATTAGTTTTTATCGTTGTGGGCAGTGGTAAAAAAAATGGTCCTGGGCTGCGTAGACCTCCCACCAAACTCCCCAATTGAGAAGTACGAAAGCTTTAGTAACAACTTGGAAGATATCTCTGAACAATTCAACCATAATGAATGTTGCATCATGAGGGATTTCAATCTTCCCAAAGCCATCAATCAAATACAACATATGTCAGAAGTTAGAAGAATGTGCTTTTCACAATCTATACCAGCTTAATAACATTTATAATATCAATAATGTCACCCTTGACTTGATATTCTGCCACTCAAGGATCCCTATAGCTCAGCCAGATGAAGATGACTACCTGCTTCCGTTGGATAATAAACATCCACCCCTGTTGTTTCAAGCCACATTGCAACAGAATCACTGCAATTCAAATCCACAAGGAGATTGATACTAATATGACTTCAAAGCCACAAACTTCAACGACGTAAACTATTTTCTTGGCTCTATTTCCTGGGATGAGCTGATTTTGAACAATTCTGTGAATGATATGATTAACATTCTTTATAGTTTTTCATATGAAGCTTTTGATCTCTTTGTACCTGTTGAAAGAATAGCCAGTGGAAGGTTTCCCAAATGGTTCTCACAGGATTTGAAGGCACTCATTATACAGAAAAAAATATCTTTGGGTTCCCAAGCTGATGAACTCTTTGCCGAATACCTTGGTTCAGTCTATACTAATCAAGTATTGGATTTCCTTGATCAACTTTCTCTATATCCTCACGATTTATTTGATTTCACTATTCCTATCTCTGACATCTACATGGAGCTAAATAACATCGACCCAAACAAGGGACCAGAGTCTGACCATATCCACCGGCTCTTTCTAAAAAACTACTGTTTTGTCCACACCCTTGCATATAATTTACAACATGTCCCTGAGAGACGGCTCCTTCCCTGAGTATTGGAGAGCCAGGTATGTGATGCCGATTCTTAAATCCGGTGACTCATCAGATGTGACTAATTATCGCCCAATTTGCATTATCAGTGTAATTCCTAAAATCTTTGAGAATATTGTCACAAAATTTTTATCATCATCTTTAAACAGCGAAATTATATCCGAGCAGTTTGGCTTCAAGAAGAGGTCATCAACGAAAATTATTTTTCTCACATACTCTGACTTTCTGACAGGCGCCTTGGAGAGGGGTGAGGAGGTACATACTATATACACCGACTTCCCCAAGGCGTTTGACAGAGTCAATCATTTAGTCCTACTCAAAAAACTAGAGAGACTTGGCATCTCTGCTCTCTGCTTCAATGGGTGGGAAGCTATCTTACAGAAAGGACACAGATAGTTCATATTAACAACTTTACCTCTTCCCAAATCTTGGTGTCATTAGGTGTTCCTCAAGGCTCGCATATAGGTCCACTGCTTTTCAACCTGTTGATCAATGACATATATTCTTGTTTCCTACACTTTTCATTTCTTCTTTTTGCCGATGACTTGAAATTATTTTTCAAAATCGTTACTCCTGATGACTGCCATGCATTGCAAGATTATCTTGACAGGTTAATTCAGTGATGTCAAACTAATGGCATGGAACTTAATGTTACGAAGTGTGAAGTTATGAAATTCCACAAGTCTAGAACCTTCAATGACTGCATATATCACATCAATTGCGTGAATCAGATCAGGGATCTGGGTGTTTTGCTGTGCTCCAATCTTGATTTCTCTTCACACATCGATGCCATTGTTAACAAAGCACTTCGGATGATTGGGTTTGTGAAGCGTAGTACAAGGGAATTTGCGAATATCAACTCCATCAAAACGTTATACTTCTCATTTGTTCGTACACATCTTGAGTATGCTGCATCTGCTTGGAGTCCAAACTATGCCTGTCATATTCATCGCCTTGAACGTGTGCAGCCTAAATTTTGCAGATATCTCAATTACAATTTTTTTTACGATGAGTAATTTCATTATGCACCACTTTGTAACGCACTCAACTTATCAACCCTTTGCTCAAGAGGGAAGCAGAAAGACCTCAAACTGATACATACAATCCTAAATTCCACAATTGATTGCCCCTACTTGACTTTTAAAATAGCCCTACATGTCCCATCATGTAACACCCGCACATCTGAAACTTTTCATCTTCAATTTCACAGAACCAACTATGCATATTACTGTTTCATTCCTCGTACCCTCAGATCGTGTAATGAGCTGGGAGACATTGATTTTTTTGGGCCCTATGAACCATTTGCGAGAACTGTCACTGGCATCTAATTATAATTATTGTTATTTTATTGTGTGATTTTGTATTTAGTTTGATTTAACTTAATTTGATTTTATTTAAATTAATCAAGTATCATGGTTTGTTGTATTGCATTCTTTGTTTCTGCTTTATCTACTTTGATTGGCATTTTGCTTTTATTATTTACTTGTTATTTCACTTGTACACTTTGTTAATTTTTAATGGGCTTGACACGGAAAAAATACAAAAATCCAGAATACTTATGCATTTTTATTTGTTAAGGATAGTTTTTCATACATTTTAGCGGGGTTTGAGTCAATGGGATTTTGCATGGGAGTTGCATGGATTAAGAACTTTTTAACGAATAGGTAGTTCTGTGTCATCCAGTGAAGTTCAAGAAATTTTTTACCCCTATAGCTACTGACTAATCAGATTTTTATTCACCTTACATATATCTCACTTTATGTCAATTTAAGTTTTATCTTTTAACTGATTGCATATCTCATTATTAAGTTGCAATCCGTAAGCAAATTAGTGATTTTGGAATCAGTTTTTCGAAATACCTACGGTAAGCAAAAAATTTCAATGCATCGGATTATATTGCAGGCCCTAGTACTACCTTAATAATCCGTCAGTTCAACATTTAAATAAATTTTGCATTTATTTAATGCACTTTGTACTGTTTATCATTACAACTTTTTATGAGATAAGATTACACTGTGTTTAGTTGACGCCAACAACAAAGTTATGCCTTAAAATTATTAGTCATGCGGATTAGTGTTTATTATTTCATTAAAATATGTCGGAACATTTTATGGTTTTGGTGGGTGTACGTTCCGAAAAGTTTTGCCTGTTTATTATGGGAAATTCTGAAAGTTTGGTTAAATCTATACCGTGGTTTATTCGGGAATAGTATGCTAATTGTTAGAGGAATAAAAAAACGAATTGGTGAGTTACAGCGTACGTTAATGTTAATGTTTATCAAAACCTATAAGAATTTAGTTGATTAGGCTGCGCGCATGCTTAATTCGTCCTGTTAGTTATATTATAATAGTTCCAGGTCCGTAATGCAGGAAAATTATATTGATAAGGAAATATCATCGACTATTAATGAAGGGACATGAGTAGTAATATGTGTTGTATTATTTATTTAGATATTAATAAACGGGCAAACCACGTTACAAAAATACTTATGTACCTACAAAATGAAGTTATAACAAACCAGATCTAACTAACAAAAAATGAATATATATATTATTCCATAAAAAAATGTCTTCTGTACAATATTTAATAATACTATAAATACAATTGATTAAAATAGTAAGAAAATATGATTTCCTCAGCCCCGAACTATCAATTGCCAATCATCACTGACATACATATCCCCAGGTGAAAAAGTATGTTTCATTCTCCTACATTTTTTCCTCTTGCATAGAATCCATAATCTGTTGAAAAATAGATGGTGCGAGTTTGATACCAGAAGGCAAAATATATCTTTAGCAGTTGGTCTAATGGATAATGATGTGATATTGATGCCTTATTCAATCTAGTAGAATAATCCCCAGAAATTCTCACATTTTCGTTAGTCTTTCTGGAAAAAACTAAAATGAAATCGTTACTGTTTTAGTGTTTAAATCCTCTATTTCATTTGAGGCTCCATTGTGGCTTCTTTGTGTTATCAATTTGTTTGAGGAGATGTTGTAGTAGGATGAATTGATGAATGTTCCTCATGTTTTTATTTCCTATTTGTAGGTCATGATTTGGTATATTTATATTGAAAGTATCCAATAACAAATGTAGTAGAATTTCAATGTTGATTTCTTCCACCTGATCATTATATCTTCTTCTCAGTTGATTGACATGTAATCGGAGAAGACGTCGATGATCAACTGGTTCATGGAAACATTTCCAATTTTTTCAATAATTACCCCCGGTATCCAAGTATAAGAATTCGTTCTGAATCTTTTTGCATGTAACAAAGCTTCTGGTTGAAATTCTCTATGATGATGAAAGTGATGATCATGATCATCATTAAGAATATTTCTTCTATTGTGATTCTTGGTATTTATCTACAATGCTTGATTTGTTTTATGGCATCTGCAAATCCATTACTCTCCGCATTTTTCTTTTTCCAATAAATGTTCTGCTTGGGATTTTTCATCTAGAGAACTGATATCTTATAGTTCCTGAGATAAAATTTGGGGTGAATTATCAATTTTTAAATTTTTCTGAGTGCCTTTTTCCATGGATTTCAGCTTAAAATCTGGGAATAATTTAGTGTATGGAGTTTGGGGGATGTTAATTGACCATCAGGATACAAAATCTCAACAAAAAAAAATTAGAAATTTCATCGTTTTAGTAAGAAGGTATGATTTAGATTTTGGAAAACCTTGGAAGGGCATAATTTTTTTGCTATTATAGATAGAAAGCTGAAGTTTTCACTTAATTTTATCACTGTTAAAGGACTACAATCCCTGAAAATTTCAGCTCGTTTGCACTTATAGTTCCTGAGATAAAATCGTGTTAAGCAATTTGGGGTGATTTATCAATTTTTCAATTTGTCTGAGTGCCTTTTTTCATAGATTTCGGCTTCAAATCTGAGAATAATTTAGTGTATGGAGTTTGGGGGAGGTTGATTGACCATCAGGATACAAAATCTCAACAAAAAAAAAATATAGTGAAATTTCATCGTTTTAGTAAGAAAGTAGATGAAATTATGATTTAGATTTTGGAAAACTTTGGAAAGGCATAACTTTTTTTCTGTTATAGATAGAAAGCTGAAATTTTCAGCGATTCTTATTCCAGTACAGGACTTCAATCCCTGAAAATTTCAACTCATTTGCACTTATAGTTCCTAAGATAAAATCGTGTTAAGCAATTTGGGGTGATTTATCAATTTATCAATTTTTCTGAGTGCCTTTTTTCAAAGATTTCGGCTCCAAATCTGAGAATAATT
This sequence comes from Ceutorhynchus assimilis, assembly GCA_917834065.1. NCBI lineage: Eukaryota > Metazoa > Arthropoda > Insecta > Coleoptera > Curculionidae > Ceutorhynchus > Ceutorhynchus assimilis. Next base: position 30,471,706 of record OU892285.1, read on the forward strand.
TAGTGTATGGAGTTTGGCGGATGTTAATTGACCATTAGGATACAAAATCTCAACAAAAAAAAAATTGAAATTTCATCGTTTTAGTAAGAAGGTAGCTGATGATTTAGATTTTGGAAAACTTTGGAAGGGCATATTTATCTATTATAGATAGGAAGCTGAAATTTTCACTGAATCTTATCTCAATAAAGGGACTACAATCCCTGAAAATTTCAGCTCATTTGCACTATGTTCTTCCTCTGGTTGTTCCTCCCTTTTCATTCTAACCAAGGCTCTTTTCAATGTATCCACAAATCTTTCAGCTTGAACATTGGATTGTGGTGAGTATAGGGCTATACGAATATGTTGAATGCCCTTCTTTGAACCGTATAATTCTGAACATTTTCACTAGTAAATTATGAACCATTATCAGATACAACAGTATTAGGAATTCCTAATCTGGAAATAATTTCTTCTAGCTTCAAAATCGTGAATTTTAAAGTTTTGGAAAAGGCATCTATGATTAGGTACTAGATAATAATTTCCATTAACAGGACCTGCATAGTCTATGTGAAGTCTCTCCCAAACATTATGTGTAATAGGCCAAGGTGATATCTTTTTTCTTGATGTCCTTGCAGATTCTGCACATGAATAGCAATTTTGAACAAATTTTGTGATGTCTCATCAATGTTGGGCCAGTAAACATAACTTTCTCGCTATTGATTTCATACGAGCTTGTCCAGGGTTTCCTACATGTAACTGTTTGAGTATATACTTGAACTACTATTTAATTCGGTTTCCAAACATCAAATATACTCGTCCTAAACTTACATAAATCATCTTTTCGTAAATAAAACATCATTTCATCTACATTTTGTTGATGTTTGAAAGGCCATGAATATTGAACGTAGTACGAAATATTTCTCAATACATTGTCTCTGCATGTTTCCTGATAGGTATTTTTCAACGTGATTGATAATGTTCAGTGTTTCATCAAAAATATGACAAACCTCCGACTCAACTTGCACAGAAGAAATTACTGTATCTTCCCTCTTATCCACATCATCCACATTGCTATTCATCAATCTTGATAAAACATCTGTATGACCAAACTCTGTGGTTTTCCCATCCCTGCAATTTTTTTTGCTGTGTATCCATCTTCAAATCTATGAAAAATACATCCTCTAATAACCAGATTGCTTGCGTCTACTGCTGTTGTGGACTGTAGTGAGTGAGTAAATAGAAGATCTGACTGAAGAACTTTTTAAACCGTTCAAATGGACCTCTGACAGTCTTCTGTACCTTAAAATTTCGCATTTTTCTTCAAAGGTTTATTCAATGGGTTTCTCAAAGTAGGTATTTAATGCTCTTGATGAATTTTCCATACCTAGTAATTTATGGCTCCAAGAAATGACCTCAACGACGTCATATCCAGAGGTGGTGGCATTCGCTGAATAGCTTCTGTTTTTAAAGGGTCTGACTTTAAACCTTGCATATTCAAAATATGCTTCAAATATCGAATTTCTTTAACCTCAAACATACATATTTCTTGACTTTTATATTAAAGCCTAAATCTTCATTTTTTTTTAGAACATTACATGTCCGTAAACCAGAATGTCATCTACAGATGCTGCAGTACCTTGTAATCTTACATTATAGCATGTATAATCTGTTGGAAAGTAGATGGTGCTACTTTGATACCAAAAGGCAAAATTATATTGAAATTAACCTTGATATGTATTGATGGTTGAATAATGTTTGGAATTTTAATCTATTTCAATTTGAAGAAATGCGTCAGAAAGATCTACAATACTGAATATTGTGGCGTTTGTAAGTTTGGAAAATATGTCTTCAACAGTTGATAATGGTTATATAATGATGTGAATGAAGAAATTCCCACATTTTTGTTAGTCTTTCTGAAAACAACTATTGATGCTGCCCAGTCAGAATATTTCACTTTGGATATAATAGACGAATTTCACAAACTCCCAAAATTCTCATCTCTCATCTCGACTTGATCCATTACCGCATAAGCTACTGGTCTTTTGGAACAAAACACTGGCTTTAATAATATATAAATCTATATCTTCTCAAAGATGCTTCATTCTCTTTTTCATTTCCAGGTCCTTCAATGGGGTGCTGCCCTAGTATACCGAAAATCAGCAATGCAGGTAGGCCAATAGATTTGTTGTATCTAACAAAATAATCACAAACCTGTTCTAATATGTGAATATTCACAGATGGAGAGCCTAGACGAAGATTTAATCACCCATCATCTTCAGGACCCATTGTAGAGGAACAACCAACTAGATCCCATGCAAAAAGACCAGAAACTAATCAATCAACAAAACAACATTTAAACAGGCCGCCACGAAAGCCTTGTTACAGCGAGGCTTCAACAATACCTTCAAAAATTAAACTTCCTAATAGCGGATTAACAGTTGTTAGAAAATCTAATGCAGATAATCCCAACACTTATACGCGAAATAGACAACAATCACTTCAATCAAAACCTGAAATAGATCATGTTCCTTTATCTAAAGTAACAGCTTGGAAAGGAAATGAACAAAATAGTGATTGTAATACCACAAACTTCACTGCTATTGATATGGAAAAACAACAATCGCAAACTAAACGTTTTATGAATGATCAAATGTTGCGGCCCAAAATCAAAGAACCATTATCACCTCAACAAACTTATCTCAAAAAATCAACCAATAATGATAAGCAAGGGTTGCAACCTATGAAGGGAACTGATTATGCACAAATATCACAGCATAATGGATCAGTTTTAGATTTTATTTTGTCGGATCAAAAAGAACCAAGCTCTACACTTAAGTATCTATTGGAAAATAAGGAAACTAATTGGCCCGTTTTAAATAAAATTGATGATTTTGGTTATGGTAACAATAGGGCTGAACATTTTGAGGCAAAAATGCCTTCTATGTCAATAAGTAGATCAGTTCTAGATCAAAGAGAGCCAAGCTCTACACTCAATTATCCCTTGCAAAACAAGGAAACTTATGGTTCGATTTCAAATAAAGTTGATGATCCTAGTGATACTAACAATAGGGCTGAAAATTCTGAGGCCAAAATACCTTCTACGTCATATGATTCACAGCATAATAGATCAGTTTTATATGAACTTTGGTTAAAACAAAAAGAACGAAGCTCTACACTCAATTATCCAATGGAAAACAAGGAAACTTATGATTCGGTTTCAAATAAAGTTGATGATCATAGGGCTGACGATGCTGAGCCAAAAACGCCTTCTTCAACTTTTACGTCATATGATTCACATGCTGCTTCCAGCAGCACTATGCAAAGTCATCAAAATTTTGAGACAGTTATTAGTCATACATATGAACCACCTGAGAGACCAAAACGAACTGAAAAAGCAAATAAATTATATGAAGCTGGTTATCAGGAATCAAATGAATTAGAAAAAGCTGGCATTGAAACTCTTGAGCAATTCGAAGAAAGAAACTCAACTAGAACTTGTAGTGAAAAAGATTTTTCGAAGACTTCTAATCAAATACTTGAAAATGAAGATGTTCATCAAAATTCAAGCATATTAGATCAAGGTTTTATGGAAATTGATTCTTCTGATAAACCCATGATACCACAAAAGCCCAAATCAATGGTAGACAACCGCGATTATGTTCCAATTTTCAGAGACTACAACGAAATCGATGAAAACGATTTAATAGACGACTTAACCGAATCTATTTTAGATTCTAAAACATACAATCAAATGATTGAGATGCTTACCAAAATCTATGAACAAGCTAAGCCTTTTCACGAAAAAATCGATCAGTTTACTGAACTTGAAAATAGCAATGCGCACTATTACATTGAAGAAAGTCTGAGACGGTGTATCGATAAACTGGATGACATGTTCGATGATATTGGTGATGTCAAGGCTCTAACGGACGAGCGAAAAAAGGTGTATAAATTTGTTTTTCCCATGTTTGATAGGCTAGATGCCACGGTTCAGGAAAATAAATTGAGAATCGATGGCCGGAAGGAATAATTTTTCGTTATTTTGTTTGTTTCAGGTACGAAAAAATACTTATTTTGTAGGAAATAGGCTGTAAGAATTAAATTGTTTATTTTTTTAAATAATATATAGTATAAACAATAAATTGAACTTTTTTTTTCAATCTTCCTATGTTTTACTTTGGAATTTCAGGTACATAAAGTACGTGTGTCCCAGTTAAGGACTGACCAGTATTTGGATTGGGTGAGAACCTCTCTACTATTTGTCCATATAATTGGTACTAATTTGAAATAATTTCAGAAGCCAGCGTCAAGATGATCGGCTTGAGGTACCACTAGTTTACGATACCGTGGAACGTCTTTGACTTCCTACTGGAGTAATCTTCAATTTTGGGTCTTTTAATGAAGGACATTATGATTTATTTTCTGGTTTCACCCCCTTTGCTCTAGTGGCGGCTCGTCAGTTTCAAAAAATTGAAAATTCAATCTTAGTTTTTTATTCCTGATTCTAATTAAAATAATAATTCACAAATTACACTTTCCAAATTTCGATATTTCAATGTAATTTAGAAAAATCTAACAACATTATTTCAATCAATCCCGCGCCTCCACGACAAAAATCTGTGAATCTGGGATACTCAGTAATATGAGCCCGAAGGGCCGGAGTTATACGCGAGCTTAAAGGGCCGAAATAATACCAGCCCGAAGGACCGGAGTTATATACGCGAGACCGAAGTGCCGGAGTTATACGCGAGCCCGCAGGGCTAGAGTTATTTCAATCACGGGCCCCCCCAGTCTATAATTCTATTGGTCAGTGGATAATTTGGAGCCAATCAAAAATCGGGAATATTCAAAATGTGATTTTTAGTCGATATTATGAGTTTCAGTTCTCTCCGATGAACCGGAAAAAAGTTAGCCTCCCCATCTTTCTTAATTTTGAATTTTTTTTTCCGAATTTCCAAAAAAAAACCATCGGATAGAGAAGCAAAAAAAACGATGAAAAGCTTACGGGACCCTGCTTGCTATGACGCATTTTGAAGCCGGGAAAAAATTAAAAAAGGATATTTCGATTTTGGCCAGATAAAAATTTCGCCGATCTGACACGACGTTACTTTTCTGCTTATAGCTCCGCTATTTCTCAACCGATCATTTCGAGATATATCTCTTTTGAAAGAGAATGAAATTACCTATAAAATATTTTTTTATTGAGATTCCAGGCCGTTTTCGTCTTTGAGATATCAGCTGTCAAAGTTGAAATTCTTTTTAATTTTGTTAAAATTTTCCAGGTCGATTTTCTCGAAAACGGTATCTCGTGGCGGGATATATCTTATAGGCTTTTTTGTAGTACTCGACAAGATCTATAAGTTTTGTATTTGAAGTTCTTCTCCCGAGCTTATCGTTTTCGAGTTAGGACGCTTTCAAAATTTTTAAAAAAAAAAATCGAAGGCTATTGAAAACTAGCACAAAACCAACCAAACCAACAAAATCGGCCAATTTTCCCACGGTATCGAAAAAGTTCCCAGGCTCAAGTAACCCCCTACCTACTTTTCTCTTTTCAGCAAAAAGTTTTGAAAATGTCCTCTCACTGGTTTTCCAGAAAACAATCAAAATGGGAGAAAGTGGATTTGCCTCATTTCATTTTTTTTGGAAGTTGTTTTTCATGGAATTCTCTTTCGGCTCTTTTCCAGTGGAATAAATTTCAATTTAAGTATGATGAGCTTCTAACTTTCTAACTAATTTTCTTCCCACTAATTCTCTAGTAAATCATAAAAATGTAATGAGGTGAAGGGTGCATTTTTTTTTTTGATTTATGATTTATTTGATTTTCATTATAGGGTCACTTGAGCCTGGGAACTTTTGCGATCCATGAGAAAAGCGGCGGATTTGGCTGGTTTTGTGCTGGTTTAGCTGGTTTATTTGTGCTAGTTTTTTGCTCATTTTCACTGGTTTAGCTGCTTTTGTGCTGGATTTTGCTGGTTTTCACTGTTGTTTGTTGATTTAACAAGTTTTGTGCTGAATTATACAAAACCAGCATTAAACCAGTAAAAAGCAGGGAAAATTAGCACAAAAGCAGTGGAAACCAGCACAAAACCAGCAAAATCCGCCAATATTCCCACGGTATCGAAAAATTTCCCAGGCTCAAGTGACCCCTACGTATACTTTTCTCTTTTCACCCAAAAAGTTTCAAAAATGTCCTGTTACTGGTTTTTAAGAAAACTATCAAAATGGGAGGAGGTGGATTTTCCTCATTACATAGTTTTTGGGAGTTAATTTTCATGGAATTCTCTTTCGGCTTTTTTCCACTGGAAAAAATTTCAATTTCAGTATGATGTTTCCAACTTTTTAACTAATTTTTTTCCCACTACTTCTCAAGATAATCATAAAAATATCATGGGGTGCATTTTCTTTGATTTATGATTTATTAGATTTTCATGAATTTCTTTTCTTCTTGTTTTTCACTGGATTAATTTGAAGTTTTAGTATGATCAGCTGCTTACTTCTCTCATTAGGTACCTATAGGGTCACTTGAGCCTGGGAACTTTTTCGATCCGTGAGAAAATCGGCGGATTTTGCTGGTTTTGTGCTGGAGTTTGTTGGTGCTGGTTTTGTGCTGGTTTTTGTTGGTTTTCACTGATGGTTTGCTGGTCTAACAGGTTTTGTGCTGACTTATACAAAACCAGTGAGAATTAGCACAAAATCAGTGAAAACTAGAACAAAATCAGCTAAAGCAGCAAAATCCGCCAATTTTCCAACGGTATGGAAAAAGTTCCCAGGCTCAAGTGACTCCCTATGTACTTTTCTCTTTTCACCCAAAAAGTTTCAAAAATGCCCTGTTACTATTTTTCTAGAAAACTACCAAAATGGGAGGAGGTGGATTTTCCTCATTTCATAGTTTTTGGGAGTTGATTTTCATGGAATTCTCTTTCGGCTCTTTTCCACTGGAATAAATTTCAATGTCAGTATGATGAGCTTCTAACCTTGTTACTAATTTTCTTTCGAGTAATTCTCCAGAAAATCATAAAAATGTCATGAGGTGCATTTTCCTTGATTTATGATTCAATTAATTTTCATGAATTTCTCTTTTTGCTGTTTTCCACTGGATGAATTTGAAGTTTCAGTATGATCAGCTTCTTAATTTTCTCATTAGGTATAGGTTCACTTGAGCCTGGGATCTTTTTAGATCCATGAAAAAATCGGTTTTGTGCTGGTTATTAGTTGGTTTTGTGTTAATGTTGTGGTAGTTTTGTGCTAATTTTCCCTGGTTTAGCTGGTTTTGTGCTGGATTTTGCGGCTTTTCACTGTTGTTTGTTGGTTTAGCAGGTTTTGTGCTGAATTATACAAGACCAGCATAAAATCAGTGAAAAGCAGTGAAAATTAGCACAAAACCGGTGAAAACCAGCTAAACCAGCAAAATCCGCCTATTTTCTCACGGTATCGAAAAAGTTCGAATTTTTTCGTCGAAAAAACTCAAATTTTGAATTTAAAAATAAAAAAATTCTATCGGATAAAGGAGCAAAAAATACATCGAAACGTTAATTTGACCCTCCGCGCTACGGCACATCTTAAGGCCGAAAAAAAAAAATAAAAAAGGAAATGGCGATTTTCACCAGAAAAAAATTGTGGTTACCCGACACGAGGCCACTTTTTCGCTCACAGCTCCGCTAATTCTCAACCGATCGTTTCAAGTCATATCTCTTTTGAAAGAGGATGAAATTACCTACAACATGTTTTTTATTGAGATGCTAGGCCGTTTTTGTCTCTGAGATATCAGCTGTCAAAGTTGAAATTCTTTGTAAATTTGTTAAAATTTTCGAGGTCGATTTTCTCGAAAACGGTGCCCCGTGGAGGGATACTTCTTATAGGCTTTTTTGTAGTATATGACGAGATCTATAAGTTTTGCATTTGAAGTTTTTCTGCCAAGCTTTTTGTTTCCGAGTTAGGTCGTTTTGAAAATAAAAAAAATTGGAAGGCTTATATCCCCATAGATTTTTTTTTTCGAAAAAATTCATTGGAAGTTGACTGGAGGCTAGACTCTCACATGCTTCACTGAAATCTAGCATTCAAATGGACCGCGGATCTGAGCGTCCAATAGAAATGCCGGAAACATATCGAACCACTACTGGCGTTCAGCAACCAGTCTCGAAAAGCGGCTAGCCGCACGCATAGTTGAAAACTGCCATCCTTGCTTTTTTTTATCTCTGTTTTATGCATAAAGAGTTCCATGTTACTTTTCTAGTCGGAAGTTGTCGAATTATAGTTGATTGATATTTTTTTGCATCAGGTGCATTGTGAATTATTGTGTGATTGTGCATATTGTTGCAGAAAGTACATAATTATTATCGTAACTACTCATAATTATCAATTTGTGTCTTCTTTGTATTTTTTATTTTTCGTCAAAATTAACTCTGAAAATATATACTCACATGAAGAAAAGGAACATTTTCTCGAGTATTCATGGTTTTTATTGAATTTGAGATAAATTATTGAAGGTATGGGTACTCCAAAACAAATTTTGCCTGCTACGCAGTGGTTACCTTAGCGTAATTCATTATTTTTCAGCCTCCTCACTTGAAATAGTCACGAGCCGCCACTGCTTTGAGTTATGAGGATATTTAAGATCGGGCGCATTTTGCGTTTGATTAAAGTAAGAAATTTGAATATAATCACGTTAGAATTGAATTGAAATTATTAAAATAAAAAAATTTAAAAGGTCTTTGTTGGATATTTGAGCAAATTGAAATAAATTATATATCATTGGAAAGAGTCATAAATTCTCTATAAATCCCTGTAAAACTGAATCAAATAGCTCAAATAGATTTTGAGTAATTGAGCCTCAAAGTTGATTTTTAGTCCAAATATTGCCAAAAACTTCAAACTCAATTTGCTCAAAAACTATAAACCTGGGAATATTGTAAATTACAGGACTTTTAGAGCTTGATAAGAGCTACAAATTCTGAAAATTTCAATTCAATTTGCTCAATGGTTACCGAGCAATTGCGGTTTGAATATTTTGAAATCAGAATAGACCGATCTCCTATTACCTATGGACTGCGCGCGTCGCTTGTAGGCTGCAGGTGAGCGTCCAATGAGAAGCAAATTTGTGACAGGCCTGTGTCATATTCTTATTCAGGGGCCAGTTCAGAATGAATCGTTCCTTCTTTCTTTGTAACGTGTAATTTGACAAAGAGCAAACTAATACTTTTACATATTACTTGAACTCACCGCAGTTTCGTTTAAGGTTATGTTAGATTATACTTGACATATTCCTTTGCAATTTCATTGAGCGATGTTGCCGGATGAAACATTTATCAAAATAAAAGTGCAAACGATATTTATCCACTTTAAAGCTCTTTTTTTGTCTGATTCGAGGCGTTGTAAAACACTTGACACTATATCACTTCTTTAATGTTATAATTTTCGATTTGTATTGTCTACATTTGTTCTGCAACAATACAATCTGGCTACACTGCAGCCTACGAGTTGCGCGCGCATGTCATCTTTTATTGCTTTCTTACTTGTATTTATTACAATAAAGCTCTCTTTTTCTAATCATGCGAGATAGGTCTATTCAAAAGGGGTAGCCTTATGAAAACTCGATTTTTTAATTTTTCAGTTTTGCTCAATTTTGACTTAACCAATCGATAGAGTGGGTCAAAATTAGTGAAAAACAATCCTGATATTTTGTGCAGAAACAAAAATAAAAATGAAATTTAATTTTTGGCTTTGGAAAATTTTCAAAATCATGGTCATGAGCAAATGCCCATATGTTTGTTAAATTTCAAGCAAATTGGAATAAATTATACACCATTGGAATGAGCATTAAATTCTCTATAAATCCGTGCAAGTTAATAGCTCGAATAGTTTTAGATACACTGTATATTAAGACAGAATGAAATTTCAACTTGTTTTTCTAAATTGCATTTATACATTATCCTCAACTTCATTAACAGTTTCAATAGTTTATTCCTCAATTAATTCGTCCAATAACTTCAAACATTCTTGCACAAATTGTATCGCATCTTTTCTCATTTCTCTCACTTCTTCCACACCATGAGATTCTATATCGTCCAGTTCTATGGTTTTTAAAATTAAAATTTCTTCGTACTTTTTAAAGTCGTTTTGAAGAGCTTCTTTATCAATCGATAGTAATTCCTCCTAAAAAAAATTACCCAATAATTTAATTCAAGAATTTATTGTCTACCTTGATATGTTCCACTTCTAACTTTATAACTTCAATTTTGCTCGCAGCCTTTATCTCGGGTGTTTTTCCAAGGTTTTCAGTTTTAAGTTTCTCATTAGTTATAATAATGTCTTGTGAATTGGTGGTTTCCTCGTCTAAATCGTTCAAAACAAGTTCCGAATCGGTATTATTACCTAAAGCACAGCTTTTTGGATTTTGTGTCATTTTGACATAAGAATTTGATGGCAATGACAATGGAAAGCTTTACTTTTTACAATTTTTTTTAATAAACTTGCTTGTTTGATCAATGATTCCAACCATCTTGTTGTAGTTGATATAGGGAACTTCAACTATACCTACTAGAAAGTTGAAATTCACAAAGCTTTCAAGATTTCATATGATGTTGAAGTGCTTAATAGAAAGTTTGTAGTCCAAGGTGAAGTTTACCTATTGCAATCCCTAAGTGACGAATATTAATCTGTAATAAAGATAACATAGCGATATAATAAAAATCATATTCGCAACTCAACTCATTACTTATTAAATGAGATAAGATTAAAATAATATTGTAAATAAGTTAATTTTCAAATTGGGTTCAATTTGTCCATCTATTTTTGGCGTGCTGTTGTCATCATTCTTAGTGCAACATTGAAAAATCGCTTCTCATTTCCCATCAAATCGTGTAAGTATTATTGCAATAAGATTTTAAATAATGAATGTTTTAGTCAAAATTCAAATCTAAATAATTATATTGGGTTATGTTTTAGCTGCAGTATGTCTATGAAACAATTTTGTAAAACTCTCAAGCAATGCGCCGAAAAACTAGAAGAAGACTTAAAATATAACATAAACGGTTTTCACAATCAATTTTTTGGAAAGACCATGACAGAAACCAAACTAGCATTGGAAAGAGCCAAAGACTATCACTACAAAGAAATCATAGATTCGATTGCCATAATTCTAAAAAATGTTGAAATTATAATTTTCCATCAAGACAAAATCGAGTGGCTGGGTCAAGAGGACAATTTCACTTCTGAAGATCTGAAGCGGTTTTCCTATGTTAAACGGCAAGTTTTTGCTTTTTCCAAACAAGACAACGTGTCCAGATCGGAAGAAAACCTCAGCAAAAATGTAAGCAAGCGTGAACGACGCAGAACAGCTTCAGAAATTTCCATTGGCACTTTGGAAGCCTGGGAAAAATATTTAGATAAAAAAGAGGACCCAATCGAAAACATTGAAGAGATTAAAAAAATCGTACCGAAAAGGACACTTTCAAATGCAAGAGCTAGAAAAAAGTTTGTATCGTCCACTGTGGGAGGATTTTTGGATTACGAAGAAAGACGCAGGAATTTGGACTCTATTGTGGAAAGATCCAGTTTCGATGAAAGAAATGATTTTAATAGGATTTCAGAATGTATAGAAGAATCTACAATACAAAATAATGAAGGAAATGGAGTTGATACTAAAACTGATGTATTCAACGAAGTAAATAATAATCCAATTAAAGAAGAAGATTTAGGGGTTGAAATTGTGGAAAATCTTGGTGCAGTCAAAATGAAACCAAAGATTGTTGATGTTGTTGTGAGTAATTTTTTTTCCTGTATTTATGTAAGTACCTATTAATTATTTTCGTTTATTTTAGTATAAGAAGAATCCCTCCCTGATGGAATAGAGTATAAGATTGAAATGTGATTAAGAAATGGAAGGCAGTTTTGTATGATAAGTTCAATGTTGGAACAAAAACAAATGTTCAAAAAATGTTTTGTGCTTTAAATGGGTATGGGACATTTCACAAGTTATAGGGGCTAGAGGCAACGACTGTTAGGTATATTGTATATACCTACTTTAAGTTAGTAGATATTAATTTAGATTATTTGTGGAAGTTTTAAAGTGAATTTCCAAATAAAACTGTGGAAGCGTTTTCATACCCGACCTTTTATTCCACCGACAAAACCTCCAAAGCTCCTTTATTTTTGTCCCATTATACAAACAAGAAATTTGAATTAAAGTAAAAAAATTTCATATCACCAAATCATCAGATTTTTATTGGTCTTCGTTTTTCCCTTTTTTGTCTTATTCCTTCAGACTCTACATATTCCTGTATCTCTGTAGTAGGCTTAGTAGATAGTAGGTATTTCTGCTTTTCTCTTTCTTCTCAATGTTTGAAGTAGGATTATTGTAAAGTCAATTATCTCTTGATCTACCATTTTTTGTCGCTCTCTTTTAACTTTATCCATTAATAGAAATGCTACTCTTCTGAGTGCTGAAATTAAGTATGGCAGTTTTCTGTCACTATAATTTTGTGTTTATAGTCCTCTGGGAAAGATTTTGTGATTTTTCTCAAACATATAAGAAATGTTACCAATTTGAACGTGAAACATTTATTAATAATTATTCGTAGGTAGCTAATCAACATCATCAACATTCAACAACAACAACAACAACAACCGCTAGTCTTCGAATAGCAAGCCTTTTAAGAAACCTTGCCGCGCCTCCCTTATTTTTTTTTATCCACCTGAAATATGTGCTGACGTGGACTTATCTTAACCTGAGTACCTGCTTCAAAATACTGTTAGTAACCCTTAATCTAAGCTTAAATAACTAATTTAAATTTAATGTGAAACTATTCATAGCACCGTAGTCCGAACTAGTTCCAGTAATCTAACTTTTCTTTTGAGAAAATATTTCGTAAAATCGTAATACCAGTTATACTAATTATTTTCACCTTATCTCAAGAGATCTTTCTAACTTTCATCACTTTGAGCCTTATTCTCATCGTCAGAATCAGAGCTCACTTCTACATTATAGGCCTTTAACTTGTTTAACTTGTCAAGTAAAACAGTTCCCTTATACTTTCTCTTAGAACATAAAGAGTCCTTGGGATCTTCCACAACGTAACGGTCATGACTTAAAACCTTACTGACAACGTATGAAACCATTAATCTTTGGAAGTAGCTTTTTGCTTTTTCCATCATTGTACATTGTCTTGGTCCTAACTAAAACTTGGTCACCTTCGTTAAAGCTGCGTCCAGCTTTTCTATGTCGAATCTTTGTTCGACTTGCTTATTTCGTAAGGATTTCTTAACTTTATCTCGAATTTCTTGTAAGTCAAGTTGCTTTTGTTGATCTAGAGTTATTTCATTCTCTAGAACTGCATCTGATACACCTCTTGGGGCGAAACCAGAAAATAATTCATGTGGGGACTTTCCTGTGATGGAATTCGTCGTGAAATTCAAATCCCAACGTACTTTCGTCACATGTTTTCTCCTGTTCCGTTAACGTAGAGAAAGCAGACAAAATTGTGTGATTTAAAATGTTCAACTTGCACGTTTGCCCTGAGCGTTGCTGTAGCGTTCAACACATGTTTGATGTTTAGATTCCGAGAGTAGCTATTAAACTCTTTACTTGTAAAACAGCTGCCTCTATCCGTGGAACACCAAACTCCTCAAATACACTATTTAGATATGTTATGATTGGTCTTACTTGAGTCGATTTAATAGCCTTCATGAACACAAATTTCATGAACGCATCGACTAAAACGATAAGGTATTTATTATTTTTGTTAGATGTCACAAAAGGACCCAAGTGATCAACATGGAGCGTATCAAACGTTACAGCTATTTTCTCGATTGGGTGCCAATAACTAGCTTGCTTGCCTCCAGGTTCTTTATTGTATAGGCATGGCAAACGACATGATATCAATTTTTGCCATACCTTCTCATAACAGGAAACCAATAAAGTTTATCTGTTGCAGAATGTCCAATGCCATCATGAAAATGTAAGAGAACTTGCCGTCTTGCTGACCTTGGTACGACCCATTTTCTTTGATTTTTGTCCGTTATTTGGTACAGTTCTCCATTTTGTATACAATAGTCCTTGTGAAAGTTTTGTTCCTCACGATTCTTAGGTTCTTGTTCCAATGCCTCTAAAATGATTGCATTTGTCGTCAGCCATATGTGCACTGAGTACGCAGTCCTCATTAGAAATAATAATATCACCGACGAAAATATCTGTACTCGTTACAGGATTCCGGCTAAATGCATCAGCATGTGCCATTTTAGAACCAGTTCGGTATTCAATATTGAATGTGAATTTTTGGATTCAAAGCCACTGTAATGACCCGGGAAAATAGAACCGTGAATTACAATGTCTTTAATGTAAAAACATTAAATGTAATCAAATAATCAAAACCTGGATTTCCTGTATTTCAAATCAGTATCAATAAATTGAAAATGAAACAAAATAACGTTGACCCCAAATTAAAATATTTATATACGTTCAAAATTTTATTATTTAGTCACCAAGCGTGATGTCATCTCCTAAATCAAATCAATGAACTTATTAAAAGCGAGGCCAAAGTAATTAAATAGGTGAATTATGGCCCGCACGTGTTTGTTGGTTTTCTTTGAGTTGTCCTCACATTCTTATACGAAATCTGTTGACTCCGATAAACCAGGAAATTGCGACATAATTATTCAATTTTAAACAAATAAAAACCCGCAAGAGATCAATTACAAGTTAATTAAATTGGACCCAAAATGACAAAAATTTCGAACAGATTGCATCATCCTCTAAAAATTATGAAATTAGTTTTTGGAATAATATCTATTTAGGTCGAGTGGTCGACCAATAGAATTAAATTATAGATGGTCAAACGATCGCCCATTGTCGATTTTGGTTGGTAATTAATAATATTTTTGGGGGGAAATCGAAAAAGATAAAAACAGCGGTTTTAGAAGTGGAGGGCAGTTGAGTTGAGTTGAGTTTAAGTTCATTCCAGTTGTTAGTCTTCAGCCTGCAGTCCAGTTTTGACTTTAAAGTCTAAGGTCCGGATAAAATTCGCGAAGAATTTATTTTATTTCATTGCCTCGGAAAAACGTGTTTAATCGAATCTTTTTAAAAGTACAGAAAATTGTGAAAGAAAGAACATTTAAAGTTATTCAACATTATGTGCGAGCTCTAAGTAATCAAAATAATTAAATAAGATTAGTTTAGTATTTTATGGACAAAATGTAAGTACTCTATAGTGACAGGTTTTATTTTTGACTATAAATGAGGAATGAGTATGAAGTGAATTAACTTTGGAACTTTATTGCATAAATATTAATAACTCGAGTGTTTTGACTATGGAACATTATTGTATAAATTTAATTGCCTTCGAGTATAATGACATTTTAATTAATTTTGCAAAGAATTAACAAGGGAAAATTATAATGCTCTTAGCAATATTCGATTTTGAGTTGAAATTATTAAAGAATTTTGAATTGGATTGTCCAATTGAAGTTGAAGGGAAATTGAAAGGAATTTAAATAATTGTGTATGTTGGCTAAGAATTCTAAAATAGTAGTTGTTCTGTTTAAATTGATCCTTAGTAAAAGAATAAATAGTTTAATGTAATGGGCAATTTTGACAAGAAACTTGTTGTTCATGAAATGATATTGTTGACCTTAGTGTTGAAATTTTGAATTAGGGTCGTTTCATTTAAAATTATTGTAAGGTTTTTATAAAAATATAGTTGATAATACATATGTACTTAATCCAGTGAGTGGAATTATGGCTTAAATAATTATTTTGCATAAGCTGACAGTAAATGACATAGGAGTTTTAAGAATTTATAGATATATGCGGAGGGTAGTTTTGATAGGAATGTGAATCGAACTGTTGTTTGAAAGAGTAATGTATAAACTTATAAGTTATTGAGAATAGAAGAAGTAGGGCGTTTTTAGTATAGATATTTCCTGGTCCGTTGTAATGAAATTTGAACGGATGTGAAATAATTTGATTTGGGAAAAATAGAAGTGTCTGTCAGACATGTAAAGATCTTTGATTATTTTAATTTTGGTTTTAAGTATAATAAAATATAATTTAGTAAACCTCCATAGTTTGTTTCTCTCTTTTGCGAATAGACCTCCTCCACAATTTTATAGGTAGCCGCTCAAGGAAATAAACACCAAAAAATATATCGCTCGCCATTTACCATCTAACTAATCAAATAGAGTACTTGAGTGTGTTTTGCTACACCACCATCTTCCATTACGAGGTATCAAATCTCTTTCACAAAGCGTTGTTCTGACTGCATTACAAAGTATGAAAACCTTGAATTCAATTTAAATAAAATATTCTTGAAAATGTTCAAGTGCATCCACCACAGCCATGCTTTCAGGTTCGTAAGAGTGTTCTTCCTTGGTGGTTTAGCGAGAAAAGTACATGACAGGTCTCACATCTCAATGTGTTATATCAACTTTCTGTTGCAGAAGTATACCACCAATGCCCCATTTTGATGCATCCGTATGCACTTCAGTTTTCAAACTTGGATTGGAACGTGTACTCACAAATTTAATTGTAGGTCAATAAGATTTCCAAGTTATAAGTCTTAAAGTTGCATAAAACAATCATAAATCACAAGGTCATCATAAGTTTATCATAAAATAATCAGTCATAAGTTTAACATAATTTGAATCATAAATCATAAGTGTTACATAAAGTTATCATAAATCATAAATGTTTCATAAGGTAATCATGATTCTATTTCATAAGTTGTACATAAGTGTTTCATAAAGCATAAGTGTTCCATAAGGTTTTTTTTTTGTCGTATTTACACGGTAAGTATCAAAAATAAATATATTATACAATTACCTATACAAAATAAGTTTAGTTTGCCAATAATTACATATTCAGCTCCACAAACACCTTCATATGGTTTCTGCGAAACCAGAAAATTCTCTACGTCACTGATAAAATTTCTATCATTTCTTTAAACTTTATTGACTACATAGGGACCTCGGAACTTGGGCAATAGCTTTTTGTTAACACAAAATCACGAACTTGATATTGATAAGGTTGCTTATGCTTTTTATCGAAAGGTACTTTATTATAATTTTTTAGTTTCTCAAGATTCCTATCATGGTCATTATTTTGCAATTCAATTACATTTCTCAAATTATCTTCCCTATGTCGTTGATTTACTCCAAATAGATAACAACATTGATGGACTTTTACTTGTTGACTTACAAGCAGATTTATTAATAGCAAACTCAACCGCAAAGATAAGCATTTTGTCCATTTATTTCTTAAATTATTTAATTTAGGAATCATTGGTGTAAGATCTCGATCAATTCTCTCAATTTGTCCATTTGCTTTCGGACAAGCAGTAGCTATTTTGACATGAATAATATCATTCTTTTTCAAAAAGTTCTCAAAATCATTAGAGATAAACGCAGAACCTCTATCAGATGCAATGGTAATTGGTTTGCTGTAATGACTAAATTAATCTTCAAGTTTTTGAATAACTTCAATGGTTTTTGTACTTTTAACATCGTACAGCCTCACGAATTTAGTGAATGCAATAATTTGAAATATATATTTTTTTCCTGTACCTAGGTGTTTTTTCCAGTGGCTCATAATGATCGATGTGCAATGTCAAAAAAGGCTGATTTCCTTTAGGAATATTATGAAGAACTCAAGGGCTTCATTTTCGAGAAAATAAGCTTTGAATCTTTTGTGAAATTTAGGACAAAGTTTTGATTCTCCAGAAGAATTTAAGATAGAGAATTTAATCTTATTCTATCTTAAAGATAATTTAATTCTGATTCAGAATATATAATTTTACATCATATTTGTTGCAATAATAACTGAGTAATGAGCGATTTTGTGAGACAATGTCAGATTATTGAAATTTTCTGGGCCCAAAATGTGGAAAAACGGTTTTTATTTTTTTACAAGAACTAAAACCCAAAAAACAAAGTTGCCTAAATTTTTTTCCACTAATTTTCACTTCCTCTTTCGATTGGTGACGTGAAAAATTGCAAAATCCAAAAATTTGAAAATTCAAATTTTTTCAAAGAGGTAATGCATAGAAATTTGATTTTCAAATATTTCAAAGGGCCATATTTTGGAAACAAGTGAAGCTATCGGCATGAATCTTTTGCCTAATTGTAGCTCTTGGGAAGGGCAATAAAAAAGGTTATTTGAGATTCCGAACTCAAGGGGTTCGTTTTCAAGAAAATCAGCTTTGAATCTTTTGTGAAATTTGAGACAAAGTTTTGACTTTGAGTCTCAATATCTTCAAAAGTATTTGAGATAAAGAATTGAATCTTATTTTATCTTGAAGATAATTTAATTCTGATTCAAAATATATAATTATACATCATAAAATGTGCAGTTATACCCGAATAATGAGTGGTTTAGTAAGACAATGTCAAATTATTGAAATTTTCTGAGCTCAAAAATTGCAAAAATCGTTTTTATTTTTTTACAAGCTCTAAAACGCAAAAAACAAAGTTGCGTTAATGCTTTTCCACTAATTTTCACCTCCTCTTTCGATTGGTAAAGTCAAAAATTGCAAAATTCAAAAATTTAAAAATCCAAATTTCTTTCAAAGGGCCAATTTTTAGGAACCAGTGAAGCTATCGGCAAAGTTTTGACTTTGAGCCTCTATATCTCCAGAAGTATTAAAGATAGAGAAATGAATCTTATTCTATCTTAAAGATAATTTAATTCTGATCCAGAATATATAATTATACATTATAATTTGTGCAGTTATAACCGAGTCCTTATAAACTCTGGACTCTGGATAACCAAATCAAACTTCAAAATTGCTGAATTCATTTAGTAAACCAAAATGTGTTTTTCAATTTTTGATGTGTGAACATCTATACCGGCAGTTTGATGGTAAATTTCGGGAAATGTGACGGAAGTGTGAAAGGGGAGGTGACGTCATAACGCATGTGCAATGCTAAGTTCGCAGCTACCTCAGCGCTTGCAGCCTATGAGGATTCATTAGATTTCCATGATAGATCAAGGCTGTTTAAAAGAGGACGTTGCGTAATAACTTGTACCTATGACATCATTGGGTAGGAATGCAAGGTGGTATTAGAATGACGTATTCATAAATGTACACGGTTCTCTGAATACTTGGGTATTGAATACTTGTAATTGAACTCTGTACTCAAGAACATTCTACGCTAAGTAAAAGTCCACGGTACTTTGAATACTTGGGTATTGAATACTTGTAATTGTACTCTGTACTCAAGAACATTCTACGCTAAGTACTTGTACCCGGTAGCCGAGTACATTTTGCCTGTACTCGAAACAGCTCTGACTATGCTAAGCCCGGTCGCTTATACATCGTCGGGTGTAAAATTGAAACCCTTTTCAGCATAGACCATGAGCGGCCATTACTGCTCTAACCCCCCCCCCCCATGTGAAAGCTATAGCTACGTCGTTTTATTGTACCAGATTACAAATGAATGAAATATATTTCAAAATGATTATAAATGAGCGCGAAATTCAAATATTCAAATTTAAATTCCTACAAATGTAACATCCTTTTTCGTTAGGAATGTCAAACGACGAGCGATCGTCCTGAATATACTTCCGAAACTAACCCAACAAACTGTCGAACTTTATAAACATCCGTGGGGACTGGATAGCTTTTAATAGCTTCAGATTTTCGTTTTCCAGATTGAAGACTAAATATGCTTAAATATCTCTTCATAAATAACTGACACTTGGATAATCTTAAAGTTTGTCCAGCTGCTATAATGGATTCAAACACTGTTTGTAACATGACTAAACCAGACTCAATATCTTTTTGGAGCAGAAACACATCATCCATATAAGCTATCACATTGGGTACCATTTCCATATCGATGATTTCCTAAGACTTTATGAATTATTGTCCTTTGAAAAATCACAGGAGCATTACATAATCCAAAAGGAACACGCAAAATATTCGTAATGGCCATCAGGCGTGATAAATGCAGTCTTGTCATTCTTAAGAAGATCATCAACTATGCCTTTGACAACATCTCTCTCTCTGGGTATGAAAACTGGTAAGGACGATATACTATTGGCTGGTCGTCGTTCAAATGATTTGGCATCCTAATATCATCAATTTTACCTAACTCACTTGTGTTAACAGCAAAACATTCTGTGAATGTATTAATTAAATCAAGTAAACGTCTTAACTTGTTGAGTTTTCAGATTTTCGTTAGAAATCAAATTATTTTTGCTCAATAACTTTCTATCTTACACCTCTATTTTAAAATTTTAAGTCCCACTATTCCAGATTTTGTATGTGTATGTACATTTTCCAATAACATTATTGATGGTTATCCTCCTGGACCCTTCAATTTTACTTTATAACGTTTCAATGTTGGTTTTCCTTTTAGCTTATAGTAAATACGCAAAACTGTCAACACCTGTGTGAATCTTGCAAGATATTTCTTCCTCAAAAACTACCTACTAGTGCAATTTTCCATCTGTATCGTTGACCAACGCTTTGACCTATTATACAACAACGCGCTATAAAACGGACTCGAAAGAAAGCCAGTGATAAATGAAACGCCATCAGTAACTGCTGTGATTTGGTTTTGTGACTATATAAGCAATCATTTGATGAAAAAAGAAGGCGATAATTTTGTGAAAAATCCCAATCCAGAAAATGGTGTTAAAATAGGATCACAATGATTATTAATGTAGGTAGTCTAACTAATTATTTTTTTTAATTGAAATATTATTGAACAATTAAAACCCATAGATGTAAAACCTTGTTACTTCAAGGCATTTTACTCTCGATTTCGAATGAATGAAACACACGTATACGCGCGGTGAAAATAATTCCCATCCGCGACTGAAATTTCTCTTTTTAGCGCACCTGATTCGTTCGCCAATAATTAAACAAAAACCGTTGTTTTATCAGGTTGGTTGTAATCATTTTTATCGCGCGGTCTTATCTGAACAGAGTCATATTTGTTTTATCTCCCTATATTTGTGTTTTGTTCGTTTTTAGGTGCGACCTACAATACAAGTCAAACTAATTAGGATTTTTTAATCAGAGTTACAAGGGCCTGGCTTTGAGGGATTTTATATGCAAGGTAACATGAATTATTATTATTTTTTTTTTAAAGTAAATTGCTCAAACGTAATTAATATGGTATTGTTTTTGAAACCTTGGTGAGTCATCTGATAAAAATTTTATAGTAAATTACTCAACTGAAAAATTATTATTCCGCAGTTAACCGCACAGTAACTATAAATACCCAAAAATTCCTTTTAATTAAGTAAACCCAAATTAAAGTTTCTGGACCAAATTGCTTTACGGCCACTAAGCCTTGCGGGCAAAGTTGCAGCAAACTCTTTTCATCGGCATTCTGGAAAGTTTAAAAAGTTTTTATCCAGTCAGAAAATAACTTGTTCAACTTTAATAACATCATTAAGCAAATTGGCAAACTGATAAAAATTGAATGTATCTATTTGATGGAATATAAATACTTCATAAAAATTTGTAAGTATACACCGTGATTTACGTAGCCCGTGCATTATTAGAACTTGTCCAAGTTGCAGGTGGATTAGTAGAATCTAATCCTCCTGCGCAAGCTAATGCACGGGCTACGTAAATCGCCCTGTATAATTTTCGATGATAGATTTTCTAGTCAGTTGAAATGTTTAATTTGTTCAGATGATTCATCAAACATTGGTTAGTTCTAATACGGTTGTACTGTGTTAAATTATTCAAGTTGGGAAAACAGTGTGCAATTTTGCAAATCTGCCTAATTACTATAAAATTCGTGAATGAAATTTTATCGCGCAGTATTCGAAACCATCACTCAGTATCATGAGTACCCTTCACAAGTAGCAAATTAAATTATACAGCTCTACTGAAACAAGCTTAAGTAACTATTTCATAATGTTGTAGATACTAGTTATACGTATTATAGTACATTATAGAACTCTTATACTGGTATACAGGTCTTATAATAAAATAATATTTTCCATATTGTATAAACTTGCTTATAAAGTATTAAAATCAAACACTCTTTAAAACAACGCTAGGAATTAACTGTTTTAGGATCCAAGATTCAGTTCAATAATAGTTTGAGCACCTATCAAGTATCTCAAGGAACTAATCATAATTTAGACTATGACGATTTCTTGATTGCCTTCAGAGAAGCTATAAGGGTCGGTGATGAACAAAATTCAAACTGTTACCAGATTTTGATTGAGTCCTTGATTAAATCAAAAGCTGATTAGAGTTAAAATTTTCTTCCCTCACATAAGTTTTCTAAATGCAATCAAAAGACGATAATAGTCCAAACTGTGATTATCACCGTCAATTAATCACCTTTGGAAAAATTTAAACTATTACCGGATCTTGATTGAGCCTTTGCGTGAATCAAGAGCTGATATTGTTTCAAATTGTCTTCATTCTCGACTTCCATAACCATTCTAACTACGATCAACAGACAGTAATAGTGCAAATTGTTTGAGGTCTTACCTGCAGTGGATTGGAAGGATAACACACTTGACTAAAATACAGTTTCTTTATTGAAAAGTTACCAAGAAAAATGGAAATAATTCCTATTTCTTTATAGAAAAACATTCAGATCAACTCCAAAACCAAAAACAACAGCAACTATAACTAAAGTTAGGTTAGGCTGTCACCTTAAATAAAGGACCATGCACGGATCTCATGAGAAAAAATAAATTTCACGATTGTTATGAAATTGAAATATGTTGTTGTGTATCAACTTGATCGCACTTTAGTTATCATTTATCAATATACAATGATGTTACACCATTTACTGTAGTCCAATATCATTCAGAAGCTGCTGTAATTATACAGCTTCGTTGGTAGCCTGACAGGCAGCTACGTACTCAATTTCAGTGGTCGATAAGGTACCTAACCCCGGACTGTCTTTTGCTAGACCAAGTTATCGGACCTTGCACATATAGCCTGTTGTTGACTTTCTCGTCTGCTTGTCTGCTGCATAGTCAGCGTCACAAAAACCAATTAAATTGTGGTCTGGTTCTCTCTTGTACTTATTCGCATCGCGCATTCCAAACTTGTTAACAATTTTTATTTTTATTTTATTGAATTGGCTTCTACTAGGTGGAAATTCATGGTTTGATGGATAAAAATAGTTTCCGTTTGTTCTCTATTATTTCTAGTCCAACAAAATTGCTAACGTTGCTCATCTTAATCTGAAAGCATTTCTGCAGCTCAGTAAGGACAGTTTCTAATGCAGTCTCACAGCTTGACATCAGTAGTAGTCCGTCGTCAACTTGAATAATGAGCAAAACTGCATATTCTTGAAGTGTACCTTGGTACACAGGCGTTTGTCAACTTGGCATTGTTCGTAACCAAACTGTTTTAGAACGCTGCACGAACGCTATCAAATTTTTGGTTCCAGAACCGGGGTACTTGTTTGAGTTTATATTATAGTGACTTCATTAGTTTACACACTTTGTCAATGTATATTTCTTCTGAAAGTTCAACATATTAAGAAGGCTGCCTTGATGTCAAACTGTTTGATTTTGTAGCCTTTGCGTGCAGCAACAGATATAAAACAACTCTGATTGAATCATATCTTGTTGTGGGTGAAATTTCAGCAAAATCGGGATCTTCTTTCTATTCAATTTTACCTTTACTGTAGTATTCCACTTAAAAAACCCACCAATTACCTTTCTGTCTTACCTTGTAAAATCCATGTCGTGTTTTCATTGAGAGCGTTTATTTTTTCCTGTATAGCTTTCTTCCATTTTCTAGAGTCATTATACAACTGACTGCTTGTTCATAAGTACTTGGAACTTCTAGCTCTACTGAATATATCCCAAATATTCTTTCAATTTTTGTGGTACCTATTTGTATATTTCTTTGGGGTCACAAATTTGGTAGGTGAAGTTCTTCCTCTTCTTCTATTTCTTCATATTCTTGTTGCCTATTATTCTGTGGCCCGAGATGATGAGGTGGGATTCTAATAATTCAATCAACATTGATATCTCTTCTTGTTTGTCAACAAACCCCTGGTTTTTCTCGTCAAATGAAACATTGCATGATACTGATATTTTTCTATTTATGGCATTATACGAACGATGATTTGTTGAGTTTTTGTCATACCCAACAGACATCATTTTATGATTTTGACTTTAGTTTTGTTCGCTTTTAATCTGGTGTGTATAATTTTGCAACACAGCCAGCTTCAGGATTGGAAGCTGGATGATACAACGGTATAAGGTTTTGGGTAAAACGAAGGCAGTGAGCAACTCGTTACATGACACCTGTAACAAACTGCGTGTTATTATCACTGATGACCTTTCTGAAAGCTCAATATCTGAAAATAATTTCATCGATAAGGCATTTCGTACATAACTCTATTCGTTTGGTGGCAGTATCTTTCATAGGAAAAACCTATGTACCTTTTACCTATTTCTGCATCATGCATTCTATGCATTTTCGGATGTGTTCAGTAATGTCTTTTCTCATCGTCGGCAAGTGTTTAAAACCTTTGTGAGATTCGTTTCAAAGTTTTTTCGACGCCATGGAATTCATGAAGTTTTAACATGTCCCAAGTATGGTTTCTTACCTTTCCATTGCTCATACGGTGTGCTAAAGCTTTGCTTAGAAGGTGTTCGATTCAAAATGAATATTGCGGTACTTCCAACTAGTCAGCGATTTAGGGTATGACAAACTTCTCTCTCGCTGACTATGAGGAAACCACTCTTGTCTCATTGAACATCAGACACCCCAATTTGACCAATAATCATATGGGCACAAATTACCCAGTTTAGCTGAAAAATCCATCTCCCAATCCCGGTAAATTCTTGCACCCAATCCTCTCAACCCTCATTCTCTGTCATCCCTTACAAACTTCCCCACCTGCACCAAAACCATTACCTAGAGAGTCATCAGATCTCAGGATTGGTCAGGATGCAGGGCTGTCGAACCCATTCACTCCGTACCCACGCTCATGCGCACAATGTCAAAAACCCAGGAAGGATAGAGCTAATATCCAGGTAGTCAAACCAGAGCAATGGATAGAACACTACAAGGGTCTATTACAAGAAACTTCTTCTTTTTCTTCTTCCCCAGCCACTTCTGACCTAATTATTCTTTCCACTGATCCCTGGTTTGTGTCTTTTGATACCAGTTTTCACTTGTTATTTTCTTTAAGTCATCCGCCCACCGTAGTGGAGGTCTGCCTATACTGCGTTTTGTCTCTCTCGGTCTCCATTTAACAATCATTGATGACCATCTCTCATCCTTCAGCCTTGCTACGTGGCCCGCCCACTGTCACTTCAGTTCTGCAATCCTCTCAATAATGTCTTTGACCTTGGTTCTTTTCCGAATCTCATCATTTGGTATTCTATCCCTCAGACTGATACCGACTTGACCTTTCCATTGCCCTCTCCATTACTCGAAATTTGCGGGCACTTGCTTGGGTAGTGACAACTGTTTCCATTCCGTATATGCTGCAACAGGTAGAACAGGCGTTGAAAACTTTAGGTCTTAGATTAATGAGGATATCGCTATTTCTTAATATGTATGCAAGCTTACCAAATGCCGCCCAGGAGAGTTTTGTTCACCTTGATATTTCCTTTGATTGCTTTTCCTTTCCTAGTGATAAAATATGATCCAGGTAATTGTATTCTTCATATAGACCTGTGAATATAATTATTTTTTGTCTTTGCAATGTTCATTTCCAGCTCCATCTTTTTCGATTCATGGTGTAGCTCTTGAAGCATTGACTCGATCTATTTTATATTGTCTGATATTAGCACAATATCATCTGCAAATCTGAGGTTGTTTAGATATGTTCCATCGATCCTGATTCCCTTGTTTTTCCACATGAGTTTCTTGAAAACGCCCTCAAGTGTCTCCCTGTCGTACTAGGCGTTTAACCTTAATGGTATTGGTCCTAGTTTCGTCGTCGATTTTTACATGAAGGGATGCATTTTTGTAGATGTTTCCAAAAGAATCTTAAGTCAGGTGAAGCTGCGGCCCAGAAGGGATATTCTCCAAGAAATGATGAATAAGCTCTTCCAGAGGTATTATGTATTGTATTATCAATGAATGCCTAGATGAATATCCTGTTCCACTATATCATCCATTCACAAAAAAGGAAATAAGCTGGTTTTCAATTAAGAGATTGGGACATATCAGTCACAAGCACACTAAGCAGACTATACGATAGAATTCTGTGTGATCTCATTGAAAAAGATTTATAAAGAGAAAGAAGAAGAATAGCAGGAAAATCAGGTAAAAACAACGTACATATTTTGCCTAAAACAAGCCATAGAAAAGAGATCTGCCAGACCAGACCAGATGGCAACCCATATCGAGCCCTTAAGAATCTTCCACGTAAAGTGATTGTCCAACTGGTACAAATAACTAACGCCATCCTAAAACTACAGCATTTTCCTTTTCAATGGAAAAGGGCTGTTGTGGTTATGATCCCCAAACCCGGAAAAAACCTTACACTCCCATCCTTTTACCGCCCAATCTCCCTTCTAAACTCCTTTGCCAAGTTCGTGGAGAAGTTGATCCTGTCCAGGGTCAACAGGATCGTCGAAAACTTCTCCAAAACAAGCAGTTCGGATTCCGCCCCCGTAACAACACCACACTTCTTGCAGCCAAAATCTGCTGCGACCCCTTCCAAGCGTTCAACAGGCGCATGAACACGACTTTTCTGCTTCTAGATATGGAGCTCGCCTTCGATAGGGTCTGGCACGCAGGCCTTATCTACAAATTACTCGGACAATTCGATTTCCCATTGCATATTATCTCCCTGAAACAGTCTTTCATCAGCGGCCGCATTTCTGCGTTAAACAAGACGACGCCCTCTCAAACTCCAAACCAATTCAGGCCGAAGTGCCGCAGGGGTCGGCACTCAGTCCGCTGCTGTACTCTCTGTACACAGCGGACATTTCAAAATTCCAGAATACAAATCTGGCACTGTACGCAAATGACACCGCTGTTTACGCTCAATCCTATTATACACAAGCAACAAAATTTCAGCTAGCCCATCATCTTGCAATCCTTCAACCTTATTACGATAAGTGGAAGCTTGGTGTTAATAGACAAAAAACGGAACTGATATGTTTCCACAAGAAACATACCAATAGCACCATGCCCAACCCACTTATCTTGAATAACCCCCAAAGTGTCACACTGTCCCCAAAGGCGGAATACCTAAGAATCCTTTTTGATCAGAGAGTGAAATTCCATCACCACGTTTCCCATGCTTTGATACGTACCTTCAGTATGCAGCAAAAACTTTACCCCCTCATCGGCCCCAACTCCCCCCTAACGCCATGTAATAAGTTGCTCATATATAAACAGGTCATAAGACCTATGCTAACATAAGGGGCCCCTGTCTGGAACATAATCTCCACAACACAAAGAAACTGCCTGCAACGATTCTAGAATCGCATCTTGAGGGGAGTGCTGTCGGAATTCAGGTATGCCAGAATAAGGGACATGCATGCGCAAGCATGGCATTCCTTATATTTCTGGCTACCTGGATGAAATCAGCGAAAAATTCTATAGGTACCAAGTTCAAGGCTTTCCTCTAATACGCAGAATGACTGCAACGAGATATGATCCAGACAACCCCATAGTTCAAGGTCTACCATACAAGAATTTACCAATAATCTATTTTGAACCCTCATGAACACCTTTCCATCCCAATCCTGCTAATCAGACACCCAAACAAAAACCCTCTCCAATGCACAGCTAAAATCTTAACGTCAAGACAAAATTAGACAAGAAAATTTGGCGCTGGCGCCAATCTAAGGTATTTTTAGTCTAAGTGGAGCTTTGAATGTAACTTTTGTTTCTACAAAAGTCACATTCACAGCTCCACTGGGATTAAAGTTGTAGCGGTGCCAATAGCGGTAAATTGAACAAAGTACTCATTTGTATCACTTTTGTGCTTGATTAAATAGCTACCCGGTAACCTGTATCTTTGACAAGCAATACATAACGAGCACCTGATACTGAAGGTGTAGCTATAGGTGCACATAAGTCACTATACACTTGTTGTCCAGGAGCACTTTTCAGAGCTCGTGTTGACTTCTTCAAACTTTTTCTGTGCTGTTTACCTAGTATGCATGCTTCACACTCAAAGTTGTCAAATTAACTCATTTCTACACCTTTTACTATGTTTTTAGTGATAATGTCTTTTAAATACTGCTTGTTGATATACCTGTACACACAGATCTATGTGGGCCAGTGGATCCTGAGCAATGGGACAGGTGCAAGTATATGCTAACTTTTCTAGGCGGCTTCACACATTACTCAATGATCCACTTTCTGGAAGGGAAACATAAAGTTTTCGAATATGTGAAATAGTACGGAGAAGAAGTAAAAGCTCACATGAATATGAAAATTTCCATGCTGAGATGCGATAATGGGACAGAATATTATGTCAATAAGAGACTAAGATTAGGGTGCAAAGAAAGAGGAATCAAGCAAGAGAATACACACCCAAATTGAACAAATAGGCTTAACAGAACACTGATGACAGATTTCGTAATCTATGATTCAGACCTAGACAACAATTTTTTGGTTGAAGCAGCCTATCATGTCAGTTTTTCAATGAGTCGCTAACCTCTAAGTCACTAACTTCACTTTGGTTGCACACTGTACTAATAAGCATTTTATACAGGTTATTCGATCCTTGCTGAATGGCACTAGTTACTAGGTCTTCGTTTTCATAAATTCTTGCGGTATTACCTTCTTCAATTATTGTCATCTTCTTATTTGTCAAGAAATAGATTCTTTCTCAGTTATGGGATGAAAAGTACATTGTCTATATAAGTCACACCATTCTCCATCTATTTATTTCTAAATCTTAACTGTCCCCTTTCCTTTTACTTCTAGACTCTTACTGTTTCCTAGGTACACAAAAGAAGGACTCTTCAACTCCTGCAATTTAGAAAAAAAGCCTCTTCTGTAACTCATATGCGCAGAGGCACCACTGTCTAAAATCGAATGGGCGTCACACGATATTAGTTTTAATTCTTGTAAATCAATACTTAAGGCTGTCTTATTTTTCTTGATGGTATTCACCATTTTTTCTTATCTCGTGTCTGTCTGGGAGCCCTGTAGTCTTTACTCATTTGTCCACGTTTTTGACAGTTGAAGCATCTGAATGGAAATCTTTCACTTTTTCCTTCGTTTTTTTTTCTCTGCATTCGATGTGCTTTTCTTTTTCTTCATGGTCATAGCTAGCTCTTCTTTGATTGCAGTAAGACTCTGTTCCTAATCTAAAAGTCTGGCTGTCAGGTTCTTTACATTCTGCTTTTTTCGTCCATTGACAATCAAGCTTGTCTAATGTTTCGGTATCTATGTGGCAGCGTGTTCAAAATTTCTGGTGATTATTGCAGTTTCACTAGACATATTACCACAATCTTTAATCTGTTGTGCCAGGTTCTCAATTTTTGCTACCTGCTTTGCCACTGAATTACCAGGATCCATCTTGTATTGATGAAACTTTTAATGCACCATTAGTTTGTTTATCTCTGACCTCTGTCTGTAAATAGAGTCTAACTTATCCTTTATGTCTTTCGAGGTTTGGCAATTTTCTATCAAGGTAATCTGCTCGAAATCCATGTTATTGAAAACATTGCTCATGCATATTTTTTGTACCATGTTGAAGGCTCGACCACTTGAACAGCAGTTGGTTCCACAGTTGATCCATCAACCAGTCCATACAGCCTTTCTGCCTTCAATGCAAAGTGACCTTGAAACATCCATTGATGATAGTTTTTCCAGCGAACTTGGTTATGCTTCCGAGATCGGTTTTGTCTATATAACGTCTACTTGCTTATTTTAAATGAGACACTCTATATGTGATTGCATATTTGGATTCTATGCGTAAAATTCTGAGCACATTTAATGTGAAATATAGTATTTTTAATACCTATTTAGAAGTACCAGTCGTTCTAGTGACTAAACGTATGTCGCTTCTTGAACACACAAAATTAGGTAAGGAATTTCTTATTTTCATTCACACCAACGTTGAATTTAACCGGAGATTGTATATCATGTATAACTAGTCACTCAATCGATTTGTAATCTTACATCATATTATTTCACTTCCAGATCCAATACCATGGGATCAGTAGGCTCAAAATCCCCGCTGGAACGTCGCAACACTGTCGCAAGACGCTCGCAGCGCAGAACTTTGCACAATCTAAAGCCAAAGGTGGAGCAACTCCACAAAGACATCAAAAAATTCAAAGGAGCCACCGAAGACGTCAACTGGGTCTCGCTCAGAAACGAAATCGAATTTTTCAAAAACGACTTGACTCGCAGAGCCAAAGACTTGCAACCTCAAGTGAGAAACTTATACGAAAATGTTTACAAACGAGTGTGCGAAGCGGAAGAGGCTTTGCAAACTAAGCTGGAAGAGAACAGAGAAAAATTGACTAACAAACAACAAAAAGGGGATAATAACGAAGTGGCTCAAAGCATTATAAGTCAAAATCAGAGCGAAACATTTTCCGAAATTACTAGTAATAATACAGCTGACAATGAAACCATTGTTGATGTTCATGCAGAAAACGAAAATGACAACAAAAAAAACATGGAAATTCAACTGGAACATTTAGAAGGTGAGCTTAAGTTTTATTAATCCAAAATTTTCAATAAAAACTAATATTTTAGGCAGTCCTAAGCACACCAAAGAAGTCCGCATAATCAGTCCAGAACAAAAACGTAAATCCATCCTCAAAGTTGGCGTTCCAGTGATGCCTGTAGCCATGATGAACGAGCTGGCAGCCCAAACTACCCGAATAAATCGCCAGTACGACCGAACAGATTCCCCAGTACCCGCAAGGACTGTCCAAGAAGTCGTGGAAAGAATCAACGAAATCGTCGAAAGTTTGCGACAAATCGAATTGGAAATCAACGAGTTCGTAGGCAAAAAAAATGGCAAACAATACCTGAGATTTCGTGATTCTTTAAATAAATATCTAATTGAGTTGAACGGTTTGAGTCCCGTGGACGATTACGCGTTGGATCAAATCAAAATTTGCAGAAGTTATATTGGGAGTTGTTTGAGTTTTTTGGACGAAAGAGCCACCAGTGAAGCGAGGCCTGAAAGTTTCACTAGCGACGATGAAGTTTTCAATAATAATAACGTTGTAACGCCGCAAATGGTGAAAGTTGAAGAGAATTTCAGGATGCATAGATTGTTGAAAAATACCGCAGTATAAAATAAAAATTCCATAAAAACACCCGGTGTTATTGAACGCTTCCAATTAAGTAGTACCCAGTTAACGCCTTTTAATTCCCCTAATAGTTTAATGGTCGTACTAATTAGCGTCGACTACTCGTTTTCAATTTGGATTGTTGTGTTATCATGTTTTGTATAAGGAACTTTCAATAAGTTTCCAGATTAGAAATTCTTGTTAGTTGTTTAATTTTGTTTGTTGCTAGTCTTTGTTTACAATTATAATTTATTCTATTATTGCTTCCTGTAATTTTGTAATTATATACCTACTGTTATTTAATTTATATTTTTGCTAGTTGATTAGTTTTCTTCCTGATTTAAGTAATGAGTTCTGCTATCAATGTTCTTAATTTATACAAATAAACCCGATTTCAGATTGTTCTTGTTATGTTTTACATCTACATTCAATGTTGTAGATTGCATCTGGAGTCATTACTGCTTGTTCCAGCCGCTCAAGCACTTTTTCCAGATATTTTGTGCGTGACCCTGCTTCTAGTTGGCGTCCAAGATTTGTAGACTTGTCCCAAAAGAGGCCAGCTTCTTGGATGGTAAAGTGTCAACCTCTTGGTGTGTTAGCGTTCTAATCTCTCTTCTGTTCATGTCAAGAAGTTGTTAATATCTCTTTGATGAGATAGATATGCACCTTTGGTCGATACAAGGGCCTGGATCGGGCGACATCGGACAAGTTTCTTCTAGAGTTGGCTGCATGGCAGTCGGACTTGAGGTGTTAATAAAAGCCTCTGAGTATGTGGTTGTGGTGGTTCAGGTGCTGGAGGTGTGGGTGGTTTTTTGGGTTCGGGCCTGTTACAAGATTGTTAGCATTCTTGTTGTGGTTGATAGTTATTGCCGTTCCCGCCGCATCCTTCAAAGTAGAACTGGTTGCATTTTTGGTATCTGGTGTCCCAATACCATCTAGTGACGTAGTTGCCGCATTCTCCAATATCGGCAGGTAAATGACAAGTGTCTTTAGCTATTATACATAAAACAAAAATATTAAATTTGTGATTGCATTTGAAAATATCCCCTTACCAACTTCTTAAGGATAATGTTTCTTGCATGCATCTTTACTGTAAAAACTATTTTGATTCCCATTACAACCGGCAAACAATGTTTATGTTGTGATCCGTAGTACCATTTGGCTTCTTGTGACGTGCCCTCAGCCTTTGGAATCGTGCAATAATCTAACGAGCACTAGTTGTTAGTATTATAATTCAATCTAATTTTGTTAGTTTAGTAGAATGTTATTTGTGATAGAATCGTTCTAGAAATGAATTCTGTGGGATGGCAAAGTCTTACATAATTTATATTAATAATTGCCAATATCTCACAGTCACAATTATCTCCAATCAGGATCCACTGCATCTGACAAGCTCAACAATATTTCCCTCAGTAATAAGCATTAAATCAATGCCAAGTTTCATTTGGCTCACCATCGAGCTGGGGTGGAGCAAAAGCGTTGGTTTAGTTAAGATGGAGGGATATTTGTACTAACCTACACACTCCATTATGTTATCCGAGTAATCCTCAAATTCCTATCATATCAAGATGGATTTAAAATTCTTACATGAAGAATTGTGAAGAATAAAGACTGTCAGTTTTACTTCTTAATATTTGAAAATTTTGATGATAAACTACCAGAAAGAATGGTTTCAATTCCGTCGAAACCTGATGCACAGCATGGTACCTAAATGCTAGAATCAACTGCTATACTGGATTAAACAGATCTTCGATAATGCTTCCATCCAGATAAAGACAATCCATTCAGGGACTTCTATCAAGCTACTTAGATCGTATATGGACCAACTACTCAAGAACTCAAACCCTTACAATCCAAAGATGCCATAAGATTGCTTGAAGACAGTTCCTCCATTAATTCTCATTGGAAAGAACACTTTCAGGAACTACCTACAGGCGCGTAGATAGGATTTTTGCCTATAGGGGTGGGGCGGGGGACCTATAACGCATCACAGAGTGTTTATTCTCGAAACCTGGGAACAGCGTTTTCACGAGAACGATTGCTCTGTCTTTGACAGTGTTATGGACATATAAATATGAGCGACTAAGATGGAACCTCCGTTCTCATGAGAACGCTGCTCCCCTGTTTCGAGAATAAGGACCCTGCAGGGAGTTCGTTCAATATTGCCGACGGCCATCGTACCTTTTTATTCCCAATATTTTAATTTTTCCATGCATTAATATATTGACAAATGAATTATGTAAATATTATTTTTTGCTATTTCATTTCCTTATGGTGTGGTTTATATAGTTTCCACTCTCTCAGAGGGGGGTAACGTGCCCCAGTTAAGTACCCCTCGCCCTATCTACGCTGGTGGAGCTAAGAGTGATTTTGTGATGCAACACACGTATGCCTTTTGGTTTGAAAAATGCCCCTGCCACATACATTTTGAAGCCTCATATCGCGAAAACCGCTCAAGATATCAGTTTCAAACCTATTTTATCTTGAAGAGCATTCAATTTTGATTCGAAAATGTGTGTTTTAGTATAAAATTTGAGAAATATTCATTGAGTTAAGATTGATTTTGTGAATACACACGTATGCCATTTGGTTTAAACAATGCCCCTGCCACATACACCTTGAAGCCTCATATCTTGAAAACCGCTGAAAATATCGGTTTCAAACCTGTTGTATCTCGAAGAGCATTCAATTCTGATTCGAAACTGTTTATTTCAGTACAAAGTTTGAGAAATATTCATTGAGCTAAAAGTGATGCGACACACATATGCCTTTTGGCTTGAGATATCAGTCTCGAACCTGATCTATCTTGAATAGCATTCAATTCTGATTCGAAACTGTTAATTTTAGTATAAAATTTAAAAAATATTCATTGAGGTAAGACTGATATTGTGTATACACATGCATACCTTTTGATTTAGAAAATGCCCCTGCCATAATAATATACACTTTGAAGCTTCATATCTTGAAAACCGCTGAAAATATCGGTTTCAAACCTATTCTATCTTGAAGAGCATTCAAACTGTTTTAGTATAAAATTTGACAAATATTCATTTAGTTAAGGGGAATTTTGTGATAACACACGTAGTCCTTTTGGTTTGAAAAATGCCCCTACTACGTTTCTTGAAACCGCTCAAGATATCGGTTCTATCTTGAAGAGCATTCAATTCTGATTCGAAACTGTTAATTTTAGTATAAAATTTTAGAAATATTCATTGAGGTAAGAGTAATATTGTGTATACACACGTATGCCTTCTGGTTTAAAAAATGCCCCTGCCACATACCTACACTTTGAAGCTTCATTTCTTGAAAACTGCTGAAAATATCGGTTTCAAATCTGTTCTATCTTGAAGAGCATTCAATTCTGATTTGAAACCATCAGTTTAAAATTCAAATTTGTGAAATATTGATTGAGCCAAGAGTGATTTTGTATATATAGGTTTTTTTATGTAATATTTAGGATGACGTCATTAAACAAGGACAGACAATGTTGTCAATGCTTATTTTTTTTCTTATAATTTATCAGAATGCCATGTGTCAATAATTCTGATGACAGCTAAAAATAACGAAATGAAAATGTTTATACAAGTCATGCAACGTCGCGCGCCATTGCCAACCAAAAACATCTAAAATTTCCCTACTTCAAATGCGTTAAAAAGTACTTTTAGATTTGTTAGGTTGACAGCAGAAATTTACTAAATGTGACGTCATCCCAAATATAGCATAAAAATCCTATACACACGTATGCCTTTTGGTTTAAAAAATGCCTCTGCCACATACACTTTGAAGCCTCATATCTAAAAACCACTTAAGATATCGGTTTGAAACCTGTTCTATCTTGAAGAGCATTAAATTTGAATCGAAAATGTTTATTTTAGTACAAAATTTGAGAAATATTCATTGGGTTAAGAGTGATTTTGTGAATACACACGTATGCTTTTTGATTTAAAGAATGCCCCTGCCACATACACCTTGAAGCCTCATATCTTGAATAACCGCTCAAGATATCGGTTTCCAACCTATTCTATCTTGAAGAGCATTCAATTCTGATTCGAAATGTTAACTTGAGTATGAAATTTGAAAAATTTTCATTGAGCTAAGAGTGATATTGTGTATACACATGTATGCCTTTTGGTTTAAAAAATGCCCCTGCCACATACAATTTGAAGCCTCATATCTTGAAAACCGCTTGAGATATCGGTTTCAAACCTGTTCTATCTTGAAGAGCATTCAATTTTGATTTGAAACCATTAATTTTAGATTCAAATTTGTGAAATATTGATTGAGCCAAGAGTGATTTTGTGTATACACATGTATGTCTTTTGGTTTAAAAAATGCCCCTACACTTTGAAGCCTCATATCCGAAAACCGCTTGAGATATCGGTTTGACAGTCCTGTTCTATCTTGAAGAGCATTCAATTCTGATTCGAAAATGTTTGTTTTAGTATAAAATTTGAGAAATATTCATTGAAGAAAAGGCAGATTTTCTGTAAAGGTGTAAAATTTCTTTATTAAAAATATCAACCGACCGTTTTATGCCTATTGAAGGGCCATCCTCAGGGTCGGCATGATTATGGTGTAATCATGCCTCTTTTCTGTTAATGTTTTCAGGACCGACCCTGAGGATGGCCCTTCAATAGGCCGAAAGCGCTCGGTTAATATTTTTAATAAAGAAATTTTACACCTTCACACAAAATCTGCCTTTTCTTCAACTTCTCTGGTGTACTTCCAAACCCCCTTCTCGATCAATATTCATTGAGTTATGAGTGGTTTTGTGAATACACACGTATGCCTTTTGGTTAAAAAAATGCCCCTGCCACATGCACTTTGAAGAAACCTCATATCTTATAAACTGCTTGAGATATCGGCTTCAAACCTGTTCTATCTTGAAGAACATTCAATTTTGATTCGAAACTGTTAATTTAGGTACGAAATTTGAAAAATAATCCAATTGGTCGGCTAGTTATACGCAAACCAATATTATTATAGAACGTGTCATTTATCTTGCAGATAGTTACCATCAGCAAGTTTATCTGAAGATGATTAAACCGGGCCTAAATAAAATATGACAAAGTTTAGAATAAAAGTAATGGAACACAGATTCAATTTAAACAATGTGCAATGTGAGATTAATCACAATTTACAGAATACCTACTAATAATTGAAACAGATCAATGAACAGGGGTGCAAATTGCAAGTGTACCATATTTTTAGTACCATAGCAAGTAGGTAGCAAATCAAGGGCGTTGATAATGTTTTCTTTCGGGAAGGGTAACAAATGAATAAGATAATTATGCGAAACTCACTATTGTTTTTTTTGGTTTTGTGATATTTGCTTATTGGGGGAAAATATTAGAGACGAAAAGCCTGCAGGCGCCACTGGAGGGGAAATTTTTTCTATCTGGATCTTGGGGGGAGGGGGTTTTGAGAAATATTCATTGAGCTAAGAGTGATTTTGTGAATACAAACGTATGCCTTTTGGTTGAAAAAATGCCCCTGCCACATACACTTTGAAGCCTCATATCTTGAAAACAGCTCAAGGTATCGGTTTCCAACCTGTTCTATCTTAAAGAGCATTGAATTCTGATTCGAAAATGTTTGTTTTAGTGTAAAATTTGAGTTGAGAGTGATTTTGTGAATACACACGTATGTCTTTTGGTTTAAACAATGCGCCTGCCACATACACTCACTCACAAGCCTTGAAAATCGCTTGAGATATCGGTTTCAAACCTGTTCTACCTTGAAAAGAATTCAATTCTGATCCGAAACTGGTATAGTATAAAATTTTATAAATATTCATTGAGCTGAGATTGATTTTCTGAATTCACACGTATGCCTTTTGGTTTAAAAAATGCCCCTGCCACATACAATTCAATTTCGTATCTTAAAAACCGCTGAAAATATCGGTTTCAAGCCTATTCTATCTCGAAGAGCATTCAATTCTGATTCGGAACTGTTTATTTCAGTACAAAAGTTGTGGAATATTGATTGATCTAAGCTAAGAGTTATTTTGTGTATACACACGTATGCCTTTTGGTTTAAAAAATGCCCCTGCCACATACACTTTAACGCCTCATATCTGAAAACCGCTTGAGATATCGGTTTCAAACCTATTCCACCTTGAAGAGCATTCAATTCTGATTCGAGACTGTTATAGTATAAAATTTGAGAAATATTCATTTAGCTAAGAGTAATATTGTGTATACACGTGTATGCCTTTTGGTCTAAAAAATACCCCTGCCACATACAATTTGAAGCCTCATATCTTGAAAACCGCTTGAGATATCTATTTCAAACCTGTTCTATTTTGAAGAGTATTTAATTCTGATTCGAAACTGTTTATATAAAGTATTAAAACAAACGACGACAGTGTGGATGTAAGACAAAGAAAATAATTTTCTGTTTTCACATTTCGGGTAGGTACGTAATTGATGAATCAGACCTTTGTCCTTACTATTTGGGCTCTCGAGCTTTTGTCGTCCTCACTACCAGAATTTTAGGACTGTTAATAAACCAAGAACAATGTAGTATTATGAAATATTTCTCATAAAATTCAGCAGCTAACAAAAAGAACTTAATGAATCAATTTCCAAAACTTGAACAACTAATTATTTGTGATCAGTCCTCGTACACAATCGTTACAAATCACGCGCTTAGGTCAATATCATCATTAATACCATTACTAAAACAACACAGCAAAGTCGTCTATAGTCTATAAACATAACATCTTTCAAGATTGCAACAATGTGAACCAAAAAAACACAGCAATTTTGATAAACTTTTTATCAAAATTCAAAGATGTAAACTGGGTTTCGAGTTCACGGAACGGTATAGTAGTGTCGCAACATCTAGATGATCTAACTATAATTTTGTTTTATCAGGAGAAAACACAATAAGGTATCTTATCAATGAAGCCAATTAACAATATGCCCTGATTAATTTTTATGAAGCCATGCTGTGCGGTTATGGTGGTGTGCTACCCAGGAATTTTCTACTATTATTATTGGATGAAGAGGAGTTTTTAATTAGTTTTGGGTAAGTTGCTAACTTTAATATTTACTAAGTAATTTTATACATTTCTATACTAAGTACATAAAAGATAAGATTAGGTATACCTACTAACTAGAACATTTTGGCATATACCCAATAATTTTCAATTCTATGTTTCAATTTTATTATAATTATTCATTCTCTGGTTTCTTGTAATAAAATTTTCATGACTATTCGGTGCTGATAAGAAAACAACAATTTGTGCAGTTTTGTTATCTGCGTTTTCAACGTTGCAAAGCCACACCAGTCGACATCATTATTTGTTTCGTTCTCAGACAAGGCATGTAGCTGTTAAAGATTATTATTCATTTAAAATTTTCAATTATTTCAAATCTTGAAATTATAAATGTGATATCATCGGATTTGGTACCTATATGACGCCACACCATGGATTGGGCAAATTGGGTGAGTCAATCATAATAAATAAATACCTAATTTATTTTTGTTATTGATAATTTGAAAATCAAATAAAATAAATTTAGCTTGAACGTTTTTTTGACCCAGCTGATATGTGGAACAATATAAATATTTTTGGCTGATGTGGATTTTTTGAATGGCTTACACTTTTAGGATTTTTGTATACTAAATTCGTTTTGATTTCTATATACCATATTCATTCATTCGTTTAATCTTCGAGT
Organism: Ceutorhynchus assimilis; assembly: GCA_917834065.1. Taxonomy (NCBI): domain Eukaryota; kingdom Metazoa; phylum Arthropoda; class Insecta; order Coleoptera; family Curculionidae; genus Ceutorhynchus; species Ceutorhynchus assimilis. The sequence goes on from OU892285.1 coordinate 30,510,544, forward strand.
TTTGATATTCCAATTCTGACAGAACTTGTTAGGATAGCGTAAACGTTTTACTTTCTTTGTCCAGAAACCTTCCATTTGTCGCATGAAAACATTTTCATTTAACTAAGCTGTGGTTACATCCAAATGTGTGATATATAATTCTAATTTCACAGGTAATGAAGTTGTCTGTCTTCAAAGTGGACTAAAAGTCTCGTCAAAGTTCATCACACACACTTTCTTCCTATGAAAACCCCCATTTGCATGGTCGAGAGATATTTAATAATCTTGTGGAACATCCACCACATCTATTGCACTATTTTCATGTAATGAATTGATTTTTTCCTTCATAATCTGCTCTCGACTTCGCTTCTTTCACACCCTGGATCGTCTTGCCCAGCTGAAACTATTGATATACCCATGTAGGATGTAGGACAATTTTTTTTTGGTTTAGGTGGGTTATTATTATTATTATTATTATTATTATTATGGATATCAGTGGTAGGTTGATGGGTATCTGATGGAGACCACTGAGTCTTTAAGTTTTTCACAGTTTGTTCAGAAATTAAACACCATAATGTACAAACGTATTATGCCAGCCCCTGATTTCTGAAGGTTTTTAAATTGATTTACTGATGTTGCACTAATTGTTTCATGGCTAAGTCTGTTCCACTGATGAACCACTCTGTCAAGAAATTTATACACATACACATGTATGCCTTTTGGTTTAAAAAATGCCCCTGTCACATACATTTTTATGTCTCATATCTCGAAAACCGCTCAAGATATCAGTTTCAAACCTGTTCTATCTTGAAGAGCATTCAATTCTGATTCGAAAATGTTTGTTTTAGTATAAAATTTGAGAAAGATTCATTGAGTTGAGAGTGATTTTGTGAATACACACGTTGGTTTAAACCATGCCCCTGCCACATACAACTTGAAGCCTCATATCTTGTGAACCGCTGAAAATATCGGTTTCAAACCTATTCTATCTTGAAGAGCATTCAATTCTGATTCGAAATTGTTAATTCTAGTATAAAATTCGGAAAATATTCATTGAGTTAAAACTGATATTGTGTACATGTATGCCTTTTGATTTAAAATCTGCTCTCGACTTCCCTTCTTTCACGCCCTGGATCGTCTTGCTTAGCTGAAGCTATTGATATAGTTACCCATGTAGGTCAAAAAATGTTTTTCTTTAGGCACTTGTGATTTTCTGGTTGGTTATTATGATTATGGATATCAGTGCTAGGTGGATGGGTATCCGATGAGACCACTGAGTCTTTTAGTTTCTCACAGTTTATTCAGAAATTAAACAACATAATGCACAAACGTATTATGCCAGCCCCTCATTTTTGGAGGTTTTTAAATTGATTTACTGATAATGCATTAATTGTTTCATGGCTAAGCCACTAATAAACCACTCTGTCATGAAATTTCTTCTTGGTTACTTGTTTCATCTTCCCTTCTCAAGTTTCTGGTTATTTCTTCTGATATTGGTGGCGAGGAAAAAGTTGATGTGACATGCATAGGTATTTTGTAAGTTTCAATAGGGTCTCCCCTCGTTATTCTGTCTTTTAATCTAGTTAGGTTTAGTTGGTTAAGGCGGTAACTCTTTGAGTTCATTAGGTATCATTGTAATACGGCGCTATACTCTCTCAATCAGTTCAATATCTTTGATGTCTATATTACATCAAAGACGTTCCAGATGAAATGACTTTAGAACCATCTCTTTAGGTAGATTTTTGAAAGATCCTTGAATGACGTAGATTAGTGCTTTTTTTGTCATTTCAGTGATGTATTGTTCCCATTTCAAGTCTGATGTGATTCTTATTTTCTAGGTCTTTGTGGCACAAAACTTTTTTAGTTGACGTTTGTTGGAAGAGGTTTTCATGTTCATGGTTATTCCGGCCGATATGAAAAACTGTGCAATTGAGGTCATTTAATGGCATTTTCCAAAATATTGTCCACTCTTTGATGCTATACAGGTCATCCTGGAGGTCTGCAAACTGTAGTAGTAGATTGCACGATAGGCTTGTGTTATCTGCAAATGATTCATATTTGGTTTTCAGTTTTTGGTATGTCTAACATAAATACGCCTAGCAAGGGTCCCAAGACTGTCACTGAGTAAACAGTATTCAACTGAGAGTGGAGGAATTCCTCAAAAAGTCGCAGTATCGCCTATAACTCCAAAATGATATGGCTTGCATAATAAGTATATTGTTGGGTATCTTATCAACTGCTTTTCCAAAGTCCAGGAAGACTACATCAATTGGATAATTCTCATCATCCGCCTTTGTCCACATATTGAGTGTGGTTAGGAGGTTCGTAAAAGTAGACTTTTTTGGGAGAAAACCATCTTGTTAGGGTGGGTACCATATGAACTTCGAGGGAAAAGTTCATGAGTTCCTTAGCAATGATTTTTTCCACACATTTTCATAGGGTGTTGATCAGGCTGACTGGTCTGTAATTTTCTACTATAGATTTTTGAATATAGTTATACCTAACAACTGCTCATTTCCAAGGCTGTGGATATAACGTCATTCATAAGTATGAATACAATTTTTGAGGAATATAAGAGGCATCTCATCAAGTTCAGGGCTGGAGTTCCTTCTTGGGGACTTGATAGCTATTTCTACTTTTTCTGGGGTGAAATTTATGACATTGATTTCGGTTCTGGAGTAGGATTCAACTGGAAGTGTTGGTCTAATATATGTAGGGCTGAATTCAGTAAAAACAGTCTGGAATTGCTGTGTAAAACACTCTGCAGCCTCCTGGTCAGATTCAAATGGGACTAGAGTTGCTTTGTCAACAATACTGAAATGGGTGTGTTTAGATTTGAGGTTAAAGTTAACATGGGAAAAGAACTGTTTGGTGTTGTCCACCAGATTCTGTTCATATTGTTTTCTTGCTGTAACTGCACAACTTTTGACCTTAATATTTTGATGCTGGTACTGTTGGTAACTTTATTCAGTATTGTTGTGCCACAAGTCTCTTTTCCTTTGTATTTCTCTAGATACTGCCTTAGTTGACCATGGTTTTTGGGCATTAACTTTGTGTGGTGTGTACTGTGTATGGCATATGCTTGTTGATTATAAATCCCAAAACCTCAGAGAATTCTTCAAATGAATGTGGGTTAATAGCCTGTGCAAGTTGTTGCTGAAAGGTGTTTACTTCAGTGTAATCTGCAGTAAAGGTGCTATGCCGGTTCTGGCGTAATTTCATCCATTTTCCCATGTAAATCTCCATAAGAAAATCTAAGGTCCGATTAGGCAATTTTTGTACCAAAAGTTCTTTTTGTAGATTTTATGTGTAGGCTGTGCAATTATTTGATGCTGTGTTTTGGTAGTTATTATAATGTGGTCACTTTTTCTAAGGGGTGCATGTTCTTGAACATCAAAAATTATTTTTCTCACATTTACAATAAGCAGGTCTAAAAGAGATGTTCCGTAATGGAACCTTGTAGGTTTTTGCAGCTGTCCTGAAAATCTTGATTACACTGGTTTTGCGGTTATACTTTCAATATTTTCTAGTTTATTTTCCAGTTTATTTCGGGGTAACATAGTTGAAGTCTACTATACCGGTTGTTTTAGAGACATTACATTTTCAATAACTTCTGTTCTGTAAGTATTGTGTTCTATGCCTATTTTTTGTTTAGACCTGTAAATGTTATAAGAAATTTTATCTTTCTTAGGACCGGTTTATTCATCCTCAGATAAACTTGCTGGTAACTATCTGCAAGATAAATTTACCGTTCTATAATTGTATTGGTCCAATGAGATTACAGATTGCGTTTTTATCCGTCATATCGTATACCTACCTGACAGTTTATCAGAAGGTGAATAAACAGGCCCTTAAGACAATATCAATCCATAGGGATTCAATGAGTCCTGATGGCAAAATTTTGGTTCAGTGTTGCATGAACTTTGTGCCCTACAACATATTTTTTTACAAAAACACACGTCTCCTCTGTCTTTGCGTAACATTATGTGACCTTGTATATGGATCAGGCTATCTGGAATGCAATTATTTAACCATGTTTCGGTGATTAGAATTATGCAAGCGTTGGTGGTTTGTATACTTACTTTTAGTTCATCAATCTTGTTTGTCATACAACACAGATTGCTATACCACAGGAGAGACTTCAATTAGGTATGTTTTTAGTTTCTTGATTGTTCTTTAACTTTAACAACTTTGGGTATGAAGGTAATCTATTTGATATTTATGTCAATTTCATCTTTCAAGTTCAGCTAAGAGATCTGCTGAAGATTTTCTCTGCATCTGAGTTTTTAGTCACTCTTTATGTAGACTTCAGCAGTGTTGTCTAGTTGCATGATCTTTGGGTGTGAAGGTTATTTAAATAGGTCTCACCTGTTCTGTGTTGTATTTTCCTAGTCTTTGTAGGCTCATGTCACAGGATAACTTTACATCTACCTTCTTTACTAGTTGAGTTCGGAATGGGATTTTAGTGCAGTGCTAGAGCAGTGTTCGTGTACTGCAGTGTTATATCACGTGATGAAGGTGTAATCGGCGGTGTACACCGAATACACCATCATTTTGTACCGAGTAAACGGTGTCCCACCATCTTAACACCATTCGGAAAACAAATTATTTCCAAACGCAAAAACAGTGTGCCTACACCAAACACTCCTACCAATTAACGAACGCCATAGTGTCAATAGTGTAAAAAGTGTCGACACTTTCTACCATTCCGAACTCACCTACTGTGTGTAGTTCAGCTATGACTCTTTGTTTTGTATATCAAGTTCCTTTACTCCAAACAGCAAAATATTTCCTGAACGTCTTTGTCTCTCTATCGTTTGTTCAACGGCTGGTTCCACACTGGCTGTGGCTTCTCCGATCTAATCCTCTCTACCTTATCTTCAAGCTGGACTATGTTTCTTCTTATTGCTTCAGCATCGGTTTTAATTTGCATAACTTTTCTTTGTTGCAGTCATAGCATCTTTAAGTTCAATCTAGCTATCTGTCACCCTCTTTTCTAGGTTAATAAGGACTAATAAAAGATTTTTTAAGTAAATTTTAATACTTATATATTTCCACAATTTTTTGTTAAACTTTTAACATGTTTCGCTAAACTTTAGCTTCATCAGAAAGATTTTAGAAAAATAAAATATAGACATAAAAGTGAAATTGACAAATATAAAAAAAGGTAAAAGCTGGTCTAATTTTAGCGAAACATGTTAAAAGTTTAACAAAAAATTGTGGAAATATATAAGTATTAAAATTTACTTAAAAAATCTTTTATTAGATAATGGATTTCCACCAAGTAAAAGCCGATTCAATCAAAATTAATAAGGACTTCTTTGATTTTTGGAAATACCAAGACTCTGCTGCAAACAATCTCTGTGCCATCACTGCAGTAATAAGATGTTACCCTTGTTTGAGTAGTGAATGTTTTTATTCCACTGATGGAGGATAATCCTGAACAATTTTTATAGAAAACTGAAAACTCTCTTACTGTTATTGTTTTGGTGGTTTCTTGCGAAAAGGAAAATAGTTTATTTAGTTGTAGAATTCAACACTATAGAGCAATGATGAGTGGGTTTTCGGGCTGTTCGGCCGTCGTCGTTGGAGATCGGTTCTCGACGTTTCGCCATCACGAGTGGATGGCATCTTCAGGAGATGTTGCTTGCTACGCGACTGATTGAAGACTGAAGGTCATATACGCTGTGTAGGTCGGCGGGGCTTATTTTGGTTCTGTTTGTTTGGTCACATTTCCGAGATTCATTTTCATTTTCCTTGTGTTTGTACGGCAGCTTTGTTGTATTTTTGAGAATGGGTACCCATGTTCTGTTGATTTTAAGTGTCTCCTCAGATCTGTTAAAATTTTGTTGGTGTTTGTGAATTTCAATCGCCTCTCTATAGAACCTAGGATAATATGAAGCAGTGGTGCATAAAACTTGGGTATCCTCAAATGTTATTCTGTGGTTTCCATTGTTTAGTGTGTGTTCTGCGACCGCTGATTTTTCTGTGTGTCCAAGACGGCAATTGACCTTGTGTTCTTTGATTTTGGTGTTGACTAACCGCTTAGTTGTTCCAATGTAGACACTTCTACAGGTGCAGGGAATGCGATATATACCTGTAGAGCTCAGTTGATCTCTTTTATCCTTGACAGATCTGAGGTGGTTCTCGATCTTCTTGGATGGTTTCAAAATAGTTTTGATGTTATATTTTCCCAGAATTCGGCCGATTCTATTTGTGACTTAAGGTACATAAGGTAGAAAGGTTTTTGAAATGATGTCACGGTTATCTTGTTCAACGTTTCTGATACTAGGTTTTGGTCGTATACAATTGTCTATGTCCTTTTCGGCGTATCCATTTGATATAAGAGCGCCTTTAAGGTGAATTTGTTCCTCGTCTAGGTGTTCGGGCTCGCAGATTTTTCTAGCCCTCTCTACCAAAGTTTTTATTACTCCTCTCCGTTGGCATGGATGATGGTTGGAACTGTTATGTAGGTAACGATTCGTGTGTGAAGGTTTTCTGTACACAGTGTGTCCTAGTTGTCTCTTTTTTCTCGTGACTAGGACATCGAGAAAAGCCAGTTTTCCGTTGTCCTCTAGTTCCATGGTAAATTGGATACTGGGGTGTATGCTGTTAATATGAGCGAGGAAATCGTTCAGGCTATCCCTACCATAGGGTCAAACCACAAAAGTGTCATCCACATATCGATACCAGGCTTTTGGTTTTTAAACGTGCGCTGTCCAAGGCTTTCTTTTCTAGTTTTCCCATAAAGAAGTTCGCGATTATTGGTGATAGCATACTTCCCATTGATACACCGTCGATCTGTTCATATATTTCGTTGTTGAAGGTGGAATACGATGTCGTAAGGCAAATCTTAAACAGGTCAGCGATGTCTTTGGGAAATATATGTTTGACCTCACTCATTGCTTCACACAGTGGTACTTTGGTGAACAGGGAGACAACATCAAAGCTTACTAGAATGTCGTTTTCATCCAGTTCGAAGTTTCTGATCTTCTCTATGAGGTGAGTGGAGTCCTTTAAATACGAATCCATTAGTCCGATGTGCGTTTGCAAGATCGTGGCCGGATGTTTTGCGAGGTGAGCTTATGGTACTGACAATGGGACGAAGAATTACATCTTTTTTATGGATTTTAGGTAATCCGTATAATCTTGGTATTGAGGCTTCATTTTGGCGTATGCTCTTTTCGATTGATTCCTTCAAAGAAGAAATCTTAATCAGGTGGTTTACTTTTTTGATTGCGGATTGTGTTGGATCTCTTCTCAGCTTTTTGTAAGTTGGTCAGTTATAGTAGGTATAGTCAGTTTTGCTCATAACTATAGTCGCGTTTCCTTTGTCTGCGGCTAATATTAGAATGTTCTCGTCTTTGTTATGGTCTTTTATGGTTCCTTCCTTCTAATGTTGGATTTTGGAGGTTTTGCTTTCCTCAAAATCTGTGAACATTCCGTCCGTATTTCCTCGGCTTGCTCTTCGGGCAATCTTCTGATGGCAGACTCTAAATTAGCAATTATTTCTTCCTTAGGAACTTCTTTGGGTTTTATGGCAAAGTTTCCCACCTTGGAAAGTATTGAGACTTCATCTTCCGACAAAGGACAGTCAGACATATTGATGACAGTTCTAGGTGGAAAATATGATCAAATTTCAAGACAGAAAAGTTTGTAACATGTGAAAAGTTTGGGGTTAGAATTACTTGATTGGTTGGATGACCTCTGATTCAAGTTTATCTCTTGTTCATTGGTTTTCTCATCTAAGAAGGATTCATACATGTCTATATTCATATATGTCTATATGGTTCGAAGAATTGCTACTTGAATTTGTCATAATCTTGTTCATGTTGAATGGTTCAGGTTGGACTTCTGGTTCATCTGCCACTGTAGCTTTTTCCTTATGATTTGCAAGTGTAAGAATTTTCCGATTCTCTAAGTCAAAATAAGTATAGCATGTAACGGGCCAAAATTGCATAAACATTTCTCACCTACTTTCAATTTTATATTCAAGATTTCGTTAAGTTTTTCAACATTTTCTCTCAATTTCAATTGTCGTCAGATTTCCTAATTTTCCATAGTCAAATTCTATTTGCTGTGATAGTTTTTTCCTCATTTAAATCCATATTTTAATTCAATTCTAAATCAAAACAAAGCAATGTTTTGATTACTATTTTAAATTCGATCATCTGTTTCATCCAAAAATAATTAATTCATCTGTCAAAAGTATGTCGTGTTCCGTAATCGTGATGTACCGTTTTCAGGTGGATGTACCGAGCTACTCCGTTCGTACTAACTGTTCCGGTTGTGGAGCGCTATCGATCTCGGCGCAAATTCGAGCGAACCCAGAGTTGCGCATTGGTTCGATGTTCTTTGAGACATCTGGAACGCACCCTTTGATTTCGTTTCTTTGACTTTTGATTGTCAAAAATTTCTGTCAACCAGCGGTGGAGTAGTGTTGTTTTCAGTATCGTCGATTCTTCCTTGAGCTCTCTAATTTTGAAAACGGAACACTTACTATATTTTGTATTCTTCAAGTTTTGATTGTTTTATGGGATAATTATTGGTTGTTGATATCATTATTCATCAGCCGTTGTTATTTTTCTCAGTTTATATTGTTGTGTGCAATTTTTGGTAAGTGGGAATTCTGTCGATTGGTTGTTGTTGTTTGTCGTTGTTCTCGATCATCTCTAAGTCTGAATTCCTTCCTTTGGGTTAGGTTAGTTTATTAATTGAAGGTGGAGCACATTTTCTTTCACATCTGGACGTTGGAGAATTAGGGTCTTTATGAAGATTGTCTTCGCCTTTTCGGGATTTCGACCCTAAATTCTCATTTGAAGTTATAACATTTTAGTTGCCTTCATGCCTTACGTTTTCGTAGTGTTATAATTTTCGCCGATTTATTCGGATTTTTACAACTCCATGTGTGTTGAAAGCTGCCCTAAGGAGTAGAGAATTCTCACTCTCTCTAGGAAATCCAATCCTCGATCCAGATTTCCGGAGATTTTCGAGGCCGACACCCTAATTCCATCAGGGTTCTTTCACGAGGGTTTTTCTTTCACGAGGGTTCTTTCACGAGGGGTTATACTTTACCATCAAGTTTACCTCACGGTTACTACAATAGACGTTCAATTGTAACCGAAATTGAACCAAAAGGCTAATAGACACCAGCCTAAGTAATTGGACGGTTACTCAGGTCTTCAATCCACTTAACCACAACCAGTAGCCAGTACTAATCTGGTTAATTGTGTCTACTACTACTACTACCTGGAACATTTTGGTATCGCACTAGTTTTAGTTATCCTACTTATTATTATTGTTTATGTACATTCTGTCCCTATTTGTACACCCCGGTAATCACCTCGGTATTTCAGGGAATAATTCATTGCTTGCCCCCAGTGTGGTAAATGAATTATTAAATAGGTAACTTAACTAGACATAACCTGTTGAATTTATGTCAACTTACTGGTAGTTCTGGTTACATAAGTGTAAAATAACCGCTCCAACTTATTATTCATTAATTTATTGTTTTTTTTTTGTTTTGTTTTATTTTTTTCCTCTTCAATTTATATTTGCAACTTCTCTATCTGTACATTTTTTTTTATTATTCATTTGGGTTATTGAGTTTCAATAACATATTTTTGCATTTAAATTTAATTGTTCTTGACTATAGCAATTATTTAAAAACGTATAGCATTTCTGTATCTGTTGGTTGACACTTCATGACAAGGTCATTTATTAATTGCTAATTTACTTGATTATTATTATTTTTTTTTTCTCTTAAATTCAAATTACTGTTCATTGTGGTCTGCGGCCATTTGGTGAATAAATAACTGTGGCACTTGATTTCTTGACTTTTATTTGGTTTTATGCACACAGCCTGGTTTTGCTGATATTTTTCTTTTTATTAATCATTATTTGAATTGTAAGGACCTGAAGCCAGATACCATCCTGGAGAGTCCGACTCATCTGTTCAGAGTCGGTGGCGCCCAAACTAAAACCCACCCCTACTCTCCGAATTGTTTAGTTCTGAGCTAGGGCATAATTTGCACGCACTTCGACCTTCAGTCTTACAATCTCAAGTTCTTTATTCATTTATTTTTTTTTAAATTCTCATTATTTTTATTCTATTTTTTTTTTTTTTATAATTTTTTTTTTTTAAAACTTTTCTTAATCAGCGAAAAAGCGTGGCAAATTAATTGGCGCCCAACGTGGGGCTGCCGTTTCTTTAAAAGAAAATTTAATTCACTTTTCTTTTGGCTGTTTTGAGTGCATAGAATCAAATTTCAAGTTCTATCTTTAAATTTTTATTAATTTATTTTTTTTTAAATTACTTTTGGGTAACAGGTATTACGAATCCCTGTGTATAATTAATTATCTTTATTCTTATTTTGTTTTATTGTTGATTACTTACCGTATTGATTGATAGACAAAATGGATTACAAAATGACTATCTCGTACCTTAAAAAGGAAATGCTCATTCATGAGATTACTGTTCGAGGTGTCTCAGTTAGTGATGCCAAGACTGTGGACGAATTAAGGTCTATATTGCGACCACTTTTAAAATTGGAAAAGTCTGGTGCATGTTCTTTTGCCCCATATTCCCTTAACTTCAGTGATGAGAAAGTTCACATTAGGCAATTCCTTGACGAAGCTAATACTGTCATTCCCACCATATCAGGTGAGACCAGTCAAAATAAATTCATTTCCACCCAGTCACGATTAGTTCATTTGCTTGAGCGGGTAAAACGAATACCTGATTCTATTTTGTCAACGGAAGAACAGTCCGAGAGGACTGAACTCCTCATTGACGTTTTGGCTGCTTTAGATCATTTAGAGAGAGTTGTTAAAGCTGATCCTGAACTTAGTCGACAGCTTGATGCTGATGAATTTCATGTATCTTCTCCAGTGCATAACTCCACCCACCATCGATTTCCTCCACAAGTATCATTTCTGCCTAACAACTCCAAATCCCCAAATCTAGAGAAGTGGAATCTCAAATTTTCTGGTGACCACAAATTATCTGTCCATAACTTCTTGGAGAGAGTGGCCGAATTAAGTCAATCTCGTCGTGTCACGGCAAACCAACTCTTTGATTGCGCCATAGACTTATTCTCAGGCAAAGCTCTAAATTGGTATAGAGCAAACCGTGACCGATTCGATAGCTGGAGAACCTTGTGTGAGTTGCTTCGACGTCACTTCGAACCACCCGATTACCGTCCTAGACTTTTCAGGGAAATTTTAGAGCGCACCCAGGATACCTCGGAAAGTATTGTCGATTACCTTTCATGTATGCAGGCTTTGTTTAGGCGTTACGATGGATTGACACCGGAAACACAGTTGGACATTTTATCTCGTAACTTGTCACCTTTCTACACCACCCAACTTCCAGTTTTCACTTCTCTTGAACTTGAGCAAGAATGTCTTAAGTTGGAGACTAAAAAGTATCGGGTTGAGCATTACGTTCCACCTTCTAGGAAGCGTCAACAGTTTGTTGAACCCGACTTCGCGTTCTTAGCAGTCAGTGAACCTTCTTCGAGCACTGAATCTCCAAGTACCCTAACTTACCCTGTCGATGAAATTTCACCCCAACAGGATTCTGGTCGAGCAAACCTCAAATGCTGGAATTGTCAAAGGAGTGGTCATTTGAATCGTAATTGTACTGAACCTCGAAAGACACACTGCTATCGATGTGGTAACCCTGGTGTGACAGTCAGGAACTGCACTAAGTGTTCGGGAAACGAGCCTCGGAGGAATCGTTAGGTCGTGCTATATCCTCCCATGCTTTTAGTATAACGACCAATCCTTCAGTCTTTCCGAATAAAATCCTTCTAGATTACATCATTTCGCATGCTCATGGAGACCAACGTCCTTACCTTAAAGTTCAGATTATGGGATTTTCCTTGCTTGGGTTATTAGACTCTGGTGCTAGTAGAACTCTTGTCGGATTACCTGGGTACGAAGTTCTTTTAAGCCTTGGGTTCAAACTCATTAAACAACATAATCCGTGCACTGTAGCTAATGGCCAAGTATGTGATACCATTGGTTATATTCAGGTTCCCATTACTTTAATGGACAAAACCAAGATCATTGACGTTTTAGTACTCCCTGAACTTGCTCACAAGCTAATTTTGGGTATAGATTTTTGGAAATCAATGGAGATCATCCCTGACATGAGTCAAAGTGTTTGGCATTTTTCCGAAGCCCAAGAACTGGCACAAATTTGTAATGTTCAAGCTATCGAACACTTGAATCCTTCTGAGCGACAAGCTTTAGATGCCTTGGTCAAGGACAAAATGTCTCAAATAGATTCTGGCTTGGGTTACTGTAAGGTCGCCGAACATGAGATCATTCTCGAGCCTGGCACAAGACCAATCAAACAAAGGTACTACCCCGTTTCCCCATACAAACAACAAGTCATAGATGATGAAGTTGAGGAAATGTTGCGTCTTGGTGTCATTGAGCGATCAAATAGCCCTTGGTCAAGCCCTGTGTGCTTGGTTAGGAAAAAGGATGGAAAGTTCAGGTTCTGCATCGATTTTCGCAAACTCAATCTTCAGACGAAAAAAGATGCCTATCCAATTCCCTACATATCTTCAATCCTGGACAATTTACGTAGCACTCGATACATCAGCTCGATTGATATAAAATCAGCTTTCTGGCAAGTCCCTTTAGCCGAAAATTCCCGCGAGTACACAGCTTTCACTGTTCCTGGAAGAGGTTTATTCCAGTTTAGGAGGATGCCTTTTGGTTTATCTAATGCCCCTGCAACCTGGCAACGCATAGTCGACACTATTTTAGGCCCTGAACTCGAGCCGAATGTTATGGTATATCTGGATGATATCGTGATCCTTTCCAACTCCTTCTCGGATCATCTTAAACTCTTGGGAATTGTCTTTGATAGACTGCGCGAGGCTGGTCTCGTCGTTTCCATGGAGAAGTGTAATTTCTGCCAACCAGAATTAAAGTATCTAGGTTATTTGGTTGACCGTAAGGGTCTTCGTCCTGATCCCGAAAAAGTAGAGGCCATCGTCAATCTTCCTCCGCCTCAAAATATCAATGAAGTCCGTCGTTTCATAGGAACTGCCTCCTGGTATCGTCGATTTGTTCCTGATTTTTCCTCTTTGTTATCGCCTATTCTGAATCTCACCAAAAAAAACGTCAAGTGGAACTGGACCACAGAATGTCAAAACTCCTTCACTGCCTTGAAGGAATCTTTAGTCACAGCCCCTGTTTTGACAGCTCCCGATTTTGAGAAGCCATTTTATTTGCATACGGATGCATCATCTTTCGGACTTGGAGCCGTCCTTTCCCAGAAATTTGGCGAAGATGAAAAGGTCATCTGCTATCTTTCTCGGTCTCTTTCCAGACAGGAAATGAAACTTTCGGTTACTGAAAAGGAATGCTTGGCAGTAATCTGGAGCGTTGAGAAACTTCGTCATTATTTAGACCATGTCCACTTCACTGTCATAACTGACCATGCCTCTCTCTTATGGTTACATAGGTTAAAGGATCCTCAAGGTCGCTTGGGTCGTTGGCAACTTCGTTTGCAACAATTTGATTTTGATTTAATCCATCGCAAAGGCAAAGATCATATTGTCCCTGATTTTCTTTCCAGATCCGTCCCCATTTCCATCGAGTCCATTCAAATTTTCACTCAACCTGATTTTAATTCCAACACTACTGATAAATGGTATCTTTCTATGATCCAGAGAATCGAGAAAAATCCTCTGAAATTTCCTTTGTGGCGTGTGCAAGGTGGCATCCTTTATAAATTCCTCAAGACTCCTTTCTCTGAACTTTCTTCTCCATCTGAAGAATGGAAAGTGGTAGTTCCGAAGGATAAAAGGTCCGAAATTCTAAATCGCTGTCATGACATTCCAACCTCTGGTCATGTTGGTGTTTTCAAGACCTTTGGCAAAATCCGTCAAAACTATTTCTGGCCCAAGATGAAAGCCGACATAGTTCGCTACATCAAGTCTTGTCGTTATTGCGCTCAGAGTAAGGTTGAACAGGTGAAACCTGCAGGATTAATGGGAGAAAGACCAGTCATCACTGAACCATTTCAGTCAATAAGCCTTGATTATATAGGACCCTTACCTCGTTCTAAAAAGGGACATTGTTACATTCTTGTCATCTCGGACTATTTCAGTAAGTCAGTTTTCCTGTATCCATGTCGTGCCGCTAAGGCCAAATCTCTAGTTGAACATGTAGAGAATTTCTTTCTACTTTTTGGTGCTCCCAAATTTTTGACCTGTGACAATGGTGTTCAGATGAAGTCGAAGGAGTTTCAGGCCTTGTGTCAACGCTATAAGACCCATATATTCTATACAGCCAACTACAATCCCCGTGCAAATCCCACAGAACGTCATAACCGTATCATTAAGACTATGTTGCGTACCTATGTGCGTCAAGAAGATCACAGATCTTGGGACGAACATCTCCAAGAGATTGGTTGCGCTATTCGTACCTCACCGAGCGAAGTTACTGGGTATAGTCCATATTTCGTTTTGTTTGGCAGAGAGCATCATTTGTATGGCAACGACAATTCCATCCAACTTCCACACACTTTACCCAATTTGGATATTCATCTGAAGACCCGACAGGAAGGTTTTGTGAAATTGTACCAGCAAATCGAAAGCAAAATTAAATCCGCAAGGACCCAGAATGCTAATAGGTACAATCTTCGTAGGCGTCCTGTAACTTTTGATCCAGGTGATAAGGTTTGGCGAAAGAACAAAATCCTTTCTGATGCTGCTAATTACATCACTGCTAAGTTAGCACCACAGTTTGTTGGACCATTTTCTATAAAGCGTAAATGTGGATCTTGGTCGTATGAACTACAGGACGATCATGGTAACTCGAAGGGTGTCTGGCATGTACAGGAGCTCAAGCCATTCCTTGATCCAACTACCAATCATTCAGATACTGAGTAATCAACGGATTTTTTTTTAATCATTTCCCTTCCCTTTTCTTTATGTCACCCCGTCAGGCCAAGAAAAATTCCTTGCTATGGTACTCTCGGCTAGCCATACAGTCTGTAGCCCTACCATCAACATCCTATTGGAAAACTCCCGTCAGACCAAGGGTTAACTTCCGATGCTAATCAACACCAATCATTGATTCAAACCCCTTGCTATGGTACTCTCGGCAAACCATACTGTCTGTAGCCTTAATCAGTACCATCTCACTGGCAATTTTAGCATCACCCTGGCATGTCTTTTAGGAATAGGATATGTTAGGTCATTGAGGAATAGGTTTGTGGTTGTTATACCATTTCTTGCAAGCCTATGTCCATCATAGTTTTTTTATTCCTAATTCCTTGTGTTTTGTTTTAATTCCCTTACCCCGTACCTGACCTTACCCTGAAGTTAGTTGGCTTATCTTTTGTGGGTTGAATTTACCTTGTACCTTGATTGTTGCGTTTACCGTTTGCCTTTTTGGCGTTCAACTCTTAGTGGTCAATAACTTCTTTTCTTTCCTTTATTTCTTCTCTTTTCTTTCCTTCGCGACTTTGCTTATTTTTGCCTTTACCTTTAGCTTCGTTGACTTTCACATCTGGACGTTGGAGAATTAGGGTCTTTATGAAGATTGTCTTCGCCTTTGTGGGATTTCGACCCTAAATTCTCATTTGAAATTATAACATTTTAGTTGCCTTTCTGCCTTACGTTTTCGTAGTGTTATAATTTTCGCCGATTTATTCGGATTTTTATAACTCCATGTGTGTTGAAAGCCTTAAGCTTCGTTGACTTCAGTTACCTTATCTTTTATCTTACCGTTGTGTTTTTCGAGGCAAAGTAAGTAGATGTTCGTTTTGGAGGGATACAACTACCTTTCTTAATATCAACCTACCTTTTTAATTGTTGTATCCTGATAGTCATTTTGAATTCATTTAAGTTTAAATTATAAATACATATATTTTACATTCTTTATAGTACCTTAGTTCTCGAGTTTGCTTAGATTATCGTCGGAAAAGTTCTTTCTAACTTTCCCTCCTATCGTAGGAGAGGGGGAGTTGTAACGGGCCAAAATTGCATAAACATTTCTCACCTACTTTCAATTTTATATTCAAGATTTCCTTAAGTTTTTCAACATTTTCTCTCAATTTCAATTGTCGTCAGATTTCCTAATTTTCCATAGTCAAATTCTATTTGCTGTGATAGTTTTTTCCTCATTTAAATCCATATTTTAATTCAATTCTAAATCAAAACAAAGCAATGTTTTGATTACTATTTTAAATTCGATCATCTGTTTCATCCAAAAATAATTAATTCATCTGTCAAAAGTATGTCGTGTTCCGTATTCGTGATGTACCGTTTTCAGGTGGATGTACCGAGCTACTCCGTTCGTACTACCTGTTCCGGTTGTGGAGCGCTATCGATCTCGGCGCAAATTCGAGCGAACCCAGAGTTGCGCATTGGTTCGATGTTCTTTGAGACATCTGGAACGCACCCTTTGATTTCGTTTCTTTGACTTTTGATTGTCAAAAATTTCTGTCAACCAGCGGTTATTATATATTATATTATATATTATATATTTTGTATTCTTCAAGTTTTGATTGTTTTATGGGATAATTATTGATTGTTGATATCATTATTCATCAGCCGTTGTTATTTTTCTCAGTTTATATTGTTGTGTGCAATTTTTGGTAAGTGGGAATTCTGTCGATTGGTTGTTGTTGTTTGTCGTTGTTCTCGATCATCTCTAAGTCTGAATTCCTTCCTTTGGGTTAGGTTAGTTTATTAATTGAAGGTGGAGCACATTTTCTTTCACATCTGGACGTTGGAGAATTAGGGTCTTTATGAAGATTGTCTTCGCCTTTTCGGGATTTCGACCCTAAATTCTCATTTGAAGTTATAACATTTTAGTTGCCTTCATGCCTTACGTTTTCGCAGTGTTATAATTTTCGCCGATTTATTCGGATTTTTACAACTCCATGTGTGTTGAAAGCTGCCCTAAGGAGTAGAGAATTCTCACTCTCTCTAGGAAATCCAATCCTCGTTCCAGATTTCCGGAGATTTTCGAGGCCGACACCCTAATTCCATCAGGGTTCTTTCACGAGGGTTTTTCTTTCACGAGGGTTCTTTCACGAGGGGTTATACTTTACCATCAAGTTTACCTCACGGTTACTACAATAGACGTTCAATTGTAACCGAAATTGAACCAAAAGGCTAATAGACATCAGCCTAAGTAATTGGACGGTTACTCAGGTCTTCAATCCACTTAACCACAACCAGTAGCCAGTACTAATCTGGTTAATTGTGTCTACTACTACTACTACCTGGAACATTTTGGTATCGTACTAGTTTTAGTTATCCTACTTATTATTATTGTTTATGTACATTCTGTCCCTATTTGTACACCCCGGTGATCACCTCGGTATTTCAGGGAATAATTCATTGCTTGCCCCCAGTGTGGTAAATGAATTATTAAATAGGTAACTTAACTAGACATAACCTGTTGAATTTATGTCAACTTACTGGTAGTTCTGGTTACATAAGTGTAAAATAACCGCTCCAACTTATTATTCATTAATTTATTGTTTTTTTTTTGTTTTGTTTTATTTTTTTCCTCTTCAATTTATATTTGCAACTTCTCTATCTGTACATTTTTTTTTATTATTCATTTGGGTTATTGAGTTTCAATAACATATTTTTGCATTTAAATTTAATTGTTCTTGACTATAGCAATTATTTAAAAACGTATAGCATTTCTGTATCTGTTGGTTGACACTTCATGACAAGGTCATTTATTAATTGCTAATTTACTTGATTATTATTACTTTTTTTTCTCTTAAATTCAAATTACTGTTCATTGTGGTCTGCGGCCATTTGGTGAATAAATAACTGTAGCACTTGATTTCTTGACTTTTATTTGGTTTTATGCACACAGCCTGGTTTTGCTAATATTTTTCTTTTTATTAATCATTATTTGAATTGTAAGGACCTGAAGCCAGATACCATCCTGGAGAGTCCGACTCATCTGTTCAGAGTCGGTGGCGCCCAAACTAAAACCCACCCCTACTCTCCGAATTGTTTAGTTCTGAGCTAGGGCATAATTTGCACGCACTTCGACCTTCAGTCTTACAATCTCAAGTTCTTTATTCATTTATTTTTTTTTAAATTCTCATTATTTTTATTCTATTTTTTTTTTTTTTTATAATTTTTTTTTTTTTAAACTTTTCTTAATCAGCGAAAAAGCGTGGCAAGCAAAGAAGATTCCTATTGAACACATTATCGGTATACCATGAACATTTTCAAAACTCAAATTGATACTCAAATCATCACTCATGAATTTGGGAACTTGTCTTAAAACTGACTGAAAAATCCAAAGAAAAAATCATCTGGTTTGTTCAAACAAATAAAGATTTGAAATTAAAATATTCCAAATTTAAAGAAGACATTGAGCACAATTTTACACAAACAGATGAAATTGAGGATGTAGAAACTACAGAAGAAGACAACGGAATTGATTTGAAACGCGAAAACTCTGATATGCTTTCAGAAATTAACCAAACGAATCAAGCTCTCAAAGATGAAAGAGATGAAACAAAGATAGAACTACATAGAAGCCAAAAATTTAAAAATAATTTGAGAATAAAATGAGTAAACTAGAAAATGAGATTCCTAAGAAAGATAACCAACTAAAACAAGAACAAGAAAACCACAAGCAAACTGAAATTTTATCAAAACAAACTAATGGAAAAATTAAAAAGAATTCCGTACTAAGCTTAGAGATGCACGAAGACGAAAACAGCTTCAAAGAATTGTCGCGAAAGGTAACATGTATATGTTTATAACGTTTTTCCAGTCTCATTAGTCTTGATGTGCCCAGAGGTTTTCATTCACTCTTTCCCTGATATCTTTATCTATTCTCTCTCGCTCGCTAGCTCAGTCTGGGTATGCCCCTCTTTCTCTTACCTTGCGGTATCCATAATTCAGCACTTTCTTTGGCAGTCTGTTTTTCTCCATTCTTTGCACGTGTCCATACCATTTTAGTTGGTTAATTCTAATGTCTCCCGTGTGTTACCTCCATAATGTCGCAGTATTCTCTTCTTCCTATCTATCTATTCTATCTATTCAGCCTTCTTCAGTCCATCTTTGGACATAGGCCTCCCTCAGTCTTCTCCATTCTTCTCTGTCTGTTGCCATGTTTATCCACCTGGTTGCAGTGTGCTTTTTCAGGTCATCAGCATACCTCATCTGGGGTCTTTCTCTACTTCTTTTATTCCCCCAAGGTCTCCAGTTTAAGATACATTTATTCCATCGGTCGTCTTTTTGTCTGATATTGTGACCTGCGAATTTCCATTTTAATTTTGCTACCTCCTTTCTAACGTCTCTTACTCTCGTTTTATTTCTTATCCACTCCTCTCCTTCCTAACCCTGTCTAATCTTGATTTTCCGGCGGCACGTCTCCAAAAATCCATTTCTCGGTGACTTCTGATGCTATTATTAAGGTTTTCTCTTTTAATGGCCATACTTCGTTCCCATAGGTAACAATACTCTTGGCTATGCTGTTATAGATTCTGTGCTTGTTTTCTTTGGATATTGCTTTATCCCACAATATGCTGTTCAATAATTGTCTAATTGCTTGCCTTCCTTGATTGTTTCGTTCTCTGATTTCTTGTTGTTCCTCCAAAATTAGATTTTGTTGCGGTCCCCCGATATACATATACTCCGTTTTCTTCTAGCCCCCATTTTTCATATTTTTCGATCAGCTTTCGTGTCATGTATTCCAAGTCTTCATATTCTTGGGCCAGAACTATTTGATCATCTACAAAACAAAGTGTACAATACGGAATCATTTAGTGGTATTTCCCATTCTCTCGCATTTCTTTTTCTACGTTTTCAAAGTTTGTCTAGATATATTTTAAGTAAAGTTGGTGATAGGCAACCAACCTGCTCAAGACCTTTGGTGACTTTAAACCCTTTTGATGCTACTTGACCCATCTTTATCTTACTCGTGTTGTTGTCATAGAGTTCTTGTACTGCTTTGATTAATGTAGCGCTGATATTGGTTTTGATGAGAGCTTCCCAAAGTTTGATTTGTGGTACCTACACTGTCGTACGCTTTTTTGAGATATATATTGGATCTACTTGCTCTGAAGCCAGCCTGTTCTTCAACCTTCATGTCTTAATACTCTTCCTCGATTCCCTTTTCAATTAATTTTTCATAGACTCTTGAAATGGTGCTGAGGACAGCTATTCCTCGATAGTTGTTGAATAGAAAAAAACCATAATTAATATTGAATTTCTTTTCGAAAAATATATTATTGCAAGTTTCAAATGAAATAAATGAAACATATATCATATTACAAAAACCATCCAATATCCGATATCGCTAATGCGCTAATAAAAATTCAATTTCCCAAATTAGTTTCCAGCACGAAACGTATTTCATTAGTCGATGCATTGAAAATTGTAATTTTATTTTTGCGAAGGCTACC
Source organism: Ceutorhynchus assimilis (assembly GCA_917834065.1). Lineage (NCBI taxonomy): Eukaryota > Metazoa > Arthropoda > Insecta > Coleoptera > Curculionidae > Ceutorhynchus > Ceutorhynchus assimilis. Next base: position 30,530,951 of record OU892285.1, read on the forward strand.
ATTGAAAAAAAAAAAAAAATCGCAATTAATTTAATTTATATGCAAATATTTACAATGACTACCTATACCTTATCTTAGATTTTAGCCTTGATGTATGTATTGGAACCTATTGTTCTTTTAAAAGGGCCCATAGCAGGTAGTTTTTGAGAGCAATTCAAAGGAGCAAAATTCAGTCTCAAAATGAATATTGAACGACCACATCTTAATATCTATAGTTTGTTATCTGTTCTGTTATCGTCTTGGTAATTAAATTTGGCATCTTGAAATTCCATCGTAGTTTTGTTGTTGCGTTTTGATAATGGATTATTGTGTTTGCTCGTGGAATTTTCCTGTAAATGTAAGTTATTAATATTGATTTAATAATTAGATTATCTCACTTTTACGCCACCATATTAAATTTTGTCAAAATTCCCAGTAGATTCCCACTGTCTCCTCGTCTTTTTTTGGTGGTAAAGGTAAAGGTTTTTAGCTTTTTGCAATTTTGTCTTTATCAATCGAAAGAAATGTGAAAATTGGTTCAAAAGCTCATATAACTTTTTGTATGGGCTCATTACGAAAGTTTTGTTTTTAATATGGGTAAAAAGTTTCGAGCTTCCTATCCGACACAGTCTCACAAAATTGGTAATAGCAGTAATAGCTCGATTAATATTAAGCCAATTTTTCTGTGTGGTATTTGATTTGATACAGGAGTGATTTTTCTATAGAAACGTACAGGGTATTTGATTATATTTGGCACCATACCTACAGCCTTTACTATTTAAGATAGAAAAAAAATTTGAATACAAAACTTGACAGTTTTTTTCTGTGTTTTCTGATAACGTTATCAGAAAAAACATAATCGTATCAGAAAATGGAGAAACGTAAGCAACTTTGACTTTTTTAATGGACCACCCTGTATATTATGCGATAAAATGAAAGATCTATTCTTTCTGAGTCCAAATATATATGTATTGATAACATTTGCTTGAGCAATTTTTGACATATCTCAGGTTGAATTATAAAGAATTTGCAGAAAAGTTCCATAAGGATCTCTATCTTTATAAAATTTCTTTGCAATTTAGTTATAATTTGAGCTGAGATATGTCAAAAATGGCTCATGCAAATATGATCAACATATATATATTTGTAATCAGGAAGAAAAGGTCTTTCATTTTATCGTAAAATATACAAGGTGTTACATTCAAAAAAGTCGAAGTTGTCTACGTTTCTCCATTTTCCGATGCGATTTTGTTTTTCTGATAACGTTAAAAGAAAATATAGAAAAAAACTGTCAAGTTTTGTATTTACAATTTTTTTCTATCTTAAATAGTAAAGGCTGTAGGTATGGTGCCAAATATAATCAAATACCCTGTACACTTTTTCGAATTTGTAGCTTAGGAGTTTCAAGATACAAAATTCATTGAAGTTGATTGATTGATTATTTTTATTATAAGTGTCATAAACCTGGTCATAAAATATCAGAATGTCGCCAGAACAATACAAGAATATCCTCTACCTCTCTCTCTACAATCGAAGGGGAAATTTTCAAGGAGGTTCAACTTCTAGAGGACAGTCTCATCAAAATAGTCAAAGCTATGAATATTATGGACCAAGGCAAAACACTAGACAAACACAGGCGAATAAAGCAAATGAAATAACATTCATTGCTCTGAACAGTGTAACAGCAGCTTGTAAGAAGGCATCAATTTCAATAAGTATTCCACCATTTATTTTGGATTCTGGAGGCACACAACATAATATGATGATGGGTGGTATGGAAAAAAACATTACCAATATTAGAGAAATTGACAGAGTGAATATTGGAACGGCCAAGAATAATGAAATATTGTTTGCTAACAGAAAATGTACACTGAAAGGTACATGTGAAGGAAAAGAAGTCAAAATAGAAAATCTCATTGTAAAAGGTACCTATTGCATATAATCTCATTTCAGTACCTACCTATCTAACTTATTAGGAAAATATTTCAGGATTATCTTTGTTATTGATAATTTTGGTAAAAGACAAGATTAACTAAGAATGGATACAAATTGTAAAACGTTTAATAACCTATTTTGTTTAGAAATAGACTTGAAAATAGCATTTCTATATGCACAAAAGTTAAATACCTTTGGATTTCCTATTCAGAAGCCGCAAATAAATATTTCGTGCAGTTTCAAGCTTCGAAAAGCTTGTTTGCCTATACACAGATTAAAATCATGAAATAACTTTAATAGATAACGATCTTGATGAAAATTTATGGCATAAAAGGTTAGGCCATGTAAATAGGCATAGTCTAAACCGGTTACCTCATTGTTCAAAAATTTGTAAAGCTTGTCTGGAGGGCAACAGTACTCGTGAACCATTCTATAAATCATATAAAAATAGTACAAAGATTGGTCAGTTGATACACTCTGCACTATAGCAGGTCCCATAGCGACACCTACTTTTGAAGGCTATAAATATTTTCAAGTTTGAGTAGACGATTTTTCACCTTTCTTAGTAGTGAAATTACTCAAAAATAAATCTGGAAGTATTCATTCAAAACATTATTGATTTTATAAATTTAATCAAAACTCAACATAATGCATAAACGCGAAAAATTAGAGTTGATAATGGTGGGGAATTTATATGTTATATTTTTAAAGATTTTTGTAAGAACCAAGGAATTGAGCTGCAGTATATAATGCTTTATAGTCCACAAGAAAATGGAATCTCAGAAAAAATTCACAGAACCTCACTAAACAAAGTGAGAACCAATGACCAAGACCAATGAAGTTTTAACAAATATACCTTATAGACAATTGATTGGAGGACTAATGTATGTGACAACAACTAGTAGATCTGATATTATATAAGCAATGTCATATTTAAGCAGATTTTTAGATTGCCCAAAATCAGAAACATGGACGACTGGCGAAAGAATTCTGATGAGAAATTGGCAAGGAACTAAGAAAATTGGATTGACTTACTATGGAAATACAGATTCTCAGATAATGCTCAAGAGATATTCAGATGCTAATTAGGACAGAAACAGAAGATAGAAAAATTGTAAGGGGATGTATGCATAATTCTATATGGAAAAAACCCGATATCATAGTTTTCAAAAAGCAAACTTGTGTGGCAGCTGGCAGCAGGTACTGAGGTCCCGTACGGGATGCTACTCAGCTATGGTTTTTATTTTGAGCCATTATCTCTTTGCTTTGTTTGCTAGGATATTCTCGTCAGAATAGGAAAATGTTAGTAGATACAGCAAGGCCCCAATGCACGTTCTGAATACCCAAATTAAAATCCCAGCACAAAAGACAGCACATAATTTCTTTGGTTTTAATTTACTTTTTATCTGCTTTGTTCACAGCATGAAACGATTTTGTTGAATACATGAACAATGCACATAAAGTTTAATACGAAATAAAAATTGAATATTGAACAATGGAGGACAAGCTCAAGCTTGTTCCCTCTTGTTTAGTCTGTCATTCTCTTCTATCTCCCGTTTCAGTATCGTTCCTTGTGGCGCGCCGTCGTTCAACCCTAAACTGCTCAGCGCAGACATCGGTTGCATAATTTACCAGTTTTTCTATAGTAGACGTTTTTTAAAAAGTTAAAATTCAAAGAAATAATATTTTAAATAGGTGGTTTTCCTCACAACGAAGGGACCTTGTGATGGCACAGAAGGTTCAGAAAGAGAAGAAAATTATCAAATCATGCCATATTTGACAAAGAACATTAATTTTTCTAATAAAAAATCAAAAAAATCCAAAAGTGATTCAACTGAGTGAGGTTAAAGGACCTTCAATGTATGAACACACTACATAAATGGCCAGAACCTTCTATTTTTGAGACTGCAATGATATATTCAATACGAGGAACTAAACATTAGAAGTCAATAAATCAAGATTCAATTAATTTGAAAAGCCTTCAGTAAAGTAAGTACAAAAGGGAAATTGGAGAAGATTTAACATGCTACTTTGAAGAGAAGAGAAAGTCTCGTAAGTTATCTGAAGTTATCATTCCAAGAAGTTCGAGAACAAATTCTTATTGGCCTATTTGATGATACATTGTGTGACGTAGTGACAGGCACATCCTATCATGATGAAAATAATGTTGCACTGTATGACTGTGATTGACTGTTGTAAAGTGGCAGGAGCTTGCGAAGGGACTTCCACAAATGCATAAAAACGACCGATTCTTGCCAAAGGGCAGTCAGTTCTCTACAGACAAGCCACAAGACATCATCCTGGCTGTCTGCCCCTGTTCTCTGCGCCAGAGAAAACGAAGAGCTCTTCTCTTATTTTTCTTGACACAAGTGTGGTGACTCGCCTATACCCTGTACTTGGATCGCGTATCAGGCTAACAATATTTTGCGTGGGTCAATTTACATTGTTCGATTCTTTAAATATTTTATGAGCCGCTTTTTTGCTAAGAATACACTCCTTCAGAGAATAATTGTACCATGATGGAAATATTGGCTTTTTCGATATTTTTTTTGTAACATAGGTACATTTCAAAGCTATAATAAACTATGTCATAAAATATGTTTACATCAGTATTTACATTATCTGAGCGCAGAACCTGAGACTAGTCAAAAGTACCAAGAAAATTATTCACACTGTTGTAATTACATTTTTCAAAATCAAAATATTCATGTGAAGAGTTTAAGGTCTCAGATTGATGACCGATACAAACACTGAAGGACAGAGCCGGGTGGTAGCTGTCAAGGGGTAGTAGAGGTTCAGACATGCATGAAACGTTCACAGAGTGAACATTGGTCACTTTTAGATCTAAATAAGCACCAAAACTATAAGCAATAGTGTTTTTCTGATTTAAATTTAGGTATGCAAAAAAGTCTGAAAGAACTCTACACTGTGGTGACAACACACCAACCGCCCTAGTCCGATACTCATCATTTTCCAATTCGACGCTTGAAATGTTAAACTCACCATAAATTACAACACCATTACATACAGTCTTCTCCATTACATTTTCATTTATTTTACAGAAAGATTCATAAAGCTCTAAGTTAGATTAGATAGGCGTTTTTCAAATCGAACGATTCCTATGAGGAACTGTAATCTCGAAAAATGGGGGCATCGTTTTTTCACCAAGATCACCAGATCTTACGCCCTTAGACTTTTTTTTGTGGGGATATTTGGAGAGTATCGTCTACCTACGCCGATCCCCCAGCCACTATGGAGCAGTTAAAACGCAACATTCGAGAGGCCATTTTCAACATTCCTATTGAAATGTGTCAGCGAGTCTTCCAACATTTAAGAGCATCATTGGAGGAGTGCTATGTGAGGAATGGTTGACATTTGGATAACATTGTGTTTAAATAATAAAATCCGCATTTCTGTACTTCCAAAATGTTTTATTTAAATTACCCCAACACGTTTTATTTTGTTTTTATAACATGTTAAAAAGGGAAATTTACTCTGAGTCACCCTGTATAATCTCGTTTTGTTAGTTTTGTTGATATTTTGATCCCACAGTATACCATTCAGTAGGGATATTGCCTTGCGTCCTTGTATATTCCGATCTTTAATTGCTTCGTCTACGGTTCCCTCATGTAAGATTTTCATGCCCAAATATTTGTATTCAGTACATTGTTTTATTTCTTGTCCGTTATTCAATTTCAGATTTCGCAGTATTACTTCTAATGCCAAAGCCGGGTACCCCAGTTTCAAAGACGAATTTCCAAAAAATCATGTTTTCTGGCCAAAATGATTCGGTGTTAAGGCTATCACAGAATTTCGAATCAATGCCCAGTTTGAAGCAGTTTGTGTCACCGGATTTTAGTTTTTTCACCACAATCTGATCCTCAGTATCTAATGCAATTTTTGATTTTATATATCTTAGAACAGATGCCTCATTAGATGATCTTACAACTATGGCCAATGTAGAACCACATCTTCTGGCTTCGCCCCTAAAATTCCTCAACTGCACCTTTACAAGTCCCAGTTGATAATTTGGGTTTGTTAGATGATTTGGCCCTATTGCTATACAGTGTCCCCATTGCACTATTTATTGCAGTTTCAACATTTTCTGCAGTGATTAACTGTTGTTTTTTACTTGGATTTTTATATTCTGCTTCATCAACAGCAGCTTCTTTGGCGTTATTTGAGTATCCAGAGTTTTCAAATGTTTGTTGAATTTTTTCGGATTTTTCATTAAAAGTGCTATGGATAAGCTTCAGTTTCTGGTCAAACTCATCAATTAATGTTTGTTGTTGCTATGTTCTCAAGGAAAGATTTCATCTGATCCACATTATTGGGAGCATTATCCTGGCATCCCCGTACTGCGATCGAATACAATTTTTGCAAGCAAAAAGTAGTACCCAACACAATAGAGCTCACACAAGGTGATCGCCCGCAAGACTTGTCGCCAACTTATGCTTTTCGGGCAGAAAAAACACAAATATATACTTGTACAATAGATGGGGCACAACCAATAATCCAATGTAGAATACACCACACAAATTATTCAATTCAAAAATACAGTTTTTCAATCGGAGCAAAACATAAACAAATACTCTCTTTGTAAGCAGCGTTGCCTGAAGATTGTTTGAAAAGGATTTAGAATTAGAAGTAAAAATTTCTAAAAATAAATTCACGTAACCTTGTTACGAAAAAAACGAAGCTTAGGTCTCAATAAATGAAGGAAATTGTTATAGAAGAAATAAATTGAGTCTGAAAAAAGAAGAAAATGAGAAAGACTTTCATAGGTAATATTAGATAATGTTCAACGACAAGGTTGTCAGAGGAATATGCTGTGTACCGGATGATTGCCTATATTTTGCACCCACACCTATCTCACCTGTTTGAAGAGACACCTAGATATGTCAAGTGTGAAAGTTGTAGTTACAAGTATACAGGGTGTGTCACAAAAGTGTGGCGGAGCAAAGTTATACTTTTTTAAATGGAGAACCTCGTATATTATTGTCCCATTGGATTAGCCTTTCAAACCTGATTCCAAATATACTACGTTTTTAGGTTTATTCCTCATAGTCCAGTCTCTGAATATCCTATTTTGAAAAAATAATATGGATTTTTTACATAAATGATTACCTTTATATTTTGCTGGTGGTCTCTTTACTTCACCATTTTCAATAAAAATGCAATTATTCTACTCCTAGTCCTATTTTCTCCTGGACTATTAAGAATAAACTTAAAAAAACGTAATATATTTGGAATCAGGTTTGAAAGGCTAATCCAACGGGACAATAATATACGGGGTTTTCCATTTAAAAAAGTATAACTTTGCTCTGCCACACTCTTGTGACACACCCTGTATACTTGTAACTAACATCGTTGGAAACTTTCTGACATTACCTACAACTTTCACATTTGACATTTCTGGGTATCTCTTCAAACAGGTAAGATAAGTGTGGGTGCAAAATATAGACAATCACCCGGTACACCAAGTCATATAGATATCCACATATCCGTAAAGAGAAAGTGAAAACCATCCATCAACCATCAACCATCTTCCATGTTGTGCTCAAGCCAGTCGCACCTTGGTCTTCCCCGATATGGATAGTTCCAAAAAAAAACAGACACCTCCGGAAAAATAAAATGGCGGAGAGTAGTGGACCATAGGAAAGTAAACGAGAAAACTATCGACCATAAATACCCAATAAGAGATATCTTGGACAAACTTGGTAGATGCCAGTACTTCACAACCTTGGACCTGGCAAGTGGTTTCCACCAAATCGAAATGGCTAAGGAAGATATATGCAAAACTGCTTTCAATGTCGAAAAAAGCCAGAGTATGTCCGGATGCCATTTGGACTAAAAAACGCTCCAGCTACGTTCCAGAGGATGATGGATAATGTTTTGAAAGGCCTCCAAGGAGAAAATAGCTTAGAGCACATGGACGATATTATTGTGTTTTTTCAACGTCTCAGAAACTGGATTAAAAATTGAAATGGGCAAATGCGAGTTCCTGGAAAAGAAAGTTGCCTTTCTTATATACATATTGTTATACCAGAACAATAGACGTCAGTAGCGAAGAAAGTGGAATAATCCAGGTTCATCAAGGAAAAACAGTCAAACAATTGCGATAGGAATCCAGCCCAACCTAAATTCATGAATACTCCAACACTGACTAGACCTTTGAAAATTATTCATCTAGACACCTTTCAAGCCGGAGGATAAAAGTTTTTAACAATTATTGATTCCTTCTCAGAATATGGACAAGCCTACCACATAGAGGGATCAAATTCAGTGAATGTTCTTGATGCCCTCCTGATCTTCATAACTCATCATGGAATACCATAGATAATAGTATCCGATAATGGAGCAGAATTTGAGAATTTTCTTATACAGATTACCTAGATACATATAAGATATCCACCCATAATACTACTCCTGATAATCCACAATCCAACGGGATGATAGAAAGATTCCACTCTACCATTATCGACACCTGAGGATACTTCGAGAAAATAAAAAGTCCTTAAGGGTTAAAGAACGCATGCCATATGCACTTCTCGAATATAATAATTTTATCCATTCAATGACAAACATGCGACCAATGGATAAGGTCACCTGCATGCGCAGGAACCGTTGGACGTTGACGTCAGGAAAACACTCATAAATAATTATATCCAGCAACACAGGGAAAAAACGAAGACTATCTACAGGAAATTGAATCAAAAACTACATGTATCCAAAGAAAAGTACATAGGAAAAAGAAACATATCGAGGCAATTTCCCCCCATCCCCCACCTACAAACCTAGCACACAGATCTACACCGAGAAAACTGTAAAGCGGAACAAACTACTCCGAAGATTCTCTTCCAAGACAGAAATATTGTGACCATTGATACTCAAGACACGACTATACATAAAGAGATTATTGAAAATCTTCCAGGAAATAACTCTAGAAATTCCTTACTGATGTTCCTCAGCCGTCGCTCAGAACCTCCTGATCCAGGACCTAAAGGACAACCCAGGAATACTTCCCCTCGAGCTAGGACGAGCAAAGATTCGGAGTAATACCCACGACCTCATTCACTTTTTTGTTAAAAGCCGCCAAAGAAAAACTTCGTACCGTCATACCTATCCAAAGATGCAGAAAATTACCCTATATATCCGGAATACCACCGAATATCATTGAACTCATGGTTCAGCAGTGACAACCCGATATAGCAACCTAATTTTGATTAAATTCAATTGCTAAGCTAAGCAATATTTAATATATAAATTATTGCCTACAATAATTTATATATTAAATATTGCTTAGCTTAATTAAATGTTAGAATTAGTTTCAATTTACATTGTGTTCTCGTAATAAATGTTAATTTTCAATAAAAGGGCTTTGTAAAAACACCCTTTTCAATCAGGGAAAACCCTTAATTCGCATCATGCGACTTCTTTCTCGGTTTCTTGTATCATGCTCGTCAGTTGGAACAGAGCTGTCTCAAAGTTCCATTGTATACTGGGTTCTAGAGATATAAATTTGCAAATCAATTGAACTAAATTTCAATTTTTCTGTTACAGATTATGGGCAATCCACAATCAAAACCCGAAGACCGCCTTCGCACCATTTCTAAAGAAGTAAACGCCTTAAGAACCACCATAAAAACATCAGCGCAAAACATCTCACAAGCCCGCAAAGAATTCTTAACAGGCACCCTGGCTCATTACAGTAACGAAGTCAAATCTCTGAATGGCAAAGCCAATAGACAAGCAATAGAAAACACATTGAAAAATCTATCAGATGCAATGGCGGAAGTTTTGAAAATCGAACCTGCAGATTTGGATGGGGCAGCTGTTGAAAGTAATTCGTTTGTTCACGTGCCAGGCAGTCATCGAAGAACTAGTTCGCTAGGCTCATTGAGAAGCAGCAATAAGAGAGCTACAATGGATTTGGCTTCAGTTAATAGAAGCAGTGTGCCAAATTTAAGGAATATTGAAGCTAAAGTTGAAGAACTAAAAACTCAAATAGCTACAGCAATTAAAAATCAAGACTCTAAACAACTAAGGGTTTATTTGACTACCATCAGATTACTTGTAGAAGATATGGAAAAGATTCATACAGAAAAAGGTACTCCTTTGGAAAAACGCAAGCAAGACATTGACAAGAAAATTATGGATTATTATCGCAAAGTCTCTGAAGCTTTAAGCACCTTGAAAAAAGACAACAGCTCTTCAAAGCAATACAGAAAAGACAAAGCAATGACTGAACTAACAGACATAGAAGTTCATTTGGCTGAGAACGAATCCTTGCTGGATAAACTAATCAAAGAGAAAAATTCTACTGAATTTGCAGCAATCAGAAACAATATTGTTGAAGACAATCAAAAACTATCTAAAATTGATATGGTTGATAATGAAGTCAAGGGCAGAGTGGTGTTGTTGAACCAAAAAATTACAGAAACTGTTAATAATTTGGATCGTATAATGGCTAAAAGGGAGTTTGATTCAAAATTTTCAAATTCTTTGCACAATTATGAGAGAATTGTAAGAAATTTTGATCCAAATAAAAATGCTGAAGAAATAGTTATTAATTTGGTTAGTTTGAGAAATTCAATACAAAATCTAGAAGAAATTAATGAAACAACTAAATCACGCAAAAAAGATTTATTAAACAAGATCAACTATAAACTAGAGAGTTTTGGTAAGAAATTGGAAACAGACGAGCAAATAATTGAGGAAATTGTTGAAGAAAATGTAGTTTTAAGAAAACATTTGGACACAGAACACACAGTAATCGATCAATTTGTAAACCATTGGAGTAACATACAAACTAATTTCAACGTAAACGCTTATTCAAAATTAACATTATTACGCATCAACAGTCTCCTGCAAGAAATGCAACAATCGATTAACGAAATAAGAGCACAAATTGCTGATAAATGCGACATTAATCTGCCTTTCAGTAATTTGAATAGGAAACTTTCACAATCAGTGCCGAAATTGAACAACAGAAAAAGCTATCAGAGCTTGGACCAGCTTGACGCAAGCAAAATAATTAAAACCAAAGCTAAAATTTACAACTTATCTACGCCAAATATACAAAGTATTCAACAAACGAATATGAATAATAGATTTTCAAAAATTGAAGAAGTGAAAATGCAAGTTAATTATATTAAGGAAAAAATCGATGAGAGCCACAATAAGAACTTGCTACGAGATAAATTGGAACAATATCGCAAAAACTTGGATCCATATTTAAACGACAATAATCAAACTGTAAGAAATAACGCAGTATTGGTTGCAAATGAAATTGTTGAGCTTTTGCATAAACTTATATTGGCAGAATTCAAAGAGAAAATCAATTTGTTTTCCAGAAGGGTGCAAACCTTTAACGGTACAAGATACGACAAAGAGTTTGACGAAATAAAAGAAGATTTAACAAAAGCTCAAATAAATCTAGAGAATTTCAATATTCCAACACAGTTTGAGTCGTTGCAACAAGAAAAACTTGAGTTACTTGATGAAGTGTGCAATAGCATTCAGGTTTTGCAAAAGAATGGAACTTATTACAGAAAACATGAAAACGAAAATGTAAAGCAATACAAATTAAAATTAAACATGTTAAGTGATAAAGTCAAAAGATTTTCTGGTACTTATAAAGGAGTTGTCTATAATAACATTGAAAGAGATTTGAATAAGCTTTTATTGGATGTTGGAGAACAAGTAGAAGACAAAATGTCCTCAGATGAAATTGTTAAAGAAACTGAAAGGCTTTTAAAGATCTTAGAAAGCCGCTCCTCCTTGGCACAAAGTTTCCATGCAAAACCCGATGAAACTAAAACAGAAGAACAAGCAGGAATGGCTAAAATCAAACGAGATTTAAACGAGATTAAACGAGAAATTGATAAAACTGCTGAAAATAACGTAGATGCATTTATTGGTTTGCAAAGCAGATTAGACTTAGTGTCTCTAGAGCTTGGACAAATACCTGCTAGGTCAAACGAAAATTTAGCCAAAGAAATGGAAATATTCTCCAACGAAACCCAAACTTTAAAAAATGTAGTTGACGCTAAAGTAGCTTTAGGACAACAGCCTATGGTGCAATGGCCTGAAAGAGACTTACACGCAGAAGTACAAACCTATCCCAAAAACGACGTAAACAAGGAAATTGAGCAATTTGAAAAAGCCTTCTCAGCAATTAAAACCGAAATTACAGCTCCCAATAACGAGCAAGACGTTCACAAATACTACAAACTAGCACAAGACATTAAAAACCTTATGAGCAAACTACACAAATATCGTTTCATGCGCGGCACTGACCTACACACCCGTCAATCTACCTTACTAAACGAAATGCAATATTACGTAGAAGCTTTGGAAAAAGGAGCCATAGATGTTGATTACGTTTTAAGCATCGAACGAAAACTTGACTCGTTGGAAAATCTTTTCGACAATAACCAACAACGAGACTTGAAAACAATGGCAAAGGAATTACAAGCAGTCCAAAATAAATTGAAAGAGCATCATTTTAATATCAGCGACGAAACATTGAAAAATAGAAAAACTAGCGTCCAACACAAGACTGATGGACTAGTAGAAAAACTGAAACAAATGGAAACAGTTGAGGTTGAAGAAATCAAAAAAATCAACGACATTGAAGCTAAAGTAAGCGAACTTGCTCCACAAATGAGCTCATTTATCGGCTTGAAAACCGAAAACAAATATTACGAACTCAATGAAACTAGTACAAGACTAATGTTGCAGCTTGACAAATTTGAAACCGAACACGAAAGCATACAGAAACGTATAATCAAATTATTGAAAGACTTGCATATACTTGGACAAATGTTGGACGAACGTGCTGAACAAACACGTGAAATTGTTGAGTTGGAACAAGAACTTGAAACAATAGAACATTTATTATTATCTGGCAACTATAACAATATTGATGTCATCAAAACTAGAATGCTTAATTTGAAGAAAGCATTGCAAAGCTTAAAAATCATCAATGACCTGGTTCCAAGAAAAAATGCTTGCATTGAAAAATACATTGCTTTATTTAACAAAATTATGAGTTTACACACTGCAGAAACAAAAGTTGAAGATACTAGTTTGGATGTTATTGAAAATGAAATTTCCAAAATCGAAGGCCAACTAGATGAAACAAGCCAAATGAAGCAATTGCAAGACTTTGACGATGCTTTAGATACGTTTACTCTAAAAATTGGAAGCCTCAATATCCCAAAGTCTTCACCTCAATATCCTAAAGTATTGCAGCTGTATAGAAGAATTCAAAATTTGGTTGATGCTATTGAGGCAAAAATGCAAAGTGTTGAATTGGTGATGAGAATCAGTCGAGAAGTTGACGAGTTATGGACCAAAATGGAAGCACCGCTTACTCTTGATGAAATCAATCAATTAGATGAACGTTTGATTCAATTGCAAGATACCTTAGGGAAAATGAATCCGGCTGGTATTAAAGCTCAAATCGATGGGTGCATGATGAGGCTCATATTGTGTCTTCAGAAAGTTTCAGATTATAAAGCGACAGTTCAAAATATGTTCGTTCAAAATACATCAGTTTAGATTAGGAATATTTTGTACTCGCAAAAATTGTATTTTATTGTTGTTTTTTAAATAAATTTTAATTAAAATATGTTTGTCTATGACTGAGTGTTGAGATTGACTGACCATACGCAGCCCTATTCATCATATGAAAACTATGGCAGGGGCGTGATTGCGATTGCCTTTCGACTTTATTTTTGTGTTATTGCCATTGGACTCATTTAGTATATTCTGTTATTATCCCCTATCACTAGTAACTTCCCCTCCGCCGTGGAAATGTTTTTGAAATAAAAAAAGATTAATAGGGCATTCCAGGAACATGTGGTCCAGGTTTTCAATCTGGCCATACTCACAGTACGGATTCTTTCTTACCCCTATCCTGCAAAGATGCTATCCTGTCGAACAGTGCCCTGTACGCATCCTAGTGATGGACGTGATTTGCCGTTTATGTGTGTATTGAAGATCTTTGAACCATGTTTTCGATGGGAACTCAATTTGCACCTGCCTGTACCAATTCCCCTTTTTATTGAGTGAGTTCTTCCAAGAGACTGCATGTTCGCAATTTATTTTTGCTTTGATCAGAGGAAGCATGTGAGATGGTTCCAGTGGGAGCGCCCTTGGAACATTTAGAATTCTTCATATGTTGGCAAGCTTGTCAGCGCATTCATTACCAACCAGGCCAGCATGGCCCGGAATCCATGCTCACTTAATGTTGTTTGCAAAATTAGCTTCTACAATAAGTCTTTTGGTTTTAATCTATTTCTATTCCTTTTTATCTGCTATTTCACTGCTGTCAGGATTGATGTAAGTTCTTTTCAACTTGTCTATTGCACTTTTTGAATTTGTCAGGATCAGTACATTTTGTATGTTTTTTTGGAGAGCATAGCACACTCCCTCATTTATGGCTACCATCTCCGCTGTGCAGATATCCATTTCGTCCTGCAATCTTGCAGAAAAGTTGTATTTTTTGCTGTAGCAGTGAATACCATATCCAGTTTTTCCATCCTTCCTAAAGCCATCCCTGTAGATTTGTGTGTATGAGCAGTCCAGAGAGCCGATACTTTCCCTGAATCTATTGATAGTATTGGTTCCGTGTTTTTCCAAATGGAGTTCTATGACCGGCAAATAGCTTAACTGGACTTCCCTTTCCATTTCCAAACATGGCAAGGCAGTTCTCCGTTTCATCCTTCTTCCATATGGCAGGAAGTAGTAATTTGCATTGTACATCTTGTGATATTTATTTTTTTTTTTTAAATGATTACAAGTGGGTGATTTTCGAAACTGTAGATTTTGGACAAGTATTTGACAGCGAGCCATCTTCTTCTGTATTTTATATCCACCATTCCTGCCTCCGCCATTAGTGCATTTACGGGAGTAGACCTCATGCATCCCAGGATGACTCTGAGTCCTGCATTGCAGACACTGTTGATTTTCTGGTTCTCTTTCGAGAGTGGCTTCACCAGAAAAACTCCAGAATCCAGATGGGATATTACCAGTCCTTGTAGGACCATTCTCAGAGTTAGAGGGTCAGAACCCCACCATACTCTGCGGAAAAATTTAATTACATTGAGTCCTTTTTTTTGCCTTCTGTATTATATATTCTAATATTCTGTGTGTTTATTAAAGTTTAGACGGTTGTCCAGATGTATACCTAGATACTTAGCGGTTATTCGGAGGGAAATGATGTTACCATTGATTTTGATGGGTTGAATTTAGTTTCTTTTGTTCCCTTTAGCAAAGTGAACCAGCTCGCATTTATCATATGACAGTTTCAGACAGCTTTCCCTCAACCATTTTCCATAGACATTCCGGGAGAAATTTATACTATTTGCCATCTGCAAGGCGGATTTTCCCTTTAAGAATCTTACAAAATCATCTGCATATCCCATAATTTGGGTTTCCTCTGACAATGATTCGATTAATTCCTGTATGTATAGTATATTGAACAAGATTGTACTTAGAGGCGAGCCCTGCAGAAGACCCGAGTTCACCACTTTAAGGCCAATCAGCAGTCCTTTTGTGTTTCTAATGTAAATTTTTCCATTTCTTAAGATTCCATGTATTAGGTTGCAGACTTCTGTGGAGATGTGGAGCCTGGTCATTTTTGTATATAACTTCTGCAGATTGACATTGTCATACGCTGCTTTGATATCCAAGAAAACTGCGAGAACTGTACACCCCTCATTGAAAGCGAGCGTTATGTAGGAGACAATGTATGCCAATCATTAAATCCCTTTTTTTTTTCTTCAGTATGCTGTTTGTTGCCACGAAAACATTTTTTTGTTTTCCATTTTCCATTCTAATCGATTTTTTATAAAGATTTTCAAAAGTTTCAGCATACATGACGCCAGTATAATGGGACGGTAGCTGTATGGATTTTCTGGATTTTTGTTGTGTTTGCATATGGCATGGATGAGAAACTGTTTCCACTGATCAGGTATGGGGTCACCCCTCATAAGGTTGTTGTTTATGTATAGGAGTTGATGTTTGGCTTTTTTTGGGAGATTTCAGATCATGCATGGAGTATGAGATTTCGTCAAGTATCGAGGCTGTCTTTTTTTTTCCTTTAGTGCAGCGTAGAATTCACCCAAAGTGAATGGGATATGTTCTGTTGCATCTTGGATATTGACTGCTGGCTGGGTTGCAAAAGCTGCCAGCCTATCAAGAATTTTCGCTCTTATATCGTGTGTGGTAATTGTTTGGGATTGGTTTTCGTGCTTGCCAGCAAATTTTTTAACTTTGGATCGAACTACCTTGATGCTAGAGTCTCTATTGACTGATGAACAGTAGGCCATGATTTTTTGTTTTTTCTTTTTCCTGAGAAAACGTCTTGTTTTTGCATTGATATATTTCATTTTAATGAATTTTTCCATAGATGGGTTAGTTCTGTAGTTCCTTATAGAGATTTCCAGTTTTTTTCCTGCCATTATCTGATGATTTTGGTATGTGCTTGTTGGCAGTCTCTTGGATGACGTCCGATAGTGTGTTCCACACTGGGGGGTCAATTTTGAGCTTAACTTCATTTAAGTATCAGTCCAGTTTGCCTTGTGGTATTTTCTTCTTGGTATGTTGCTACCTATGAAGTTTGTTGAGGGGTGTTGCCTTGCTCTGACCTGAGACTGATTCTTACCAAGGGTCTGCGCACACAAAGGATTGGTTAGTTAGGACACTCAAAACTCGTTGGTGCTCGTAGGAAATCGTGCACAAGAATGGTTTTATTTCAAATTTTTTATTTACTTAATATCAAAATTATCAAATGCCACTCCTATAACTCACTGCTAATAGATGGCGCCACGGCATTGGTGTCCAGAGTAATTAATTTGTGATTTGTGAATAAATCTAATGTCAGAGCAAAAATTAATAGTTCGAAAAACGTCCCTACTCCCGACCACAGAATATGAACCGATTGAATCAACATTGGATAGTTCAGAACGCTTGAACTCTCAAACATCCGAAACATAGGTATTTAATCGGAACACCTGTTCCTAGTTCAAAAACATAGTCCTAAATTTAGTCCCACTTTTATTTTTGCAAAGGCTCATGGGACCGGTAGGCATGAGAAGTCCAGGTCAGGTCTGATCTACCCCATCTGCCCCTGGATAGATACATTAAACTACGTAACAATCTTCATTATGGAACATGGAACATTATCTATCACTGTAGTATTTATATCCATTTGAAAATTGACTTCCATTGAAATGGCAAATGACCGAATCTCGTCGATTTTAAATTCTTCTGATAGCCTTTTAATCATTTTTTTTTCTGGGTAATTTCAATATCATTGTGACTCCTCTTCAAATCCATTCCAAGAAATGTTTTCACTTCATACATTGATTTGACTTTAAATTCCCGAAACAAGTTGTTGGTTTCTTGATTTGATCTTCTGGTCTAATTATCAGAGCATCATTAACAAATAATACTAGGAATATGTTGTCATTCACAAATAAACAATAGTCATATTATGATTTTCGAAAATTTAAACTTGTCATGATTCATTGATTAAATTTCATGTTCCAATATTTCTAACTCCATATAAAGCACTTCTCAATTTTCAATATTTTGCATCTGTATTCAAGTCTTCAGGTGTTTTAATGTACACATCATTTTCTAGGAATCCATTTAGAAATGCAGTAGGAACATCAATCTGATGCAGTTTCCAACGATTCTGAAAAGACACTGATATAAGTAATCTTATTGTAGCTAACCTACACACAGAGGCATAAATGAATTCATCGCTTTCATTATATGGTACTTGGAAACCACTTACAACCAATCTTGCTTTCTTTGTACCATCTTCTTTTATTTTAAAAATCCACTTCGTGTTTGTTTGAAATTCAGGAAGTTCTGCTGGAATCCAGGTTTAAGAGTTTTCATGAGATTTAATTTCCTTCTCTATGGCATCTCTCCACTCTGCAGTTTTACAGGATTCTGCATAACTAAGGCAGGCCGCACATCAAAGAAACATGAACCGTGAAACATAAAACATTTTGCCATAAGTTGTGGTCTAACGCAGCTTGTCGATGAACCTACCCGTATCTCAGAAAGGGGCGAATTTGCAGCGCTTTTAGACTTGTTCCTAACCACAAATCCTGACTCGTACACAATTCAACTAGATGCTCCACTTGGTTCGTCCGATCATAAACTTATAATAACAAAGTGCGAAATGCTCATCCCACCAAGCCAACAACCACTTCCTCGTAAAATGTGGCACTATAAATCGGCAAAATGGAATGACCTAAAACAGTTTTACCTGGATTTTCCATGGCAAGAGGTTTGCTTTAAAACAGCTGATCCCACTATTTGCTGTAATGAAATAACACAAGTAATCTTATCTGGAATGGATGCATATATCCCACATACAACTAAACGTAGAGCTAATGCAAAACCTTGGTTCAACAGCCAGTGTCAAACGGCTGTACAGAAAAAACACAGAGCATATAACCTTTGGAAACGACAACAAACCGCTCAAAACCACACAGAATTTATAGAAGCCAGAAATAGTTGCAAAATTACTATTGAATCCGCTAAAGAAACATACAATCAAAGAATAAAAAACAGGTTGCTGAATTGTCCAAGTAGTTCTAGGTCTTTTTGGTCTCTTGCAAAAGCTGCAAAACTTCACCAAGTTATCCATACCACCACTTACAGATAAAAATAATCACTTAGCCACAACATCAGCGGAAAAAGCCAATATGCTGGCCCAAATGTTTTCCTCCAACTCCAACCTAACAGTGCCAAACGGAAAAACTCCACCGTTCATTGAAAGGGTTTCCCATAGTATGCCAGAGGTACCCTTTTGTCACAGAGAAATACGAAAATCCCTTAAAAAGCTGGATACAAACAAAGCAATGGGTCCGGATGGCATTCCCGCAATAGTACTCAAAAATTGCGCCAACGAACTCACCCCAACTTTCGCAAAATTATTCAATTTGTCTTACAGGCAAGGAGTATATCCATCATCATGGAAGTCTGCCGCAGTACAACCCATTCCAAAGAAAGGAAAAAAGACAGATCCGTTAAACTATAGACCAATTGCTCTACTTCCGGTGATATCAAAAGTAATGGAAAGAGTTGTGAACAATCACCTAACCAAGTACTTGGAAAAGTACAAAATTATCAACGATAAGCAATACGGATTTCGAAAATATAGGTCAACTGGCGATTTACTTACATACGTCACTCACTTATAGCAAAAAGCGATTGAGTTGCGGGGTGAAACAAGAACAATTGTCTTAGATATATCTAGAGCATTCGACAAAGTTTGGCATGAAAATCTGCTCAACAAGCTCAAAGCAATGGGATTATCGCCGAAACTTTGCACTTGGTTTGAAAGTTACCTAAAGGACTGATCCATTTATGTTGCACTGGATGGCCAGAACTCCAACTCTTACCAAATAAATGCTGGTGTGCCACAGGGAGCAATCCTTTCGCCAACTCTTTTTCTGATTTACATAAATGACCTCATAGATAAAACAGTAAATTCACTTTATTGCTTTGCAGACGATGGCAATGTAGTCTCCTCACTCATACCACCCACAGGTCTTTCCGCACGTGAATTCCATCATCTTAGACTAACTCAAATATCGCAGATAAATAACGACCTGGAGATAATAGAGGACTGGGGTAACAAAAACCTTGTACAGTTCAACGCGCAGAAAACCCAAGCAGCTGTGTTTTCAAAAAAGACCAGCACCGGTGAGCCAAACATCATGCTATCTGGAAGTGCTGTCACATTACAGAGTCAGTTGAACATCTTGGGGGTTACTGCAGAGACCAACATGTCTTGGCACAGTCACGTGGCAGATATTGCTAAAAGGGCGTCCCAAAAGCTGGGGGTGCTATTTCGTACAAGACATCTGTACACACCAAGCCAATTGCTGACACTCTACAAAGCCCAGATTCGACCAACTATGGAGTACTGCTCACATATATGGAGTGCAGCACCCAAACATACCTTAATGCTTTTGAACACCGTGCAAAAACGAGCTATCAAGCTGATCAATGACCCCGCACTTACTCGTAACTTGGAAGGTCTCGAACATCGCAGATCTGTGGGCGATTTATCTCTCTTCTACAGGTACTATCACGGAAAATGCTCTGAAGAGTTGGCACGTATGATTCCACCGAGAGTAGCGCCTACCAGGCGAACCCGTCAAACAGACGGTAACCATGAATTTACTGTCAAACTAGAGGCACCAAGAACCTCATTATATCAGAATTCATATCTCTGCAGAACAGCATCGCTGTGGAATAAACTCCCTGCGACGGTTTTCCCTGCAGGTTACAACCTGAACCGTTTCAAGACCAACATACACCGACATTTCCGCGCACTTGCCGCTTCTCGAGCGTGATAGGACATTTCCTTGCGAGTGCGCATATCCGTAAAAAGAAAAAAAAAAAAACTTAAGGCAGGCCGCACATCAAAGAAACATGAAACGTGAAACGTAAAACATGAAACATAAAACATGAAACAATAAATTACGGAAAGCGAAACCGTTTCTTTCTTGAATACTAATTAAAGAAACAAGAATAATGTTTGCAAAGTCTTTTGGTAGTGTAGTGAAAGGTAGAGGGTAGCACACAATGGAAAGTGATGACGAGCAACAATAACTGCTGTTGGAAAAGGA
The DNA here is from genome assembly GCA_917834065.1 of Ceutorhynchus assimilis. NCBI lineage: Eukaryota > Metazoa > Arthropoda > Insecta > Coleoptera > Curculionidae > Ceutorhynchus > Ceutorhynchus assimilis. The sequence goes on from OU892285.1 coordinate 30,551,539, forward strand.
AAGGACGTTACTGGGTAAATTCATACAATAATGTACTTTTTACCGGTTAGACAACGTTTTGCCAGGCTTTTTCTTGCGATTGTCTATTCGAGTACTTCTCCATGTGATATTTATATAATACTCCATATTGCTCCACCACCGAACCGAACACAATATGAAATTTTTGGTCGTTATTTATTTTTTTATGAATGTATTTTTGACCAAAAACCGTGAAACTGAAACAGAAAAATAGAACGCGATCTATTTCATGAAACACGTTTCAAGCAATCAAAATGTTTCAGGCGTATGAATCACACTCGTTTCATCAGTGGACGGACTTCTATTTGTTTGTCCTTGTTCTATTTTCATGAAACGTGCTTCACGTTCTATGTTTCATGTTTCACGTTTCATGTTTCTTTGATGTGCGGCCTCCCTTAAACTTAAAACATGAAACAATAAATTACGAAAAGCGGAACCGTTTCTTTCTTGCATACTAATTGAAGAAACAAGAATTATATTTGAAAAGTCGTTTCTGGTAGTGAAGTGTGAAGTATAGAGCGTAGCACACAATGGAAAGTGATGACGAAGTTGGCAGAAAAATAGAACGCAATCTGTTTCATGAACCATGTTTCAAGTACAAAAAATGTTTCACGCGCATGAAACAAATTCGTTTTGTTGGTGGGCGGACTTCTATTTGCCCTATTCTATTTTCATGAAACGTGTTTCACGTTACATGTTTCATGTTTGACGTTTCATGTTTCTTTAATGCGCGACCTCCCTCAAGGCTCATCTGGAGTCGCTGTGAGCAAATAATAGGCACTATATTATATTACATAGTCATCAAGAATTTTGGGTTTGTTGACAGTTCTTTCATGTCTTGTTATAGTCCTATTATTCCATGGCATATGTTTTTCGTTCTAATTACCTACTACTTGAATTTCCATTGCATCCTTGCATATTATTGGTCAACAGTCTCTCTTCTTGTATCTTCCATATAATTTTATTTTTTTCTCTCTTCTCCCTCTTCTCTTTCCTCTTCTTTATCAGGTAAGTAGGTTGGCTGTTTTTCTTTTTTCCTTTGATCCACTTTCTATCCCTATCTTATTTATAACCCTTCTCAAGAGCTACAATTGAGCAAAAGATTCATGCCGATAGCTTTACTGGTTTCCAAAATATGGACCTTTGAAATATTTGAAAATCAAATTTCCATGCATACCCCTTTGAAAAAATTTGAATTTTTAAATTTTTGGATTTTGCAATTTTTGACTTTACCAATCGAAAAAGGAGGTGAAAATTAGTGGAAAAGCATTTACGCAACTTTATTTTTTGGGTTTTAGGGTTTGTAAAAAAATAAAAACCGTTTTTCCACATTTTGGGCCCAGAAAATTTCAATAATCTGACATTGTCTCATAAAATCGCTCATTACTCCGTTATAACTTCATATATTATGATGTTTAATTATATATTTTGAATTAGAATTAAATTATCTTTAAGATATAATAAGATTCAATTCTCTATTTTATATACTTCTGCAGATATTAAGGCTCAAAGTCAAAACTTTGTTTAAAATTTCACAAAAGATTCAAAGCTGATTTTCTCGAAAACGAAGCCCTTGGATTCGGAGTCTCAAATGACCTTTTTTATAGCGCTTCTGAAGAGCTACAATTAAGCAAACGATTTATGCCGATAGCTCCACTGGTTTCCAAAATATGGCCCTTTTAAATATTCGAAAATCAATTTCCCATGCATACCAAACGAAAGAGGAGGTGAAAATTAGTGGAAAAGCATTAACGCAACTTTGTTTTTTGGGTTTTAGAGCTTGTAATAGTTATTTATGTATCAAGGGTACTAAGTAGATGATTATGCCCTGAGGGCGATAGTCTTACTAAGCCGAGGGCCTCTGGCCCGAGGGTTCGTAAGTCGCCCGAGGGTATATATATATATATATCTATTAGTACCCGTGGTGCATACAAACTTTTATGTCATACCAGTTGGTTGTGAATAATAAAATACCTGGGAAAAAAAGTGTCACTTCGCAAATTGTCCTCAGTGTGCAAACATCATAATTTTTTGACAAAAATAATATGTTTATCCGCGTACATTTATATTTTGTTAATAAAGAATAAGATAATTGAAAACTGTTTTTTGCGTCTTTATGCCCGCGCGGGCCATAATGTGTACTTTATGCCCGCACGGGCATAAAGTAATGAATTATGTAGATGGTATCTAAGGTATAAAAACACAATAATGTATTGGTATGACATAAAAAAATAAAAATGATTTTTGCAATTTTTGAGCTCAGAAAATTTCAATAATCTGACATTGTCTCACAACATCGCTCATTACTCGGTTATCATTGCAACAAATATGATGTAAAATTATATATTCTGAATCAGAATTAAATTAGCTTTAAGATAGAATAAGATTCAATTCTCTATCTTAAATACTTCTGGAGATATGGAGGCTCAAATTCAAAAATTTGTCTTAAATTTCACAAAAGATTCAAAGCTGATGTTCTCGAAAATGAAGCCCTTGGGTTCGGAGTCTCAAATAACCTCTTATTATTGAGATAAAATTCAGTGAAAATTTCAGCTTTTTATCTATAATAGAAAAAAAGTTATGACCTTCCAAAGTTTTCCAAAATCTAAATCATAAGATGTGCTATATGGGTTTGCAACTGGGTTGCTTATGACCGTGTTTGGGTTGTGCTTCAAGGTAGCTTTTGATAATTATTGTAAAAGGAAATCAGAATTTCCAAATTTATGGCCACAGACACAATGTCACAGTGCACAGAAAAGTTCAAAATTTTCGTTTGCAAATCACAACGATCAATGGAACGCATGCTAAGCATCTGATGCTAAACAAGAAATGGCTGAAAATTGGTTATCGTAACCGTAACATGATAGGTCTGTTCCAATACAGCAGGAAACCGTACAATTTATCGTCATGATTCTGCGCAAACTGTAAAATTTGCGCGTAGAAACCGAAATTCGTTCACTGAATGGTTTCGAAATCGTTCATGGGACGATTTTTGACGTGTTGGAACAGACCTAATGTCAGATCTCAACTTGTCTGGAAATATACTTGTGGCCAAATAAATATGTATTTTAGAGTCCAATAATTTTACTCACCAACTGCAAATGTATTCGAAAACAATGAAAATACCCGGGTATAACAAATGTATTTAAGTAAAAACGCATGAACGCGGGTATTTTGAAAATTACTCAGTACAATAAAAAGTACCGGGTACCTATTTTCTATATTGTTACGCAGTTCAAGTACGAGTACAAGTACGCGATTCAGAAAGTATCTTGGCTTGAGTACCGAGTAACTAAAAATCAAAGGTGGGCACAGTTAATCGAAAAGTTAACTTCGCTAATCGTTAATTCGCTACTTGAAAAGTTAACTTCGATAATCGTTAATCGTTAAATTTTTGAGAATATAACGCAAGTTAAAGTTATCCGTTAAGAGTTAAATCATCGGAAAGTTATACTGATGTTTGAAGCTAATTATAAGTAATAGATAATTAAAATAGAATAGGCTGGGCTAGGGTATCGGTTATAGTATTTTTATTACCTATTTGGTAGTGCCAGTCGTTTTAGTGATTTGTTGGTAATTGATGATGAACAAGGATTGTGTGATTCCAAATGGGTATTAAAAATACTATACCTACACTCTTAGGCCGGCTTCTCATGAGCGTAAACTTGATATAACTGGCGCAAATGCTGAATACGTGAATTTTGGCGCAACATTCACATGGAGTGGAGAATTTACGCCGCCGCGTATGTCAAAATTATATTTTTTTCCTAAATTTTGAAATATTTCTTTGAATTTTGATTGTACAAATTTGTATTTGTTTTTGCTTTAGTTCCAAATAGTTACAAATATGGACAGTAAATCTTAAAAATCAAGAAAACGAAACGGTTGCAACCTTAACCTCTAAAAACGCTGAATTTTTAGGCGAAAAGTTGAATTTTGCTCAACTTTTGGCGTATCTGCGGCAGAGTGTCAGCGTATCCCAGAGATGCGTATCCAATATGGCGGGATTTTGACCAATCAGAATTTTGCATTCAGGTACGCTGTCACGCCATAAATGTCAAATTACGCTCATGAGAAGCCGCTCTTACACAGGTGAATGTGAATAAAACAAAAAGTATCTAGATCTAAAAAGCACTTTTTCCAATTTTGGTAGCTGATTTATTTACCATTCACCTCTGCAAGAAAAACGAGCTTATAGAACAATGCAGAGTAGACAACGCCACAGCCCAACGATACGCCTCAGCTCAAAGCCTACCTAACAACAGATCAACTAAGGGCTTGCGCATCGATCTCGCACTGTACGGAATCGGGTTTGGAGTCATTCCAGAACAGTTCCAAACTGCGTAGTGTAGCGAACTGAAATTTTTCTACGCCTGTGCGAACTGTCCCGATTGACCTTGACGCGCAATTCAAGCAAACAAAATGACGTCATTTACGAACATAACGGACTAAAGTTAACGGAAGTCCAATGTAACGGAAGTTAAGAAAACCGTTAATATTTTTTTATGTTAACTTAAAAGTTAAATTTAAGCAATTTTTTTAACTTCGTTAATTAACGGATAACGGATTAACGGTTTTCTGCCCAGCTTTGCTAAAAATATACTTAGAATACAAATGAAGAGTACTCGTACCGAACCCTCAAAACCACCCCCTTATATACGTCCTTGGAAAATCGCAAAAAAAACTCACTCAACTCAAAAGCCAATGATAGATATAAGGATCCTCAAGGCTCAAAAATAACATTGAAATCAGATTAAAATTAATTTTGAGTATGGCAAGGGACATCAAACAAAAAAAAATGCAAAGTAAAGGTAATAGAAGATTCCTGACGTATTTGCTTGGGTAATGTATAGAAAATCCAAGCGAAGGTGAGTGATAACAAAGTCTAAATTAGTGATGGTTGAAGGAAATGATGAAATTTTGTAACTTGGTTGTTTTTGTTGGAAAACTCCAGGCACTTATTGATTCGAGGCATTTAATCCAAGAGAATCTTTTTCAACCTAATGAACAACCAGTTAAAAAGGCTATTAGGTACCTATTCTAAAGTCTTCAAAAATTGACTAATGTGTTTAAAACAAACTCACTGAATTTGAGTTCCAGAGCAGAGCAGGGTTCACACTCATATCAGAATGAAAATAAAACACTTTTTCACACCTTCAATCTTAAAAAATCCTGAAAGGATTCCGATTGAATTTTCCTCTTCTGTTCAATTCCCATCAGTTTTTACTTGTCTAAATCTAATAAGTTATGAAGATGATTGTATAAGATCCTTATCAAAATTCAAGGCAAACTAATCCTGAAACAGAAAATACCTCTCAGTCCAATAGTAATTTTTATATCTATAATTAATTTTAAACCTATGTATATAATTATTGTTGAATATTTATTCTCAATTTCACTATTAAATATTAAAACCACCTAAAAGTATAAAACCATCATTCCAGTGATTATTAACTATTAACAATAGCTACTTATGTAGAAACGTTAGTGGGTTATACAAATTTATTTAGTAGCGTTTAACTACTTCTAAATATTCGGTTCTGGTTTCAGGCTTGTATAAAAAGACACGTATGTATTTAGGTGGATATTTCTGGAAAAGACAGCAATAAAAATACAGAAATGCTTTATAGTGTTGGCTTTAACCGACAGAATACAAAAAAGGAAAAATGCGATAAAGTGTCTGCACTTTACTCAATACCTGAAGGGAATAAGAAGTCATAAGTATGTGGTTTGAAATAATGCTATCAGCTGCAAAAAGACTTGATTCTTTACCACAAACTTAAGTGTATATTATATGATACATAGTAAAAAAACCAATCAATTATTTACACATTACATTTATCTATCTTTTACGATTCAAATATTCTAATCTACGCCCAAATTTTCTCTTCAAGAAACCATATCAAGTACCGCGAAATCGCTATGAATCATACATATACAAAACATACGGGCGATTTATCTAATCTCACATTACGTATTCAGTTTTGACTGGTACACACAACACGCTCCACACAAAACAGCTCTTTAACAGTGGTTTTTTAAGTGATAAAAATATTGAGGTAAGCAGGCAAAATTCTAGATTAAAAACCCCTCAAAAAGTGCATGCAATAAGCTTAATTAAATCCAAGTTTTAACCTCAAAAATAAAATCTTTTGTTTCAAATAAGTATCGGCCGTTCCCAAGCCACAATAATTAAAATGTTATCAGCTTGTTTATAATTAGGTTCATTAACAAGGCTCGCAAGTAAGTGGGTTAGTCATTCATTTAGCTTGTATTTCCAGGATGGGACTCAGTAATAGTACGCCTCAACGTAGCCGAAAAACTTCAAGTTCCAGTTTCCGAAGACAATCGTCGATTCTTTCTGAGTTATCCAAGAAAGTGGACGAAAAAGAATGTGTATTTATTGCAATGCAAGCTGAAATCGATAAGGCCATTATTGAACACAATAAATCTGTTATGATGTCGTTGGCTTCAGAAATTGCAGCTCACATTATGGATTTGAATCAGCTGAGGCAAGTGGACTTACCTGCTTCAGAGCGTAACAGAAGCCAAAGGGTTTTGTATAATTTTGAATTATCTTTGGCCAAATTGAAATCAATATTAAATTCTGATACTGGACTCAGGAAAAATGCCCAATTTTTTGCTGCTGAGCCTGATATTGTTAGCAATTTGATAAGATTTGATGATAGCAGATGCTCGACATTAACACCTTTACCTGAATATGAAGCTCCAGTTGATAATTTAGTATCAGAATTAACAGTTTACAATGAGCCTGTTTTAAGTATTGAAGACATAGTTAATTCCGTTGAAAGAGAATTAGATGTACTTAAAGACCAATTGGAAAGACCTACTGAAGATATCAATGAATACTATCAAATGGATAAAGGAGTTTTCTTTTTGCAGGTGCGTCTTAAGAATACTGAAATATCTAGTGAGTTAGCATTGAATGACAAAAAAAATTCATTGCTTGAAGAGCTAACAGAATTTAGAGCTATTTTGAATCAAAAATCTAACGAGCTAGAAGAGCAAAGACAATTAACACAGGAAGTGAATACTTTAGAGCTTTTAGTTGATAGTGCTGCTACTGAAGCAGAACTTAAAGGCATCAAAGCAAAAGCTTTAATGTTTCAAGAAACTATTGCAAAAAGCTCTTGGGATAAGAATAAAAAAATTCAACTATTACAAAAATTGAAAGCTATTTTGAATTACCCAACTAGCTCAACATCAAACGAGCACTTATATGGAAACCTAGACTCTTTACAAAAAGATTTGGAAGAATTGAGGCATCAAGAAGAATTGGACAGTATACAATCTATCGATAAGGTTTTAGAACAAGAAAATGAAGATGTGTATGGTAACCTTGAAATTATAAGACAAACACAAAGAGGTACAGTATACGCAAATGCTGACATAGTTAGGCAATCGTTTGAAGAATCGAAACCTCAAGAAGTCATTCACAAACGTCCTCTACCACTACCAAGAAACTACGACGATAAAATAATTAACGACTTACCAAAACATTGGCAAAGATTGAATGAAATATATGATAGCGAAATTATCACTGAGGCTAATGAGGCCGAAGTTGCAGAAATCCGAAAACAAGCCGAAGTTGCTAGGAATTTGTTTGAGAGGAAAATCAGGAGAATAATTGAAAAAAGTGAGGAAAGTGTTGAGCTCTAACAATATTTTAATCGTATATTGTAATCTATAGATTTTATAAGTAATTTGTGATATAAATAAATATTTGTTTGTATGAATTATTTACCAAAAAACCCTGCCGATGATAACACAATCTTATCAAAAACTAAACACGATAATATTTTTATTTATCATAATATTCACCCACAGTCATTTGTAGGCATTAGATATAATGGATTTTTACAAAAAAATAGTAAAAACCAAAGACGTTAATAGTGTTTTAAGTGAAAAAGAATATAAATGTGTCAGCTTGCAAGCGATATCGACAGAGGCAATTAAAGAGAACAATAAGAAAACCCTCAAGGATTTAGTGGAAGAAATCAATGGGCATTTGACGGATTTGCAGGCAATTTACAACGACATTAAAGAGCCTAGGAACAAAGAAAAATGCGACAAACTAATAAAGCAATACCAAGAATGTCTCGTGAAAATTGTCAACAACAAATTTTCAGATGTTGTTATAACAATAACAAGGCAATTGAACAATTGGGAAGCTTTAACAAATGAAGCTATAAGAGAAAACAATTTGGAAGAACTCAATGAGCTGGTGGACAGGATGGAGAGAAATTTCGAAGTGATGAAGGAGATACCTGAAGTCAAACGGGCAAGGAGCATGGAGAATGGAGACGAGAAAATTTTGGAGATTATTAATAAATATAAAGCGCAGCTGAATAAGGCAATGGGTCATATTATTGCTCAGAAAAGGATTATAAGTGGGCCTGTACTTTTACAGGAGAAATTAGTTGAAGGTAAGTGTTTTGAATAATTAAGTGAATAGGTATAAGTAGTTGGCGATTTCTGAAGTTAAAAAGGTAAGTATAATGATGAATCATCGCTTGCAAAGGTTGTTTTTTTTTTAAATCTTATTAATGCTGATGAATCATTATAGTACTTGCTTTTTCATAGTTGATAGATGGTGCTTACCAATGCCATATTAATACAGTGAATGCCATGATTTTGTGTTCCTATTAGGTATTTAATTATTCGCTTAACTGCATTCCAATGGTCTGAGTTTGGACAATTTAGGAATCTACTTGCCACTTTTATCGCACGGGAAATATCTGGCCTTGTAACAGTGGCTAGAAACATCAGAGAGCCCACTGCTTGCCTGCATGGTACTTCACCATCAAATATTGTGGTTGGAGCATAAATCTCATATTATAATCTATGTCCTCCTTGTGTGCATATCCTTTAGCACATAGTCTTGCCTTGTTTCTTGAGATTGTGTCATCTTGATTTCTTTTAACTCGAAAAACCCACCTCGACTCTAATATGTATTTCTTATTTTCTGGAGTTTTTACCATTATCCATGTGTTGTTCTTAAACAAAGCATTATACTCTTCATTGATCGCCTCTATCCATTTGTCATTTTCTTTGCTTTTCATGGCATGATCATAGGTGTCATGAAATCTGGCAGCATACAAACATTTCTCTATGGTCTAAGATCTGGCATTTCACCGTTCTCTCCAACATGCTCATAATTTTCCTCTTGCTTGATTTCTTCCACTTCTTGTCTCGCTTCTTATTCAACCTGATTTCCAACTTCACTTCCACTTAAATCAGTGACGTCATCATTATTGAGCTCTATTTTCACTGTGTTTGGCTTCAAACCACTTTGCCTTTTTTCACTAAAGACCACATTTCTCTGGTTATGAGATTAAAAAGTCTATAGCTCGTAGAATAACATATTATCCAATGAACATAAGTTTTTGGCTTTTTGTGTCCAGTTTTCTACGCTTTTCATCTGGCACATGCGCGTATGTATCACAGCCAAACATTTTCAAATGATCAAGTGTTGGTTTTTGTCCACACCACATTTCGTATGGAGGTTTACCTGGGAAGTCTCATTTTCGGAAATCTCGCATGATCTCGTCTCGTTTTCGAGACGATACTCGGACAAGACGAGACGAGATTTTTATTGGTCTCATCTCGAGTTTCGTGTGTCGTGCGAGAGTCTCGCAGCTAAATATTTCTACGTGCAGACAAAGTTCACAGAATATAAGTATACAGGGTGATTTATGTAGCCCGTGCATTAGCTTGCAAATGAAATAATTAATCCACCTGCAAACTGGAAAACTTCTAATGCACGGGCTACGTAAATCACGGTGTATACCTACAGCCGAACTGGAAACCGTTATCCGCCTACCCCCAATCAACTATATACTAAACGCAACTGGAACGGCAACGAAGCACAAAATTATGAAACCCTTTTGGTTTTGTAAACCCATCCCTGTCTGATTCACGCAGTATACGCATGACATAAGACAAGGACTACAATTTGTTTTTCTTGAAAAAAAAAGCAACTTTATCAACGGCGTGTGAATAAGTCGCTGTTCCAGTTGCGTTTAGTACCTATATGATTCATTTCCATCCCTTTCTCTTAGAACGCTTTTGGGTTTGGGAATCACGACCCATCGTATAACTTTCCGAAAACAAATGAAAATAACCTCAATTTTCCAAGCCCCCCATTATTTTGGAGCATGAAACACCGGAAGGTGGCAGTAGGTGCATAAGGGGACAGGCGATAACATTATAGCCAGTGGGTATAGTATTTTAAACCCCATCCTTATTTAACAATCATGAGTCAGATGAAACAAAAAATTACCAACAAATCACTAAAACGACTGGAACCTACTTCCAAATAGGTATTAGAAATACTATAAGTATCCCGTACTGGAACAAGATTATGCGTGACGAGATTTCGATACATTTGCTAGACTGTCGTACACGAGGAAAGACTCGAGACTGCGAGACAAGACTCGTGACAAGCCTTCTTATTTCATCGACGAGACGACACAAGACTTTATGAAATTTTCGTCTCATGGGTCCCACGGGTATCACTAACTGCCTCAGCCGACAAGTATTTTGCAGCACCAGCACCTGACTGGTGTAACATTGACCATGAAATTTCAACAATTGTCCGATTGTCTCTTTCCGCGCGACCATTTTGTTGAGGGAGGTACCACGCAGTTACCGCATGTTCTATACCTTTTTTTCTTAAGTAACATTTGAAGTCATTGTTGTTGAGGTACTCGGTACCACTGTCAGTATGCAAAACTTTTACCAAATGTCCAAATTTTGTTTTAATTTCTCCTTTAAAACTCTTAAAGCACTCATAAACGTCCTATTTGTGCTTGATAAAGCATGCTACACCATAACCACTTTCTTCATCTTTAAAAGTTACAAAGTATCTCATTCCTTGTACCCAAGGAGTTATAATAGGCTCGCGCACATCACAGTCACCGACCTCAGCTAGTTTCACATGTTTTTGATTCTTTTTAAAGGGCAGTTCATGCTGCTCACCCATTAAGCAAGACTCGCAGAAAAAGTTCCCAACATCACTGAACTTCACCTGGAACCAAATCCTTCTTGATTATTTCCTTGAGATATTTCACATTAACATAACCACATGGACGCTGTGGTTATTTCAAATTGACAGAAACTGTTAACTTTGCAGTGTAGATCATGGTTCTGAATAGTATTGTTATACGTATTGCTCGAGTCTTTCACAGCTGTTGCTACAAGGTTCGAACCTTCAAAAACCTTCGCCTTTTTTTCAAATTTAACAACTTTCATTTTCCAATCTATCAAAAAACAAATTCTCATGAAGCTGTGGTATGTATAATAGGTACATTTTTAATTGTTGAACCATACCACTTACCATGAATCAGCTTTTGTATTTTTATGGCACCTTTTCCTTCTACCGACAGGTGTTGGTCATTTTTAAGTGCCACTCTTGACTTAAAGTTACCATCTAACGTCTGAAAGAAGTCTAGCCTATAATATGTCATATGAGCAGAGGCACCACTGTTCATGATCCATGATTCATTCTCAAAAATAACACTGTTTGCTCCAACTTCAACATTGAACGCTGTCTCGTTTTTGTCATTTTTGGAATCTTCTCGTTTTCTGGGGTTTTCATCTTGCTTCTTTCTTTTTTCTTTGTAGTATTTTGAGATATGGCCTCTTTTTCTACAATTATAACATAGTGGACTTAGCCTATATGTCATATAAGCAGAGGCACCACTGTCCACGATCGAAGTTTCATTCTCAAAAATAACACTGTTTGCTTCAACTTCAACATTGAACGCTGTCTCATTTTTGTCATTTTTGGGATTTTCTCGCTTTCTGGGGTTTTCATCTTGCTTTTTTTCCTTTTCTTTGCAGTATCTTGAGATATGGCCTCTCTTTCTTCAATTTTAACATCCTCGGTTTCTCATTTTCTTGCTTTTTCCTATTAGAGGACATTGCTGCAAACGCTCGGTTTCCTCGTAATTCTGGAAGTTAGCCTCTTCATCCAGAAGTCGAGTCTTTAAATTATCAATAATGACAATCATGCTTGCCTTAATAGGCAAGGTAATCAATATTTTCGAATGTAATACCACAAGAGGTTTCGGGATTACCGGATAATACTTTTACCTGTCACGAAACGCGTTACGCTCCGAAGGAGGAGTGGTGTTGCTGGTAATGCGTTGAGTGTTAGGTAAAAGTATTAGGTAATCCTGAAGCATCGAGTGGTATTCAAAAGGTTATACAACGAACTAAACTTAAATACTTTAAAATTTGAAAAACTCTCTATAATAGAATTTGCTATAAATGCCACCAAGCGCGATAATCCCAAAAGGCTTATCACTTATTAAGCCTCTCGTGTCATATGGGAATAATGTACAGTGAGTTGTATATTCACCATAATTGCTATATTACTTATGTCGTCACCTGCATTAATTATTTGTTTCGCAAGATTCTGTATCTTCGAGACCTGCTGTGCTATAGTATCATTTGTAGCCATCTTATATTGGTGAAAATGCTCGTGATGTATCATCTTATTTGACTCTGACTTCAGTTCAAAGATTGACTCTAACGTAGACAAAGACATAACATCTTTTGCATTTTCACAAGTTTCTATCAATGTTATTTGATCAATGTTCATGGCTGCGGTTAGTGTTAGTACAAACATAGCTTGAGCATCTTTTTTACACCATATTGTAAGCTCATCTGTTCAGGAGTTGTTAGGCCTAGGAAGAGTCACATCTATTACCCCATTGCCTTCAAGGCACATTTCATCTGAAATTTCCATTGCCTAAAGTTGGTTGCATCACTACATATTTCTTAATATAACAACTTATCAATCTAATATACATGGCGACTGGAACGACGTAAAAACAGGCATTTTTGTAATAGTTTGTGTAGAAATACTTGGGTTGTACTCCTTTAGATTTGTCTAAAATGTTTTTGTTACAATCGCCAAGAGCATCGGGCTCATTTATGCTAGACCTTTGAATTTTATTAAATTCAGTCACAACCTGGAGTTCCTCATACCCTATCTCAATTTCATTGAAAGAACACGGTTCTATATTTGAAAAATCGTTATTTTTGATAGGGCTTTCTCTAATTTTGTTATTACTTACAATAATTATCCTTCAGATCAACAACATGCACCAATGTATTTTTACCATTTGACTTTACTAAATAGGTGTAATGAGAAATTTGCACATTTTTTTTTAATTCTCTTATTTAGGTAATTGTAAAAAGTTACTTGCCATATAAATTTTGAATTTTGAACCAATAATTTTTCTTTAAAAAAATATAGAAATTCAAAATAACTCTCTTTGCGCCAAAACGCAGTCGTAAATCAGTGACGTTTCAAGACGATATCTGTCAAAACAAGTCTCTGTGCTCCCTGTTTTACCCATTGTGTTTTATGTCCGTCTCACGTTAACATAACCACACTTTTGTTTGCTTATCGTTCCATGACGTCATAATAATTTGACAGCGTTTTCTTGCCCTTTGTTATATTCAATATTTGAATAATTAATTATTTATCACTGGTTCAGTATAAAGAGGATTTAATAGCTATTTATGTACCAAGGGGATTATGTAGATTATAATGCCCGAAGGCGAAACTAGCTCGAGGGCCTCTGGCCCGAGGAATACATTTCGCCTGAAGGGATCATAACGCTCGCTGGGTTTATAATGCCCTCAGGTTGTTATAGGTATATTAACGTATTTCATTTCCTAGGTATTATGGATCTATGATTGTTAAGTAGAAAATAAATATAGAAATATACTTTTAGATTAGTTTGCTCCACTTTAAATACATAAAATAAATAAAAATTTTATGCAACTTCCTCAGTGCTAACATTTTATAAAATAGTACCTTCAATCCACTTTTCATCTTCACCTTTTTTGTCTTTACATACACAATGTCACCCTTATCAAAACTTATTGCATAGGTATTTAAATCCATCATCATCTGTCAATTTAAAGTTTTGTTTCAGCATTGTTAAACGTGTACGAGGTTTAAGATTAAGAAATAATTCAGTTGGTGTTTTGTTAGTATAACAGTCTGTGGAGTGTTACAATAAGCAAATAAAATGTTATCAAGTTCATGTTGGATAGGAACATTTTTATTTTTCAATACCTAATAGTTTTAATAATGCTTCTTTTAAAATTTGTATTGTTCTTTCCGCAGCCCCACTGGATTTAGTATGGTACGGTGGAGTTTTTACATGGTTAATTCCATGTTTTCTGCAAAATATTTCAAATTTTTCAGAAATAAATTGTGGTCCATTGTCCGAAACAATTTTTTCTGGAATGGGTACCTACCGAAATGAATTACATACCTTCAAAATTTGCTCAGTAGCCTAAAACCATTGCTCGTCACTTACTCCATAATTTTGAACCAGTTTCATCATTTTCTCCATCACTTTCTTCCTCTGTCATTTTGCAAGCCTTCATCAATGTATCACAGCCAAACATTTTCAAATGATCAAGTGTTGGTTTTTGTCCACACCACATTTCGTATGGAGGTTTACCTGGGAAGTGTCATTTTCGGAAATCTCGCATGATCTCGTCTCGTTTTCGAGACGATACTCGGACAAGACGAGACGAGATTTTTATTGGTCTCATCTCGAGTTTCGTGTGTCGTGCGAGAGTCTCGCAGCTAAATATTTCTACGTGCAGACAAAGTTCACAGAATATAAGTATACAGGGTGATTTATGTAGCCCGTGCATTAGCTTGCAAATGAAATAATTAATCCACCTGCAAACCATCTCCATCACTTTCTTCCTCTGTCTTGTGCATAACGTACCGATTTTCCTTTCATTTTGCAAGCCTTCATCAAATATCTTTTTTTTTTCCACGTCTTTTGCATGAATAATCAATATACTTAAACTTTCCATAATGTTTATTGCCACAACATTCCTTAGATTCCTTTGTTTCATCCCGGCTACCCGTTGGTTCACTCTTCAATACCTTCTTTCTGAGTTAAACGGTCTTTTATCATAAAGTTTTTTTCTTGACTTTGTTTTGTATAATTGCATTCTCTAGAATTTCTTTTTGAATTTTTCCATTTCTAAGTCCTGCCACAAGTCTATCCCTCAAGGCTTTTCAAATAATAAATTAACTTTCAAGTCTGGAACAAAAAGCACATCATTCATCTTGAGTCACTGAATTCCGTTCCATGCTTCAACGCATACTTTTCCCACGGCAGATACATTCCCTGTTGAATCGTTGCCCATTTCAACTAACTTTCTAGAGCTTGTGTCCAAACATGTAAACAAACTTTTTTTTGAAGCACATATGGTCACTTGCTCCACTGTCCAGATAACACTCTCTGTACATTGAACATTTCCTACAAAAAAAACAGCAATAATTTCTCTGGCCACCTTGGCCATATTTTATGAATGCATTGGATGGTGGAGTGTTCCCATCAGTCCCATCTGCCTTCTTCTTCTTTTCAATTCAACACTGTTCAACTTCATGACCTTAAATTTTACAAAATAAACACCATTTTCTGATCTTCTTTGTTAATTGTTGAAGTTCTTCCTGATGTGACCAGTTTTGCCACAAGCATAACATTTTGAAATCTTTCCGACTTTGCCTTGTTATTGCCAATGTCTCCTTTTCAATCCGCTTTAGCCTTTCCTCTACTATGATTAACCTGGATGTTAACTCTTTCAAGGTCTGTTGAGTAATCGGTGTTGATTCCCAAGCACTTACAAAATGTTTCAGGTTCTGGTAAAAACATAAGGATTTTAGTAATTACGATTCTGACACATAATTTTTCTCCAGGTTGCTTCAGATTTCCTCTTATTTCCTCTAGTTGGGAAATAAATTTAGCCACCATTCCATTCGTGTATCCCAAACTAAATATCCTCTGTTGCAACAAATGCACATCAACTTGACATTTGGGCTCATAAATAGACAAGTTTCTCCCACATTTCCGCTGCTGTCTGTCCACTCGCTATTGTTGTCAATTGCAGGCTTTGCGAAGACCCTTATTGAGGCAGCTTCATAGAGCATCGTAATTTGAAACTTCCACGTAGCCCAATTCTCACCATTGAACTTCACACCTCAGACCTGATTCATTTTATTGGCTTACTTTCCTGCCTGCGAAGACAATTTTTCTTCAGGAATTGCAACGGATTCCAAACCGTTAAAAAAGTCCCAAACCAAAAAATAATGCTAAGAATTTTTAGATTTGGGTCTATTTCTATCAGAATGACTACTCCTGCGAGTTTGAGCCCATAACCTGATGAACTTGCAGTGGGTATGTAGTCATTGAAGCACTGTTAAACACTCTTCTTGAATCAGGTTTTTATTGGAGAAACTTTGGTAGCAAAAACTAAAGTTCTCAACATCAACTAGAGATAAGATAGCAACAACTGAATGTTATTAATAATTATCAATAGTAATATAACGAGTGTACTACACTAAGAGAAAAGTTAAAGGCCATTTTAAACGATGAGAAGATATAGCTACTACTGCTATGTGTTTGCTTGATATATCACCAGCGAATGAAAACACTGTTTTACTAATAACTCGGTTTAATTCTGGGCACTGAACATACAAATAAATCGAAATACTTTTATTTTCTTAACAACAACACGATATCATAATTGCGCGGCAACAAGCTGACTAGAAGTAAACAACAACCTGGGACAGCTGTCTTCTGTCACGTCACGTCAGACCGCCAGGGTTGTACACAATAGTTGAGCCATCCAGGGTTGAACACAACGGACTCGCGGAACAATGACGCCACATCTACTCCCCTCCCAGTGACGAAGCCACTTGTGGGAGGAACGAAACCTTCTTTTTTGAGTAAGTGCGAAGAGGGCGGTCCATGGTGAAGGATGACGCTGGGTGATTCTCCAGGGTGGATGAAACGGTATCGGGTTTAAGGGTGTAGGCTGGCTTCAGGGCGTCCACAGAGACAGTCTTCTCAACGCCATTGATTCGAATGCTGTACACTCGGTCATTTATTCTCTTGACGACTTCATGCGGGCCAGTGTAGGGCGGTTCGAGCGGGCGACGAACAGAGTCCACTCGGCGGAAGACATGACTGCAAGTTGCGAGGTCCTTGAGGATGAAGCAGCGAGATTTGATATGGTGAGCCGTAGGTGTTGGGCGGACTTTCCTGATGTGGTCCCGGTATTTTTCGAGGAAGACTTGGGGATCAGCTGGGGGTGACTCAGAGGTGAAGAATTCACCAGGTATACGCAGGGGTGTCCCATAAAGGAGCTCCGCTGGTGAGGCATTCAGGTCTTCTTTCAGGCACGTACGCAGACCCAGAAGAACGGTCGGAAGCACTTCCGTCCAGGGCGTGGGTGCTTGACACATAAGGGCTGCCTTCAAAGTCCTATGGAAGCGCTCTACGATGCCATTGGACTGCGGGTGATAGGGCGTGGTGTGGATTACCCGCGCTCCTACAAGGCGTGCAAGAGCCGAAAATAGTGAAGATTCAAATTGCGTGCCCTGGTCAGTTGTGATGGATAGTGGCGTTCCGTAGTTGCAAATCCAATTGACATAGAGAGCAGACGAGACGGTGTCAGCTTCCATGTTCTGGAGGGGTACTGCAACAGGCCATCTAGAAAATCGATCAATTATGGTTAAGCAGTAACGAAATTTGTTGACTGGTGGTAAAATGATGAGGTCTAGGTGAATATGCTCGAATCTGTTGTCAGGTACGGTGATGTGCTGTGGTGCGAGACGATTGTGTCGTTGAATTTTGGATTTTTGACACTGAATGCATTGGCGGGACCACTGGAGGGCGTCCTTCTTGATTCCAGGCCAAACAAATTTTTCTTTGAGGCTTCGAGCAGTGACTCGGCCGCTGGGGTGTGCCAAACCATGCACAACATCAAAAGCTTTGCGTCGGAGACTTGTCGGAATGTAGGGTCTGATGCGATCTGAAGAGATATCAAAGAGGACGTTGGCGTTTTCAATAACAAGCTGTTGCAGATTGAGCGATGATTCTTGTGGCGTATCTTGGTCTTCAAGCTGTGCGGCTTCGATGGCTTTAGGAGACAGTGACGTTGGCATGGAGATAGCGTTAATACGAGACAGGGCGTCAGCAACGGCGTTGTGTTCTCCCTTGACATAGACGATTTCTGTGCTGAATTGTGAAATAAAGTCCAGTTGATGGAGCTGTCTGGGGGATGCGTTTTCAGCGCGCTGAGCAAAGGCGTATACCAGTGGGCGATGATCAGTTTTGATGATGAACTGGCGTCCTTCCAGCTGGTGACGAAAGAACTTTATTGCAGCGAAAATCGCTAGCAGCTCGCGATCGTAGGTGCTGTATCGCGTTTCGGTGGGACTCAACTTGCGGGAAAAAAAACCTATGGGCTTCCAGCAGTCGTCGATCAGCTGTTCAAGTGCAGCTCCAATGGCGAAGTCCGAGGCATCAGTGACGAGTGCGAGACTTGCAGAGGGTGAGATGAAGCTGGTACAAGTCGCTTTGACAATGCTTTCTACACAGTCTTGGTAGGCCTTCTCTGAGCTGGGTGTCCAAGGGATGGGCCGTTTGTCTTTTTTCTTGGCACCCTTCATAAATGCATTGAGAGGGGCTTGAAGTTCAGCGGCCTTTGGAATACAGCGACGGTAATAGTTGAGCATTCCCAAAAACTTACGAAGGTCAGAGATGGTCTCTGGCTTGGGGTAAGAAGCGATGGCTTGGATCTTGGAATCAGGTGGTTTGTATCCGAGCTTGTTGATGGAGTAGCCGAGGTACATAACTTCTGACTTGTTGATTTGGCACTTGCTGAGGTTGATAGTGAGTTTGTTCTCACGCAGTACATTAAAGATTTTGCGTAGATGTTGCAGATGTTCCTCATGGGAATCCGAGAACACTATCAAGTCATCAATGTAGCATGCTGCGAAGTCAATACCACGGAGAAGGTTGTCCATATGACGTTGAAATGTCTGAGTGGCATTGCGCAGGCCTGGAGGCATACCCAGAAACTCAAAAAGCCCAAAAGGAGTAGTTATCGCTGTTTTGGGTATGTCCTCTGGTGCTACAGGAATTTGGTGGTAAGCTCGAACCAGGTCAATGACAGTGAAGACACTTTTCCCATGCAGCCGCTGAAAGATGTCTTCTGGTAGTGGTATGGGGTACCGATCTGGCACAGTCTGGGAATTGAGCCTCCTAAAATCACCTGTGGAACGCCATCCACCTTGCTTTTTCTGGACCATGTGTAGAGGACTGGCCCATGGACTGCTGGAGGGACGGATAACAGCATGATGCAACAGGAGGTCGAAATCCTCTTTAGCAATCTTTAGTTTCTCTGAGTTTAGCCGACGTGGACGGTCATTGACTGGCGGTCCAGTGGTGACTATGTGGTGATGAGTTCCTGTAGGGGCGTCCACTGATGGGGCTGACCTTGGACGGGTGATGTCAATAAACTCTTCCAGCAACTTGCTATAGGGTTGACTGAGTGTAGGAGGTGCATATTCTGCATTATTGACAGTGGAAACAGTATGAAGTTCGGTTTCATGCATTTCAGCAGGAGAAGACAGTGAGGTGAGAGAGTCCAGAAGGCGCTTGTGCTTTAAATCAGGAAGGAG
The DNA here is from genome assembly GCA_917834065.1 of Ceutorhynchus assimilis. Lineage (NCBI taxonomy): Eukaryota > Metazoa > Arthropoda > Insecta > Coleoptera > Curculionidae > Ceutorhynchus > Ceutorhynchus assimilis. The sequence goes on from OU892285.1 coordinate 30,571,100, forward strand.
GCCATGATGTGAAAGCAGGTCGGCACCTATGATTGCTGATTTGACGTCTGCAATGATAAATGCCCACTTGAAGGATCTGCGGAGTCCAAAATTGAGGTTAAGAAAGTGTTGACCATACGTTTTAATAACTGTTGCATTGGCTGCATATAGCATGAGGTCAGCAGGCAGAAGTTTTCGTTGAAAGAAGCTTCTTGGAATCAAGGATACAACGGAACCACTGTCGATAAGGAACTTCATGCCAGTGACCTTGTCTCTGACGTGCAGGCGACTTTCTTTAGATGGGAGGCAGGTGCTGTTGACATTGCTGTCGCTTACCACCTGAACAGGCGACAGCATATTTAGTTTTCCTGGCGCGGAGATGCTAGTGGCAGCTGAGATGTGCAGGGTTGCACACATTTTTGGGCCCGGGCACCGAATTTTCGATGATATCGGCATTCTCCAGAAGTGACAGAACGCTCACGTGGTTGTCGACTGGTAGAGGTGAGACTCTGTCTGATGGCAGAAGTGAGGTCCTTCTGAGCAATGGTTAGTTCTGTGATGGCTTGTCTGAGTTCGTTCAGCTCGGAGGCTACTGAAGAACCATGTCCATGCTGGCGAGAGCTCTGGTTGACGGCCATGACACTGCCACCAGAGATGTTTGTCATGAGCTCATCAGCTGTAGCAGCTAGTTCGTTAAGTGAATTGGCCTTGAAAATTTTCAGCAAGTGCTGAATGCTGACAGGCAGAAGGGCCAGCCATCGTATGCGGAGCACGTTTTCTGTAGCACGATTGCCGGCAAGGGCTCGCATTTCACGAAGCAACTGTGAGGGTTTTCGGTCACCTAGTTCTAGATCAGTGAGCAGTTTGTGCATCTGAGAGTCTTCGGAGGCTGTTAGTCTACTTTGGGCCGAAACTTTTGCTCTCGATTAACGGATTTGATACGTTGTCAAAGTTTTGCATGGGCCAAGGTCTATAAGTATGATGTGGTTAGAGCACAGTCTAACCCCTGATTATTTTTAACGGCTGTCAAATGAGAGCAAAAGTACCGGCACTTATTAGGTTAGACTTGAGATTTTGGTACTTATCTTGAGGTGGTGGAGCCTTCAAGATGTCTGCAACTTCCGTGATTGTGTCCGGGTCCAGTGATTTTACCAATTGATAGTACTTGGTGCTATCGGACTGTATACGGTGGGCTTGAAAGACTGATTCAATCTGCAGGAACCATAGGTCTGGATGAGAACGCCAAAAGGGTGGCAGATTGCAGTTGTAAACTGCGTCAATGGCATAACTCTGCTGCTGGTTGAGCATCATGGGGGCTGGCAACGAATTTACTACTGGTTGGGCATATGCTTGCTGATAGCTCACCGGGTGATTTGTTGGATTAAAATGCACCGCGGGATCAAATGCTGTACTGCCGTGAGGGCCAGAAGGTTGAGGCATAGGAATACTCACTGACGAACTCCTGTCTGGTTGCTGGTTGGTAAAAGAGCTCTTTGCAGCCAATTGCTGATCAGGATCTACTGAGGAGTCGAAATTGCTTTGCATCTTGATTTTTTTAGTAGTCAGACACGTCTTTTAGGTTAGAGGCCGAGTGGTACGCGGAGATATATCACGTCGGGGTCACCAGTTATAGCTACTACTGCTATGTGTTTGCTTGATATATCACCAGCGAATGAAAACACTGTTTTACTAATAACTCGGTTTAATTCTGGGCACTGAACATACAAATAAATCGAAATACTTTTATTTTCTTAACAACAACACGATATCATAATTGCGCGGCAACAAGCTGACTAGAAGTAAACAACAACCTGGGACAGCTGTCTTCTGTCACGTCACGTCAGGCCGCCAGGGTTGTACACAATAGTTGAGCCATCCAGGGTTGAACACAACGGACTCGCGGAACAATGACGCCACAAAGAGCATTGTGAAGCGCCCTCTAGCGGCCATAGTGAAAAGGTGTCCATATTCAGGTTTCGCGTCCCAAAAAAAACCCCAGGTACCAATTTTTAAAGTAATACGTTGAAAAATGTTCATGAATTTTGAAAAATTCAAATTTTATTTTCCAAATTTACCACCCTGTATCTCGGAAACGGAGCAATTTCGGACTGAGGTAAGTTGCTTTAAATCGACTTATTTTGACTTCAGAAATATAAGATTTTGTACAGAGTATATCTGCCTTTAAAATACGACCGGAGCGTTCTTCAGCCCGAATGGCATTCTTTTGAACAAACCGAAAGGTGTGATTGAAGCTGTCTTTTCTCGATCTTCTTATTTGGCTACTGATATTTGCCAATATCCAGATTGCTAATTTATGGTTGACATGGATCTTATTTGTTTGCTTGGTTCTTGGATCTACGCAAATGCTCATTTTGCTATTGGGTTTCGGTAACATGACAACAGGAGCGGCCCATGGGCTTTCACAATCCCTCTATTATGTCTTGTTAATTTCTGCATCTAAAATGTCTTGTATGATTTTGCTAAGTTGGTAGAGTGGTAATTATTTTGAAAAAGTTCCCGGCAGGGTTTTTATGTGGAGGTGTACCACTGAAATTGAAACATTGGGAATGCTATTCTAATAAATTGTTAAACTTATTCTGCTTTTCCAACGACAGGAAAGTTCCTTTATCAGTGCACAGAGAAATTTATGGGTCAACCGGTTCCTATGGCTGCAGCATCCGTAATGATCCGTAATTTCTGGAAAAACACACGTTGTGCCTTTTCAATTTGAAGCCTCTCTCTCTGACGTCAGACAGTCAGACGTCAGAAGAGTATGAAAACAATAGTTGACAGCCGTTGACAGTGGTTTGTTGACAAGACTTTCATACGCGTGGAAATTGGAAACTACTATTTCCTCGGTTTTTTCCTAACAATGGTGATTGTGTTTAGTGTGCCATTTCATGAAAATAATTCCTATTAACCGGCGGACGTGTCTTTCCATAAGTTTCTATCAAATCCTACATTTGTCAAAATTTGGATACAAAATCAGAATGGAAACTCGCAAAAGAAAGGAGAATCCACGGCCCATCAAGTATACAAAGTGATCCACGTTCAAGTTTAGTTTTCGGAAGCTGTTTGCTTTCAAAATAATCCTTTGCCCTCTTCATAGCAAATGAAGCAGTGACTTTCCCCACATTTTTTCCAATTTCAAATTTCAAAACACCCTAATACCTAAAAATGGATGTTTTCATACTATCGTCCATATCTTTTAATTGAAAACATCAATACTTATAAAATCAGCTCGAAGTAATTAGAGTATATTCACAGTTTGTTAACACCGTTCGTTTTTCAATGTAAACTTCTGTTGAAGATACTAATACAATTGTTTGTTACATGAAAGTTTGTACTTTTGACATTATTTGCTTTTCTTTTTTAACAAATAAAATTGACTTCTCAATTCAACTCTTCAAACAATCTTTTTCAGTTTCATTTTGAAAGTCTGCCAACCTTTCTTCAGTCACATTTATAAAGTGGATTATTTCTGTTAAAAACTTTGTCATCTTTGATAAAATTCCTCGAGAGCAAATCTGCAATCAGCATTTCCTTACCTGGTTTGTATTGGACATCCATATCATATTTGAGTAGCTTGACTTCCATTCGTTGTTATCTAGGGGAACTTACCTCAGCAACGCCTATCTTCATTATGGATGTTAGAGGTTCAAAATCTGTATAAACAAGAACATGTCTACCATAAATGTAGTTAGGAAATTTTATGCATGAAAAAGGGATAGCATTAAATTCTTTTTCTATTTGACTGAACCTTGTCTCACAGTTACTAAGTGCACGGGAAGCAAATGCAACGGGTTTGTGATTTTGTAAGAGAACACAGTCAACACTATTTTTACTAGAATCTGTTTTTATGTATATAGGTTCGTTTTCGTCAAAATTAGCTAACACTTGAGGAGAACTGATAAGTTTTTTAATTAAATTAAACGAATCTGAATGAGTCTTTGTACAAAGAAATATAGATTTTTTTAAAAATAAACCGCGCAATTTAGTTGTGATATCTGACAAATTTGGTATGTAATTTCTCAGATAATTAATCATACCCAACAAACATTGTAATTCTTTTTTGTTTTTGGGCTCATCAAGCGACAAAATTGCTTTATTTTCTTCCTCATCCGGTCGCATACCATACTTGTCAAATATGTTACCTTAATATACAACTTCTCATATACTCTGTATTGAATTTTATTTTTTTTTAATTTAACACCAACATTTCTAGCTCTCTCTAGAACTTCACTCAACATTTTGCCATGTAGTACCAAACTATCAGCTGCTATAAGTAAGTCGTCGAATGTCGCCAAAATTATCATTATTTATTTGTTGAAAAAACGCTGGGGCACAATTAAGCCCAAACGGTAAACGTGAAATTCTATAGGCTCCAAAAGGAGTTCCAAAAGAGCAAAGCTTACTTGAATACTTATCAAGCTCAACTTGGTAAAACCCCTCTTTGAAATCCAAAACTGTAAAATATAATTTATTTTTTAATTTAGCACTTATATCAGCTTATGTTGGAATTAAACAAAACTCTCTTTGTAAAGCAAAATTAAGATCATTCGAGTCTAGACAAAGTCTAAGAGATTTATCCTTTTTTTCTACTATGACTAGGTGTTTGAGCCATTCAGTGGGACCTTCGCACCTTGCAATTATTCCAGGATGAACCAAATCATTCAAATATTCTTTTAACAGATCTTTAAGTGACAAAGGAACCCTCCTAGGTGGCCTAGTAATGGGTTAATTTTTTGTAAAACATTCATAGGAATAATCTTTACCTGTGATCCTGTGTCAATCTTATAAACAACATTCTGGCTATCTATTATCACCTTTTCCGTCCATTTATTTCTATCCGTGATTCCATTTAGCATTATCGTTGTCACCGAGTACTCTTCATCCTCTTTGTCTTTCTCATCTTTTAAATCGTCTTCTTTTTCAACAACTTTTCTGACAAACTGTCCATATTGACTACGACACATCTTTACAAAAATTTTTTTACACCTATTACATTTCTTGCCAAAAGCAGGACACTTAACTTGTTGTAATGATGCGTTGGATTGAGCTGTACTGATAAATGAATTAATTAACTCCTGGAACTGCTCATTACTTAAGGTTATAGAGTTCAAGCTTACATCATCTGCTTGGCAAGCATTATGGTATAATACAAATGTGTTTTTTTTTTTCCAGAAAAAACTCTTGAACTTACCGAACCATTACCGGTAGCAAAACCAAACAAAATCGTCCTGAACGAAGTGGAAGAAAGACTCAAACAAATGCGTCAAAAACGTCTAAATCGCTTGAGTACGTTCGTCGATCAGCAAACCAAACTTTCAGAAGACAGAAGCAGGGAAAACGCGCTAAAAACTTCACAGAAAAAGTGCGAAAGCCTGAGTGAACTCGTAGAAAAAGTGGAAAACGAACCTGCAATTAAATCAAACGCCGCACCGTACAAAGCCAATAAGGTCCAGGAAAAAGTTGTAAGGGCGTCTGAACAAACAGTTTTTGCGAAACCCGAGGAAAAAGAAAAGGGAAAAATAATTGAGGCAATAACGCTTCAGGGCGGATTGCGGTCTAACAGTTTTATAAAAGGTAATCCATTTTATGTAAAGTAAATCTTATACGTTTTTTTTTTTAGCAGAAACAATTATTAGCCCTAAAACTAGTAGTAATATTGACCACGCACATCAAAGTTCAAGTGACTACAATAATTTTAGAAAAAGCAGCGTAACCAGAAGTTTTGCGGAGAGGCAAATTGAAAATGCCAGAAATCAAAGTAAGTGGAGGAACAAGCAAAATGAGAAAAAGCTCGCTTTTTTATATAGCTTCAGCGCATTGTATCTACATAAAGAATGCTGATTAATAAACTTTTGTTGTTTTACGTTACTCGAGCGATAATAAAACAAAACAAAAAGTTGGGCTTTTTAATTTCAAACAAAAGTTTTAAAGGCCTCACAAATACGAACTTTTATTTTATTTTAGTGGAAAAACCAAAAGTCAAACAACAAAGTAAGACACCACCAAGGAGTCCGCCGACTCAAATTCGTAAAATATTCAACAGTCTGAACTCTTGCGTGCTCGGAGCAAACGTTCATCAAAAGTCCATAGAAGATTTGCCGAGTGAATATAACAGCCATTTCGAACAGGAGCTTAAAAATGTTAAATTGAAAAGTACTAAATGGAACGATGGAGTGGAGCAAGAACAGTCTACTGGAAGGTATCCTGGTTTCAAGGAAAAAGAACATTTTGGTGAAAGGGTGAGTGAAAGGAATTTCAGATTGGTTTCCATTTCCATTTCCATATTTAGCCGTTTTCTATCCTTAGAATATAGGCCTCTTTCAAATTTGACCATTGTCTTTGGTGTTGCGCAACTCGGTAACAATTTAAGCCTGCAACCTTCTTTATCTCGTCGTAGCATCTTTGTTGGGGTCTTCCAACACTTCTCCTCTCTGCCCAAGGTCCTCAACTAGTGATATACCCGTTCCAGTTTTCTGTATGTCTGGCCACGTGTCCTGCCCATTGCCATTTTAGGGAACCAATTATTTTTATTATGTCGGAGACTTTGGTTCTTTCCCTTATCCATGTATTTGTTTTGTGGTCTCTCAGGAAAATTCCTAAAATTCGTCTTTCAATAGCCCTCTGATGTACTTCCAATTTCAGTTTAATTTTTCTGGTTATTACCCAGGTCTCGCAACCATACATGACAACAGGCAGTATACACTCGTTATAGACTTTTGACCAATGACTTTGAACATTGGAATATTCATGCTGAAGATGTACTTTAATTTGCCGTAAGCCGCCCATCCCAGTCTAATTCTCCTATCAATTTCCATTTCTTGATTTTGTTTGCCCGCTGTTATAGCTTGGCCAAGGTATATGTATGTTTCTGTCTTTATTATTGTGCTGTCATGGATCGGTATTGTTTTGTCTGCAACTGGGTCTTTGTGTAGTTCATGTGTAATCCTACTTTTGCCGCCTCATCCTGTAGTTCTTCCAACATATTTATCAATTCCTGTTTGTCTTTTGCGAATAGTACAATATCGTCGGCAAATCTTAGATTGTGCAGGCGTTCACCGTATGTTCAATCCTTTATTTTTCCATTGTAGCTTTTTAAAAATATCTTCGAGCACTAAAGTGAATAGTTTTGGAGATATAACGTCTCCTTGCCGAATTCCTCTTTTGGCGTTTATTCTGTTAGATGAATCATGAAGTCTTATCGACATTGTCGAAGTCCTATAGATGTTTTCAATGAGGTTTATATAACATTGATCCACTCTGGCATTTCTCCAGGATTTTATTATTGCCCAGATTTCTACTGTGTCGTAGGCTATTCGGAAATCGACAAAAGCCATCCATAGGTTTAAATTATATTTTGTAGCCTTATTGTGTGTAGATTTTCTGTCGTACTATAATGGCTTCGGAATCCAGCCTGTTCCTTTGGTTGGTAAAATTCGAGTTTTCGCTCTAATCTGTTGGTGATTATTCTGGTGAATAATTTATATATTTGTGATAGTAAGCTTATCGGCCGATAGTTTTCGAGATCAGTCGGGTCACCTTTCTTGTAGATCAGAACAACTACAGCATTCTCCCAATCTTTGGGTATATGTTCTTCTGTTAGGCACTTATTGAATAGTTTCACTAGTTCTTGTCTCGTCTTAGTATCGCTTTCCTTGAGCATTTCAGGCAGAATAATGTCTTTTCCTGCCGCTTTACCATTATTCTTTTGGGATAACCCTTTCTCCAGTTCTTCCATATTTATGTCAGGCATTTCTTCTGAGTCTGCATTTACTATTCGTATTTTGTCTTCTCTAGTCCTTGTGTTTACTATTTTAGATTCGTACAGATCTCTATAGAAAGATTCCACAACTTTTAATATCTGTTGTCTGTCTTCTTCTATATTGTTTTTCGCATCTTTTATTTTTGTTATCTCTTTCTTAGGTGTGTTATGTCTTTTAAATATATTTAGTCGTTTGTTCTGTTCTGATAGGGATTGCACCTGTTCCGCTTGATGTTTTAGTATATCCTGTTTCGCCATTTTTCTTGCTGTTTTGTTGGTTTCTGTGTATTCAATAATGTATCTTACCCTCGGTTATCAGTTTTTTCCTTTTCTCTAATAGAAGTTTCGTTTCTATCGACAGTTTGTCCGGCGTTTTCTCTAAGGGCCCTATTATCTGTTCTGCTGTTTCTGTTATAATTTTTGTTATTCTCCTATTGTTATCATCTAATGACTCTTCTGTTTTTCCTGGATTGTTGGAAAAGTTTTTTTTCAGCCTTTGTTTGTATGTTTCCCTTCCTTCTGCTATCCTTTCTCTACTTCCTCTCTTTATCGTTTGTTTCATCTTTCTTTTTCTTTCCATTTTTGTGTTTATGAGCAGTTTGCATCTTACCATCCTGCGATCACTGCCGGTGTTAAATTGATTGACTACATTTACGTCTTGGATTATGTGTTTATGGCGGGAGATTATAAAGTCAATCTCATTTTTGGTTTGTCTATCTGGGCTATTGCATGTCCATTTACATTTCTCTTTCTTTTGGAAGAAAATGTTCATCAGATAGTCTTTCTCTTTCTAGGAAGTTTGCTAACATTCTTCCCCTTTCATTTCTGGTGCCGAGTCCGAACTGTCCTATGTGCGTTTCCATTGGTTCTGCTCCTCTGCCTATTTCTGCATTAAAGTCTCCTCCTAGAATAGTGTGCGTCATTGGGTTCTCTCTTATTGCTCTCGCTATGTCTTCGTATACCGTTTCCACCTCGTCATCTTCATGTGAGGAAGTTGGAACATAGGCTTGTATATATTTTAGCGTTATATTTTTATTTATATTGATTGCGACATAATATATTACTCTGTCAGATAGATATATTATCAGGATTTTCAAGTTTGTCGATAGTTTTTTATTTATTAATATTCCAACTCCTCCATTGTTATCATCATCCTTCCCCCTGTAGAGCATAGTATGCCCGGAATCCAAATGGAGATATTGTTCTTCTTGTTCAGAGTTGGCCAATGATAATTCAATTCGGATCATGAGATTATTGATTCGTTAACTCAGACCATCAAAGAGCTTAATACTGAATTGAATAATAAGTCGAAGCACATTGAAAGGATTGGACGTGAGAGGGAGATGTTTTTGGGGAAAGCGGAATCCTTGGAGAGGCAGTTACTGGACGAAAATGCGCAGTTGAGAAGGAGAATAATAGAGCTTTCCACTAGATCTCATGATCACAAAGCTCAAGAAATACCTAAAGGGTTTACTTCCTTTCATACTCAGACGGGTCCAGTTGTTTTGATAAAAACTAGAGATTCCTGTTGCCAGTCTGATGACCAATACAACACACATAGTGTAGCGAAACCAGGAATAACATTGTTAAGCAATCGGACGAAGTCTTCACTTATTCGAGTCACCTAGGGAAGGAGGATTCACTCATAATCTGCCTAAGTTTTAAGTCTGACTCTGCCGTGATATTAGTAAACTATACTCTCCGGGGAAACATTGTAATGTAATATTTAGCATAACATATGTCCGTAATGTGTCATCACATAAAACCTTTAATATGTTCTCACTTCAGGTATGTTCCTTCCTAAAGAATAATACTGCCTCGCTAAGAACATTTTGCAATGACATTATAAAAGGTAGATTAAGGTTAAGTAATGGTGACCTGTGTCTTCATCTTGTCGATTACGTTACTGCTAGCAATGCTGTCGAAGATAGAATTCCTTTACTTTCCTTGCCAAACGCAAGAAATCATGACCGAAGACTTTTGTCACAATGACCCTAAAAATACTGCAAAACATATCGCAATAAACTTGGACGACGACCTTCAAAGTAGCTTGTTGGAAGTCAATGATGAGGACACGGACCATCATCATTTTTAAGGTTAGGCAATTTTGACGAAAACAGTTAAAACGTATGCCCTATGTCAAATTTGTCACGCCCTATCACAAATTGTGATCAACAAATTTGACCGTAGCTACGGCCCTGGGGCTACGTATAAAAATAGTGGTACTGTAACACTAATAAATAGATCTTTGTATATGGACATGCACTTTGAAGCGTGTACAAGATTTGACTGCCTAGTTCAGGAAAGAGTTTTCAACGGTTCATTCGGATAAGTTCAACATGTCTGTGATCTGCTTGTAAAAATCTCCTAAAACTAGTTTCCATGATTTCCTCGATAGACTTGAGCTATTGCTTTCAAATATTCCCATAAAAAGCCAAATTGTGCTGACGGGTGACCTGAATATTTGTAACAAAATGGCCTAAAAATCCTTTTATTTTGCTTCGTAATACAATTATTTGGTTTCTTTTTCCCAGCGAGATTAAGTCGCTAAATTTCTGACGAAACCATGTCAAGAGCCAAGGGTTATCAGTCGGATCCCAAAACAGTGTCCTGATTGTGCCTTAAAATACGAGTCTCGACTCCTGGTTCCGTGAACAAACCGCATGTTTTGCGACCGATAAGAATCCCAAAAGCGTCATCAAGCTGCCAATATAAATAAGCCTGTGAATCTCCTAGATTAATTCAGTTCTGTAACGAAGTTCTGGTGTTTAGTGTTGACGTCTTTGTGTTGTCTCTCTTTCCTAGACCTAAGATAATGTTTCAATTTCAAGTATTTTAATTTATTCACCATGATTGTTGTTTTCTATCTATTATTTATTTTCTCCCCTAGGTAAAGAACAAAACCATTGGGTTAGCTTCATAACTCAAATCTCTTTTCCATGTATCTTACCCTGAATAACAAGGCCGTTTTGTCATTCCCTTGTCGAGGACGCTCGTGACTTTTACCCACAAAGAATTATAACCTAGTCTTTATTTTCTGTATCTTATAATCTTTAATTTCTCATGTAACTTGTACCATCCAGGAACGCCCTATACTGGACGCTCATTGATTTCACTCCCTATCATTCCAAATCTCCGTATGTATTTGCTTTTCTTTCATTTCCTTACCAAGAATTACCATTTGTTCAATAAACCATTGTTAGAGTTTAGTAAGAAAAACTGATTCTTTTATTTACTTTGGAAAACCCCGAACTAGCATTCCAACTAACTGCGTACAGCTCTACAGCTCAGGTAGCAAGAACCCGCACTGGAAGAGGCAATCTAATCAGATTACTAAAAAGTATCTGTTCAAAGTTACCTAGATTTTCAGTGGGACTTTAAACAAAGTCCCTGGTGGCACGCTACCACAGTACAAAAAGGCCTTTGCCAGTGCTAAAACGTCTCCCTTACCCAACCGTACGCAACCAGGTGGAGGTGGTAACATATTGATTACAACGATAAAACATCTCACGTTATAACAGCTCTAATCTTCTTACATCATTTAATTTAGTAATGCACGTTCACTCCTACACCCGTATCACTGATCACTCCGCCCCCATAATTGATTATACGTCTGCTCCAATTTGGGTTTGCAGGTGGAGAGCCGATCTGTGGATACGGCGATCTCGGATCATAACGCTGTCTATACCGAATCTCAGCATTGCAGGGCGAGGAAAAGAGTTATGAGCAGCACTATAGGACATGCAGACGGGAGTGTGACATACTTGAATAATGGAACTTTATGGGCCATGAAGCAAATAGTCTGAGAGTATTTCTTCGCCAAATTGTTAACAGGCCATTCCCCCTCCGTATATCAAAGCTAAGAATGTAGTTGGAGTACTAAAACCAATAGGATCAAAGAGCTTATGACTTGAAGATAAAATCCCTTGTTTCATTACTTTGAGATGTTTAGGCCATTTTTAAAAAATTTGTAGAGTATTTTGACATTTCTTGCACAAAAAATCTAAAACTGGTTCCATAGGTTCAGTTTCCATGACTGCTTCTTTCTTCTGAAGAGTATTCTCCCACCCTTTAAGATCCATTCTGCCTTCCTTCAAAAGTTCAATACTTTCATGAATAAATTGATTTGAATCTTCTTCTGTGTAGCTACACTTGCAATAACACTGTCTACATAGAAGGCTTCGAGTAGTTTTGAAATGAATGCTGTGAAGTAGGGTGATTCTCCATCTCTAGATTTTTCAAACGCATTTTGCAAATGATAGTCTATCACTGTTCCCAACAATAATGGACTGCACATTACCTCAAATACTACTCTAACATGCTGATCATTGTCGATGAAAACATGTTTTCATACTAGCTATGACCTTGGGATAGTTTCACTGGTGGCAGGGTAACTGTTGACTAACTGCTGGAATCATAGATTGTACCAAATACTGGAATTTGCCTTCTTCCTTCAGATCACCTCCAAACTTTTTGGGTTCAATCCAAGGTAGCTTTAACTAATTTTTATAAAACGAAGACGAGGGGTCAACCACGATGCTTACAATTATTTTCATATTTGGCAATCAATGAATCTCATGTATTCCCATCCCAAGAATTGCGACTAATTGTCAATGATTTTCAGACATTTTTGTATGATTACCAGGTGATTTCCATTTTTTCTGGGGATTCCTATACCATTTCCAATTGATTACCTGATCTCCTCAATGATTTCCTACAATTATTTGATTTCCACTGAAAAATTGGCAACTTCTGTATTATCAACTTTTTCAAAAGTTAGCAACTTTTATTTTCATTCACTAACCCACACCGATTTTGTTGTAGGTATAAATAGTTGTTGAGCTCTAGATACCATTGCATGTTTATAGTGCATAATATATGGATCTAAAATAATGGATATTTCTTTGATTTCACTAGGATGTTCATTTGGATCAGAGACTCATGTTTTCATTTTAATGATCTACAACATTGTCATATTTTAGGTTTGGTATCACAGAAATCACAAACCAGTCAGAGCGAATTTCATTGGTTGAAAACAGTCAGAAAACTGGTTGTTGGCGATTTTTACCAATCAAAAACGCTCCGATTGGTTTGTGATTTCTGTGAGAACCGACCTAATCTTCATCTCGTTCTTCTTCTTCTTCAAGTTTTAAACTCGTCGTAGTCTCGGGTTCAGTTATTGGGAAACTCGTTGGGGTATCAAATTCATTCCAAATTGTCTAGCACTAGCTCCAACCGACATGAGAACCTTTCCAGAACCAGTAACTTCCAGTTGCCTACCTATTTTTCAATAAGTTGAAGGTTTATCCTACTTGACGAATGGATTGATCGACTGAAAATCACCGTTCTAGAACGTTTCTTATGTCGATTGGAACAGACCTAATGTTGCCTAAAACTTAGTTTAAAGGCAAATACACAACTGACCGGTACGCTGTATCGTTTAAAATGTATGATATGCAATTTCTGGGTTAGAATGAGATTTCCAATGATTACCACATGATTCTCGGCGATTGCCAATGGATTCTTATGTTCAGGAACACTTTATCCGTTAGGACAATTAGGTCATGTCCTACGGGCCACTAGAGGATGGAAGGCCAATTGCTGGCCTTTAATTTATAATATAAAATATAAAAGCCCACTATAATGAAAATATCGACTTGTTTAGTAGCAGGACTAGCATATATTTCAATACGCTTTAATTATTATGATTCACACTGCACAGGCACATTTGGTTTGGCCAAAGTGCACTGCCTTACGTCACGATGCTCTGGAAACGCTCCGCTCGCTCCATTGAGCATCAATCCGGAACACGCCCTAAAGTCTTTGAAATGAAAATTTCTTTGAACTTTTTCTGGAGCACCCCAGGGACTTGAGCAGTGTCTTAAGGGTCCAGTGAACCACAAAGTGCCTTGTTGTTGTTGAGCTTGTAGGACACGCACAGGCAAAGTGGTACGAATTTTCCTCAGAGTTGCAAACCTTTTCGCATATTTTCCTTGCTCATGGATTTGATCCCAACTCATGCAGCTGTTTTTCCGAAGTACCAAGTACCCATCAGTATACTTAGTCTGCACCAGTATACATATTATGTGGTGATTGGTAGGCTGGGAACTCAATGCCATCATTTTCTTTTAGCACATTCCTACCATATAGCATGTTCTGTGACCATTCTTGTTCCATCATTCTGTAGTACCTTTTTTTGATTATACCGAATACTAATTGGCAACATTTTTTGTCTTTATATTCTGCCAAATCGTATGAATGATTTTATTTAACCCCATAAAAAAGAACAATCACTCATGAAAGGCCATACCTATGTTATTCCCATGGAGTCTTAGGAGATTCCTAGCGCGATTACTAACGATTACTAGGTTATTCCCAGGGACTCTCAAGGGATTTCCATGTATTCCTGATTGATTCCTGTGTGATTTCCAAACAAAATGTACAATGATTTCTACTAGTGGTTTACCCCTCGGACGAAGACTAGTAGAAGAAATAGAACGAGCTTCACTACTACTCAGATGTTCGACTTGGATCTTCAATTTATGATATTTGCAAGACATTTCATTAACCAGTTGTGTCTCAGCAATAAACAACTCAGTTCAGTACTTTGATCAGAAGATACCATTTAAATCAAATAAAAGCTGACTTAATTCACTAATATTTGTCATCTGTTCATCCAGTATTCGTATATTCAACATGTCACATCTATCTTCTACAAGCATCTCAAAAAGGTCGGTATACACACACGTTATTTCGCGCGGTTTATTGTGGCATGTACTATCATGTAGGTAGGTACTTGAGTACTGACGCCATATTCCAGATGAAAGCATGTCTGAAATCTCTTCCCATTATATCATTGTCTAGCAAATTGTCCATATTTGATAACTGATTGGTCCTGCCTCTTGATTCCCAGACACAGGAGTGCGGCATTATCAAATTTAATTGTATTGAGATATATAACGAGATCATGCCAATGTTCAGTTGGACACCCAAGAACCTTTAAAGAGCGCAAATGTTGTAGTGTTTCGTCTAAAATGTTTCTGAGACCATGATAGGTCTCTTTAGGAAGGGAGGGAATATGAACCAACAGTGATTTGTTTTCATATCGTTCAATAAGGAGTTGCCAGGCCATGTCATAATTAGTGTCACAAATCTGTTATGATTTAATAGTATCAGCAGCAGTTCCTTTGTAATGAAAAGCGCCATGAAACTTCTGCACTTTGGAAATACTGGATGGATACTTGAATTAAAACTGTCATGAAAGAAAAGCTATTGATCAAAAGATCCATCAAATGTTGGTAAATTGAGTGGAGGTAATTGGACATTAGAAGTTTTTACTGTTCCTGAACTGCCAATACTGCCTGATGCATTATCCTGACAATCAACTGTCTCATGGGCATCCAAAAATGCTTTAACTTCAGAGGTGATAGAGTAAAATTCATCCTCAATAATACATTATTTGAAACAGTGATAATAATGTTCCAACAATTAGAAAAGAGAAGGTCTTGATTCTGTATTACCTATATTCTTATTTTTCAGGAACTTCCCAAAGCCCAAGAGCCCATACCAGTTTTGCCACCAAGAGTACCATTAGAAAAATCTACAGCAACTTCTATAATTGGCCAAAAGGACTCAAACATTCATAAAATCCCTATTGAAAAAAGTGCATCTCAAAGTAAATAATCAAATTATCATATGACTTATTAATAACATATTATTTTAGGTCAAATAGCATCGTCATCTGAAAAAAACTTATCATGGAGAAAGTCTCTAGATTGTGATGCAATCATTAGACCACAAAAACCCTTGGAAAATGTTACCATTACAGTAAAACGAGACAGTAGCAGTTTACCAGCCTCAGAAAAATATCCATTTACCACCTTCAAATCCAACCTAAACGAAAATAATGCATTTGAAACCCCTTTGTATGCAATTGTCAATACCAAAGAAGATATAGAATCAGCCATTGAAGAAAGCAAACGCAAAATCCGTAAACTTTCAAACGACAGCAACAGGTTTATAGTTTTAGAACCAATGATTGCTAAGCTAGAGTTCGCTATAAGAACTTTCAAAGGGCTCAAAAGGGACGACGACTATTATTGGCTCGATAAATTATTGTCAAAGTATTACGTTAAAGTTGACGAAGTAACTGCAAGCACGGCTTTCGATGAAATCGAAAAACAAAATTTGCTGGAAAGATTGAAAAAGGCCAGCAAGGATCTTGAAAAGAGGGCGAATAAAAACGAAGTTATTTTGAAAATTGTTCTTGAAGAACAAGTGATAATGATAGGAATGAAATATGGGCTGTGTAGATAAAATACTTAAAAAATATAGATTAGATACGCACATCAAGGATTTTTCATTGAATTATTGTAACAAAAACACAATTAAATTTAATTATTATTATTGTCATATGGTATATTTACTTTTTGTATTTTTATTATAAATTCTGGCCTGGTAATATCGTAGAGTTTTTCGCGAATTAAACCTGACGGTTAACTATTTTAAAATATCAGGTTATTTTTAAAATTATTAGTTTAGGTACAGCGTGTGTGACGTTCCATCTAATATGTGTTTACAATTTCGAAAAAACAATGTATGGTGTAATTATAGTATGTTTAAAGCTAATAGTAATCGGGGAAATTTGTGCGAATAGAGGAAGTATTGTAGTTTCTGGAGGATTTTGTTGAGTTTGTCAATTTTGGGTGAGTAAGGATTACATTTTTAGTGAAACATGCCAGACTTTTTCAATCCAACCATTTGACTGACCTCTTGAAATTCAATGCACGTAGCGTTTTCAAGTTTGATTTGAATTAGCAGTTTAGTATGGTTTATCGTTCGTTTTTTCAATCTACATCATTATCAACTTTAACGCGTGTGGTAATTTTGCAATTTTGTCTTCATTGAATATAGACGTGTGTCCCGGCATGTAGGTTATCCCCAATAAATTGTTTTTAGTCTTTCAACATCTTCTGGTGGAGGATTTTCTAAGGTTCTTGAGAGATATCCCACAACAAAGGTAAGTTCTGGTCTAGTTCCAACCATTAAATAGATTAAAGTAGGTACCTACCTACTGACTCTCTGTGGGGAAAATTTGTTTCGGACTTTCTTGCCTTATGTTTGGAATATCAGACATCTCAATTGATGACTGCTCTATAGTAAAATTGAATCAGCAAAGAATTTTCTTAGTATACAGAGTGAAACTTTAAAAAACTCACAATAATTATATCTGTAGGGTACGTACCATTGAAAAGTATTGTTTAAGAGCTTTCAGATAAGGTATCACAGGTACAATTATTGCAGATATAACTAAAAATATACATGATGACATGATGCAAAACTTGACCCTTAAATAAGAAAAAGACAAATAATCCAATTTTAAATATTTCCAATACTCCCACTTTTTGATTATTTTAAATGAACCTAATTATTTTATATATAGTTTTTTTCAATACAAATTTGCAGTCCCATCCAAGTTTTGAAAATGTTCACAAGGTAGGGCTTTAGTAAGAATTTCAGCTTCCTGATTCTTCGTATTAACATATTTCGACTCAATTTCACAACTTTGGTACTTCTCTCGTATAAAATGGTACCTACTCAATGTGTGTTTGCTTCACCTATGAAATTCTGGGTAATGTATTACCTTATATTGAATACCATAAGCTTGGTGTTTGTTTCAAATATTTCAATAGTCTTTTCACAGCACTCCATTGTGCATTTGTTGGATATTTCAAGAATCTGCCCACAACTCCCACTGCAAAAGCATTTGATACCTACACTGCCAGCAAATATTAGATACCTATATCTACTTCTCTATATAGACATACAAATGAATGATCAGTTGGATCTCCAGTTAAATCCTGATTAGGGTCAGCCGGTATATCAACAGGGTTTGTTTTCATACCAAATTTCTTAATGGGTTTATTTATATAACCTTCTTGGTGAATGAAAATATAGTCTTCTTCCTGTACTATTTCGAGTCCAACAAAATTGTTAACTTTGTCTATTTTCACTTTAAAATTTGTTTGTTATTCGGCTAAAACTAAAACAATTTTCAATGCACTATCACTCTGACTCCACATAAATAACGAGCAATACTAAATCACCATTTGCATTACTTCTGTATGCACAACAATCTGAATCAAATTGTTTGAAACCAAATTGTGTAAGAACACAGTTAAATTTTTGATTCCAAAATCGAGGAGATTGTTTCAGTCCGTACAGTGATTTCAAAAGTCTACACACTTTGTTATTGGTCGTTAAAAAACCGTCAGGCACTCCATTATTTTTTCATTTAAATTTCCATAGAGAAAGGCGAATTTATATCAAATTGCTTAATTAGATAGCTCTTGTTTGCAGCAACTGATATTAGAACTTGGATAGTGTCATAACGAGTGGTTGGGTAAGAAAATCTCAGTATAATCTATACCTTTTTGTTATGCGAAACATTTTGCACACAACCTTGCTCTATAACGAGCAGGTTTGTTATGGTTATCATCTTTCATATGAAACACCCATTTTGTTCCAATAACCTTCTTACCATCGGGTAAATCTTGCAATATCCATGTTTTATTTTTATTCAGGGCTTGAATTTCTTCTTCAATAGTCTTTTTCCATTTCTCAGCATTCTTTCCAGTGACAGCTTCTTCAAATATGAATTAGGAATATTGACTTCTACCAAATTTAATTCATAATCCTCAAATCTTTCTGGAAGTTTAATTGATCTTTGAAGGTCGCAAATTGATGGGAGAAGGTGTATTTATAGTTAGTTCTGGATCAATATTATTGTTTTCATTTCCAATATTTTCACTTTTGCTGTCACTTTCTATTAGCTGATTATTATCAATTTTCTCCTTTTAGTCTGGGAGACGACCGCATTTTTTCTACCCCGATCGAGTTATGTGTCGACACAATTATCAATATGTAGTATTATGTGCATCTATTAACCTGTATTCCTGCCTGAGAGCAAATGCTGCCGGAAATATCTTTAAACAAATTATTAACAAATTGAAAAAAAAAGTAACACTACCCCCATCGAGTTATGCCCTAAGTAGGGTATCAGATTGAAGGTATCGATGTCCCCTATCTAAAAAGTCGATCCTGCCTCGTGAGAACTTGCCGGAAAAGGGTGGCAGGACAGCTTATTGGTGCAAGGGCCCGCGGTCTCCGCTTTGACACCTATCAAGCTATGCACTAAATGATGTGTCAAATTAAAGGTGTCAATAAGTTGATTTAAGGTCTGTTCGCACAGAAATCACAAACCAGTCGGAGCGAATTTCATTAGTTGGAAACAGTCAGGAAACAAGTTTCAAACAATAAAATTCACTCCTTCTGGTTTGGGATTTCTGTGCGAAGAGACCTTAAATCAACTTATCGACACCTTCAATGTGACACATCATTCAGCGCAAAAATTGATAGGTGTCAAAGCTGAGAACGCGGGCCCTTGCCCCAATAAGCAGTGCAGCTTATTGGGCTTTTTAGATAGGGGACATCGAGACCTTCAATCTGATACCCTACTTAGGGCATAACTCGATGGGGGTGGTGTTACGTTTTTTTCAATTTTTTAATAATTTGTTAAAAGATATTTCCGGCAGGATTTGCTCTCAGGCAGGAATACAGGTTAATAGATGCACATAATACTATATATTGACAATAGTGTCGACACATAACTCGATCGGGGTAGGAAAAATGCGGTCGTCTCCCTAACTATTTTGATTTCTATCATAATCATCGAAAATTAGTTTCTTACTCTATTGTTCGAGTTTCTTTCTTCTTTGTTCGGGCTGATTGATGTGCATAGGCCACACAATCAAATGTTTTGGCGTGTCCAAGATAGGGCTTCTCACCTGTCCAACCTTCGAAAGGAGTGTTCTGACTTTGTTTCACTTGTACTCGGTTTAGGAGGTAAACCACAGTGTTTGCAGCTTTTGCCCAGAGGTAATGGGGTGTACTTGCACTTATCAACAAGGTCCTGACTTTTTCTATAATAGTGCGATTCTCGTTTTCACTTCATCTATTTTGTTCTGGCTGGTGTGTACGGTGCTGTAGGTAGTTTCCAATTCTATACCTTCTTTTTTTAAATATTCCCTATTTTCATGATTTATGTTCTCACGTCCATCAACTACATATGTAAAGCCATAACTGAGTGTCCAAATCTTGTTTTTACTTTGTTTTTATATTCGGTGAAGCAATCGAGTGTATTATTGTAAACCTGTAAAGCTGTCCTTAAAGAGTAGCATATATCGATCGAGCGTACCTGAAGCTGATAGAGTTTGAAATAGTCCACATGGGTCACTATAAACCAATTCACCCAGATCACTTTTATACTACGGTCTCATTGAATTTTTAAATGTCTTTCAAAAAAATACAGTCTTCTCAATCAAAATTTTCAGTCACTCATTTTAACACCACTTCCCAAATTTTACTTTAAATATTGAACATTTATGTGTTCTTACCATTATGCCATGTTTGTAGGCTGCAATTTTGCTTTTCTGAAACAACGAGCTCACTCGTTTCTTGATACTTGGTTCGAAAAAACATTCTATACCTATATTTAGATTATTTGAATCGCAACCAGCTGATTTTTGAAATATATTTTTGCCTTACTGAACTCTGATGATTTTCATACCCTTATGAGTTGAAACTCCTTATAAGTTTTTGGTAAAACTTGGAACATAAAGCACATCATTTATTGTTGAACTATACCATTTGTCTTTAACGTTCACAGTACCTTTTCCTTGTACTTCCAAACTTTCACTGTTTCCCAGGGTTACATTTTAAAGAACTTTTCATAGTTTTAAGTTTAGTAAAGTAGGTATTCTAGGTATCTACTAGTCATCTGTATCGAAGAACCACTATCTAGGATCCAGTGCTCATCGCTATTGGTTACAAAATTACATTTTTCCTTTTGTGTAACCAAAGCGGTTTCATTTTTCTTAAGGCCGTTTTACAGCTTGATGCAATTCTATCTGCAATATGCAAGAAACTTGAACGAGGGCATGCGCAGAAGTGAGTCAGCTGATTGTTTTCTGCAAGATTCTTGGAACTTGAATGGCATTGCATGCAATCGGTTTCATGCCATTTTTCTTGAAGGTTTTCACGCAAGCTGGGGAATTTTCAGCAATTATTATGCCCAAAGTGGCTGCTATTGCTTCCTTCTTTTTATATCGACTTATAAGCATTTTTTTCATTTTTGGAAAATGCA
This sequence comes from Ceutorhynchus assimilis, assembly GCA_917834065.1. Taxonomy (NCBI): domain Eukaryota; kingdom Metazoa; phylum Arthropoda; class Insecta; order Coleoptera; family Curculionidae; genus Ceutorhynchus; species Ceutorhynchus assimilis. The sequence goes on from OU892285.1 coordinate 30,592,054, forward strand.
AACATCAACAAGATAACATAAAAAACAAAAAAGTATGGTTAAGGACATTAAGGTTAGAGCAGGAAACAAGTCAAATTTCAAGGTGTAAAACGACGTGCAAGAAATCTTGAGTGCAATTTTTTTCCATGCAAAAAATTGCATTCAAGTTTTCTTGCAAGCTGTAAAACAACCTTTATCGTTTACTTGTTTTGGGGCTCTGCAATTTTTCGCCATGTAGCAATGGTCCACGTTTGTTGCAATTAAAACTCTCACTGTTAAATTCTTGATTGTCTGTTAAGTTTCGTTTCTTTCATAGACAACCAGGCTTGTCTTATATTTCGATAATTTTGTGGCAAAGTACTTAAGATTTTAGGTACTATAGCGGTGTCGCTTATATCATCACCACAATCTTTTATTTGTTGAGCTAAATTTTCTATTTTCGCTATGTGCTTAACAATAGAATCATTTGGCTCCATTTTATATTGATAGAAACTCTCATGAGCCATAGGTTTGTTGACTTCTGATGTCTGTTTATTACATTTAACTTGTCTATCATCTCTTTCGAAGTTTCACAATTTTCAACAAGTGTAATTTGTGACAGGGCCATTGCTGACGTCACATTAAAAGCCTGTGCAACTTTACGTAACCAGGTTTCTAGTTCTTGTACTGGATCTGGTACTGCAGAAGTTCCATCAACCATCCCATACAGAACTTCAGTTGAAACATCCATTGGTGGTAATTTTGCCCATCAAACTCAGTAATAGAACTAACATCAATTTTGTCGGCCATTTTCATTTCTCCTACTTTTCACTGTGCAGTAGAGTAACAATTTTCGTGTTTCACTGGTGAACTGGGCCTATAACCTTTTGGAATTTGGTTTCTTGTAATTGAACAATATAACCAAACACGAAATCTTCACTGCAGGAACACTTTCAATTATAATAACGATGAACAGAAAAAATGGGAGCGAAAACATTTTTGGCTTGATTGATACAAACTGATTAGACATCTATCAAACTTCAAAATCTCAATGAACCTATCTCATATAAATAGAAAAAGAGAGCTTCATTGTAATAAGTACAAGTTAGAAAGTAATACAAGATGATATGCGCGCGTAACTCGTGGCTGCAGTGTAGCCAGATTGTATTGTTGCAGAACAAATGTAGACAATACAAATCGAACATTACAACATTAAAGAACTAATATTGTCTCAAATGTTTTAAAACGCCTTAAATCAGAGAAAAGAAGAGTTTTGAAAGTATATGTTAGCATCGTTAATCTAACATAACCTCAAACGACACTGCGGTGAGTTCAAGTAATACGTACAGTATTAGTTTGCTCTTTGTCGAATTACACGTTACAAAGAAAGAAGGAACGATTAATTCTGAACTGACCCCTGAATAAGAATTTGACGCAAACCTGTAACAAATTCACTTCTCATCGGACGCTCACCTGCAACCCACGAGTTACGCGCGCAGTCAAGGTAAAAAAAGGTATAACTAAAAATACATGATGCAAAACTTGACCTGAAATAAGAAAAAGACGAATGATCCAATTTTAAATATTTCAAATACAGACAACCATTTTAACAAGTTTACGTATCTTGACGCTTAGTCTTTACCTAATATCGAAGGGTTGGTAAGAGCAGTCTCAAAGTTTGACGTTTTTATCACGTTTGACCTACAAAGTGCATATCATCACAGTTCACTGTTTTTGAAGCTGATGGAAACCTGTATCAGTTTAATCGTATCCCTTTCGGAGTGACTGATGGCGTAGCTTGTTTTCAAAGAGTCTTACATACAATAACCAGGCAATAGAATCTAGAAGGCGTCTATGCATATCTCGATGAAATAACAATTTGTGGAAAAAATCAAGAAGAACACGATAAGAATCTATAAACTCTCCAGACAGCTGTCAAAAAGTAAAATTCAGTATATGTTCCGTATATTGACTTTCATTCACCAGTCGATAACAAGCGGTTGCGACACGAGGTTGTTTGAGAGAGGTAGGTTGCCTGATAACTTTCTGACGTCATCTGGGGGACCTCAACATAATGCAAATTTCCATAAGGCACCTCAGACGCGTCATCAGGTTACCCATTACCCATTACCAGGTAATTTATGAACATAAGGAACCTTGGTTGCGACGTTGGTTATTTTGGTGACAGATAAATTATCAGCATTCAGGAAAACCATGTCCCGTAAGTTGACAATTTTTCAGGAACTGATATATTTGGGACACCAAACCAAGAAGTCGGTGAAAATATTATATATTATACGGAACATAGATTTAACTATAAACGAGAGTAAAAGTTCGTTGAACAAAAGTCAATTATACTAATGGTATAGGTAGGTACCTTATTAAAAACAGAACACTTGAATCTGATCCTATAAGACTAGAACCTATACAGAATCTGACCGTACCAAGTGATAAAGCGTCACTTCAAAGAACTGTGGGCATGTTCGCTCATTATTCTAGATGGATACCTAGATTATCCGAAAAAAATCATAGAATTGTTACTACCTACCCATCCGAAACTTTCCTATGCCAACGCCTGCTATCGCATCGATTTTCACAACTTGAAAACTGAAGTAGCAAAGTCAGCTGTCACTAGCATTGAAGAAAACGTTCCATTTGTGGTGGAAACAGAGATTCAATAGCAGCAGTTCTAAGCCAGCTGAGACGATGACCAGTTGCGTTTTTCTCAAAAACTCTATGACATAGAAGAGAACAAAACCATCCAGCAGTGGAAAAAGGAGTACTAGCAATTGTAGAAGGTTTTAAGAAATGGCGTCATTTTCTTATTGAAATGTTGGATACAGATCAAAGATCGGCCTCATTCATGTTCGACAGGAAGCATAATAGTAAAATAAAAAAATTCAACGCTGGAGAGTCAAACTTTCACTCTATTCATATGACATAGTCTATACCGTCCAGGAACTCGTAACCGATACTCTTTCTCGGGTATGTGGGACTACAACTTGTACGAGTTACATTATGCGCTTTGATTCGATCTCGAAACTTAACCACGTGGAAGTATACCTGAATTTGATGACGATGATGATAGTGAAAATCCCTTTCAATCCTGTAACGAACCAGAATAAAACAGTAACTCCGATAAACAAAATCCAAAAACATCTGATAGTCAGAATGATGATGCGGAAGCAAATTTATACTTGGACACATTCGAAGATAAATTCATATTAGTTCGACCCCAAAGACCTGCGGAAAGAATGTAGTGATACACATAGTTGATACGATACACTATCAGTGACTTTTGATACAATATGTCGATATGATGTCAATTTGTATTTGTGTTTAATTCAAAATTCTATAACACTCACTCACTTTTGTAAAGTTATTAATTTTGTCGATGAAAGCCGCCTTATTTGTGAAGGTATTTGCATTACTACATATTTCTAACATCCTGGTCTCCTCGTATCATGAGAGACAACTGTAATAAGGAACTAATAACATTGGCTCATATGAATAAAACAGAAGCAAATGCTTTTGCTTAAGTTTTTCGACATAAACATATTCAAGCAAAAGGAGACGGAGATAGAGTAAATGCAACGTACACTTGATTCATACGACTGATTGTCTGCAATGTTGATCTCAACGAGACGTGCTACTGGTTCAGAAATCCACTGTTCAATGTCACATTTATATACCTAATTTAACTCCAACTTGTCGTGTTCCTGTAATAACAATAATAATGTCTCCATGCACTTCTAAATTACATTTTGTAGCAGTTGATTTAGAAATGTTGTTTAAATTTCTGTCTTGGGTTATGATTGAAAAATGGACCTTATGTGTCCCAGAATCCGTGTCGTATTTGAATCATCTCAGCATGGTTTAAGTGGCATGCTGGACCTAAACACCCAAGACAACAAAAGATATTTCTTTTGTATTTTCTTTTTTATGGACCATTGCGTCAAAATATACAGGCAGATTCTCATTTAGTCTCAATTTTATGACAAAGCATAGAAAAGTTTCTCTACTAAAAATTCTATGAATTTTTTCGAAGAATCTAGAGTAATGGGCGAACATGCCCACGCCCCACAGCTCTTCGAAGTGAAGTTTTATCAGTTGATACTAGCAGATACGGTAGAGCAGGATCAGGTTCAAGTGTTCTGTTCTCTATAAGATATCCCAGTAATTTATTCGCCTTTTTGTTCACCGACCTTTTACTCTCGTTTATATTAAAGTTGTACCTTCTGACAACTTTCAGAAAAGCTGGTAGGTATTGTTATCGTGTTCTTCTTGATTTTTTCCACAAAGTGTGGAGATATGCATAGCCGCCTTCTAGATTTTTGAAAACAAGCTATGCCGTTAATCACACCAAAAAGCATACGATTAAACTGATATACAGGTTTTCATCATCAATAGTCAACGTGGTGTTCGTTCTTTGAAACAAGAACTTGTGCCCGCCAAGAAGACGTACTTTCTTCAATGATACTTTCTGAAAGAAGCTTTTGTAGGTACTTACTTGAACGATCAACATTTTATGTTGCTTTAACACGTTGAAAGAAAGTGAACATTTCTGTAAGATACCAATTTATGCAAACGCTGGACAGCTATTTGTGGGGGGCACTCAAAATATAAATAAATTTCAAATGTGTGAGACACGGATTTACATTAAATTGTATGGTAGATACAAACGCTGAACGGCGTCGTGTCATTTTCAACCATCAATCTGAAGACGCATATCAGCGTTGTGTCACATCACAACTTCAGAAAATGATGCTGATCTGCGTCTCTGTCCTTCAACGTGTTAAAATATGACCAACGATAATATCAGTAATTACAAAGGTCTGGTAGAACCGAAATTTTTACGTTTGCGTACTGGTGATCAAAAATTAATGTCTACTGGTACTGCAGTTTTTGATAAATTCTCAGGAACAGAAGCCATTGTTCGACACGAAATAGATGCAGTTGTACGACGATTTGAACTTCGACAAACAGCAGAGAAATTACCTTTTTTACGGCATTGTTTTCATGCAGCATGCAGGACAAAACAAAAAGAGCGATTATGTCTTCTATTTCCACAATAGTAGCATGTAGCATGTAGAAAATTGCCTGGTAACACTCTTTTTGTGGCTGCATTTTTTTTCGCGTTACTAGAATTGATGAAACTTGTTGAAACTATTCGGTATGCCTCAGAATGTTGTTGAGCCGATTCAAGAGATAAAGCTTGTGATGTTGCATCATCTAAAGTTGAATCAATTTTTTCCAAGTGGCGTTGAAGAATTTCATTCGACAATAATAAGCCTCTAATGAATGCATCTCTAATGGAAATTTCGCGATGTTCTTTGGCAGTTACATTTTTGAAGTTACAATCTTTGCTGAGCTGATTCACGATCTGAATGTACTGGCTTATGTTTTCTCCATGTTGCTGCTTCGGGATAGAAAGAATATGTCTTGCAAATGCTTCATTTTGTAGTTTTATATATTATCTAAGATACTTAAGATTTTGCTTGTCTTAAACCATGTAAACTTGATCATTTCCTTGGTGGTAACCTTAGTGGTAATCATCTGGTTGTTTCATAAAGGTGGTCTCTTGTAGATTTGCATAAAGAAATGGAGTTGACACATCAAACTGCTGCAAACTGTCGATGTAGTTAATGTCAGTCAATTAGAGCATTTGATGACTAGCCTTGTTTCATAACGATCAATGGATAGGTTTTAAGCTTGTGTACCCACTAACATGGTAGTGCTTTGGCGTTCTCTTGTAGGTTTATAATGTCTCAGGTTTTCTTTTCTTTTAGAAAATCGATTTCTGAGTCCAATGGTTTTTCATACTCTTCATTTTCTTTGCTGTCCATAGCTCCTTGATATGTGTCTGGTTTTTTGATTTAATAATTTCTTCTGTAATTAAAATAATATGGGTGAGATATCTGTTGGATTCATGATTTCTAAGATCGAAATTCTGATTCTTATTCACTTTGATCTTCTTGAATCTCGTTGAACGCTGATCCATCTACATAGTCTTTATCTTGCACTTTTTGTTCTGTTGATATACCTATATATATAATAAATTGGAAAAACCTCATCTATATAGATGAGGTTTCTCCAATTTATTTGCAATTTTTTTTGGAATAGGGTTGATTGAACACCCCCTTCACACTTTTCTGAAAATCTGACATCCCTAGACAAAACTCTTGATTCTTTTTCAACCCAAATTATATATCTTTCTTCCCCATCGTAACCAAGAAGGTATCTTCTGATTGCCTTTCTGTCCATTTTTCATCTGGTTTGCATCGTAATATGTGCATGACATATGAAACTTTAACTGAAGAAATACCTACCTGTTCTGTTGACTGTTGAGTAGGTACCATCGTCACCAAAAGTAACTCGAACAAAAATAATTCATATTAATCTCCTGGACTATTCCAAGTTAACCTACATATATCCTGTTCACAATCCGATGTTCACAGGTGCAGGTAAATTTATCATCTTTCCCTATAAAATAGCATTGAAAGGTGATAAATTTTACCTGTACCTGTGGACATCGGATTGTGAACGGATAATAAACCTAAAATTATTCATAGTTTGACAAATACCTGACATCTAAAATTATATAATAGTACAAGAGCTAATATGATGCTGTGTTGACAAATTCGGTCCATCATAAAGATTAAGGAAATTCTACTTTAAGATTCGAGTATGCGAAAGTCTTTTCCATTTCAACCAAATACGGTGCGCTTTTTCTGTTCACTTAAACCGTTTTTTTCAGGAGTATATGGAGGCATGAAGCAGTTAACCTTTGATGATTTCCATTTTTGCTTGGTATAATTCTGATGTCTTCATTATCAAATTCTTTACCATTGTCACTGTAATCTTATGTCCTTGGTTGGAAGCATGGGCACTCATGTACTCATGTCTTCTAGAACAAGTTTGGCTTCAGACTTTTCTTCTAGAAGATATCCATATCGGAACTATCGGAGTATAATTATTTTAGAAAATGAGTTAATACCTTTTCTTTAGTACTGACACTTCAAATGGTCTACAAATATCGGTTGATCTCGCCAGGTGACATCTTACATCTTCTCTAGCATGCAAATGATTAGCGATAGGCATAGCGTAAATATAAGGTTTACAAACATGTCTTCCTAGTTGAACGATAATTTCGTTCTTTTAATTTCTCTTGTGCATGTCTAACATCCTGGTGTCCCCATACTTCTCATGATACAACTAATAAGGAACTATCAATTTTTGTAGTGTTGATCTCAACGAGATGTGCTTCTGGTTCAGGAATCAACGGTTCAATGTTACATTTACAGAGGCTACCTCCAACTTGTCTTGTTTCTGTAGTCTCCGTGCACTTCTAAATCACATTTTGTAGCAATTGATTTAAAAATACTGTTTCAATTTCTGTCTTGAGCTGCCAATATAGAGATCAAATTTCAAAAAATTTGGGATACATACCAGACACCATTAATTGTGATATTCCTTTGGTCAAGGTGTTTCCTAGCGCCTGTAGCATTTCTTTTTCGGCTACGTAGAGGTCTTATAATCTCCATACCTGAGTAAAAAAAATACACTAGAGAATTGACCACGTGCCTTGCTGCTCTATTGTCGATCCACCGTGCGTTTTTATTATCTTTAACCATGTAAAGTTTTCCTGAAATCATCATAAGTGCAACATTGGGATCTTTTTGCTATATTGTTTAGATCCTTATTGTTTCTTTGGTGGTCGGCAAACTTTCGATAGTAGAGCCTCTGGTGTACTGTCTGATTGTTCAGTTTCTGTAAAATATCTTCCAAACATACAAAACTGAGGAGCTATAGTTCGTCAAGAGTTTCCTACATATCTTTTGTTGAAAGTATGCAACTTGACTTAAAATATTCATATTGACCTGGTAAAATGTGCAAAATTTCGCAAATTATCATCAAATCTGGCAGTTTACTTAAGTTCTTTGCAACAAGTCTATCATTTAACTTATTGAAAATTGTTTTCAGTTTTGCATTATGAGTTGACACATCTTCTTCAGGGGACCAATCAAAAGATTAAAAGTCTGCACATAGTTTAAACAACTGGTCTTTATAGGAGTTGTACCCAAGCTTCATATGCTGACTCCTTATTCATTATCTACTTCCACTTTGTATTTTTTTTTGATATTTATCAATAACCTAGTTTTGCAAAAGCAGTGACAAGCAAGCAAATGTTGGCGGGAAAATGGATGTTCTCATACTATCGTCTATCTATTTTAATTGAAAACGTCAATTGCATGAGATGAAGTTGACTTGCACGCAGCTTTCAGAGCTTTCAAAGTATGAGTGGACACCGCTAGCATGAGTAAACTTCATTTCTAAAACTTGTGTTCAGTGCCTTGATCTTTAACGAGAGCCTGTCCCCATGCTGTTTGTATAGAAGGTTTAAGTTGTGTAGCATGTTAACCACTTCGATAGGTGGAGTTACACTGTGGTGTCACATATAGCGTACTAACCGCTGCGGCAAAAATGCTCTTGTTTGCCGGGATGGTGTAAACCTATTGTATTAGATGAGAGCTGTCACATACAGCGTTGTATCCACGATAAACAAGCATTATGGGAGAAAAAGTCGAAAGAATACATAATCGTACATATAAATTTTGTCCTAGAACTTTGTAACCTTTTACTAGGTTCTCGTTTCAAATTAGAAGGGTGAATTTGATATTGACGATCCACCTCCTTGCCTGATAAACCACTCCGCTTCTAAAGCACACACAATTTTCAATGAATTCGCCATGATACTATCACTTCCAAAATTCGACTGCCGAAACATCTCGTTAAAACAGATCCCGATGGGATAGTGTGACAAGTAGAGTTCATCCGGTCAAAATGCATCCCTTCTTGCCGCAGTGTTAAAAACGCATAGTGTGACATCGCACTTAGTGTCGATTGCGTGGAAATGTATAGAAAGAGATATAAGGCGAAGCACAATAGATCTAATCAAGTCACAGTGCGGAGAGGTCCATAACCCAAACACCCCAACCATCACAATCTACAGTCTACAATCTACCTATAACAGGCTCGAATCAACATTCTTCCTGCCACTGCCAGCAGAACTGTTTCAGATCTTGGAAAGGGCGATTTTCAACTGGGCTAGACCAGCTTTCCTTGCCGGCCTTCCTTCTAACGAAGCTGAAAAATATTCATCTTTGACGAAGATGATTCTAGTTGTAAATTGAGACCCAAGTTCCGATGTATTTTCATACTCATGCACCTCTTGATCAACCTTGTTCCAAGCGAAATATTTTGTCAAGCTAGTGGAACTTTCGAACCACTGGGTTTCATTTTTCTGAGCTATTGAAAGACTGGAATACTTTGGGTCTCAGCTCCAAAACCTTCAAGAAGCTGGAATTGTTTGTTGATTCGGACATTCTTAGAGTTAATGGTCCGATAGGACATTTCAGCTATAGGTATTTATGTTTATGTTTATATGGTTCAAAGTTGACAATGTTGAATTCTCTTGGGAAAAAATAGACCATAAGTTATGACGTCAAACATTTCCTCCTAATAGTTTCTATAGTACAGGATGAGGAATTGAAAGAGGTCTTTTGATTTCTGAAAACTTTGATAACCATATCTCCAATTATAATAGAGAGGAAACTGAAATTTCTAGTGAATCTTATTGTAGTAGGGAACTGAAAACCCTGAACTGAACAAAATAATGTTTCACTTGGTGAGATAATAGCTGAAATAAATGAAATTTCCAGGAGATTTTAATTAATGTCTTATCTTGATATATGGTTAATTTATTTCAATTATTATCATTATCAAAACCCTATAGATAACATCCAATGAACTTTTAGTATTATTCAATATTTATTGATTTATTATAAAATGTGCAGTATTGATTGAGTATATTCAGACTATAAACATGAAAAAAAGGTAAATTATTAGACGATTTTCAAATATCCGGGTTAAACCCATCAATCATTACATGTCGTATATTGAGGATACTAATGACTCTCCGAGGAAGCTGCCAAAAATCTAAAAAACATTTCAATAAAAGCTCGTTATTTGGGCTTTGAACTTTTCTTTGAAGATATCATAATTCTTTTATTTTTTCAGATACACATAATGGGTAACATCTGTAACCTATGTCCATGGCGTCTCTTCAAACCCAGCTCCAACGTCATAGAAATCATAGTCAAAGACACGCAAGACGCCACAATCAAAACAGTGCAAGTCGATACCGGGAAATTCGACAAAATTCGCTTCATTTTGCCAACGATAAAAGTGACCGACGAGAATAATCAGGAATTTTTAGTGTACCATCCTGAAGATTTGAAAGCAATAGAGGACGGAATCGCGTCACGGACTAAAACTATAGTTTTTTCTTCTGATGTGGAACACGAAAGACATTGGTAGAAGGGAAATAAATATAGGAATTAGGTTTTATACTTGCAAATAATCATGCTCTATGAGCAAATCAATGAAAAGTTTTGTTTGTGGTTTCACTATAATGTTAAGGAACTTTTTTATACTTTCTTTAATTCAATGAAGGATAATCAGAATGTAAAGACAAAATAGGTACAAGTGCTTGGAGAAAACTAATGAGTCCCAAACCTTAATTGTTTAGGAAATAAATGCCTCTTTGCTGTCTCAAGTATGGGATTCTGATTTGCCATTTTCTGTGAGACAAATGAGCTGATCTTGACACATTGATCTTTATTTTTACCAATCAAGATTTGGTTTCAGGAGCCTTGAAACTAGGTTAGAGTTAGATTAGAAATTTTCTATAACTTCCACGCTCATTCAATTTTCTAATCAATAGTTTGTGAGTATTTACATTACATAGTGGCTTAACTAAATCCTTTCTTGGTTTCTTGAAAACAAGGGTTCTTTTTTTCTAGTTAATGGTAAATACCTACTTCCATATTTTCAATTAGATATAGAATTGTATCTGTTTGTTGTTTAGCTGGTAGTTTTACTCAGTAGTAGGTATTTACTTAAATATTCAAATATTTGCTTTAATGTGATATTAATTTTAACTGTTTTTATAATTTACATAATAGATATATTATGAGAAAAGGAGTTTGATTATTTTGTACCTACTCAGAAATCAGTCTAAGATGCTGTAGGTAATGCTTAGTTATCTGAGGAGAGAGAATATGGCCGAAGCTGTCTCATGACTGACCTTCTATCTTTTTCAGATAGCTGTACATCTACTACTACTACTTGTACATTCTTCTAAAATGTTCTTAATGCCTGAATAATATTTTCATTCCTGATTTCTTCTCATCAGGCCGCAAAGTGAAATTTCCAAAAACCCACACTAACGTTTTAGAAGTCCAATCTATAATAACACAAACTGAAATGTCAAGAAAAAGGAAATAATTTTAATATACACATTGAAGAATGAAACTCTCATTTCCTGAACCTGAAAACTACCAGATTTCTCTATTCGCCAAAATTGAGTGTATATTTTCCAGATAGCCGCACTCCAATTTCTTAATAAGTATATACCTGCATTCACAGAAATATCAAGAATTTTTTTGAAGCTGAAATGCCAGAAAAAGGAAATAGATTTTTCTTTATAAATATTGAATCTTTTTATTTGAAAAAAATATATATATATACACTATTAAAATACAAATTGGATTATCGATTTTTCGTACCATAATAAAGTCTATCAAACACCGATTCACTCTTTCCAGCTCGCTGACTATTTTTATTTAAGTCCCACTTTCTTCTTCCATTATTTTTGGAGGAACTACGAACATACCTTGGACAAACTTGTACTTCTTTAGGAATCAATTGTCTTGCAGCTGGAACTTTTCTTTGTGAATATTTATGAAACTCTTCTTCAATCCCTCGAGATTTTGTAGTAGGTTTTAGAGTTTCCCTCGAAGTAAGGATTTCAGGCGATTTTGCACGGAAATATTCACCACGCAGTATTGCGTCAGTTTCTTCTTCATCGCTGAAACTTCTATCAAATTTTGCAGCAATTTTGCGTCTCTGCTTTTTATAGCTGCTTTCTGGAATCATCTCCAAAACAAAATTACCATCACCAATATAAACGGCTTGAGGCTTCAATGGTTCTTTTGGAATTTGGGGTTTCGGGCAACCATTATTAGATCTTGTAGATTGATAGCTAGTTTGAGTACCCACAGACACCATAGTTTTTTCATTAAGTATAAGCTCCTGAGGCACGTGTAAAGTCATATTTGAGTCTGCAAAATTCACTAGTATGCACTTACATTTTTCTTCTAGGTTTCTACTAAGATTTTGCTTGGAAAAGATCGGAATTTTAGATTTAAAAGCACTCATTGCTATAAGGAAGTTTTAGCTAAACTAAATTCTGTATGCTCAAAGGGTGGTCTTATATGGATGTTTTAATAATTGAGCTGCTACCTGTATCAATTGACTAAAATTTAATTGATTTTCTACCTGCTGTACTTACTTAAAGGGATTATTTATATTATTCCACCCCAAAATGCTATGTTGACTATTTTTGTGTACTCAATTTATTGTTGTATATATGGAAAAACCACAACATCTGCTGGATATTTATTGACATTTGGATATTTTCAATTATTAATTCGACATTTAATCATGTTCAGTAGCATGACCCATTAATTATTAGGAGTTATTAATTAATTTAAAAGCCTTTTCAGATACGTTGCCAGAGTTTAGTGAAAATCGATTGACAGATGAGTTGCCTCTATAGAAAGTTCCTTGGTTTTTCTGATTTGTTTTTGTTTCGTCAATAACTCGTGATTTACCAGAGTTTCTTGTTTTAATTATTCAAGTATGTGGGATTGGTACAAATAAAAGTCCCATTTATTTAAGTATCAGCAATCAACCATATCAGGTAATGCTAATTTACATAAATCATTTATAAATTTATAATACTAGGAATGCAATATAAAATATTTTACGGAAAGTGACCAAAAAATAACACTTCAAACAGGTATCTTTTTGCAGTTGACGAACCAATTTTAACAGGTAAGATTTGTGACCAAATGAGAAAAATATTACTTATAGGAGTCACATCAATGCATACAAAAATAAGATCTTTTGGAAAACATTATGACAATAATTCGTATTTTTACTCTTTATATAGGTGAATTTTATAAGGTAAATTTTCTCCAGTGGAAAACTTATTGCTCTGGTTTATTTTTTACGTTTGAGAACTTCCGCCGTTTGATGTATGAATGGGGGAGAAATGAGGAAATTGAAAGCGAATGTCGTGAGAAAAAGCCATGACGAAAACGTCACCAAGTTTTTTCGACGGTATATACATCAATGGAAATATCTGAATCAATATTTCAAATCAAGAAGTTACTAAAAACATTCATTGTCCAATATTTGTAGTTAGGTATATATTATTATTAACGAGATTTGAATAATTATATCCTATAGCATTTCTTTTACCTACGTATACTAAGAAAATTATTGGCTGAATCCAAAAATTGTGTTGACGATATACAGTGACCGCCAAAAAGTTTGCAACAAATGTGAAAATATTTTATTATTAAAATATCAAAAAGAATGTTACGTGGGATCAATTCAGCATACCTATCAACAAAAAAAAGCACTGTGACAGATGTCATGTGACCACAGTTATGGCGGGAAATTTAAAAAGTTCGCCTCAAATATGTGAAAAGTAGGGTTAGATGACCAGAAATCAAAAAATTGTAGAGGGAAAAGTGGTTCAGAATTCGATTTTACGTCTATGTGTCAATTTTTAAAAAGGTACAAGGATTTTTAATAAATATCAATTTTTTAGTCTATTTAACTATAATGATGTTTGCCGAAGAAATCTCCACGAAATCTGTCAAGATTTCGTGAAGTCGACAGTGACAGTTTGTTGATAATTTTCTCTACTCTCTCGTCAAGACTAGAACCGAATGATCGCTTTACATTGAAATAGTTTTTAAATTTCTTGGACAATAGATGTTCAATTTCAGAAAGATCCGATATTCTTGACTTAACCATTACTTCAAGGCAAAATTACAGAGGTAACACACTTGTTCATTTTCTCATGGAAATGCACAAAGTCGGTCAAGGATCGTTATTTGGACAGTTTGACACTTATCGCCTGAAGGTTAAGTGTTTGTTTTGCAAAGATCAAGGGCATAAAATTTATAAATGATTGAAATTCACCAATCAGAAACTCTGCTTCAACTGTCAACAATCCACTAGACCTGCAAATCCTAATGATAGACAACGATGCATAGAAACAACTCTTCTCAAATTAGTCAAGACTCGAACAATGCTCGGAACTCTAATATGCAAAATGTTAACGCTCTGAATCACCTCCAAATGTACAACATTGTTCAACCTCTAATTTAAATATCACTCCAAGTACGCTCTCCAGTAGTGAAGAAGTCTTATTAGCTACTCTTTTCTACTCAGAATGAATCCATATTTGTCAGAGTTTTGCTCGATTCCTGTAGCACAACATCTTTCATAGGTAACTAATGCCTCAGTTGAGTTGAAAGACTTGGCATTACTCCTAGAACCGCTGAAACCCAGATAACTGGTATTCATGGTATTGCCACTTATTCAACAAAAGTTGTAAATCTTCCAATATTTTCTAACACAAAAAGAAATAGGTAATTGCAAATTTCAGTTATCTTGTTGTGTTCTAGAAAGAATAACTAACAAAATCCCACAGTTTACTGTTAATAGAGATTTGATTTTTATACCTGTAGATGTTATTCTTGCTAACCCTTATTTTCATATTCCAGGAAGTGTGGACATCCTACTTGGTGCTGATGTGTACTACTCTTTTGTCTACGGAACACCGTCTCGCATTCCCAGAGATCTCTTATACCTAGTTGAAACTCATCTTGGTCATATAATAAGTGGACCTATTCATACGCAAAATATTTTACTTAACTCCTCTAGTCATGTAGAAACTGTTTCTTCTTTTGAAAACACACGTAGATAGAAAACTTTTGGGCAGTCGAAAACATCTCAGATTTGAACAGCAAAGTACTATCTTTTGAAGAAGCTCTCGCAGAAGATTTTTTTGTAAATTCTCTTAAAACTCTCAAAGATGGATCATTACATGTTGATCTTCTTTTAAAAAATCCTAATGAACACTTGAAATTAGGTAGGTAGTTCGATCGAACAAGTAACAAGACGTTTTATTAGCCTGGAGAAAAGGTTTATCCATCCATATCTATTTTTCAGGCATAAAGAATTCATTCAGGAATATATCTCATTAACCCACGCAAAATATGTCCCATTAGCACTGTAAAACGAGCATAATAAAAGTAAATATTTTATTCCTTACCATTACGTAATCAAAGAAGAAAGTTTGACTAGG
Source organism: Ceutorhynchus assimilis (assembly GCA_917834065.1). Classification (NCBI taxonomy): domain Eukaryota; kingdom Metazoa; phylum Arthropoda; class Insecta; order Coleoptera; family Curculionidae; genus Ceutorhynchus; species Ceutorhynchus assimilis. The sequence goes on from OU892285.1 coordinate 30,607,304, forward strand.
ATATTACGAGTTATTTTTGACGCAAGCATGAAAACTTCTTCTGGAAGCTCTCTCAATGACATACTGTTGAAAGGTTTTTCAGTTCAGCTAGAACTTTTTGATATTTTGTGTCGTTTTCGAAGTTATTCCTATGTCCTCGCTTGTGATATAGAAAAAATGTATAGGCAAATTACAATTAATTCTTGCCAAAATTTCTTACAAAATATTCTTTGGTGAGAAAGCCCTCAAGATGACATTTCCTGTATAGAATTACAAATAATTTCTTATACGGTACAAGGAGATCTCCATTTCTTCCAACTAGTGCATTGAATTACCTTGCTGGTACTCACCAAGAAAAATATCCCTTAGCAGCTGAAGCTGTTCGTAGTCAGTGTTATGTTGATGACATTTTGTGTGGTAGTGACACAATAACCAATCTACATGAAGCTTATATGCTCAACTCCTAAATTTATTCAAAGTTGCACATTTCAATCTCCATAAATGGAGTATGAACTCGTCCGAGTTTTCCAAAATATTTCCTAATAAATTGAGTCCAGATAATTATGAATTCAAAAATGATAATCACTTTGATGAAGTGCTTGGTGTTTCTTGGAATTCGACTCTTGATGAATTTTCCATATTCTCACCAAAGTCCTGTGAGCCAACTGCACAATTATTTGTTCCGTTGGGTTAGTCGGTCCTATAATATTGTAGTAGCAAAATGTGGTATGTGGTATGCAAAAAATTTGGATCTCAGGAGCTGACTGAGATGCAGAATTACCCCTATAAATATTAAATTGGAATGTGTTTATTGGACCCTTCCCTAGTGAATTTATAAATTCCTCGATTCCTGTTAAGACTGTAAATAGGTTCGAAATACACGGATTTGCTGATGCCAGTCAGAGGGCATATGGCACTTGCATTTATTTTCGAGCCATCTATGATGATGATACTGTATCTTATTGCTTGAATGATAACCTCTAAAAGTAGAATAGCCCCCATAAAAACGATTACTCTAACAAGACTGGAATTATGTGCAGCATTGTTACTCTCGAAACTCAATGAAAAAAATGACGAGTAATTGTGCTTGGAGAGGTGTAGGTACGTTCTGCAGATAATCCTGCTGATTAGTTGTCTCGTGGTATGTCATCTGATGCTCTAATCAAATGTGATTTGTGGTGGCACGGTCCAAATTACCTCAAGTCTCCAACTTGACGGATTTCAAAATTAAAATAAAATTGACAAATATTCCCGAAGAAAAGAAAGCTGCGACTGTTCTGCATAGTAAGGTAGACTTTTGGAACAATATTTTTCTTAAATTTTTCTCCTTTTGTAGATTAAAAAGAACTCTAGCCTTTTGTATAAGATTTATCAATAATTGTAAAATGAACAGAGAACAGAACAGTGAAAAAAAAGTAGGTCCCTTTATCAAACTCTCGAGTGCGTTATTGGCCCCTTGGTGGTTTGAAACGAGCTGCGTCAAGTTAGCCCCCCCACATTCGAATTTTCTAAAAAAATTGCAACCACTCACTGTGCTCGAAGTGTGCTCTACTGTGCCGATGATATATTTTGAACTGTGCCGTTTCGATAACAAAATTATAGGAAAAAATAGATGAGGGGCTAACTTGACGCTCAGCCCCCCCAAAATTTTGGAAATCAGATTAAACAGAATTGAATTCTTATCCAATCTACAGTGTGCTGAACTGTGATGTATCACATTTTTCTCAAAATTTCCATATTCGGTCATTTTCCGACAAAATCCTACTGGGGGGCTAACTTGACGCTCAGCCCCCCCAAAATTTTGGAAATCAGATTAAATAAAATTGAATTCTTATCCAATCTGAAGTGTGCTGAACTATGCTGTATCAGGTTTTTCTCAAAATTTCCATATTCGGTCATTTTCCGAGAAAATCCTACTGTGTGGCTAACTTGACGCTAAGCCCCGCCAAAATTACGAAAAGCAGTTTGCACAAAATTGAATTCTCATCCACTCTGAAGTGTGCTGAACTGTGCTGTACCGGGTTTTTCTCGAAATTTCCATATTCGGTCATTTTTCGACAAGAAACTAAGAGGGGGCTAAGTTGATGACAAATTTTAGAAATCAGATCAAAGAAAAACGGACTCTTATTCTTATTAAATCTGAAGTGAGCTGAATTGTGCCTGATCAGGTTATTCCATTACCTATGTAAATTCTCAGAGCTGAACATCAAGTTAGTTAGTAGGATTTTTTCGGAAAATAACCGAATAAGTATGTAAATTGTGAGAAAACCTGATACAGCAGACTTCAGTACACTTCAGATTGGATAAGAATACAATTTTGTTCAAACTGATTTTCGAAATTTTTTGGGCTGAGCGTCAAGTTACCACCCCAGTAGGATTTTGTCGGAAAATGACCGAATATGGAAATTTTGGGAAAAGCCTGATACAGCACACTTCAGATTGGAAAAGAATTCAATTTTGTTTAATCTGATTTTCAAAATTTTGGGGGGCTGAGCTTTAAATTGGCTCCCCGCTCCCCAGTATGATTATTTTGTCGGAAAATAACCGAATATGAAAATTTTGAGAAAAACCTGATACAGCACAGCTCAGCACACTTCAGATTGGATAAGAATTCAATTTTGTTTAATCTGATTTCCAAAATTTTGGGGGGGCTGAGCGTCAAGTTAGCCCCCCAGTAGGTTTTTTTCGGAAAATGACCGAATATGGAAGTTTTGAGGAAAACCTGATACAGCGCAGTTCAGCACACTGTAGATTGGATAAGAATTCAATTCTTTTTAATCTGATTTCCAAAATTTTGGGGGGGGGTGAGCGTCAAGTTAACCCTCCTGTAGGATTTTGTCGGAAAATGACCGAATATGGAAATTTTGAGAAAAATCTGATACGGCACAGTTCAGCACACTTCAGATTGGATAAGAATCCTTTTTGGTTTCATCTGATTTCCAAAATTTTGAGGGGGCTGAGCGTCAAGTTAGCCCCTCATCTATTTTTTCTTATAACGGCACAGTTCAAAATATCATCGGCACAGTAAAGTACACTTCGAGCACAGTAAGCGGTTGCAATTTTTTCAGAAAATTCGAATGTGGGGGGGCTAACTTGAGGGAGCCGTTTAAAACGAATAAAGAAAATAGTTAGAAACTGTGTAACATGTTATCGATTCAAGGCCATTACCACTAATCAATTTATGGCCGATCTTCCAAAAATGAGAGTTTGCCCATCTAGATCCTTTTTCGATGTGGTAGTCGACTATGGAGGCCCGTTTGTTGTGAAATCGTCTAAACCAAAACATGCTTCTCTCAGTAAATGCTATATTACCATTTATGTTTGTCTATCAACTAAGGCAGTTCACGCAGAACTTGTGTCAGAGCTGTCTACCGAAGCCTTTCTACTAACATTAAAGCGATTTATTTCTCGTAAAGGTCTTTTCTCGGAGCTAGAAAACAAAAACTAAAAGAACTATTCCAATTTTTCCAAAATAAAAACAATTCTGATTCGATACATTTTTTGGGTTCTAATGAAATACAGTTGAGTTTCATACCACCTAGAAGCCCACACTGGGGTGGCAATTGGAAGGCTGTCATTAAGAGCACCAAATTTCATTTGTATCGTACCCCAATGCTCATTTAACATTTGAGGAATTTTCCACTGTTCTTGCACAACAGTTTTCGAGATGTTGAGCCTCAAAGTTGAAACTTAAATTTTGGAAAACCTTCAAAGCCGATTATCTCGAAAACGAAACTCTAGGGCTTGGTGCCCCAACCAACCTTTTTTGAAGCCCCAATAATAATCTTCAACTGGACAAAATTTCCTGCCGATAGCTTTTCTGGTTTTCAAAATATATCCAACCCTTTAAAATATTTGAAAACGAAATTTCCTTGCAAAAATTTCAATACGGTTACCCGAATAACCTTTTATGAAGCCCCAGTCCAGATATACAATTGGACGAAATTTCGTACTAATAGCATTTCTGATTTCAGTAAATTTTATATAAAAATTATTAGGATTTATATAAGATTCACGTTAATATGTGTTACGTTCATAAATTTCCTTGTGACAATTTCAGGCATATTTTGTTATTATTAACCTCTTCATATGATCATATTCTGGTACGGCACTGTCCTTCGGCAGCAACCAAGATTTTGGTCGATATGCGGCCAATTTTACTTTGCATTGTAGCAACAGCGGTTTTTGATAATTAAATATTTTGTTGCTAAAACGCTTGGAATCGACTCCGACTATTTTTCGATAATTTTTGGGCTGTCGCCGCCGGTACTATCTGTAGAATATTGCTCGGTACTATGTTGAAAATTTGATTGTGCTGGTAGATGGCGTCAATGCGTCATATTTCCATTAATTGGAAAATTCAGAGATTTTATGGATTCTGTGGCCGTGTTTTCATGTGAGATCCATTGATTCGAAGTATCTAATAAGAGAACAAAATGTGATTATTGGTTGTTTCTTGAAGGGACGTTTTTCTTGTGCTACTTACACTTATTTTTAAACTAGGCGCGTTTTCCTACGCCAAGTCCTTGAAGTTGGGTGCGGTGGACGTATGGTTTTGAATCGAGAGATCGCACATAAGGGCTGAATTGCTCAAATTGGAGACGATTATCCACTATTGTGGGATTTGTGCGACAGGATTTAACGGTTCTCTGTACCCCTGTATCCAATACAGCCCCTTTGGAGAATCCTACAAGGGCCTCTCAGCGATCAAGGTATTCCTCCACATGCTTTTATCGGTGGTGATGTCCTCTAGGTGGTTTGCCCTTCTAATTTATATTGGAATTTGGCCGTAGTTCGCGGTTCACGGTGCCTTCCAGCTTATGTGAATACCAAGTGCCAGACTCGTTAGAAAATCTTCCTCTGGAAGCGTCTCAAAGGTCTCCCTGACCTAACTCCTTAGACCGACAAGCTTGGAACTTCTGCAGTTCTCAGAACAAACGATAAGTCCCCCTCTGTGGGAATTTCCCTTTTACTGGTACCAGTTTCATATTAAATTAAACAAGCATAATTAGACTAACCTAAGTTGCATTTGCTCATTATGTTTGCTATACCTATATCTTTATCCATTAAAGATACTTTTAGACCATTTGTTAGTTATCTCAAGGCTCTGTTTAATGGTGCTCAATAAATCTTGTAATTTTGATCTATACAAAATCAATTTCTTTATCTAATTATTAGAATTTCAGCACTCACACAATCAAGAACCAACTCCAATCTCGACTGAGTTAGCGATGGGCCGCAAGTGTACTTATCATATCTCACAATAGTAAACTCCAAATGCTCTGGTTTCCAATTTTATATTTGCAATAGTTTTTCTTGAATAAATAGACGGTAAGGGTACATTATAACCTCGGCGGCGCACTTAAAAATAAATCTTTTGTTGTGGTGGATTCATGTATTTAATTAGTCAGTTTCTTAGCTTCTATTATTTCTCTTATAATATTATTCAGTAATTTATCCTACCTCCTTAGTTTTTGTTTTCAATTAAATAAACCGCAACATATGATATTAAAAACCGACGTAAATGTTATATAATTACTATAAACGATGATAATGATTATTATTGCATAAACGTTACACAAATGATAAATGTGACTTCAAGTTACACAAATCTCATTGCACCTAATTTAGTTTATATCCTAATTTCTATCCGCTTTCACATTACAACTACAAGAAAATATGAGAATCTTTTTTATTACATTTTTGAGACACTCCCTAAGCAACGTTTGGTTACAAGCAAAAATATTTTGTGCTATATGGGATTGTCTATGTCGATAGGATGTAAATTATTGAATAATAAATACAAGAAATCAAAAGAAACACAAAGTCTTCCTCCACACAAATTTTTCATTCAAAAATCAAAGAGCCCTACATGTTTCGAAGCTATAGAGCTTCATCATCAGGGGCAAGTTTGCTCAATATTACTTAAACAGTTTTACATAATTTAATTTTAAGCCGCTGAACTTATGATTAGATAGAGGAAAAACCAAAAAGATTTAGGAAAAACATCTGCATTTAAACAAAGGACATTTAATTCAAACGAATGTTAGTTAAAATTGTAGAAACATTGTAAAACCTGACAAACTACAATCAGCTGAACTGTGGTGGAAAGGCCCGCAATTGTTAAACCAGTAACAGACAAAATTCCAGAAGTTACAAAAAAAATCAAAACTACGTGTCAAGAAATCAAAGTCATCATAGCAAATTATACATGGGAACGATTATCAGACCTGACAAGGATGCTACGAGTACTATCCTTCTGCCTCCGCTTCGCAAACAGAAAAGAAAATCCAATCTTGTCTGTAGAAGAGATACACGCACGCAACCTTCACTAAAATCATAAAATTAATGCAGATGCAAGAGTTTCCTCTGGGCCCGTATTTTCGTCACCGGGGAAGAGCGTTCTCTCAAGAGAACGATTGCTCTGTCTTAGTCATCCATATTGTTATTTCCATAATACTGACAAAGACAGGGCAATCGTTCTCTTGAGAGAACGCTGTTCCCTGGTTACGAGAATACGGGCCCTGGAATACAAGGCATTGAAACGAAATGGCACAATAGAGAAAACTAGCAAGCTGAAATCTCTAAATCCATTTCTGGACCATAAAGGCATAATTCGTTGTTTACAGAATACCTTGCAAGATTACAGCAGAGATATAAATGGAAAAGCCAAAGTAAAAACTTACGAATAGGCACCATGGTCCTACTAAAGAAGAAAACATGAATCCGAACCAATGGCTGCTGGCACGAATCCACCCAGGAAAGGATGGTGCAGTTCGAGTAGTTACAATAAAAAAAGCAGGAGGCACTATAACGAAAAGGCAGATTCATAAACTAATTCCACTTCCGACAAAAAAAAGGCGAGAGCCTCACAGCTTCAAACATTACAAACCACTCAGTAGTCAGTAACAAGTGATTTATCGCCAATAACTAGAAACACTAGACTAGAACCCAGACATCGCCCAAATCGCTGTTACTACATCTCCTACTAGCCTTCCTTGTACTTATTTCCACTATCACAGCAGAAAGCAGATTTAGAATTAACTACCCTCAACATGGAATATACGTATAGCATATCGGATCATCTAGAATCGATCGAGGTATCTTTTGCATGGAAATAGTACACTCAAAAAATAGAAGCCAAGCAGACAATGGGCCGTATTCATAAAACTGAAGGATATCCTTGTAAGTATATGGTAGAAGTATAAGGTTTTGAGTGGAAGAATAAGGTAGGAGTATAAGCATTTCCTTTTTTTCGTATTCATAATGATTACCTTATACTTGCAAGGATATCCTCCAAGAATATGTAAAAGGTTGTTGGCATGTTGGCTTATGTGTGCCGCCGCAAGTTCCACGAACATTTCTGTTGCACCACGGGTAGCTTGCATATCAGTGTAGGATGATCTTTTCCGTTGACATATTTATCACGATTGCGATTTGGTTTCAGTATTCCTACGTGGATACAGTCAACTACGCCAATTGCTGTCGGAAACCTATGCTTGCTTTGCCATAACTGTTTCGCATCCTTAAGTTCATTGTTGGTAGACGGAAACTTTATCCAGTAATTTGATTGTGCCACTATGCTGTCAATTACGGCAGTCACTATACGAGATACTGTAGCTTGACTTACACCCATTTCTTCACCAATGCCTTTCTGATACCCAGGGTCGCTGAGATAACGTAAACATATCTGCATTTTTAGGATGGATGATAGCGCACCTCCTCGAGTTTCAGCATTAATTCCCAAAAATCTGTTGGCAAGCCATTGCACATTTTCCTTTCCAAACCGGTATAGTTCTTTGTAATCACGAACGCTGCTTGTAATGTTGTTTAATTTCTCTCAGTTCCACAACATCTGCCATCGCTACAACTGATCACTACACGATTGAGTCTGCTACTGACCACACTCGAAATTATTGAAGGATATCCTTCTTATTTAGAGTAAAAGGTAACGTTTATGAATAACTGTTATGTTCTTATTTAGTTAGTTTTATTTATCATACCTTTTTACCTTGTTGAATATTTGTTATAACCAGTAACTGGTACTGATGTCCGGATGTCTATCATTGTATAAAATTGTCATTTTATTTGTACGTATTTTTAGTCCTTAAATAAATTCATTATAAAAGTAAAATACATTAACGTACATACACAACAGTTGGCGACGAGGAAGACACGAATCTACACATTTACAAGAAAAATTACGAAGTTTCGATGGTACTTATATAAAAAAAAAAAGAAGAAGAATTACTGTAAGTACATTTTTGAATGCCTAGACCTAGAGATAAAAAACAATCTGAGGCTACCACTACAGTTACTAGTGCAAGTACCCTCACCGTCATGGCTGAAGGAGGAAAATTTCTTACCTCTTCGTTTACAGTAGAGGCTTTTAATGCTACACAAACTAGGTGGAGTCGATGGGTTAAACGTCTCGAAGTTGCGTTTACTGTTTTTGAGGTTCCCGATAAGTTGAAATTACATTATATTTTACATTATATGGGAGCTGAAACCTACGACATTCTCTGTGATAAATTAGCTCCAGCCTGTCCAGAAGATCAGCAGTATGATATTGTTGTTAGTACATTGGCAGAATTTTTTGACCCTGCTCCATTAGAAATCGCTGAGACTTTCAGATTTCAATGCCGGAGACAACAGGAAGGCGAAAATGTTAACGAATTTTTACATGCGTTACAAAAGTTAGCGATAAACTGTAAATTTGGAGATTTCTTGAAAACTGCTTTGCGTAATCAATTTGTCTATGGACTTCTTTCAAAAAGAATACAAAGCAGATTACTAGAAACTCGTGATTTAACTTTAGAAAAAGCTATGGACATCGCTGTAGGGATGGAATTATCCGAAAAGGATGCAAATCAGTTGCAACATTTTTCAGGATCTGTGAACTCTATTAATAATTATAAAAATTCACCAAAAAACATCCGTACATCAAGTCAAAAAGATCCAAACAATAAGATAATTCTAAAATGTTATCGTTGCGGTTCTATTGAACACTTAGCTAATAACTGTAATACGCCAAATTTGTTTTGTAATTTTTGTAAAGTTAAGGGGCATTTACAGAAAGTATGCAGAAAAGTTAAAAAAGCGTTGAATACACATGAAGTTGAGGAATTACAAGATACAAATGACATACAAGAACTTTTTGATTTACAGGAACAAGACTTTACAAGTTCTCTTCGAGACAAATACATATTAGACGTCAAAATTAATGACAAGATTATTAAAATGGAAATAGATAGTGGGGCTCCAGTAAGTATTATAAACTTCAATGAATATGAAATTTTTTTTGGTAATTCTGTTTTGAAATCTACAAAACTGAAATTAATTTCATATTGCAAGTCAATGTTAAATGTACGGGGTTTTATTACAGTGAAAGTTAATTATCATAACATAGATTACTTCATTAATTTATATGTAGTTGACGGTGATCGAAATGCATTACTAGGGCGAGAGTGGATAAGACTTTTAAAAATAAATTTACAAAACATTGATAAGGTTGATATAGTCAATGACAATCTTGTTTCATTAAATCAAATTAAAATTTCTGATTTAATTTCAAAGTATAAAAATATTTTTCAACCTGGTATAGGTGTTATAAAGGACATTCAAGCATCAATTTTTTTGAAGGAAAATGCTAGACCGGTTTTCATAAAAGCTAGAAACGTACCTTTTGCATTACAAACAGATATCGAAAAAGAATTAAATTCGTTAGTTCAACAGGGAATTTTGGAAAAAGTGAATTATTCAGATTGGGCCACACCAATTGTACCTGTGGTTAAATCGAATGGTCAAATACGTATATGTGGGGATTACAAAACAACCCTCAATCCTAATATTTTGGTAGATGATCATCCATTACCTACAATCGATGAACTGTTTGCTAAAATGGCTGGGGGGAAAATTTTTACAAAAATAGATTTGAGCAAAGCTTACTTACATTTGGAAGTTAAATCAGAAATGCGTCATTTACTGACACTAAATACACACAAAGGTTTATTCCGTCCAACTCGATTAATGTTTGGTATAGCCAGTGCTCCAGCAATTTGGCAACGCCAAATGGAGCAAATTTTGCAAGATATTCCTGGTTGTACAGTGTTTTTAGACGACATTAAAATATCGGGGCCAGATAAAAAAACGCATTTAGATAGGTTAGAGATGGTATTAAACCGACTAAATGAATATAATTTGAAGGTGAACTTAGAAAAAAGTGTATTTTTTGCAGATGAAATTGAATATTGCGGATATAGAATAAATAAAAATGGAATACAAAAAGTTGAAAAAAAAATTGAAGCTATTCAACAAGTTCAGAAACCAGAAAATAAAACTCAAGTACGGGCATTTATCGGATTAATTAATTATTATCGCAGATTTTTTCAAAATGCAAGTACTATTCTATATCCACTTACTAATCTTATAAAAGATGATGTCCAATTCAAATGGACTAGTCAGTGTCAGACTGCATTTGATACTGCAAAACAAGAAATGCAATCTGAAAGAGTTTTATGTCATTTTGATTCAAGTTTACCACTAATTTTAGCAACTGATGCGTCACCATACGGAGTTGGAGCCGTATTAAGTCATCTGTTCCCAGATGGTTCAGAACGGCCTATTCAGTTCGCCAGTCAAACGTTAACTAAAACCCAACAACGTTATTCACAAATTGACAAAAAGGCTTATAGTTTGGTATATGGTGTTAAAAAATTCTATCAGTTCCTCTGTGGTAGAAGATTCACTTTATATACGGACCATAAGCCCCTTTTACAAATATTTGCACCACATAAAAGTTTACCTGTACTTAGTGCGACTAGAATGCAACATTATGCTATATTTTTACAATCATTTCACTATGATATAAAGTATAAAAGTACAAATAATCACGGAAATGCGGATGCTTTATCACGATTACCGTTAATTTCAGAAGATTTCACAATATTTGACGAGCCGGATGTATTCGAAATTAGCCAAATTGAAACATTACCAGTTACGGTCGAAATTTTATCAAATGCTACATCTAAAGATACTTCATTATTGAATTTATTAACGGGTTTGAGCACAGGTAACATTGTCGCTAAAGATGATCGTTTCAATATTGACCAAGAAGAATTTTCATTACAATCGGGTTGTATCATGCGTGGACAGAGGGTAGTAATTCCCGTAGTGCTACGTCAGAGAGTACTCTCCGAACTTCATTCAGCTCATTTTGGAATCGTTAAAATGAAAAGTTTAGCAAGAAGTTATTGCTGGTGGTCCGGAGTTGATAACGATATTGAAACTTTAGTTAAAAATTGTTATGAATGTAATAAACAAAAAAATAACGCAGAAAAAGCGGAAACTCATGTGTGGGAAAAATCTAATACACCTTTTGAACGCGTTCATGCAGATTACGCGGGACCTTTTAACGGCGGATATTACTTTATTTTGGTAGATTCATTTACAAAATGGCCTGAAATTTATTTCGTTAAAAACATGTCGACAGAAACAACTATAGAAAAATGTCGTACAATTTTCGCTACATTTGGAATTCCAAAAATTTTTGTTTCGGATAATGGATCAAATTTTACTTCTTATAAATTTAAACAATTTCTTCAAGAAAATGGTATTTTTCAAAAGTTAACGGCTCCGTACCACCCCGCTACTAATGGACAAGCGGAACGTTTCGTACAAATTTTAAAAAATAGTTTAAAAAAAATGTGTTCAAAAGGTCATAGTAACCTTGAATTATCAAGATTTTTGATACAGTATCGTAAAACGCCTCATTCAGTCACAGGGGAAAGCCCATCACAACTGATGTTTGGAAGGCGAATACGTTCTAGATTGGACTGTATGAAACCGGACACATATTTTAATGACCCAAGCTTAAATGCGAATAAGAAGTACCGATCTTTATGCATAGGAGCTAGGGTATCAGTGAGAGATTATTTTCATGAAAAATGGAGATTCGGAAAGGTCTTAACAAAAATAGGCAAGTTACATTATTCAGTTAAACTTGACGATGGAAGAGTATGGCGTAGACATATTAATCAGATACGTGAAATAGGACAATCAACACCGACTAAGTCACATGCCAATTCAATAAATAACGATAATTCAAATATTTCACCAAATGATGCGACATTACCAAATTCTGAAACTTCATGTTCATGTACTAAAACATCATCAAATGAAAAAAATTTGTGTTCTGAAAATGGCCCCAGACGTTCTACAAGAATTAAACAGCCTCCTTCACGTTTAGTTTTATAGTTAGGGGGAAAGGAGATGTTATGTTCTTATTTAGTTAGTTTTATTTATCATACCTTTTTACCTTGTTGAATATTTGTTATAACCAGTAACTGGTACTGATGTCCGGATGTCTATCATTGTATAAAATTGTCATTTTATTTGTACGTATTTTTAGTCCTTAAATAAATTCATTATAAAAGTAAAATACATTAACGTACATACACAACAATAACCAAATACTTTTTGTGAAGGATATGCTCATACTCTAGAAGTATAAGGTTTTACTCGGAATATTATGAATACGAGCTGAAGGATTTCCTTCATATTCTGCAAGTATAAGCATAACCTTTTTTTTATGAATACGGCCCAACATGGCAATATCGAATGTTGTTCGTCAGTTTAAAACACTGTGTAACAGATCAATCGCAATTACAAATGAAGTAAATGAAATGAAAATCAACAACAGTTAATCAAAGCCTCGAGTCATCAAACCAAGTTCATTATTTCAGCCCTTGCAAAGTTCAACGAGATCGAAGCCAAAATAAATACTAAACTACAACATTGTCAAGAAAGATTCAATCAAGGAATTGAAGTTATCAACAAAATGCAAAGCTGGTATAAACAAATCGATATCGATGCATTAAATATCCACCTTCTCAGTGCCTATCAAGTGGCGCTTAATTTCATAAGCAAAATCAGCGATTACTACGATAAATTACTAAACATACATTTTAACAGAGGAGCCATATACGATTTAATCTTACCAGCACTCTATCATTGAACAAACCAGTCAGAAGTTTTCAAGTAATCTGAAGATTGTCGCATCCTCAATCACAACGACAAAGTTGACTGCCAATAAATCACACATTCAGATATTCGGATATTTTCCTATTGCAGATGTTACTGAATTCGAGTTGATACGAGCCACACCAGTACCTTTAGAGTCTGGAAATGGTACCTATTATTGGACTCTAAATCTTCCAGATGGATGTTTCGCGATTGATTACAACACTCAAGTATAACTTCGAACTCCAAGAACGCGATTTGCAGCAATGCATTCAGTCATATGATCACCACTATATCTGCTCTCCAGTTTCACTTAGAAACATAGAGACAAATCCGTCATGCATCATTTGACAAAATTTATGAAGATTAAAATAAACAATATTCAAAGCATCATATGGAAGGAGCTCTGCGCACTCTACACATGGATGTTCATTACGGATTCCTCAACAACCATATCTGTCATTTGTGACACCGTGCGAGAAGATGTTGCAATACATATACATCAAAACAGAATATTTTAACTCCTAAACAAAGCACTACCATTTCAGTAGGTACTGGCCAGTTACTCCAAAAGAGTCCCTCTAGTAATAAATAGTACAGTCAGTGTGAAGCACCCTCAGAATCTACCCTTCGAGTCAGTTTTCAAACTAACTGACCACCTGAAATAGTTGGAAGACGACGAGAAGAATTTGTATGCATTACTACTACCAGCCAGATTCCAGACGATATGTTTAGAAAATGTTCACATGTCTTTAAGATGTTCAAAAAATACTATTTTGGATAAGTTTGCGAAAATAATGACCTTTTTGAATAGTTACATATTTGAACATTTGCAATACAATGTTTGATCACAAATGTTGTTCGGACAAAATGTTTCAAAAAATGTTTAGAAAATTTTCACAAAAAAACTATTCTTTTGATTGTGCTTTTAAGATGTCCAGAAAATATCAATTTAAAAATAATATTTTTGTATTTGCCCAGTAAACATAGCATAAATTTACGTAACTACTACAGACTACATTAATTTAATTGTTTAACAGTTTCAGTCGAGATTTATGCAGATTTTTCCAGTAGAATTCAAATATCAGCCATGGATCAAATCAGTGGATCTACTGACAAATCAGTACACCTGGCAAAGTTATCACAAACTGATTCATCATTGCTTCAAGATCTCACGAACTTTTGAATTCTACCACCCAAGAAGATGCATGTCCTAATTTAAACTTCGAAACTAAAATTTGCAATATCTTCAAGAAAGTTGTCCAACAATCAATATAGGTACTTGTGAATGGAATTGAAAAAAATTATATGCCTCGTCATTTTCAATTCAAAATACAATAATTAAGATAAGTCTAGTAAGAACGTGACTCCTTTAAATTTTAATCATTTGTTATAAAGAAAATAAATATTAATCAAAGATGCAATCAATTTTTAATTCTGATAAAATTGACTCGGTAAATAGACTGTCAATCTCCCGAGTCGCACAAACAAAGTTTCAAAGGCCATTTTTCCAGACTTGGCACGCGATCAAAAAGGCGCGGACTCAATGACTGGAAACTCTCGAGTTTTACTCAAATTGCAAATGAGCCGTGCATCATTTATTCACATCAAATCCCATGTGTCTGTGTGTGTACTATAAATAAATATACAATGTTTTTTTTTCCGAATTTGGTTTTCAAAGACCTTTTTACATTTGGTTATAAATATACGCATATTTTTTTTAGAGAGAGTTTATTTTGTTTGCCCTTTTGCTTGTTATTCAACACACGCACTTTTAGCGATTCGTTGATCAAACAGACAGACTGTAAATATTTGCTAAATAAATGGATTTACAATGTATGGTAATTAACAGGAAAACGAACATTATCAAAGTCATATAGAAACAAAATACGTTTTCGTAAATTTATTGAAGAGGGCATGATTCATACAAATATATATATATCAAAATCCAAATTGATGAAATTATCGGTATTTTTTGGAAACAATAACCGAAAATGTTTTAGATGTTTCCAAAGAAAAACCCACAAGGGTTCAAGTCCTTCTCAAGACTCACAGAGTTGATAGATAAAGAACAAAATTGATTCTAAATTGTATTGTCCAATTTATCTAGATCTTTGCCTTAACCCAAAAGTTCTTCGAAGACCTTCTTGGAAAATATGTTAATTTTTGGGTGAAACCATTTGAATTCTTCAAGCCTTGAATAAAATCCAAACCGTATATTATCAACTTTTCTCATTACATTTTCATCAGCTACAATATTAATTGAAAACTTTGTTGCGTGATACCTAGTCGTTTCTAGTTTTGATTAATCACTGTCGACTAAATTAAATTTTTTATCGAGATGGTGTAGCATGTTTTATAAGTTTGATTAAAAAAAATACTTGACACTTGACTTGAGTAGGTAGGTATCTATTAATGACATTAAAATGTTTGAAATTCAAGAAAAATGTTGAATCATTTTGTAACAAACCGTTAAATGAGATCGATATTCTCTGAAAAAGTTCCACTCTTCCACCAACTCTCAAACTCAAAAGCATCCTTCATTTCCATTAGAATTGTGTAATAAAATAATTATCTTTTATTGATTTGCTGTCCTTCGCCCTTATCAAGTAACCAATTAATAATTAATTGCTTGGAAATTCAATCTAGTTGAGCCACCATTATTTTTTTTTTTCACCCGATACGCAAACCATCGGCATTGTTTTGCCAAAAAAAAAAAAAATTAAATTTTCAAAATATTTGCCCCAAAATCGTGGGCCCCAAGCCAACATCTCGTGATTATTTTTTATTTACGTCGTTATCGTTCACACCTTTTTCTAGACGATAATAATATTTTGAAGTGATATAATTTATTATTACTCACTAGCCTCATGATTTATAGGGCAAAGTTTTTTTATTTTATTTTTTAGGGCATTTTTTTTTTGAAATGACGTAGGTAGATTATAAGTCACAAGATAGGGCTTAAAGTTGTTTGTTGTAAAAATACATTAAGTAACCACAAATTATTTAAAATTGACTTGAAAAGTAATTTTTAAGCTTTAAATAGATGGCAATAAATCCAAGTAAGGATTCTACGAATATGGAACCTGAATTTTTAGGTTTATAGCCAAATAGTTTTGCTAATGAGGAATTCATTGAAGTGACACTAAGAAGAAAAGAAAAAGCAGCATCTCATTATTGAAGAAGCCGGATTTCTTCCAATGGTTTTGCAGCAAACATAGACTTTGTATGTGATACCTATTTCTGCATTCATTGATATTCCAATTTTTAAATTCTAAGTCTCTATCTATGGCTCTTATCCAAAATTATTCAAATAATTTACAGTAACTGGTACGTCATTTACATAATTATGATATTTGATTGATCTATTATTCACTGTATGTTTTGTTGATTATCTGTTCTTTCAAGTGTTCTTCCTTTTCTTGCCCTTTTATTTCTTTATTATTTCCACTTTTAACATGTTGCCCTCGTTGCTAGTCTTCATTTTTCTCTTTATTTATTTATTTATTTATTCATATACGGGATAACCCCATTAACTGTTAAATCATACAATACATATTGGTAAGGCTAAAAAAAATAATTAAAAATCTGAATATGATATAATAAACAGAGAAAAAATCAACTTAATTGATAAGCAATGACATTCTCTTTCTTTACAAAGTTCCTAGAAAGGGCATCAGGCAACAATAAATCTTTACCAGGTTTATAACGAACTACATTATTATATGGCTGTAAACGCAACCTAAGGCTCTGCAATCTCAATGGTTTGTAATTCAATGATTTTTTAAATATATTTTCCAAAGGTTTATGATCACTTTCAACCACCACTACTTTTCCATAAACATATTGATGGAATTTCTCACATCCCTACACTATCGCCAATAATTCTTTCTCAATCTGAGCCCATGCATTCTGAGTAGCAGTCAATGCTCGAGAGGCATATGCTATAGGCAAATTATTCTGTAACAGCACAGCTTCGAAGCCTTGGCTGCTGCTATCAACTGACAAAACAACCTCTGTATTGACATCATAATATTTTAGTACGGGTGCACATGTGAGCATTTTTTTAAGTTTTTCAAAATCAGATGTTTCTTTATCAGACCAAATAAACGCTACAGCTTTCTTAAGCAGTTGTCTCGTCGAGCTGGTAACATCCGCTAAATTGGGCAAAAACTTAGATACATAGGTAACCATTACTAGCAAAATCTGTAGTTCTTTTTTGTTTTTGGATTGTTAAATTCCAAAATAGCACTCACCTTGTCTTTATCAGGACGTAAACCATTTTTTGTAAACACATGACCTACATAACGTACTTCACTTAACCCGAATTTACACTTGAGTCGATTGAAACGAACATTGGGCACGTTTAGCTCTTCCAACACTGCTTCCAGTCTTTTGGCTTGTTCTTCTTTATTCGCTGCCCAGACTATAACATTATCTATGTAAATTTTCACTCCTGGAAGTCCATCAAAAATATTCTTGAATGTACGATGAAAAACTTCTTGTGCAGAGCACAGTCCATAAGGCGTTCTTTTATAACAATATCGCCCATAACACCCAGCATTATATGTTGTAAGTATTTCACTTTCTTCATGCAACTTAATCTGATAAAAGCCCTTATTGCCGTCCAGTAATGAAAAAATATTTCCCCCTTCCATCTTGGATGCAATTTCCTCAAAAGTTAGAAGCTGATACCACTCACGTACTATTATGGCTTTATTCAGATTTTGTGGGTCTAAACAAATTCGAAGACTTTTGTCAGGCTTTTTTACAATGACCATAGAACTGCACCACTCATAGTTGGTTCAGTCACTTTTCTCAAAACGCTCATTTTATCCAGCTCACTTTCAACTGACTGCTGAAGGCTGATTTCAATTTTTCTTGGAGGTTCTACAACTTTATTCTTCAACTGAATCTTATATGAATTTGTCAATTCACCAATGCCTTGGAAAATGTGGTCGTATTTTTTCACTTGACTATCCATCACATATTTGTCTTCCTGTTCTACTGATCCTACTCTCTTTAGCAGATTAAACATCTCAATAAATGGAAGACCAATTATGCATGCAGCATTAAAGTTGACTACAATAAACAGAACATTGTGTTTTTTATTATTAGTTTCACAGATAAGTGTAGTTTGTCCATAAACACCCACTGAAGAGCCTTCATAGTTCAATAGCTTTGTATTGGATGACTGAACTTCAGCATTAACGGCCAATTTCATAATAGATAATTAAAAGTTACTTTAGCTAAATAGACTTTTATGATAGGATTTTTCAACTTCAAATGGAGCTTTAAATTTAAAGTTTACTTTAAGTTGATTATGAAATTGGCCGTAAGTTCTTTAGCAGTTAAGCAAACATAGATGAAAGTGATAGAGTTTCTCATTTATTGCTATCGTTACCGTCGAAATTCGACGCAGTTATTACTGCTTTAGCAACCGTAAGTGACGTAAAAATTGATTGTGTCAAGGCCAGACTTTTAGACGAAGAGATAGTTAAATTCAAGAGCTGAAGATGGGGGTCAGGAGAATGAAGTTAGTTTTAAGGCTACAACTAGCAAATGCTGTTTCATATGTGGTGATAAAAATCACTTTAAAGCACAGTGTCTAAAACGAAATATGTGGTCTAACAATATAACAGGCAACTACCGAGGCAATTACAGAGGCAGGTTTAGAGGAAGAGTACATAATTCAAGAGGACATAGAGGTGGAAGTTTCAACCAAGGAGCAAGTGGATATGTTGTTGACGATCAAGTTGTGCTGTATGCAGCAAATGTATGTAATACTGTACCTGAGGGTGAAGTTACTTTTATATATTGGATTTAGGTGCAAGTAACCATTTTGTTCAAGAGGAATTTGAACAGTATATGCATGACGTAAAAACCTTACCATATAATGTACATACATTGCCAACAGAGAAGTTTTGAAGACAAACAAGGTGGGAAAGTAAAAAGCAAGTTGTCAAGGGCAAACTGTATATATTGAGGCTTTGATTGTACCATAAATAAAGCATAACTCCATGTCAGCATCAAAAATAACATCTAGAGGACACCAGATTTTTGTGGAAAAAGACCAAACTACAATTAGAGGTTTTACTTTAGCGTGCCAGAATAGAAACGGATTATACAATCCTTACGCTAGATAGCATTGATAGGGCAAAAGAGGAATTTAATCTAACCATAGATGATGATATATGGCACAGAAGACTTGGGCATACAAGTAAAGATGTTCTGTCACAGCTAGGTTTGAAAACTTCAGACAGAATCTGTTCAACTTGTGTTGAAGGCCACACGTTCTCCATTTGTAACCAATGAGATACGTACAACATCCATAGGTGAATTGATTCATAGTGATCTATGTGGACCTGTGACACCTAACACAGGAAATGGAGAAAGATATTTTCAAATGATTCTTGATGTTTACTCGCATTTTGTTATTGTGAAGTTACTTGAGAATAAACATGAAGCAGAAGGAAATCTGAGAGATTATGTACTCGAGTTAGAGACACAGCATAATGTAAGAGTGAAACATTTCAGACTAGATAATAGAGGAGAGTTTACATCAAGAAATTTTAAAGATTTTTGCAGACAAAAGAGAATTAAATTAGAATATACAATGACCTACAGTCCTCAGATGAACAGTAAATCTGAAAGGACGAACAGAACTTTGTTAAGTATGATAAGAACAAAAATAATTGATTCTGGCAATCCAAAATCACTATGGGGAGAAGCTGTGAAGTGTTCTGCATATGAAATCAACAGAACCCTGACATCAGTTTTACCAAAAAGAACGACACCATCACAGATCTGGCACGGAAGAAATTATTTTACTAAGTTAACAATTTTCGATTGTCGAGCACGATATATAGTGTTACCAAAAAGAAACAAGATACTTAAATCCAAAAGCAGTAAAAGCAGTGATGATGGGATATTGTGGAGGAGGCTTCAGAATATGGTCACCTACATAAGAAAGAATCATTCAATCAAAAGATGTTAGGTTTGATGAGTCTATTATGGAATTCAAGAATGTAGAGAAACAGGAAAATAATTATATACCTATAACAGTAGAAGAATATAGAAATTCGAATGAGACAAAAAATATTCAAGAAGAGAGACAAATTGCGGGAGATGAAGATATAGAATATGAAAGTTTAGATGAAAGCAGTGGAAGCTTAAGTGATCCTGGATATATACCAGCGAGAGATTTTATGTACAGTAACTAGATCTAGAAGAAATACAAGAAAGCCTAAAAACCTGGATGATTATGAGCTGTATGTGGCATATTGTTTAATCTCAGAGAGTCACGAAGAGACTTGGGCATACAGGGCATACTTGGGCTGAGTGTAAGAGCGCTGCTCACTGCTGCGTCAGATGAGTGCGAACTTTGCCTTTTGTCGATTGCTGGTTATTTTTATTTTACTCTTCACTCTGTTCCTGTATTCTGTATATTAACCAACGATTATGGCAATAAAAGCATTTATTATTATTATTATTATTATTATTAAGAGCTAAAGACATATCAAGAAGCCAGTGAATCTGAAGAGTGGCTAAAAGCAATAAACAACGAGTTGAAATTTCATGAAAAACTACATACCTGGACGCCAACCGAATTACCTGAAGGACAAAAAGCAATTGATACGAGATGGATTTTTAAGGTGAAAGAGGACGGCACGAAGAAAGCGAGACTTGTACCAAGGGGATTTCAGGTACCACAAGAGGGCGACGAGTTTATTTATGCACCAGTGTGCAGACTTCCTACAATTAGACTTTTAATTTCAGTGTCAGTGCAAAAAAACTGGGTACTGAGCCAGATAGATGTGCCAACAGTGTTCCTTAATGGTCGATTGGACAGTGAAGTGTATATCAAGAGGCCAGAGGGACTCAGAAGCGACTCAAAGTATTTAAAACTTAACCGGGCATTGTATGGACTGCGTAACGCACCGAAGTGTTGGAACATGAAGTTCAGTGAAGTAATGTTGAGACTAAGAAGATCACAATATGACTATTGTTTGTATGTTAAAGACGATGTTTATTTGGCGTTGTTTGTGGACGATGCATTGATAACGAGACCAAAAGAAAAAGTGGATAAATTAGTGGAAAGTTTGTATAATGAATTCAAGGTTAAGAATTTAACTGAAGTGAAGACATTTCTGGAATGGAGATAAATAAAAATGAAGGAGGATCAAGATTACCCAGACAAAAATGATCACACGACTATTAAAAGACTTCGTTATGGAAAATAGTAAACCCATAGCAACACCGATGGAAATAAATTTCCACATGAATGAAGGACAACCTATAGAACAAAATATCCTGTATAGAAGGCTGATTTGCAGTCTGATGTACTTGGCATTGGTGACAAGACCAGATATCGCTAATAGTGTTGGTTACTTAAGCCGATATCTGGACAAGCCAACAATACAAGCATGGAAAGCTGGAAAAAGGCTTATGCGCTACCTTAATGGAACTATGGATTGATGTATGAGAAAAATGATGGAGGCTAAGAAGCTATGTGTGATGCAGATTGGGCTGGTGATAGGCAGACAAGGAAGAGCGTAAGTAGTTTCATATGTTTCCATGACGGGAATCCAATAGCTTCGCACTCACGAAAGCAGAGTTGTGTAGCCCTTTCTTCAATGTAGGCTGAGTATGTAGCAGCTGGTTGCGCAGTTCAGGAGGTGGTCAATTTGACAGGTATTTTAGCAGACTTTTGGCGAGTGCAAACCTGATACTTAAAAAATAGACAATCAAAGTACTATTTCCATGATTAAAAACTTTGAGAACTCCAAGCGAGGTAAACACATAGAAATTAAGTATCATTTCATTAAAGACCTTTGTTAGAAAAAGATAATAGAAATTATTCACATTTGTTCCAATGATAACTGTTTTGATGTGTTTACAAAGTCGTTAGGAAAATAAAAGTTTGTGAAGTTTAGGCAGAGTACCAGAATGTACCTATTTGTTTTCTTATTTTATTTTGCTATAATATACCGGGTGGGGCACGAAAAACTCTCCACCCAGGTTTACTCAGGTGTTAGGTGTTTAATCAAAAATCGCTCAGACACGTCAATTTTTGTTTTCTGGGGGGCACATTTTATTGGTATGTTTACTCCCTACCTGTGAACCCCTCAGTGGGGGTGACAGGTACCCCCAAAATTTTAAATGAAAAGGGGGGTCGAGTGATATGTCGGCGATATTCTGTTACAATCTAGGACCAACGTGTATTATATCGTTGAGGCTAGTGCCTTTGCAGTATGCATCAAATAATACTCTCAAACGAATGATTGTGCTTGATTCTCGGATAACTGCCTGATGAGAAATGTAATATTTTTCTTGAATTATTTCATGTCCAAGGTTGAGGTATTCCTTTATGAAGTTTGCATACTGCTCGTGTAAGTTGGCGTCTACTTGGAATTTCTTTTCGATGTTTGCAAGTCGTGCTGCGGCTTTTGGCTTTGAGTATCCCAATATTTCTGGAGATGTTTTGAATGGAATACGAATTATGAATCTGCCATTCATGTATCGGGTTGTCGTTTGTTCGTAAAGTTCTTCACAAGCTTGTTCTTCTTCCGTAAATTGGTGGCTTGGAGTAACTTCTCCGCTTCACACAGAGCGATCATGCTGACGACTTCAATGCTCTGGCACGTTGAAAATACTGGACCAGATATAATCTATCCTAGCTCGGTATTTTGTTTCAAGAGACCCTGTTGAGTTTTCTGGAGATTATTCAAAATTATTGTAGCATATTCTTTTGCTCCGAAAATCCCATTTATAGCTCCAGGTATCATAAAAGTAGGATCTGCTAGAACTTCATCTTTCCATGTATTGATGCTCTCTATGTGGACTGGGTTAACTTTGAAAGAACTATCATGCTGATCTTCATGTAGAACGTACTTTTGTTTGAATCGTGGTGTAATAAAGTATCTATTGACAATTTTGAGATCTTGTGCTCTCCCACGCCAGATATCTCAGCTCTAATATGACGTCGTGGAAGCCCTAAGCGTTACGCTACTTCTTCGGTGATGTAGGATGATTGTGATCCTTGGTCAATCAAGATTCTTAAAGGCTGTGCCGAACTTTGAGTTTGGAATTGTACGAGAGTTGTTGCTAGTGAAACATTTTCTTCCTCTTGGCTTGCATGATTTGTCGTAGTGTTTTGTTGCTGTTGGAATTGCCTGCCTGATAAAGTGTGTGATGTTGATGGCTGCAAATATTACATTTTGTTTGGCTGAAGAATTTCTTCTGAACATTGTGGCTTCAACAGTTTTGGAAGATGTGTTTCTCCTGCACCCATTTGCCTCTCTCTAGTGGTAAAATGGCTTTAAACTTTTGGCAGTGGTTAGTCATGTGACTTTGGTTGTGACAGTACAAGCACTTTGACTGACTGGATTTGTTGACACTGTTTCTAATGATTAAAACCTCTAAGAAATTTATAAATTCTCCAAAATCTGGTACGTCATGCGGTGCTTGAGGACTCTGTTCATAGAGGCAGTTGGTCTGAGAGTCCTATTTCCGGATGATTATGCGAATCACTATGGGCCCCCATGCATAAGTCTTTATCTCAATATTCTTCAAGGCTTGCAGGCATTCGCTAGTGACGTCGTATAATTGTTTCAGCTTCATTGCATTTTCTTTGGAAACGGTTTGCAAGTCCAATAATTTATCCAGAAGTTTGAAGATGAGCAGTTTCTTGTTTTTGAATCGTTTCTGTAATACTTTCCATGCTGAATCGTAATTAAGTATGTAGATGTTGGATCAGTTTGCTTGCTTCTCCTCGTACGTGCGTTTTTAAATACTGCATTTTTTCGGCTTTGGTCAGCACGTGACTCTCATGGATTACTGTTTTAAAAAGATCGTAGAATGTAGACCAATTCTCGTATCCTCCATGGAAAGTTAGAATCGGAATCTTGGGAATTGCAAGATGTTGATTTACCATTTACTTGAGGGACTAG
Organism: Ceutorhynchus assimilis; assembly: GCA_917834065.1. Taxonomy (NCBI): domain Eukaryota; kingdom Metazoa; phylum Arthropoda; class Insecta; order Coleoptera; family Curculionidae; genus Ceutorhynchus; species Ceutorhynchus assimilis. The sequence goes on from OU892285.1 coordinate 30,631,255, forward strand.
AGTAAGTGCGTTTTCTTGTATTTTGATTGTTAGTTTTCCAGTGATATCTTCGTACTGCTGTTGCATTTTATTGTATGGATTATTAGTGAAGTATTAATTCTGAAATATATCTTCAGATATCAATATTTCTTCGTGTAGGTCTTAGATGGCGCTCCATTGTTTTCTAATTTTTCCAGCTGTAGCTGATATTGAGACTTCGATTTTTCTTCAATTATCGATTTGGTTTAAATCTCCAGCTGTTGAAGTTTAAAATTCTGCTTTTTTAAACGTTGATTTTGAATGGTGTTTGTTGCAGTCTAGCCAGCAGGTGGTTGAGTGGTTGTAGCATTTGTACAGTTTTTCAAGTAGTTCTTTGCTTTTTTTATATAGGCATTTTTTTTGAGGGAACAGTTTCAAAGACCGTTTTGAAGCAGTTTGAGCTCTGACACTATTTTTATGAACCAAAAAAATGCAAAGTTTCAAAACTAAAATCCTTAATCTAACCTTTAAAAAAAAATTCGACTTGTTTTTTTGACAATCTTTGTTTTGATGATTTGTTTTAATTTAAAAAAATTAGTCTTTGACGATTATTTTCATATCCTTTTTATTTGATAATTATATGAAAAAACAATAATAAGATTAGTAAGCATGTGAAAATGGAGCAAGAAAATGAGAATGAGATGATATACCGTACGTCTTTTATTCAGTGCAGAAATCAGTGACATAATTTGCTCATGTCTTTTCTGCGAATCATCTTTTAGTAATTCCACCATTGTTTGGAATTCCACTTTCTGTTTTTGCTCGGATCTCTCTGCCAAAGTGTAAAACTGTCGCAAAATTTCGTTTTTGTTTGGAGTTACTTTTTTAACACATTTTTTGAATGTGTTTGTAAATGTAGGTGTTTCCCTTTGCGAGTTGCACGTTGCATTTTCTGGAGTTGCTGCAGAGGGTGGGGTAGATTTGGGAGTTGAAAGACTTCTATTTTTATTATCTTCACCACGAACAACTTTTAAATTTGAGCATTCTTCCAGAATCCAGTGTCGTCTTAGTTTTATTGCTTGACGAGTCTACTAGGAAAGTTGGATGTACTTTATGTTTCTCTCCCAAAATTTCATCCACCTCATCATAAAATGGGGGCTTTTCGATTTTACCTACAAAAAATATACATGTTTGCAATATGCAAAACAAGGCCAAAATAATAAATAATATGTATTTTGTACTTACCTTCTCCAGTGTTTCGTTTCTTGTCTATATATTTCATGTAAGAACTTTGGAGGTTGACAAATTTTTGGCGGCATTTTTCTCGTCCCTCGACTCCTTCCCCATCAAAAAAGCCAGCTTCATTCATGTTCTGAGCTATCTCTAACCAAAGACAATTTTTGGCCGTGCATTTATCAGAAAATTGATTGTTTAATTTTTTTCGTAGATCCAAAAAATATATTGTGGCCCTTTAATCAGTCTCGGTTTGGACTCTAGAGGTAGTCCAAACCTGGTTTTTGCCAGGTTTTGAAATTGATATTTTTTTATTCTTCTTCTTCTTCCATTTCTTCACTGTTCACTAATTAAACAATTTTTCTTTGAAATTTTCAAATAAATTCAATCAAAATTCATTAATTCAGTCAACGGGGAGAAAGAAATAATTTGGGGTTCGAACTGTTAGAGCTTGACATCTGTTTAAATTTGGCGCCTTTTCTTGACAGTTTCCTTTTTTGAAACGGTCTCCCAGAAGCTTTTAAAACGTTTTCAAGCAGAATCAAATGTGACGTCATCAATGACTCAAGAAAACGGAGTGTTTTGAAACTGTTTCAATACGCTTTGTCGCAAAAAAATGCCTCAAGTTTATCCTTTAACTGTTGAAAGTAGTTTTTGCTGAAGTAAGCGTGCTCTGGAATTCCAAATTTCATGATTTCTTCATCTCTAGCTTGAATTTTTTTCCATATTTTTTCTAGTGTAGCAGTGCGTTCGTCAATGTATGTTTCAGTTTTTCTCTACACAGAATGAATTGAATTTTTTATGTATAATTCGTAATTATACAAGAGAAACAGCAAAAATCTAAATCAAAACTTCTAACAGGGCAAAAGCTTTCATATTGGTTTTTCCACCTTGAGCAACTATAATCAATACCACATCCTGGGTACTCCAAATCAACCGAATCAAACAAAATAATAATAACAAACCTTGGACTTAAAATCAGACCGTTTTTTCAGTGCAACCGTGTAAAACAAAACCACTAGAAAAGTCACAAGACTAAGCTCGCGCATGTGACGCTCAAAAAATTTTATTTGCACGCAATAAATATAACAACGGAAAGCTGGCAGCGGCAGGTTGTATTTTAGAACAACAGTTTGTGAGACAACGTTATGGTAATTTTCCGAAATTAATTTCGTTTCAAAACAATCCTTTATGAGGGTTTTCTGAGAGGATAAAATCGGCGAGACAATTGGGAAAAGTTTCAGTTGGTGGCTTATGGTTGGAGAGTAGAAAGGTAATTTTTTTTTTTCATTGATATGAAACTAAAACCTGCAATATCAATTCCAATAATCCCGTTTTAAAACCGAATAGCTTTTCCAAATAGCCAAATCCCTGCGTCCAAAACATTTTGCCAGGTTTTTTTTTTCTAGTTTTCGATGCATTTATGGTTTTGGCTTTGTGACTGTGTAAACGCAACTTTTGATTAATTGTTTGTGACGTATGACTGTGAAAAATTGAAAAAGGAAGCTGGTGTTTTGCTGAATTTATCTGTTTTCGGATTTTAGAGTGCAGATGTAATTTTAACAAACAATATTTATTCAAAGGCACTTAAGTAATTGGCACTGATCTGCTAATAACCAGATGCCTAATATATCACGAGTTACATTTACCTAATTATTAACATTAACATTTTACAATTATTTATATTGTAAAATGCCAGAGACCGGAAATATTTAAGCACTATAACTATTTATTTAAAAATTTGGCTTTTAATTAAAACCAATGCGTTTGTATTTTAAATTAAAATTTGAGAGGGCACGGTTTTATGTACCTAAATCAAATAATTAATTAAAATTAGAGATACCTACACACGGAGGATATGAAAAGTTGAGTAAATATTTCAATTATGAGGGCAAACATTTTCCCACTCGTAAAGTCTAACAAGTTTTCAGCAGTTTCAAACTTTCCACAAAGCTTCATCTACGCAGCATTATATAGTGTTTGCTCCACAACATTTCTAGGGTAATGTTTTTTTTGTAGAATCAATAACATTTTAAGCCAACTTATCCTGAAATAGACAAAAATTAAATCCATGGTTTTCTTCACAAGAATTGATTACTCAGAGATAAAGTGAATTTTTTAATTACTGGGTACGATAGAATAAACCCACCAAATTTTAATCCATTAAACCTCTTACAGAGTTTATACATCAGGGAAATATTCACTTAAATGTTGATTGAAATGATTGGGTGGTTTGTGTTACTTGTTATGTAGGCACGCCAATGAACTAGGTACTTATTGACACAGTTGATTAAGAAACAGGGTATAGTTAACATAGTCTCATAAAATTCAACAAAAAAACGGCCGTCAATTCAACAAAGAAAGTTTCATTAATGAAAAATTTACGCAAAAGAAAAGTAATTTCATTAACATTCAGTTGAATTTCCTTAGGCTTAGAAGAGAAAACTTTTGCCTCCATCTTCAAAGTTTTTAAGTCGATACTAATGAAATTTTCATCCGCATTCACTCAAGCTCATATTATTTTGAACCCAAAAGAGTGATTTTGCAATTGATTGTATATAGTTTATGATTTATCCAACTTTTCCCTAACAAATATTGCCCTTATTGCAAAAAGTAACCCATGTTCTAGAATATGTTTACAATTACAATTACCTATCTGGAGCCTAAGCTAATAGATGCCAGACTCAACTTTCATATATACCAGCTTGCCAAAATAAACTCTATCATTTAGGTATCATATTTTTATTCAATCTTTCTTATTTATTGTATCTCCCAAATTTGTCCGAGCCCTTCTATCTTTAAGCAGTTTGGATCCAATTCCATATATATTTTGTCACATACAAATTTGATAACAAGCTCTCAAATTTCAATTTTGTGTTTGCGTCCGTTTTTCTATATTTGGATGACTTCTGTCTTTTTTATTTTGCTACCTATATTTAAAGTATTTTCCTCTATTAAACATTTAGCTGTTTTCTACAGCACCTCGTTTCTCATTTTAATATTGCTGCTTTCAGTTCTCCAGTATGTATTTCGAGTCTTCGAGAATTTATTCTGATCTTACATTATGTATTTTTCTTTTTTGGTCTTGGAATTTAGAACTTTAGTTATTATTTCATCTTTTGTTCCTAATTTTGGTCACTTGTTTATTAATTTGGATCCCAGAACTTTCATACTTTTGATGTCTTCGATTGTATATTTGATCCCCTTAGTATTTTGATCTCTTATTATTAATTTTTTTCGAATGTGTTGATTTCCTTTGCTAAGTTTTCTATAGTCCTAAATTCTCAATTCTTATAGATCTTTTCTACGTGACCTAATCTTGCTAAAGTTTTCCTCTTGTATAGAGGATATATTTCTTGTTGCCACCTGAATACTGGCAAAGGTCGCATATTATTTAGGTGTATTTTCTTGATTACCCCAGCGTAGTAATTTGGCCAGTTATTTTATCAGGATTTCAATAAATCTCTACACCAATCTTTATCCTCCTTCACACAGGCCTCCTTAATTAACTCTAGGAAATCCGAATGGATTTTCTTATAAAAATACTTTGACATCGGATTTTGATTGGTGCAAACGTTAACTTTTTGCTCAATATTTGTATCTAGTAAAAGCCACCAAAAGTACTTAATCTCCAACTCTTTAAAAAGGTGTTCTCCTCGATGTTTAGGAACTAAGGCCTCCTTAACGATGCCTTTTTCAATATATAATTTTCATTGTTATTAGGAAACCTGTACCTGATATAATTAGTATAAACCGTACCAAAAATTATATGCCTGATCTTGTTTTTGTGGAACATACAGGCAGAACCGACACAAGTACATACGAAAGTACTTGAAGTACAAGTTTTTCAAAATTATTCTTCGATTATCAAGTAAACTTGAAATTTACTTGAATTTCGTCAAGTTATTATTACTTCAAGTAAAAACATTAAGCTTCAAGTAAAGTAGTAGCACAACCGTGGTAGCATTACTTGACGTATATTTAGTACTTTTGAAATATGTAAAATACTTTAAGTGGAGTAATTTTAGTACTTCAAATATTTAAAATCTGTTCAAAACAAGACAATTCTTATTCACAATATAATCCGATACACATTCTATTCATCTTATCCGAGCTTTATGTTATTTATTAGTTATAAAGTAATGAAAGTACTAAGGTACTTTGGTGCTTAGTAATTTTTCATATTTTTTGCTATAAGGTGCGCCGATTCAAGTAAAATTTTGTATGTCTTAGTCTCAGTTCTAAAAATCAAGCGGAGCCTGATTTCAAAATAGGTAGGTTACAGGGTATTTAATTATATTTAAGCCCATACCTACAACCTTTACTATTTAAGGCGCGGTTAGAAATAATTGCCCAGATCTTTGTTGGATATTCAAGCAAATTCAAATAAATTGTATATCATTGAAAAGAGCAATAAATTCTCTATAAATCCGTGTAAATTTGAGCTTGATAGCTCAAATAGTTTTTGAGCAATTGAGCGTCAAAGTTGATTTTTAATCCAAATTTTGTCAAAAACTTCAAAATCAATTGGCTCAAAAATTATAGACCTAGGAATATTGTAAATTACAGGCCATTTAGAGCTAAATAAGAGCTACAAATGCTGAAAACCTCAATGCAATTCGCCCAACGGTTATCGAGCATTTGAGGTTTGAAGATTTTGGACTTATAAAAAAAACTCGATTTTTTTATTTTTCACTTTTGCTCAATTTTGACTTCATCAATCGATAGAGCGGGTCAAAATTAGTGAAAAACAAGCCTAACATTTTTGAACAGAAACAAAAATAAAAAGGGAATCTTATTTTTGGCTTTAGACAACCATGACATAATTTCCAATTGGCTATTTTAAACAGAAACAAAAATAAAAAGGAAATATTATTTTTGGCTTTGGAAAATATTCAAATTCTTGACATGTCTTGAGCAATTGCACATATCTTTTTTAAATTTTGAGTCAGTTGAAAAAAATTATATACCATTGGAAAGAGCATTAAATTCTCTATAAGCCCGTGTAAAATTAAGTGTAATAGCTCAAATAGTTTTTGAGTAATTAGGCGTCAAAGTTGATTTTTAGTCCAAATTTTCCCAAAAACTTCAAACTCAATTTGCTCAAAAACTAAAAACCTGGGAATATTGTTAATTACTGGGTTTTTAGAGCCTATTAAGAGCTACAAATGCTGATTTTTAGTCCAAATTTTGCCAAAAACTTCAAACTCAATTTGCTCAAAAACTATAAGCCTGGGAAAATTGTAAACTACAGGGTTTTTGAAACCTATTAAGAGCTACAAATGCTAAAAATTTCAATGCAATTTGTTCAACTGTTACCGATCAATTGAGGTTTGAATATTTTGAAATCAGAATTCAAAGGGGGTACCCTTATAAAAAACTTGATTTTTTGTTTTTCACTTTTGCTCAATTTTGACTTTACCAATCGATAGAGCGGGTCAAAATTAGTGGAAAATAACCTTGACGTTATTTTCAAATGGCCATTTGTGAACAGAAACAAAAATAAAAGGGAAATCTTATTTTTGGCTTTGGAAAATTTTGAAAATCTTGACATGTCTTGAGCAATTGCCCATATCTTTGTTAAATTTTAAAAAAATTAAAGTAAATTATACACCATTGAAAAGAGCATTAAATTCTCTATAAAACTGTGTAAAATTCAATTTGATAGCTCAAAAAGTTTTTGAATAATTGTGCCTCAAAGTTGACTTTTAGTCAAAATTTTGTCAAAAACTTTAAAGTCGATTTTCTCAAAAACTATAAACCTGGGAATATTGCAGATTACAGGTCTTTAGGAGCCTGATAAGAGCTACAAATGCAAAAAATTTCAATGCAATTTGCCCAACGGTTACCGAGCAATTGAGGTTTGAAGATTTTGGAATTAAAATTCAAAGGGGTATCCCTTTCTTGACATGTCTTGAGCAATTGCCCATGTCTTTGTTAAATTTTGAGAAAATTGAAGTAAATTATCTACCATTGGAAAGAGGATAAAATTCTCTATAAATCCGTGTAAAATTGAGTTTAATAGCTCAAATAGTTTTTGAGTAATTGAGCGTCAAATTTGATTTTTAGTCCAAATTTTGCCAAAAATCTCAAACTCAATATGCTCAAAAACTATAAACCTGGGAATATTGTAAACTATAGGATTTTTAAAGCCTATTAAGAGCTACAAATGCTAAAAATTTCAATGCAATTTGCTCAACGGTTACCGAGCGATTGAGGTTTGAATATTTTGAAATCAGAATTCAAAGGGGGTACCTACCCTTATGAAAAACGCGATTTTTTTATTTTCCAGTTTTGTTCAATTTTGACTTCACCAATCGATAGAATGGGTCAAAATTAGTGGAAAACAACCCTGACATCATACCCAAAGAGCCATTTTCAGCAGAAACAAAAATAAAAAGAAAATCCTATTTTTGGTTCTTCAAACTTGACATGTCTTGAGCAATAATTGCCCATATCTTTGTTAAATTTCAAGCAAATTTAAATAAATTATATACTATTGGAAAGAGCATCAAATTCTCTATAAATAAAGTTTTGGACTTAAATATAATCAAATAGCCTGTATATTTGGTAAGATAATTGTGGACTGTTAAAACAAAAATTTGCAATAATTATTATTCAAAGATAATCAAGAAACTTATTTATTATAAGTAGGTACCCAAAATACTTCATGCAAAGCAAAAATCCAAGTAATTTAGAATAGATATTGGAAGTACAAGTACAAGTACATAACAAAAAAAGTAATTTAAGTAAAATAATTAAAGTACTTAAATGTACTTGAAATAGAATTTCAAGTAATTTACTTCAAATATTGACAACCCTGAATGCAGGTAATTAACCTTCTATTTAAATATTCAGGCTTGTTAATTTCATTTTAATAATAACAACTAGTCAATGGTAAACCCCATAAAATTCTACCTTTGAGTACCTACGTTATCAGTTATTTGAATAAATTTGAAAGTATAATCAAAACCTGATGTCAAAAACGAAAAATATCTTTGAATTCAACCAAATTCATTATTAAGTATCTACCTTTAAAGACATCAACTCTTCGTAAATGCTTTTTCCATGAAGTCACTGTATGTACATAGTAATGTATTGCACTGGAATAATCATTTTAGATCTGAATATAAACATTTGTGAGATATTTTTGCCATTAGAGGGCAATTATGGTACCTGGTTTTCTAGAAAATCATATAAAATTGGCATACATTTAAATATCACCTAAATAATTATGTTATTGATATCCTGAATCACCTCCTAATAAATTTACTGGCTAGTTTAAATAGTATATTCCCAATTTTTTTTTCAAAAACGTGTGTTTGTATTGTTGTTGTTTTATTATGTTTGTTATTCAATAATTCCTTATTTGTTTATTTATTTATTCATTTATTCATCATATAAACGGGCTGTACCCGATCGTACATGTACTTAACAAAATTAAAATTATAGAAGTGACTTACAAATAAAATAAAACAAAATAAAAACATTAGAATTGACTTAAACAAACAAGTACAAACATACTAAATACAAAGTTAACACAATAAAGAATAGGACATTTGACAATTTGATGACTCATGGAATCATAATGATTTATCCTGGTCAGAGGAGAGTTCTGGCCATAGGAAGTTCTGTGAAATTTCAATTCAAACGTTTTACCTTCCCTTAAAGTTCGCAAAGGCACATGAAATGGATTAATGCAAGTAATTCTGAACAGTTAGATATAATTTTAAAGCATATCAAAGTATCTGATATCCCCCTTCTCCTTTCTATGCTGTGCAAATCTTTAGTCTTTTCTAATAGTGTATAGTTTAAATTGTCAGATGATAATAAAAGCAATATATTTTAGAAACTTTCTGTGTACACTAAATTTTTAACATAGGTTTGAAAGAATGGATTCCAAATGACAGAACAGTTTTCTAGCTGAGATCTTACTAGATATGTATATAATAATTTTATTGTGTTTATGTCTTTAAAATATTTAGTATTTGTCTTGACAAAGCCTAACAAACGCAGGGCTTTATTATAACAGCTCTCTATATGGGCAGAAAATGTAAGTTTATAATATATTAATACCCCAAGATATCTAATCATGTTCAACTCCTCCAAATATTTGTTATTTATTTCATAGCCATCAACCTGATGATCTACTAAACTTAATCCACTAACATTTATCCACATTAAGGATCATTTTATTTTGATTACACCAATCAGAAAACCTATCCAAATCTTCTTGGAGTAGATTGATTTGTTATGCTTTTATAGACCTTCAAATCATCAGCGTATAAAACAAATTTGGAGTGCACGAAGCAAGTCTGAATGTCATTAATAAACAAATTGAATAAAAGAGAAGACTGGTACGCATGGTCATACTTTAATGGGAACCGACAGTGTATTTTCGATTTTTACAAGTTGCACCCTATCTGTCAAGAAAAATTTATCCAAGTCAAGAGATTCCATAAAGTGATAGTTTATTTATAAGTAAAGTGTAATTTATCTTGTCAAATATCTTTGAAAAATCGGTGTAAACTGAATCTACGTCATATTCTAGTTCGAGTTGATCAATTATGAAGTTAGTTTACACTAGTAGATTTGATACTATTGATTTATTTTGCACAAAACCACGCTGATTAGCTAGGTGTTTAGTGCAACCCTCTAGGAATTTGGTGATCATTGATCCATTATCTTAGGTATTTGAGACATTTTTAAAATTGGCCTATAGTTCTCTATCTTATTTTTATTCCCATTGTTTTTAGAAATAAGCATTATATAAGTTGCTTTCCACTTTTGATGAAAAATACCCATTGACAGTAACTTATTAAACAAGATCCATAATGGCCTTGCGAGAGAAAATTAAGAATATTAGGGGATATTATCAGGACCTGGTCCCTCAGTTGGGATTACCGAGTCCAATTTACTCGAAATATCAGAAATTTTAAAATGAAAGGAGTTAACATCTAGATCGTTAAAAGATATACAGTCTAGTAGCTGAACAAATGTCTTGGTTAGGTATGTATAGGGCTATAATCCATTGAGGTAGGTCTAAGCTCAGCATTGTTTCATAGTCATGTGTTAGTAAAGCAAGGTTTGATGTTCAGTTTGTTGAGTGGTCCAAAAACTCTTTGTCATGCCGAAGTCGAAGAGTCAAGGTGAATGATATCACTCTTATTTTTAACATCCTTTTCCATAATATTGTAAATTGTTTCTTGAACAATCAATAGATGATTTAAAATGCTCAGGTCCAGGTGTGGACAAAGTTTTATTCCAAACTTAAAATCTTTACTAAAATTGTTGAACTGAAAATGGCATATTGTCTGCGCGAAGAGGTTTTTGCTTTCAACATTTTCAATTCAATCTATTTGAAGTAGCATTCCATCAACACTAAATAAATTGAATACCTATTCAAAATCGCAGAAATCACAGGCTACTTTTTGAAATGGCAGAGTAGGTTGTTCTTGAATTATCATTGGTTCTTTTATTATTCTTGCTCTATAATTTTCACACAATCTACTTGTATTATCCGAGTTCATATTTAACCAATAAAATAAGGATCTAGCCCTAGATAAACATAAACTTCCCTGCTTGGTAAATAACTTCAGTATTACCTGTATCTGATTAATTTTAATATTAAAGCCAGGTTGACACAGTCCTAGTGTACTTGAATCAAGTACCTTTGGACTCTAAGCCTCACTTGAATCGTATCACGTCCAGTTCGATATAGGATAGGTCCTAACATTCAATTTAGTAAGCCAACTTACTTGGTTCAAGTTCTCATCCAAGTGTACTTGGACCGTGTAAACCTGGCTTTATGCTTTGTAATATACTTGATGGAATTTCTCATTAATTTCTCTTCTCATTAAACTTTCTAACAGTTTGTGATCTATGTGAGTTAAGGCTTTCCTGCACAAAATTGCTAAAAATTATTCTGTTTCTGACAAACTTTTTGATACAAAATAGCAATGATATGTAAAAACATTTATCATGAATGTCACGCCATCCATAATAAACATTTCTCTTTAAAAATTTTCGCAATTCAGATAAATTTGGTATAAATTTTCTTGAATAATTTAATAGTTCTAGAAATCTTTGTAAAGCAGTTTTGTCAGTTGGAATATTACATGTAATTTGAAATAGGTTTTACTCTATTATCATCAGGTTTGATTTTACCATTCTCAAATATGTGACCTAAATAATAACGTACTAGTCTTAAGTGATATTGAAATTTAGTTCCATTAAATTTGATATTGTTTTCTTTAGCTCGTAACATTATTTTTTTCAAAATAGGATCATATTGCTCTAAAGTTTCAGCAAAAATAAGTATATCATCGATATACATAGAAACATTTTCAATGTCATTAAAAATTTGTTCATTATACCTTTGAAAAATTTCTTCAGCAATATTTAAACCAAATGGTAATCTATTAGAAGAATGAGAACCAAGAGCAGGAAATAATAATGCAATTATATTGATATTTTGGAGTTTGGAGATAGTCCGTTTTTTGAGATATTGAGCTTATAAGAACTCACACCATTATTGAAAACTATGATTACTCGAATAATATTGAGCTGTAATTAACATTATTTAAACAGCTTTGGACTGCGCTTAGAAATTAAAAAGTTTCTATCTCAAATTGAAATCTTATTATAATTTTTGTTTCAGATATACCCAAATCAAATTTTTAACTCCAAAGCTTCCACACAACTCAATAGACCATCATGGACCAGAGCAAAGTTTTCAACCGTTTGGAATCGTACGAAAGTCAAATCGCTTCGTCTCCGGACACAAAGTCCAGCGTTTCTTATCACATGATGAAGCAGTCGTTGCACAACATGTGGAGCGCCGTTTATTCGACGGAAAGTTGCGATTCGCGAACCGCTAACATCAAGAAAATTCAAGAGTGTTTGTCTAGTTTGGAGAGAAAAGTTACGGAAAATGAGCAGAAGAAGTATCAGTTGTATTACGGGAAGGGGCAGGATAATTTGAGCAATAGGGGTGCGAAGTGTTGTTGACTACTAACAAATTTAGTTTAATCCTCATTATGTATATTACTATATTCTGTGATAGAATTTCAATTAGCCTCAAAAATGGCACATTCATTACAAAATTCTGGTTGTTGCATTAAATATGTAAGATGTGTAATATTTGAAATTTGGCAAACAAAATATATTTTCGTTATTAAATAGGTACTTGCAAGTTTATTTCCACATGATTCAGGACAAAATAAATTGCCACCCACGGGAAAAAAAAAACCCAGAAATCCGCAAAATTTAAGGACATATACAAATTCGTTAAATTAGAGCGAATCGTTGAGCGTGAAATTACAATCAACCCGAGAGAAAAAAATAACCAAAAAATTCGTGCAATTTTAGCCAAATTCGGGTTAATTTCTCAAATAAATGACTGGTGGGGGTTCATAAATCAAAAAACCCCAAATCACTTATACAATATACCTCTGCGGCAATAATATATTTATTGAAACCGGACCCTTATCATCGCCCATTCGCGTCTCTCAGGAAGTTATTAAAGTGTCCAATATAGTTTATCGCCCGGCCTCCTCCTTAATGTTAGGACCAATTTAATTGACACATTTAGGGCAATTTAGGTTGGACATAGGACTGGTTAAATAGAATAATTATATTGAGTTAATTAGTCTTAAAGTTATTGGTTATAGTCATCAACAATTAAGGAAGGGTAAAATTGTTATATAAGTCAATGTTTACTGTTGTAGTTGGGCAAAGGACCCCGCACACCTCTTATTGGTTTTTGGTTTTCTGTCAAACTCAATGAAATTTTGATATATTTTGACTTCCTGATAAAAAGTTCTCATAAGCCCAACCCAATACTATGAACAGTTTTCGAGATAGGTAGGTAGTTTAAAATCCATCATTGTACACATTTGCATTTACATCTACCTGTAACCTAATAATATACCAAAATTGACAGGTATCCATAGGCTCAGTTGACAGGTAAATGTAAATGCATATAAAATGTGCACATTTCTTGAACATTAAAGTACCTACAAGCTTCAAGTTTTCCACATTTTAAACCATATTTTCAATGTCATTGGTGATTACACGTAGGAAAATTAACTTCATTGTAAACACACACCTTCTCCAGTTTCCTAAGTTAATTAAAATTCTCCGCACGTTAAGTTAAGTGAATGTAAATGAGCCTTTACTTAACAAAACTAATAACATATTTCTCAAAATTTAAGCAAACATACAATATGAATGTGATGTGACACTTGCAAAGCAAAATTCGCATGAAAAGGCAACATGAATGTGACACTTGCAAAGCAGAATTTGAACAATTTATACTTGGTAAGTCTCAAACTTCTTCTTGCCTTAATCAAGTACCAAGTAAAATTTCCATTTGTTACATGATTTTCCCAAGGGTGATCAAGAGCTGGTGATAATCAAAATATGAACTATCATAAGTAGTGACACAATTCAAACAAAAATGCAATATGAATGTGATGTAACACTTGCAAAGCAAAAATTCGCATAAAAAGGCAATATGAATGTGACACTTGTAAAGCAAAATTTGAACAATTCCTACTTGGTAAATCTCAAACTTTTTCTTGCCTTAATTAAGTACCAAGTAAAAATTTCCATTCTGTACATGATTTGCCCAAGGATGATCAGGAGCCGGTAATAATCAAAATATGAACTATCATAAGTAGTGACACAATTAAAACAAAAATGCAATATGAATGTGATGTGACACTTGCAAAGCAAAATTCGCACGAAAAGGCAATATGAATGTGACACTTGCAAAGCAGAATTTGAACAATTCCTACTTGGTAAATCTCAAACTTCTTCTTGCCTTAATCAAGTACCAAGTAAAATTTCCATTTTTTACATGATTTTCCCAAGGGTGATCAAGAGCCGGTAATAATGACAATATGAACTATCATAAGTAGTGAAAAAATTCAAACAAAAATGCAATATGAATGTGATGTGACACATGCAAAGCAAAATTCGCATGAAAAGGCAATATGAATGTGACACTTGCAAAGCAAAATTTTTATGATTTCTAGTTGGTAAATCTCAAATTTCTTCTTGTCTTAATTAAGTACGTAGAAAATGTGATAAAATGTATGTATACTTGTTGCCTGTGTGAAGTTAAAAATGATTTTAGATTGAATATTTGTATAAATTTGGTAACAACGCCCAAGTTGTAATGTAAGCCAACAATTTTAAGGCAAACAATGTCATAAAGGTAATGTGGAAAAACGGAAAAACAAAAGCCGTATATTATGGTAGCCATGTGGTTTTTTTACGCGTTTGAATGTCTTTGTTTATTTTGCTGTGTTTTTTGTTTTGCTCGCTAATGGAAGAATAATGCAAATACATACCTATACATATAGCGGTTTATTAAGCCTGCAAATTCTTATTCAACACACAAAATTGGATTTTTATTTGTTTGAATAATGTAACTAGGTATAATCGTAAAATTGCCCTATAATGTAAAAAGACAAGGGAACAGATGCTAGTTTACGATAAAATAATGTTTTATTGAAAATCGATCTTCATATGCCGTTTGGCCCGAATCGCCTTTTGGTTGGTTGTGTGAAAGACAAAAAGAAAATGGCTAGACGTGCGGGATAAGACGATTTTGATAAGAATTGGATAAACGATAATCGAAACACGTGATGTATAAATAATAATTGCATTTTTATTTGCAAATACTCTCCTATAATAAGCATTTGAATTGGAAAATTCTTATAGAGTATGAAACAATGCAAATGATAGGTCCTTTTGCTATAGCAGTACATTGGATCAGGTGTAACCCCTTTTGGTAATGAATTAACAAGAGGCCCATAATATGCTCGGTTTTCTCGGCGAATAATTAGACAAACAGCTTCCTGAGAAAAACAGCTCCCCGATAAAAACAGCTCTCCGGTAAAACCAGACCAACAGGGATTATTTCATTCTAATTCGTACGTGTGCTCTTTTACGACCTGATCTTCTTGTTTCAAAATTTATCTTTTTACCATTCAACTTCTATTCCACTTTGGTTTCATCAATTATTTCCTTTTTTATTGTGTTTTGACAATAAATGACGTAATTGATATACTGACGTGAATGTAATCTCATATCTTTGATAATTTTGGCTTAAGTATTATTACATTACATCTCAACACTCCTCCTTAATTACTTTAACTTTCAAATTATCAAATATTTTTCGACTTAGAGGTTTGGTGAAGATATTAGCCAATCAATCGTTTTATCAACATGCTTTTTTGGTATCTTAATATGCTTCTTTCCTTTGATAATTTTTCCTTCATGTGCATTCTTAAACATATGAATGTACAGCTAGCTGATTCTCCACAAATAAGGGAATTGGTTTCTCAATATTTATAAAACCAAGTGCACTTTCTATAGTTCGATATCTATGTAATAAGTTCACCAGGTATAGTACAAAATACTGCACTAGTTAAGCGTCCTATCAGTGTATCTCCTCTCCATAGTCAGAAACTTTGTATGCTATACTAGGTTTTGGATAAGCAACAAGCTTGAGAAAGTTGTGAAATTTTTGAGTATTTATCAATGTTCGAGGGTTATTCGGATAGAAATGTTGACAGCAATGTCTGAGGCAATGTCGTAGAGGAAAAACAACCCTAGGGCTGTTTTCAGTATAATGTTGACATGATTTAGTAACACCTACAAGGATTGCTTATCGGCCTCGTTTTTGGACTGTAGTTTTTGGTAATCGCCGCCATATTGGTGTGTTACTATTCCCGACGTCATAACTAAGTCGTCAGCTATTTAAACAGCTGAAATCAAGGCGAGAAATAACATGTTGCCTACGTCACAACTGGTAATTTGGCTAGGGGGGGATTTGTTACACACAGGCTTTATGAGGATAGGTCATCCTGTAGTAGTAGTGTGTATCATTCTTGACGAAACGCCACCTAAAAACGACCAGGGGGGGTTTATTTGAAATGTACAATTCAAATTCGTCTGACCAAGTCGCATTTTTTAGCATTGAAATACCGGCAAAAATTGCGACTTAGTCATACGTATTTGAATTGCACGTTTCAAATAAACCCCCCCCAGGGGCGGATACAGGACTTTTGAAAGGGGGAGGGGGCAGTTTAAGTTAAAGTAAGTCAGATTTGGTTAGTTTTGGCAGCTCATTGTGCAAGATACAATTTTTCGAAGGAATTTTGTGACACTTGGTTTCTCTGATAGTATTTTTAAAATTTTTAGAACCAAATATGTTGGAGACGCCTCAACCAAATATAGACAAACTATATAGTTTTGGAATCGGGAAATTGTGCTCTACTTCAAGAATAAAGAACCAAATATAGGGCATCCCATTTGAAAAAAGCTGAAAGCATGCAACATTTCACATTTCTGACATTCAATTTTGGTTTCTGACCATGGATTCTAAAAATTTAGCCAATACTGTACAACTTCTGTATTTACACCTTTCATGTACTTGTAAAGGTGAAGGCTGTAGGTGGGGTATCAATATGTAAAAAAACACCCTGTACTTGAACAATAGCTTATTATATAAAGTCAGAATTTGTAAGATTATCCACTTTTTGTCAATTTGACATTGTGACAAGTTATTCAAGTACAATGAGTGAACTGTTGCGGAACTTATACGTGGACCTCTGCGGGACGAGCCATCTATTTATCAATATGTTGTTTAATTACGATACTAACCTGACTCACTGAAATGTAAGTTATTCTCATTAGTTTAAAAACTACACGTTTCAGGTGAATGTCTTACTTGAGCAGTTCAACAGTATATTGTTGAGAGTATTTTTAAAAGGGGAGTAGATGGCTGCGGAACTCGCTGCGCTCCTCCCGCAGAGGTCCACCCATAAGTTCCGCAACAATCCACTTATTTGTACTTGAAAAATTACTTATTATACACAGTCAGAATTTGGAAGATTATCCACTTTTTGTCAAATCGCCTTTTAACAGGAATTAGTAATGTTACTTTACCAAACTAAATAGTAATATATTGTGACAAGTTATTCAAGTACAAACGAATGGATTGTTGCGGAACTTATGGGTGGACCCAGCCATCTATTCACCAATATGTTGTTCAAGTACAATACTAACCTGATTCACTCAGTTGTGAATTTTTCTCACTAGTTCAAAAACTACACGTTTCAGGTGAGTGTCTTATTTGAAGAGTTCAACAGTATAAGTATTGGTGATTAGATGGCCACCCATGAGTTCCGCAATAATCCACTTATTTGTACAGGGTGTTTTTTTATATATTGACACTCCACCTTTACAACTAGAAGAAAGGTGTAAATACAAAAGTTGTACAGTTTTGGCTGAATTTTTAGAAACCATGGTCAGAAACAAAATTTGAATGTCAGAAATGTGAAATTTTGTATGCTTCCAACTTTTGTATTTACACCTTTCATCTACCTGTAAAGGTAAAAGCTGTAGGTGGGGTGTCAATATACAGGGTGTTCCGAAACTTTTGTGCCAAAAATTAATGGATGATAGATCGCGCCAAAATAAACGTTTTTTACTTATAAACATATAGGCGCATGCGCTTTGGTTATGTGATAATAGAACATTACAGGTCGCGCTGTGGTAGCCACCTTACACACAGAGAAACGTGTTTGAAGCGGAAACTGTGTTATTAAATGATGCAAAACCCAAGAAATGCTTGCAGTATTTATTAAAAACAATGATTCACAGCAAAAGATGCTCAAAGCTACAACCACCCACCTCCATGTGCGTGACAGCACTGTAGCATAGCCTCCTGAATACGTTGAAAAATTCATGGTGTTTTGAGAATTTCAGCAGCTGCTGAAACAGTCCTTCCTACTAACTTCCTCTAGCTGTTTCAACTGGAGTGTCGTAAACAAGAGCTTTCATACGTCCCCATAAAAAAAAGTCGCATTCCGTCAGTTCTGGTAAACGTGGAGTCCGCATGCCCTTTTAACAATCACTCTTTCCAGATGTTTCGTTGAGATGTTCCCTTAAGGCTAACAAGTAATGTGGTGGTGGTCTGTCGTGTTGGTACCTTATGTTTTGTCTGGCATACAGGGAAGGGTTCCCTGCAGAAATCTACTCGATATTTCTGCTAAAACGCTGTTACACATGCATTGAGGCGGGTGGTAGTAGTTTTGAGCATCTTTTGCAGCGCCGGTTTAACCATTAGGCGGACTAGGCGGCCGCCTAGGGCCCGAACGCTCAATGGGATCCGAAATTCACTCTGAAATCACATATCTTATTTTGGCAACCTTGCACCCTGAAACGCAGCACACCACACTATCGGCAGCACTGTCCTGTAGCTGTGGGATTCCCAGCTCTGGTAGAGTCCACCCAACCTTATGTCATGTTGCTAACAAACATCCACCCAGACAGCACACAAAATCTTGAAGACGTCTTTTCTAGGGTCTGCATTACGTCCGAATGACGGAAGTCCAAAAAAAGACGCCTAGAAGACATTGTTTTGAAGATGTACCATGGTCACCAAAAGTAACTGGGACAGCATCACATTAGCTCTTGTCCTATTATATGAATTTTATTGTCAAATATTTGTCAAACTATAATTTGAATGCATTGAAATGAATGACAGTAGAATTACTCCAGGAGATTTTTATGCATTATTTGTGTCCCAGATACTTTTGGTGACGATGGTACATATAAGATATCGTAAATTCTTAGACAACTATTTGGTACAACCAAGCCTAAAAGTGAATAATGATTTATGTATTGAAAATAGATTCAAAAATGTCTTTGAGACATTCCGTTGAAGAAGTCTTTAGAATGTCCTAGTGCTAAAGACATCTTTTCTTTAGGCAGATCTCTGGAAGACGTTGGGTTTTGTTACATCACGACGTCTTCAAGATGTCTTTGAGACGCCTTAAAGACGCAGGCAAGACGTCTTGAATGTCGTTTATGGACATCTTAGGAACGTCTTTAGGAAAAATTTTCCATAGAATTCGTTTCTCATTTGATTTAGAAGTTACTGGAAACCATTTAAAATGCTACAGAACACTTTAAAACTTTAATAGGCCTTTTGAAAAGTTCAAAACGTCTAAAATTAAATTCAGAATTTCCAAAATCACTCTGTATATAGCGCTCCAGAAAATTTTGAAAATTTCAGAACCATTTTAGAATGCCCCAAAACATTTAAACACCGATTTTCATAAGCATTTTAGAATAACTCAGAAGTTTGAAACCCATTTTAGGACGCTCCAAAACACTCAAACTCAGATACTCTAGATTCCCCAGAAATATTTTGAAAAGCGCCAGAATCTTAGGATTCAGAGTAAAAGTTACAAAAAGCCTTTCAAAAGGCTTTTAAGAGCAAATTTAGATTGCTGTAGAATTTTAGAACTCTTAAAGACATTTAAAACAGTTCAAATCCAAATCAGAATTTTTAGGAGTATTTTGGAGCAATTGAGTAACCAGAGTTATTTTAGAACCATTTCAAAATTCTAAATTGAATCCTTATTTAGAACTGGAAACCTTTTAGAACTTTTTTGAACCAATTTAGAACTCTTTGGAGCTTCAATAAGGCTCTAAAATACTTAAAAATCTGTCAGAACGATCAGAACCAAAGAACTATAACCAAAACTGGAATGCGCACACATTTCCAATTTCCATATCCGCCAAAAAAATGGATGGAGCCACAAGGGGGAATGTTGCTCTTTTCTGTTGCACGCTGACATATCTTTGTTACTTTCACAAAGTGACGTATCTCAAAACAACCCTGATTTGAGATACGTCACTTTGTGAAATTAATGACGATATGACGTTTTGAAAAGTTTTGTTTTATTTACCTACACAAGTTTTATCAATTGGAATACGTGTTGGAAGCAATTTCCGCCATTTAACGTAATTAGTGCGACAAAAACAGGCATTTCCTCCGCAGCAGCGGCACTAAGCTTTTTGGTTATAGTTCATCGGTCAGAACAATTTAAAAATTACTGAAAAACTTCTAGAATGCTCCGGAACTCTTCAAGAAAAGTTAAAACACTTTGGAACTTCAAAAAGCCATTTAGAAAGTTCTAAAACACTTTCCAGCAGCATTTTGAAAGGCTTTTTTTTTTCAATTTGGACAAAAACAGTAAAAAGTTACTCTGGGCTAAGGCCCCATACCTACTGCCGCCTAAGGCCCGGTAGAGCCTTGAACCGGCGCTGATCTTTTGATGTGAATCATTATTTAAAAAAAAATACTGTAAGCATTCTCTGGGTTCTGTATTATTTAATACCACAGGTTCTGCTTATTCAAACACGTTTCTCCGTGTGTAAGGTGGCTACCACAGTACGGACTGTAATGTGCTATTATCACATAACCAAAGCGCTTGCGCCTATGGGTTTATGAGTGAAAAACGTTCATTTTAGCGAGATCTATCATTCCTCAATTTTTGGCACAATAGTTTCGGAACACCCTGTATAAAAAAACACCCTGTACATAATATACAATAGTCATCTTGTCTTCATCTACCTGTCACCTAATAATATACCAGGATTGACGGGTATCCACACTCTCAGTTGACAGGTAGATGTAAATGCATATAAAATGTGTATATTTCTTGAACAATAAATTACCTGTATCTCGAAAACTATTCATTATATCGGATTGGGCTTATGAGAACTTTTCATCAGGCAGTCAAGATATACCACATATTAAAATTTCATTGAGTTTGACATAAAACCAAAAACCCATAAGAGGTGTGTGAGGTACTTTAAACTTTCTGGTTAGTATTACTAAAGAATAATGATGAAGTATCGGTTAAGCTGCTACTTACTTACCGATCCAGAAAAATGGAGGATTAACTTACAGGGACTTACAATGCAAAACGGCAGTTTTCTGGAAATAAAAGTAAATTCTCCTGCATTGGGTTCTTGTAATTGGGCAAATTGGCACAGTAGGTTTGTCATGCTTAGTGACGTCGGCTAATTTTGTTACTCTATAAAGAGGGTTCTATAAAAACGATTCTGTAGTGACAGTTTTTTAATTATTTTTCTTTGGCACCTAATTTTTAGGTGGTACCTTTAGCTGGTTGAAATTCTCTTCGCGTTTTTTTGTCAAGCATATCATCAGTAATTTCAATCTTCAACACTTTATTAAACCTATAATAGTTGTGATCTTCTAAAACAATTTCCATCAAGTTCATTCACCCATAACCATTCGATTATTTCGCAACTTTATCCATTAATAAATTTCACCAAGATTATCTAAATTAATTCCGATTTGTCCAACCGAAAATAACAAATGGCTATCGATCAACTGACCTCGTTTATTTTCCGTTAGCAAAAAATGTAGCCGGCGGAAAAATTTGTCATTTTTCTTTATGATTAAACCCTAAATGAATTATTGGTATCCGATATTTCTAGTAATTTAAACTTACACGTTCTAGCCGCCAAAACGACGTAAGCAGAACAATTTCCACAAAGAACAATGGGGCCTAACAAACCGATTAGGGCCAATCAAAAAATTATCGTTCCATTCAAGGATCCTTTTCCAGTCTATAATAATTCCAAATTAGCCATTTAAATTATTAATTTACGGTGGATTGTTGGCTGTGGGACGATTTTCTTTTTAGTTTTACATTATATTTATTTAGAAAATAGAAATGTTGAAAAATACTCTCTAGTATTTTGTGGTTCAACGAAAAGTGCCGTAATACATCATAAACTAGGAAAAGGTCCAAAGAGGGTTGCACAAAATTTACGACACGCCAAAATATATGAGAAATTTATGAAGAACGTATGGGGACGTTTTAAATGTGCTTCTGACTAAGTTATTTTTGCTTTTAGTATCTTTTTACAGGCAATTTATTATTTTAGGATTTTTATAGCAGCAACTAACTGGCAAGCCAATTTTTGTTTTGTTTGCATTTTTTCCGTATATACAAGCATTTGCCAAAACTCTTTGTGCCTTGTGAGATTTCACCCTTATATGTACAGCCAAAATACAAAATGAGGTGCAAGCTTACCAAGTAGGCATCACTATAATAGGTGTATTTCTGCAGAAATCACAAACCAGTCAGAGCGAATTTCATTCGTTGAAAACAATCAGAAAACTAATTTCAACCAATGAAATTCTTTCTGACTGGTTTGTGATTTCTGCAGAAACCTCAGGCAGAAACAGGCTTTGTATAGTGCAAAAATGTTAAGACATGTGACTCAATTCACGTCAGTACGTCAACTATACGTCAGTCAGATAATGAATATCAGAGTCAAATATTTTCTTTTATTTAAAGACTTCTCACATGTTCGAACAGTATATTTTCTCAAAACTAAGGATGAATTTGTTTCTAAATTAAATATTTACTTACGGAAGATGAGTATGAATGGAAATCAATTTGAAAGAAAAATAAAGTACCTACCTATTTGGGGTCAGACAATAGAACATAGATAGCATACCTTTATTTATACAAAAAGGTTATTTGAGGAGCTTGGAGTTCTCCAATACTTTTTTTTTCTCATAAGATCCGTACGTGGTCCTGGAACGCGGAGTTTTCCGCTGGCTTCAATATAGTAACCCCGGATTATTTCTAGGCCTAGGCGAGTAAAAACTCGAAATCACTTAAAGGTTTAGGTTATTTTAACTCTGAACGAAACTGATTTTACATAAGTGCGACTGCTACAGCCCGACTGACTGTTCGCTATCAATCTTACAAAGCGACTCCCAACTCCAATTCTAAAATCTAAAAGTAACCCAAAGGACAATTAAGTTTATAATTCTCAAGGTAATCCTCACCATCTGGAATAATAAATTTAGGTCTGGGAAAAGTACTCTAACTTTGGCGGCAAGAACACCCTCTATGGGTTATATTTACTTATATGTATTTACAATGATCTGGCTTCCTGCAATAGAGGTACCGAGTACCGACAAATGGAAACATCTTTTTGGGATATTGGTGCTTGCAGGACATTGGTTCTAATAATAATTCCAGCCAGCACATCTTTAAAACCTAAATAAGCAATAAGTTATAAAGTAGGTACCTAATTGATGAGAAACTAAACCAAACAGATGGTGGAATTTGTTTAAGAGTTGAAATGTAGTGAACATATAATTATTGTTATTAATAAAAGTATGAATTTACTGGTTCACAAGAACTCGCCTTGCTGTAGAATCCACATTCGTCAAGAAAACGGTAGGCATAGCAGGTCGAGATAGAAAGAACCTTTTTTTATTACTGATACTCAGTTTTAACATGATTTAAATTAATTTGAAGATGGTAGCCACTTGAAAAAAATGGTCGTTTGGCCGATACCATACAGGGTGGTTAAAGAATATAACATTAATAAAGGATTGTGAGAAAATTACTTTTTTGCATTTCATTTTATAACATTTAAATACGAACTTTAAAAAAGAAACTAAATGTTAATATTTATTCATCATCCGTGTTGCTATCTTTCACTGCTGAATCATTCACAATAATTGGCTCATCACCTTCTTGCTCTTCCACCTCCTCATCCATGTCACTGTCCTCAACTGTCGAATCATTCACAGTTCATCGGCTTCTTGTTCTTCTACCACCTTATTACTTTGGTGTTGAAGAAACTTCTGGGCAACCCTAGGTAATGCAGGTTCTGTATACATAACAGACCGCAATCCGGTCTCTTC
Source organism: Ceutorhynchus assimilis (assembly GCA_917834065.1). Taxonomy (NCBI): domain Eukaryota; kingdom Metazoa; phylum Arthropoda; class Insecta; order Coleoptera; family Curculionidae; genus Ceutorhynchus; species Ceutorhynchus assimilis. Next base: position 30,655,022 of record OU892285.1, read on the forward strand.
TGCTTTCCACCCAAAGTTTGTGGGAACTAAACGTTCCAACTGCCGTGTATGTTCGTATTCATTAGCAAGTGACTCCTGAGACAATGCTGTTTGAAGGAATTCATGTTCGCAACCATGCGGTATCAAATTTTTGTAATTGCCGCCACTTACGTGCCCTAGCATGCGAGCCAACGTTTTGTTTACTAGATCTTTATATATAACCCTAATTGTTAGTAACTCGAGATCATGAAGAAGCTGTACTGAAAATTCGTCACTAGAACCAAGTTGCTGTATTATTTGATATTAACTGACATTATCTGACTGAAGGATACGTTTCATTATAGTAATGAGCTTTCCCAAACCAAATAACCCTTCTACAGAATCGTACCCAGTAAAAGTATAAACACCAACAGTAGCGAAATCTTTATCTAAATCTGAACACAGAGATCGACAATTGAAAAACTCTAAACCACTTGGTTTTTTTTCATGCATATACATATTCTGTTCGGGTAAATGGCTTATGTATGAGGCGATAATCCACACATCTGTGTCCTCAAAATCAAAAACAACCGAATGAGATTCGCTTAATTGTGCCGTTTGGAAAAATGCTCTAATATCCGCTTCAGATGGGGAGGATGCCTGAAATCGGGGATCGCATTCGCCAGTTGTAAGGTTATAGCAAAGAAGGACTCTTGTGCAATACCAACAGCATTATGATCATATTTGACCCATTCTTTTAATAGAAATTCTTGCAGCCTCCGTTTGTTATCCGGTTTCGAGAGGCAAGAACGCCATGATTTACCCGTAAGCATTTGCTAGTCAGCCACATATTATACATTTGGAACAAAGCCGTACGATTGCATTCATTTTTGCTCATGGTGCTTTACACTTTCCATAAACACTCTCTCATCGTATATATCATTAATCAGATGAAAGGCTACGGCTTATAAGTATATATTTATAAAGATTCAGCACGGACTGACTCCATGTCTTGCAAGCGGGTAACTTATTCCAACATCAACTATGACATAGTATTGTGTTGGTAGTAGCACAGGCTGAAAGTTTGAAGATGTTATAAATTTGGATTTAACAGGCTTATGAAACATGCCATCAGCTGAAAATAATGGTAAACTGATCTATGTTAGTCTGTGTTGCATTAAATCTTCGAGCGTCATTGTGGAATTTGGTCCAGTGGTCAACAGATCGACGACCTGTTTTGTTGCAGATGATCAACTGATTTTCTTGAATGTTGTTTTGGTTTATTATTAGGTACAGTTTTGTGGCAAACGTCTTACTCTTCCGCTTAGATATGGGATCGTGCAGCGATGTATTTCCTGTAGATAGACGTCTCGGTCATTGAATTATCACCTTCAAGGGCTGTGCGCAAACTATTTAGTACTTCAGTTGTTGCTGGCTGACCAATGCAAAGAGATCTAAGGATTGGTCTAGTAAGATCCCAAGGGTCTGCATCCCATTCCTCAAGTGCATCTTTTACAGAACTAATAACCTCGACATCTTTTTTTCAATCTCGATGGGCCTAACTCAAGGAGGTTTTTTCAAACATATAGTTTCTTGTAGTTGTTGCTTAATGTACTATACGGAAGGCCTACTTATTATGCTAATGGCAATCATTGACAGATACTTGGAAAATCCTACCCAACCGCCACTTTTTCGATTTTTTGACTATTTATTCATAGTCATTTCTAAAACTTGGTCAGGAGGTAATTTGCTGTAATTTTTTTCTGTTAAAGAATCAGTAGATTGCAGCCATATGTTCTGTCTCAGTTGGTGTTAAGGTAGACATACGCCAGCAATAAAGTGAAAGGTATCGCAAATAATTTCCATATGCTGCTAGGAGGAGAAGCATTGTACAACAACTGTCTGAATACTCATCAAAACTAACCCCACTTCTCAGGCAGTGGTAATGCTGGAATAGAACCTCGACGTAATTTTTTCAATTTCCGATTCAGATTCTAAAATGTCCGCAAACCTGCCACGTACAAAATTATTAAATGAATCTGACATAACGACTTCTTCTGCCGGTTATTCTGTCGATGCCAATTCCTCCAGATTTAGACTACCAAGAATATCAGGGTGATTTTCTAAGCAGCATTGAATTAACATGCGTAATAAAGATTCTGATATAGCCGCATTGCCCTGTTGTAATGTTTTCCACTTAATGCTTGCTTGACACTACCTGAACCAACAACACCTGACTCTACAGCTAATTCATCGATGCCACAACCGTCTAACCGTTTTCCTAGTGCATGCAAATCAGACATTTCTGTATGAAATCCTCCCAAGACGCCTTTAACAAGAGGCCATTTATCTGGATTTTGACATAGACATTCTTCAATATATTTATAAACTGCTTGGTCACCAGAATAAGTGGCATTTGCTTTTGTTCTCCAACTAGCTGACACCAGTCAACATATTGTTTACTACTTCTTTGCATAAGGGCTGCGAGTAAGATTTTACATTATATTTATGTGTCCCACTTATCCACATTACTGCAATGAAAACCGGTAAATGATGGTAAGTTTTGGCCAATTGTAATATGGCGAATTAATGCATGGTAGATTAGTCTATGAGCGGTGGGATGTCCTTCAGTAGTTTCAAATAATTTCGGCTGTACTTCACCTTGCTTAAATCTTTTGGAATTATTGGGCAGCATATATTTATTTTCATTTCAGGTGTTGGTATAAATAAATCAAAATGAACTGCACCATTTACAAGAATAATGAACCCGTAAGCCCGTCTTCTTGGAAGTCGTCATTATCCATGACAAAGGTACCTGGCTGGAATGATGCTACCTGTTGAGGACACAGAAGATCTAGAGATCCTGTTTAAAAAATTTCTTGACATCTGCGTTCCTGAATCGCCAACGCTGCTAATTCATCAAAGACATCATCATAAGAGATTCCAATTTTCAATTTCTTTAGGATATTAATAAGCTCCTTGCTACCAGTTAAGTAATGCACAGACATGGACAGACTTACTTGCATTGGTTGACGTTTGCCAGTAATTAGGTGAGTTATAAGTTCCGATATAAAACGTACAACTGGTTGTAGCCGTTTCGGAACTATAGCGCGACCTTCTTCGAGTTTAATACTAGGATTCGCAAAAAGTGCTATTAAATTATATATGTCGTTTAGGACTTCAATCTGGAAAGGCCAGTGTGGGTAAGACATTTTGCGGTGCTTACTATGTAAAATTTTAGCAACCTTCCTAATAATGACCGAATGAGGCATGCTCCAGCTATTTACAGCACTCTCAACGCTACCCCATGTTTTTTTAAAAGAGACTCTTGATGATTCGTTTCGTGTGTATATCTGGTTTGGAAGCCAATATCATCTACAAAACGCTTTACTAGTTTCTCTCTAAATGATCGTATGGCGTGTCTATCGTCAAAACTGTTCCAAATTTCTGCGTCTGGAATCAATAAGTCTCTTTGAATTTGTTCATACTCATAACAGCAAGTCTTCTTCATTTTCGTCTAAGCATTCAACAACAAATTCACACAATTTATTGAATGCAACAGTTTGATTCTGTGTTACCAACTGAACTCTTTGCTGATGCTGTTCTTTTTAGTTTTTTCATCGCATTTATGTGGTAAATTGGTTTGCAGTAAATCTTCCAACAATCTTTGTGATATCGAATATTTGAAGCAGCGGCTTTCAGGATACCCCCAGAATTATTGCAAAATATTCTTAAATTTTCTAACCTAGTCTTGGTCAGCTCATCTTTAACAAATTCAACTGATTTGCAGAGGGTATTTCACTCCACGCGTCTAACGTCTCTAGTCTGTAAAATTTGGTCGAAATTCTTTCACCAAGTCTATTTCGAACTGCCTTTCCTTCCAGTGGGTTTGTAAAACACAAGTAGCATCAACGGCAGTGATTCGGCTACTTTTTAATCGGGATTCATTTTTTTTTTTTTTAACTTTTTCATGATCCTCGGCTGGATCACTTCTATCAATGGTTTTCTCCTTATTTTTTTGAGCTCTTTCAAGCTTTTTCCAGTAATGTCAAGCTTACATATTTTGTGATTTTTTTTTAGGTACAGAGTTAAACTCAATTATTTTATAAACATTATCATATTTGGTTCCTAAATCCTTCCATTCTTCTGCCTTTTTGACTATGCTATTCCATGTTTCTTGGTTCGGTTGCTGGAGGGAATTTTGTTTCGATATTTCTGCGTCTTTACATATCACACATTTTTATCATCCGGACTTTCCTTTGATTTTTTGTTGTCATGCTCCGGCGGTGATGCAACTAACAACGCTTGCCTCTCTATCGATTTTGTAGTTCCAGGATTATCTATTGCTATTTACTTACGAAAATGACTGACTTAAATTTAAACTGAAATAGGTATACGGTAATACAGTCGAAGAAAATTTTGAACATAAAAGTGGTTCGAACTCTGAAGTTTCAGTCTGTAATTCAGGTGAAAATTCTGAGAATGAGCCTATTGAAAATCGAACACAGATCAGATTACGTGATAGAAGATCTTTAAAACCACCTACAAACTGAATGATTATATTATGAATTGTTTTGGCAACCAAAGTTATTCAAATACGAGGTTCCTAAAGTTCATAGGTTGCCTGGTAGTGGGTAACCTGATGACGCGTCTGGGGTGCCTTATGAAGATTTGCATTATGTTGAAGCACCCCGGATGACGTCATAAAGTTATCAGGCAACCTACCTCTCTCAAACAACCTTGATTCATATACGGCTATTATTGGAGAAGGATATTTTTGTTTCAGATGCAAAAAAGAATGTAAATTGGAATAATGCTATGACTAAAGAGTTTACGGTAAACTTTTTACCTCATTGATAAAAATGAAGACACGGGACTTTTTACTGAACTATACTCAAAAATGTAAAGCCCTTATATTTCGTTGAATTTTACGTCGAAGTTTAAATCAAATAGAAGGAATTGGTTATCCGGAAACACTTAGTCCGTAGCAGGTTATGTGTCGTTTTTAGGTGGCATTTCGTATCTTAACCAGAGTCACCAATCGGTATGAAGCGGTTCGTCTATGGTAACAGTCTGGTTCCTGAAAATGCGGTTTATGTGTGGAACGCTTCGAAAGAAGTTTACCTTGACTTTGTCACACTTTTGTGACACACCTTGTTTTACCTATAACTAACTTCATTGAAATTATTTTGACAGTTCTAACAGTTAGTTGAATTTTGTTATTTATTGTCATGTGACACAATCATGTCAATATTATACTGAAAACCATAGAGAAATATAATAAACCAAGGTGAGTTACCGATTCTGTGGTGCGACACTGGCATCACGAAGACGTCATATCGATACTAGCGCCCCTATCCACTACAAGACAATCTTAAATAATATTTGGCGGGCTTTTTGAATTTTTAAATTATAGTTTTGTTATTTTTGAAGGTATAAATCTAGCCCAGCGTTTTTCCGCAGTCGACAGAAAGAAAATGTGTAAAAACGCTGGCCGAGAAACAAAAATAAATAATCAAAACATGTTCATGAAGTAATCTATACATTTTGATCTTTGACAATTAACAAAGAATAATAAAAAATAAATTATACATAAATATAACTTTGTAACTAATAAATTGCAAAAAAAATACAACAAAAAAAAAACAAAAACAGTAGGTAATGGTAGATTAGTATTTAATTATCATTCTTTATGCATGAACTTAAGGATTTTAACATTCTAAATCTTACCAGAATCATGTATTTTTAATAAACTAATTAACTTTAGGTTCACTTATTTCTGTCAGTTTTGAAAAAATTAAAATGTCAATTTATGGGTTAGAAATCGCAATGTAATAAATAAAAAACCCTATGTCCTCTCACTCCTCTCTTCCTTTATTCTTACATCTCTTAAAAAGAGACAGATATAAGAATAAGAGGCGATGTCAGAATTGTCAGATAGTTCGAAACATTACTAGCGCCACCATGGGCTACAAGAAATACGTTGCCACTTGGCGCATATGAATCGGTAACTCTTACCTTGGTTTATTATATTTCTCTATGCTGAAAACAGCTCTAGGGTTTTTTTCCCTCTACGACATTGTTTCGGACATTGCTGTCAACATTTCTATCTGAATAACCCTCGAACATTGATAAATACTCAAAAATTTGTCCCTTATAGAAAACAGACCTCCGCTAACGCGTCGAAATCTGTTACAATTATCAATATCCTTGGGCTATTACTACCTACTGAAAAGTTTCTGATATCACCTATAACTTTCACATTTGACATTTCTGGGTATCTTTTCAAACAGGTGAAATAGGTGTGGGTGCAAAATATAGACAATCACCCGGTACACGAATAGAGAAAGAAATGGTTAACAAAATTGTGTGTATAGCTACTTGAAAGTTTTAAGCCCTATCGTGAAGTTAAAAGTAGTTTACTGAATTTATCAACTTTAACTCGGCCTGACATTACCTTTGCAGTAGTGAACTATTTAAGCAGATTTAACGATCAACCAAAAGTAAATCACTGGAAAATGGTTAAACCTATTTTCCAATATTTAAAAGAGAGTGTCTGTACTGGAATATGCTTCAATGGAATCCAAAACCTAGTATAGCATACACAGATTCTGACTATATGGAGAGGAGATACACTGATAGGATGCTTAACTAGTGGAGTATTTTATACTACCTGGTGGACTTATTATATGGATATCGAACTATAGAAAGTGAACTTGGTTTTATAAACATTAAGAAACCAACTCCCTTATTTGGGGAGAATAAGCCAGCTGTACATACATAATGCTTAAGAATGCACATGAAGGAAAATTTACCAAAAGAAAGAAGCATATTAAGATATCAAGAAAGCTAGCTAATATCTTCACCAAACCTCTAAGTCGAAAAATATTTGATAAATTGAAAGTTGAAGTAATTGAGGAAGAGTGTTGAGATGTAATTATTTTAATAATACCCAAGCCAAAATTATCAAAGATATATGATTATATTCACGTCAGTATATCAACTACGTCATTCATTGTCAAATTACAATAATAAAGGAACTAATTGATGAAAGCAAAGTGAAATAGAAGTTAAATGTACGTAAGGTAAAAAGAACAAGAGGATCATGTCGTAAAAGAGCACACGTGCCAATCAGATTGAAATAATACCTGTTGGTCTGGTTTTAACGGGAAGCTCTTTTTACCGGGGAGCTGTTTTTACCAGAGAGCTGTTTTTCTCAAGGGATAATTATTCGCTGAGCAAACCGAGCATATTATGGGCCTCTTGTTAATTCATTAACAAAAGGGGTTACACCTCTGATCTAATGTACTGCTATAGCAAAAGGACCGATCATTTGCATTGTTTCATATTCTATAAGAATTTTTCAATTATAGGAGAGTATTTGCAAATAAAAATACGATTATCATTTATACATTACGTGTTTCGATTATCGTTTAACCAATTCTTATCAAAATCGTCTTATCCATCCTAAATGCCCCCACGTCTAGCCATTTTCTTTTTGTCTTTCACAAAACCAACCAAAAGGCGATTTGGGCCAAACGGCATATGAAGATCGATTTTCAATAAAACATTATTTTATCGTAAACTAGCATCTGTTCCCTTATCTTTTTACATCACATAGGGCAATTTTCCGATTATACCTACTTACATTATTCGAACGGATAAAGACCGAATTTTTCTATTTAATGTGTGTTGAATTGTAGGCTTAATAAACCGCCATATAATTATATGTATTTGCATTATTCTTCCATTAACGAGCAAAACAAAAAACACAGCAAAACAAACAAAGACATTCAAATACGTAAAAAAAAAAAAGACATGGCTTGCTAAAATTGGAAGCGGTGGTTTTCTTTTAGGGCGTTCTACCATAATATACGGCTTTTGTTTTTCCGTTGGCAAGAACTTTTTCCACATTACCTTTATGACATTGTTTGCTTTGAAACACTTGGCTTATATTACAACTTGGGCGTTGTTGCCAAAATTATACAAATATTTTAAAATCATTGATACAGCCGACAAGTTCCATTCGTGTACCGGGTGATTGTCTATATTTTGCACCCATACCTATCTGACTTGCTATTTCTAAGAAATATAATATTTTGTTTGACCGAAGATGTTGGGGATTATTGGGATCAATGGATGTCATCTAAAGGATGTCAAAAACTTATATCGGTCATAAATAATGTTTTTTATGTGAGTTTGTCCCTTGGTCCTCACGATTTAATTACTTTAGCCTTGCTTTTAATGTCCTCCCGGTGCCTAATATTCCGGTTCAGGAACATCGTGATGCTTCCTGATTGTAATTAATTCATTAGGACCGCCTCCTTAGAAAGAACAGGGAACTTTGAAGGGTTTCCGATAACTTAACTTCCATTTCTTATCTTTCGGTATTTTTTCTGCTTGATTTAATTCCCCAATTCATTTAAGATTTCATTCCTCCTAAACCATTTTAAATTTACATTAGGTATATATTTGAGATTAAGATTTTTGATAACATATATTAAGAAGTTTATAACGATATCTGAGAAAAACTTTCTCTACTAGAAACTACTTCTCATTGAATTCAGAATATTAAGCAAGTAAGTCCTTTCATAAAATTACGAATTGCAACACTATTTTCAGTGGTCCTTCCAGAAACTCTTTTGATAGCTACTTGATAATAATTAAGTTTTATCTAATTATATGTTAATTTACTTCGATTTTCTGAAAACTCTCTCTTTGCATTTTAAGTCATATTCATATCTTCTATTCGCATATATATGGCATTTAAATGTTGAAGTTAAAAATCTCTTCATTCTAGCCAATTTTCAAATAAACTTTCCGTTTGCTTGAGGAGAGCTTGTCAGTTTTGGAGCGTGTCCAAACTATAGTGCCAAGCTTTAAAGCTCGCGCCAGGTTTTTAACAAACATACAAATAAGCTCTCAAACTTTTAGAATATTTGCCATTTGCCGCCTCTGAGTTTTTTACTGAACATTTTATTAAATTTAATCAGATATTCGTGACAAATTCGATTAGATTTTGAGATTGAATAGAGTAGGAAATGTAGTTCACAATTTGTGAGTAATCAATTCGAAATCTATTTCAGCATGTTTAACTAGAACAGTTGACAGAGGCTCAAATTGGGAAATCAAAGGAAATGCATTGGACAGACAATAAACCATAGGCGTAACGACAAATAATCGACATTATGCATTGTTTTGTTCACAATACGAACGGTTAATGGATATTTGGTAAACGTTACACATGAGACTTTTATTGAGAAAGGTGTTTCGTACTTGTATTGGCAAGGTAGATTTTTTCAACTAAAAATAACTATTATATACAAGCATCTGATGTGATGTTGGCATTAATAAATTTTTCACATTATCACATTTATATTGCGTTTTTGTTTAAATTGTGTCACACCTTATGATAGTGCATATTTTGATTATCACCGGCTCTTGTTCACTCTTGGAAAAATTACGTAAAAAATGGAAATTTTACTTGGTACTTGATTAAGGCAATAAGAAGTTTGAGATTTACCAAGTAGAAATTGTTCAAATTTGGCTTTGCAAGTGTCACATTCATATTGCCTTTTCGTGCGAATTTTGCTTTGCAAGTGTCACATTACGTTCATATTGTATTTTTGTTTAAATTGTGTCACTACTTATGATATAGTGAAATTATTAAAATAATGGTTGCAGGTCATCAATGACATCGAAATTATTGCCAATTGCAGTTTGTAAGAAATTAAAATTCGTTTTAAGCTCAGAGTGCATTTTCTCTTCTTTTTTAACCCTAGTTAAAAAGAGACAGAATGGTGTCGGATTATATAACCGAATCTGCCGATAAAATGGGATTTAGCTTGGCATTCGTGGGTAATGTTGCCAATAGTTGCCTTCTTGAAATCTTTGGTTATTGATTTTAACATTTTGAGGTTTGTTGTCAGTTTCTAACGAGTCGAGGATTGATAGTTGGGATATAATTTATTTGGAATTTCGTTTTTTTGTATTATAATTATACTTATCAATTTATTAATAAAAATGTAACCTGGGAAAATGACAAACTTTATGGTATGTCAAAGTAAAACGAAGTTGATGAGGCAACATTGTGACATGCCAACGTCAGAAATTTTTATCCCCTACATACACTGTTTTATTAATTTCCCTATAGTTCATATTTTGATTATTACCGGATCTTGATCACCCTTGGAAAAATAATGTAACAAATGGAAATTTTAATTGGTACATGATTAGGGCAACAAGAAGTTTGAGATTTACCAAGTAGAAATTGTTCAAATTTTGCTTTGCAAGTGTCATATTCATATTGTATTTTCGTTCGAATTTTGCTTAGCATGTGACACATCACATTCATACTGCATTTTTGTTCATATTGTGTCACTACTTAGAATACTCCATATTTTGATTATTACCGGCTCTTGATACCTTTTGGAAAAATGATGTAACAAATGGAAATTTTACTTGGTACTTGATAAAGGCAAGAAGAAATTTGAGATTTAGGTACTAAGTAGAAATTTCAAATTTTGCTTTGCAAGTGTCGCATCCATATTGTCTTTTCGTTCGAATTTTGCTTTGTAAGAGTCACATCACATTCAAATTGTATTTTTGATTAAATTGTGTCACTACTTATGATAGTTCATATTTTGATTATTACCGGCTCTTGATCACCCTTAGAAAAATGATGCAACAAATGGACATTTTACTTGGTACTTGATTAAGGCAAGAAGAAATTTGAGATTTACCAGGTAGAAATTGTTCAAATTTTGCTTTGCAAGTGTCACATTCATATTGCCTTTCCGTGCGAATTTTGCTTTGCAAGTGTTAAATCACATTCATATTGTATTTTTGTTCAAATTGTATCGTTACTTATGATAGTTAATGTTTTGATTATTACCGGCTCTTGATCACCCTTGAAAAAATGATGTAATGAATGAAATTTTTACTTGGTACTTGATTAAGGCAAGAAAAAATTTCAGATTTACCAGGTAGAAATTGTTCAATTTTCGCTTTACAAGTGTCACATTCATAGGCCTTTTCGTGCAAATTTTGCTTTGCAAGTGTCACATCACATGTATATTGTATTTTTGTTTACATTGTGTCACTACTTATGATAGTTCATATTTTGATTATTACCGGCTCTTGATCACCCTTGAAAAAATGATGTAACAAGTGAAAATTTTACTTGGTACTTGATTAAGGCAAGAAGAAGTTTGAGATTTACCAAGTAGAAATTTTTCAAATTTTGCTTTGCAAGTGTCACATTCATATTGTCTTTTCGTGCGAATTTTGCTTTGCATGTGTCACATCACATTCATATTGTATTTTTGTTTAAATTGTGTCACTACTTATGATGGTTCATTTTTTGATTATTACCTGGCTCTTGATCACCCTTGGAAAAATGACTTAACACTTGGTTCTTGATTAGAGCAAGAAGAAATTAGAGATTTACCAAATAGGAATTGTTCAAATTTTGAGTTGAAAGTGTCACATTCATATTGCCTCTTCGTGTGAATTTTGCTTTGCAAGTGTCACATCACATTCATATTGTATTTTTGCTGAAATTGTGTCACCACTTATGATAGTTCATATTTTGATTATTACCGGCTCTTGATCACCCTTGGAAAAATGATGTGACAAATGAAAATTTTACTTGATTCTTGATTAAGGCAAGAAGAAGTTTGAGATTTACCAAGTAAAAATTAATCAAATTTTGCGTTGCAAGTGTCACATTCATTATGCCCCTTCGTTTGAATTTTGCTTTGCTAGTGTCACATTCATATTGCGTTTTTGTCCGAATTTTGCTTTGCAAGTGCCACATCACATTTATATTGTATTCTACAAAAAAGAAAACTTCAGTCTTCTCCACTAAATTTTATCTGTTTCTTTGTTGGAACATTACTAGGGCATATTGTATTTTTGTTTAAATTGTGTCACTACTTATGATAGTTCAAATTTTGATTATTACCGACACTTGATCACCCTCATAAAAATGATGTAACAGATGGAAATTTTAATAGTTACTTGATTAAGGCAAGAAGAAATTTGATATTTACCATGTAGAAATTGTTCAAATTCTGCTTTGCAATTGTCGCATCCATATTGCCTTTTCATGCGAATTTTTCTTTGCATGTGTCATATCACATTCATATTGTATTTTTGTTTACTACTTATGATAGTTCATATTTTGATTATTACCGGTTCTTGATCTCCATTGGAAAAATTATGTAACACATGAAAATTTCACTTGGTACTTGATTAAGGCAAGAAGAAACTTGAGATTTACCAAATAGAAATTGTTCAAATTTTGCTTTGCAAGTGTCACATTCATATTGCATTTTTGTTTAAATTGTGTCACTACTTATGATAGTTCATATTTTGAATATTATTGGCTCTTGATCACCCTTCGAAAAATGATGTAACAGATAGAAATTTTACTTGGTACTTGATCGAGGCAAGAAGAAATTTGAGATTTACCAAGTGGAAATTGTTCAAATTTTGCTTTGCAAGTGTCGCATCCATATTGCCGTTTCATGCGAATTTTGCTTTGCTAGTGTCACATTACATTCATATTGTATTTTTGTTTTAATTATGTCACTACTTGGGATAGTTCATATTTTGATTATTACCGGTTCTTGATCTCCATTGGAAAAATGTAACACATGAAAATTTTAGTTGGTACTTGATTAAGGTAAGAAGAAATTTGAGATCTACCAAGTAGAAATTGTTAAAATTTTGTTTTTCAAGCCACATTCATATTGCCTTTCCGTGCGAATTTTGTTTTACAAGTGTCACATCACATTTATTATTGTATTTTTGTTCAAATTGTGTCACTACTTATGATAGGTAGTTCATATTTTGATTATTACCGGCTCATGATCACCCTTGGAAAAATGATGTAACAAATGGAAATTTTACTTGGTACTTGATTAAGGCATGAAGAAGTTTGAGATTTACCAAGTAGAAATTGCTCAAATTTTGCTATGCAAGTGTCATATTCATATTGCCTTTTCTTGCGAATTTTACTTTGCAAGTGTCACATCACATTCATATTGTATTTTTGTTTAAATTGTGTCACTACTTATGATAGTTTATGTTGTAGAGGATAATTAGGCACTAGCTGACATCACACAGATAACCTCACAATGACATTTTTGTCCCCCAGTCCCCCTATCGAAAGTGATGTTATATGATTTTTGATGTTAATAGTTAGCGCCTGCATGTAAAAATAGACCTTCAAATGCTTTGTTTATCCCCCCATCGAAAGTCGAATGTGAGGTTGTGTGTCACGTCAGCTAGTGTCTAATTGGAAGTGTATGAAATCAGATGGTCAGTTTGTATTGGTTTCCTACCCTCAGTTGGAACTTAAGGAAGTTAATCTGTCTGTCTCTCTCGGCTTCCATCGTGAATGAAATATTGTGATTTATGTTGTTAATTTTGTTAATTGAAGGGTCATTTACATTCACTTCACTTAACTTAACGTACGGAAAATTATAATTTACGTACGAAACTGGAGAAGGTGTGTGTTTACAATAAAGTTAATTTTTCTACGTGTAATTACCAATGACATTGATAATCACAGACTAGTTCAATCTGTCAGTGATTCATAATTATTATTGAAATTAATGCCCGAATTTCCATAAGTTGAAATTGGTTCAACTTTTCCGTGTGTTGAGTTAGTTGCCTCGAGTACCTACGTCACATTTCAAAAAACACAGACAGTCATCAACATACCTGAACCAGTGTTAAATTTCGTTGTTGTCATTGTGATTGACAATTTTCGTAGATTCCAGATGGTCTATGAAAACATCTGCCAAGAAAGGTGAAAGACAACTACCCATTGCCAAGCCATCAGGTTGCTTGTAGAACTTGTTGTTAAAAGAAAAGAAGTCAGTTGATAATCGCATGTCAAGAAGTTTAAGAGAAAATTAAAAACAGTAAATCCAAATTTAATTGGATCAAGTGATTATTCCCAGCACTAAGAGCAGGAAAAATTTAACAATGAAATACATCAGTTCCCACACACTCTATTCGACAACTCTCAGCCTAAATCCAACAGTAGAATTTTTCGACACATGCCTCTTTGTATATTCACTCCACACAAACAAAAAAAATAATGACAAGGCAACCTGTTCAAATAATCCTCCCTCGCATTGATGCCTACAACAACGAAGAACTGTCTAACTTAAGTCAATATTTAATCGGATTGAACCTAACCCTGCTACTAATATCCGGCCTGTTTGAAATGGGGTAGTAGTAATTGTATTGCGTTTTGTTGCCTCTTCAATACAAATTGCTTATTTTATTTGATGATCGAATACGTGCGTGTACTATTTCGGGCCTTACGTTTAAGGATTGGGTAATTGAATAATAAATTCAACCTTAATTAGACATTCTAAGAATTAATACACAAATAGGCTTCTTTGTTATATATAATATTGGGACTTTATGTTTAATTATATCACACTCTTGTTACCCAACATAGTTGAGTGCATACGTGACGTGAATTACAGGTTATACATCTGCCAATGGCTATTAACCTCCCTCTAAAGTGGTCTGGGCCCTTCATAATTGTTGGTGTTATTGTATCCGATATTGCAACATGCATAGTTTAGTGGTTAATGGCGCCTTGTGGCCCATATTCGACTTTACAGTTAATTAGTTCTGCCAGTGTGTAATTGGATTTTTTGATCCGTAAATAATTTGCTATGGGGTTGCAATTAGGGTGACGGACTGTTTATTGTAAAGGAAGATACTATTATTGTCATTTTGGAACTATAAATAATTGTTCAGTCTCAAATGGCACTGCACTGAACTGAGACACAAAAACCATTTGTTTATGTTAGTGCATGATTTATCTTATTTTGTCAGGAGTAAAATGTTTGGGCTGTTATGGAAGTTTAATTGAAATTGAGAAATTACGATAGAAAATAAAATAAGTTCAGTTGTTTTTATATTTATTTTCAAGCATGGTTGCAATGTCGGTATTAATGGAGAAGGAGAAATATAACTAGGCATATTCAAGGAATTTCAAATGCCTGATTATAATGTAACGGAGTTACCAGATTTTTTCCGAAAATGTGTGCGCCTCCTGACTTCAATTTAATTAATTAATTGACTTTAATTCAACTATTTGCTCTAGGTAATTTTCGGTTAATCCCGCGGTAATGATTTCACCTGATTATCGTATTTTTAATTATTTGTGTAACTAAAACCACACATTTTAAGAATCGCGGCTTTCTTGAATTTCTCCGAAATATTATTCATTTCTAAATATATTATTTTACGCGTGACCTCGAGGCAAATAGCAGTTTGGCTGGTCGCACGCTCGAGGCTGCATCGCTGGCTTTTGACCTATGGTAGCCGAAGCGCGCACCATGGTATTTTCTCCTACGAAGCTTGCCCTTCCATCGTCGAGCGTTTTCCTTACTAACGAACCGCGTTGGGTTAAGTCAGTCCGGCCCGAGTCCACCAACTAAGTAGACGCTTCTGAATTCCACCGAATACCGATGTAGGCCTTCTCTCCGAAATACCGACTGGTACCTGTTTCACCGCTACGCGAGTAAGTTATTTTAAATTAATACTTGGTTGGTAAATTATATTTTTGTTTTTACTGTCACGGTTCACTTGGACGGACAGAGTTTAAGATTCTATAGACTATCATGGTTTATGTGTACGGATATTTTTCGCTAAGATATATATTTTACAAAGTAAAGTTCCATAAATTGTCACGGTTTATGTGTACGGACAGTTTTCGCTAAGACATTTATTTTCACAAAGTTTCAAGTTCTATAGCTGTCACAGATTACGTGTACGGACAGTTTCTCTCCATCTTTTGGTTCATGTTTTAGTGCCACGACATAGTGTAAAGTTCTATAAACTGTCACGGTTCATGTGTACGGATAGTTTTCTCTTAGATATTATTTATACTGTCACGGTTCATGTGTACGGGCATGGCTTTATATACACCGCCGTTGCAGTTGATTCTAACCGATTTAAGGTTACCGTATTGACCAACGAAGTAAATTCATGTCTGTTTCCGAAATGTCTTACTTAAGTGTGGAACGGGTACATCAGTATTCGAACCAGTTAAAACCGTTAAGATCTAACCGCTTTTCTATTGCATGACCGTTTCTTATTTTCTGTTGCCCACCGCTTGCTTCACCGCTTCTTATTTTCTGTTACTCTGTTATAAACCGCCCGTTATCATTAATCTACACGCACGCACACATACAAATTTTCACTCTCTCCATTGCACGCCCGCTTCATTCACTCTATTTACTCTGCTTAAGGAATGTTATATTTTACTATAGGAATTTATATTGACATAAATTTATAGCAATAAATACCAGAACTTAATCGTGATTTCATGTTTCTTCTTTTGGAGTTTTCTGGAGGATTTACAGGAAGTATAGAAGGAATAATTTCCAGCATCTGATTCGACCCCTGATCTCCACTGTAACAAGCTACCTGGTGCACGTGGGTTCTCAACCACAATAAACCTGAGGGTGGCGCCCGAGATAACCGTTAAAGCAAGAAAAGGAAAAACCGAAAGGGCGCTAAATAAGTTAAATGTATAAAAATATGGTAATCGGCGTTGTGGTCTAGAGGTGTTTCTCCTTCTAAGGTTTACTCCCTGGGCCGGTCAACGTCGATGTTAATATTTGGAATTTGGTATTAGCAAGAACGCCATCTTTCGGAAAGCGATATAAAACTGTTGATCCCGTGTATCAGTGATGTACCATCGTCACCAAAAGTAACTGGGACAGCATCTCATTAGCTCTTGTCCTATTATATGAATTTTATTGTCAAATATTTGTCAAACTATGCATTGAATGCATTGAAATGAATGACAGTAGAATTAGTCCAGGAGATTATTATGCATTATTTGTGTCCCAGTTACTTTTGTTGACGATGGTACGTCATGGAGTGAGTGAGGTGGTCTTTACTCTACTCTTAAGGGCAGCGTTTCACTAAAGATCAAAATAGGGAATGTTCGGAATCATCCTTGTGGGAAAAACATACAAAGCAAAACTTACCCAACGGATGGGTGTAAAAATACGAAATTATTGGCGAAATTATGGGTACTTACGAAAACGTAATGCAACGTAAGGCAGCTCAATGTATCATAAATTCAATAATTCAGATTATTAAGTTCAAAATCCCTCAAAGGCGAAGATAAAATTTAACTTCTTCAGAAAGACCTTATTTCTCGAAACTACCGAACGTGAAAGAAAGAAGCACCACAGGGAATTAATTAGCTATCCCAAAGGTAAAGAGTAGAGATGAGGCAAGGTATCGACAAATGTCAAAAATAAATCGGTAAAATTTCAAAGTACCAAAGATTGCACACAACAGTATAATCAGAGAAAACAGCTGACGACTAATGATAATAACAACAAGTAATTAACCACTAGAACAATAATAATTTGAAGAATACGACATTGAACAAGCGATTCATGTTGCAAAACGTAAACGCTTACAAAGGAATCTATGATCCCAAAACCATTACTAATCAAAAGGCCAATTGAAAAAAATGAACGACATTTCTGCCGGCACACGAATCATGAGTGACATGACTTAAGTGTCACTATAAAATAGAGAGCTGCCCGCTGGTTTATGGAATCGGGTGCAGAACTAAATCTGGTACTGAGTTCAGCAACGGAACAGTGTCTTCATGGACGATTTGGAAGCTCCAAAAATTTTCGATGATGACAACAAAGAAATTTTACACTGGTGTAGGTATGTTGATGATTGTGTTTTTTGAACTGTGACAAAGTCGGTGCAACCAAGTGACTTTAAAAAAATTAACAGCATACACCCCAACATCTCATTTATGATGGAAGCCAAGAGAGACAGACAGATTAACTTCCTCGACACCACAATTGAAGTTTCACCTGAGGGTTTCAAATCTTGCATCTATAGGAGACCATCTGATTTCGAACACTTGCATAAAAGGGCGGCTTTCAATTGTTACATACACAGACTACTAAACCTCCCTCTATCATAACAAAGTTAAAACGTTGAAGCAATTGGCTCACAACAATGATTATGATTCTAAATATATAGACACTTCAATAAATAAAATCAAACATCACAAACTTGGGAAAGAACATTTTTCTGCCCAACACACCGACAACTTCACATTTGTTTCCTTACTTACCTTCAATAAAAAAGTCAATCAATCAATGTAATTATGTCCGCCAACATGTGAAAATATCGTTTAAAACCACAAAAGCATTTGGTGAGCACATTGGCACCTCCAAACATACCTTTGATCTGCAATCCAACTCAAAGCCTCTACGGGCAGCTTCTTCCAAGAAGTTCGACAGACTTAACTTTGTCGAGGGTATTGATATTAATTATCAACTTAAAGATAGTAATCATTGTCTTACATCCCAGTCAGCCTCAACAGAAATTACATAAGTACCTACATACCTTTACATAGGAGACTACTTGATTAGTTTCATAATTATATAGAAAGTGAAACATACCAACATCATATAATGTTTGTGAATAACAATTATTTTTAGTTCAAAAAACCTTCGGATCTTTTTCAATAGATAATTGCCAAAGTACGAAACACATTTCCTTATGAATGCCTTATAAGTGTAACGTTTAATAAATATCCATTCAACGTTCGTATTGTGAATAATAACAATACATAATCTCGATTATTTGTCGTTCCTCTATGGTTTATTGTCTGTCCAATGCATTTCCTTTGATTTCCCAATTTGCGCCTCTGTCAACCTGTTCTAGTTAAACATGCTGAAATAGATTTCGATTTGATTACTCACAAATTGTATACTACATTTTCTGCCCTACTCATTCCCACAAGAACTAATCCAATATCTGATTAAATTTATTAAAATGTTCAGCTATAACCTGAGAGGAGGCGAATATTCTAAATGTTTAATAGCTTATTTGTGTGCTTGTAATTTGTTGAAAGCCTGACGCGAGCTTTGAGCTTTGCATTAGTTTGGACACACTCCAAAACTGACAAGCTCCCCTCAAGCAAAAGGACAGTTTATTTGAAAATTGGCGAGAATTATTCTATACCATTTAAATGCTAAATATATATGCGAATAGAAATATGAATATGACTTGAAATGGAAAAAGAAGACAAGAAAATATATAGTGTTATACGGATTAAAAGTGCTACATTGTTTTACGAGCGATATTTTCATTTGCGAGGCGGAGAAAAAAACTCTGGGATGAATATCAAAAATCCAAGTCAGAGGCAGATTACAACACATACAGAGCACAGAACAATACACTGAAGAAAATATTAAAAGAAGCTAGGAAAACCTATGAGCATAACCTGTTGGAGGGTGGAAACAAGAAATGTTATAACTATATATCACTGAACTCTAAAAGAACAAACACACCGATAATGGAGCCTCAAGAAATAGCAGAAAAATTTGCAGAGCAATATAGCCAAATTTACACAAGAGAAACTCAGAATCCTCTACCTACAGTTGCAGATAACCTAAGAATAAGAACAAGTATAACATCGGTTAGCTCCACAATCGGTAAAAATGAACAGGCAATAGATAGTTTGGAGAAGGATGCATGCCCAGGGTGTGAAAAATTAGGCTAATCCCATTAAATATCGACCTGTTAGTCTAACCAGCAGTATTTGCAAAATAATGGAAAAAGTCATCACAAAGGAACCAAGAGACTTTTATGACTGCCAATGAAATGATACCAGATAAACAACACGGATTTCTACCAGAGAGATCAGTTACTTCAAATATTTTGAGAGAAGTAGATAAATGGATAAGAGCACTAGACAACAACCAACCAGTCGATAATGTATACCTACTTGAAGATTTTTGAAATTTCTTTGGAAAGTGTTTCTACCAGAGCTTCAACACACTGTTGATTACTCATACCATGAGTTTGTACACGGTCAGATTTATTTAATACGAGCGGTTTTGCTATTATAAGGCAATGGAGGAACACGAATTCTCAATCATTGGGCACTACCACCAATTGCAGACCGGTTTCGAGCTTGTTATTGCGTTTTAATCTCCTGCAAAACTGTTTCTCTGCTATCGCGTATATTGCACTGATAAGAGCATAACAAGCTCGAAACCGGTCTGCAATTGGTGGTAGTGCCCAATGATTGAGAGTTTGGGTTTCTCCATTGTCTTATAATAGCAAAACCGCTCGTATTACATATAAATCTGACCATGTTAGAGTAATACAAACGCAACCCAGTGTGTTGAAGCTTTGGTAAAAACATTTGTGTTTTCCAAAGAGATTTCAAAAATCTTTGATTTGACACACTGTCTAGAATTTCTTCGATTTTGAAAATTTATTTTCAAAATTCTTGATTTTTTATACCTACTTAGACTATGAAAAAACGTTTAACAAAGTTTCACACGAAAAGAAAAAGGGAGCTCTCTTGAGATGGATTATGGATTTTTTATTTGGAAGACAGTTTCAGGTCAGAGTAATGGAAAGCACTCAGAAAGTTACGTAGTAGGGAGTGGTGTTATTCAGGGCGGAGGGCCGGGACCTTTTGTTCACATCATTTACCAGAGAAAAAGTTTTTGGCAACTCGTTAACACATTACAAGAAGCTTGGAAAAGATAGATAGTTGTCTAAGAAATGGCAGCTTCTTCTGAACCACAACAAATGTATACTGTTTTACACATAGAAGCTAACAATCCATAAGACATATACAGGGTATTTTTTTATATATTGACACCCCACCTAAAGCCTCTACCTTTACAGGTAGAAGAAAGGTGTAAATACAAAAGTTGTACAGTTTTGGCTGAATTTTTAGAAACCATGGTCAGAAACAAAATTTGAATGTCAGAAATGTGAAATTTTGCATGCTTCCAGCTTTTTTCAAATGCGATGCCCTATATTTCATTTATATTCTTAAGAGCACAATGCCCCGATGACAAAAATGTATAGTTTGTCTATATTTGATTGAACGGTCTCTCATATATTCGGCTCCAAAAATTGTGGAAATACTATCCTACTAATGATTTTGTGTACCATTCTACCTGTACAGGTGAAAGATGCAGGTAAAATTTGAGGTAGGTAATGTCTGCCCAGCGAATCTGTGTCTACGGGGCAACGGTAAGGGGAATGCAGTTGTCAAAAAAATTGCTGATTTCATTCATAAAATATCCAGCTGCGGGCGAACTTTTTGGAAGTGTTATCGTATTGCAACTCGTACACGAAAATCAGCAATGACCAAATCTCCGCCACTGGATATTTCAATATAAATCGATATTCCAAGATGGGAGGATAAAATGACGTGAGCCCTGGTCAATAGCGAGACGTAAGGTGACGTTAGCTCATTGACAACCGTATGGTTCCCCATGACAACGGCGATCCTGCCAAAAACTCCACCAATCAGGTTCATCCAGGACGGATGCTTGCCAAATTGTCAAAAGCTGATGGTATTTTTAGAAAATGTTTATTTTTTACAATAGACCAAATTGAAGAAATCAGGATTAAAATAAGGATAGATCTAACAACCACGTTAAAATATTTAGCGTTTTATTATTGTATCAATATTTTGTTATTAAAAAATGGATTTTCAAATTAACTATACTTCATCCCTAGTATTTTCGCTTTTTTATAAATAAACGTGGCAACATGGCACATTTACTTCCGAATTCCTTCCGTAGACTCAGATCCGCTGGGCAAACAATACTTGGTTTCTCTGAGAGTAGTTATTTTTAAAATTTTTAGAACCAAATATGTTGGAGACGACTCAACCAAATATAGACAAACTATCTAGTTTTTGGGCATCCCATTTGAAAAAAGCTGAAAGCATGCAACATTTCACATTTCTGACATTCAATTTTTGTTTCTGACCATGGATTCTAAAAATTTAGCCAATACTGTACATTTTTGTATTTACACGTTTCATTTACTTGTAAAGATGAAGGCTGTAGGTAGGGTGCCAATATATAAAAAAACACCCTGTAGTTGAACAATAACTTATTAGATAAAGTCAGAATTTGTAAGATTATCTACTTTTTGTCGATTTGCCTTTTAACAGGAATTAGTAATGTTACCTACTTTACCAAACTACTAACATAATGTGACAAGTCATTCAAGTACAAAGGAGTGGATTGTTGCGGAACTTATGGGCGGAACTCTGCGGAACTCGCTGCGCTCGTCCCGCAGCCATCTATTCATCAATATGTTGTTCAATTACGATACTAACCTGACTCATTCAAATGTGAGTTATTCTCATTCTCAAAAACTACACGTTTCAGGTGAATCTCTTACTTGAACAGTTCAACAATATATTGGTGAGTAGATGGCTGCGGAACTCGCTGCGCTCGTCCCGCAGAGGTCCACCCATAAGTTCCGCAACAATCCACTTATTTGTACTTAAAAAATAGCTTATTACATAAAGTCAGAATTTGTAAGATTATTCACTTTTTGTCAATTCGCTTTTCAACAGGAATTAGTAATGTTACTTTACCAAACTAGTAATGTATTGTGACAAGTTATTCAAGTATAAACGAGTGGATTGTTGGGGAACTTATGGGTGGACCCAGCCATCTATTCACCAATATGTTGTTCAAGTACAATACCAACCTGACTCACTCAAATGTAAGTTATTCTTATTAGTTTAAAAAGTACACGTTTCAGGTGAGTGTCTTATTTGAACAGTTCAACAGTATATTGGTGAGTAGATGGCTGCGGAACTCGCTGCGCTCGTCCCGCAGAGGTCCACCCATGAGTTCTGCAATAATCCACTTATTTGTACAGGATGTTTTTTTATATATTGACACCGCACCTACAGCCTTTACCTTTACAGGTAGAAGAAAGGTGTAAATACAAAAGTTGTAGAGTTTTGGCTGAATTTTTAGAAACCATGGTCGGAAACAAAATTTGAATGTCAGAAATGTGAAATTTTGCATGCTTCATGCTTTTTTCAAATGGGATGCCCTACATTTCATTCTATATTCTTGAAGAGCACAATGCCCCGATCTATATTTGATTCAGCAATCTCTCATATATTCGGCTCCAAAAATTGTAAAAATACTATGCTTCTACTGATTTTGTGAACCATTCTACCTGTATAGGTGAAATCTGCAAGTAAAATTTGAGGTACTTGGTTTGTCTGATAGTATTTTTAAAATTTTTGGAACCAAATATGTTGGAAAACTATAGAGTTTTGTAATCGGGAAATTGTGCTCTTCAAGAATATAGAACCAAATATAGCGCATCCCATTTGAAAAAACCAGAAAGCATGCAATATTTCACATTTCCGACCATGAATTCTAAAAATTTAGCCAATACTGTACAACTTTTGTATTTACACCTTTCATCTACCTGTAAAGGTAAAGGCTGTAGGTGGGGTGTCAATATATAAAAAAAACACCCTGTACATGCCTAATCAAAAGCAGATAATACCACTAACAGTGCAGAGAGACCTTGGAGTAACAGTAACACACGATTTGAAATGGGCCGCGCATATATCGAATACCTATTACAAAGAAGTCAAATAGTCAAATAAAAAAGGCAATCCACGACCAATCAGAAGAAATGATATGAAACTATAGGTATGAGACGTACTAGAATTGTCACATTGGAATCCGTATTACATTAAAGACATCGAGTTGCTTGAGCGGGCACAGAGTAAAATCACAAAAATACCTAGGACACAACCATACCTGGAAAGACTAGAGAAACTAAAGCTTACAACAGAGAAAGAAGACAAAAAGGAGATCTTATAGAAACATACAAGTGGACCATCTCAAACCGATAATATTTTCAAAATCAGCAACTCCAGGGTACTAAGAGCGTATTCAAAAAAATTTAATGTTCATGTCACTAGGTTGTTCGCAGTCTTGATTTTTCCACTGTTTTTGGTAGAATTTATTAACCAGTCACTATTGTTGGTTAAATGAACAGAAGCACAAGAGTCTTAAAACCATGCATCGCTATTTACTTCTATGGAAGATAAATATGCTAGAAAAACGTTATTGGTGCTTTTGTAGGTACCTTGTGGGCTGCCCTGCACTACACTAAGATTTATAGTGACTTTGTAAACTTTTTACCTTGAACTCTTTGACCTCTTTCGGAGTGTATTGCAGCATTCGAGCCCGCTGACTTTGGATCAGAACTTGATTTAACATTTTGCAACAGTTTCACTTTTATTTTGAATTCCCTTTAATCTGTGCTCCAGTACTCTCTAGACACTCATCTTTCACTTTGAACTTCATTTCATTTAACTTATGTGATGTCGAAATAATGGTATCACCATCATAGCCTTCTACTGAACTACAATTTCCTAACTTGGTAGTTACTATAGTCTTCAAAAGTCCAACCTTTCTTGTGAGTTCTGAATCCTCAAAAGCTTTTTCCAAGTTTTGCCATGCAACTTTAGCTTTCGTAGCAGATTCAAGTGAGAAGTTATCCACAGACAAGATTATTTTCAAAACATCTACTCCGGTACCTTAAACGACCTTCCACAGTCTTCAAGTAGTGCCTACATCGCGAACCAGTCAATTGACAAGAAGCATGATGAACTGCTATAGCCATTTTTTTTTTGCTAATGTACAAACAAATATTGTCACAACCCCTATACGTTTCGTCCTGGGACGTCACAACAGGAGCGTGACTTGGGGGCGTAGGTGGGGTTCAGGTAGAGAGAAACTCGCTTGGTTTAGGTATAATAAGATGTGTATTGATTAGTAATAGTTATTACCCTAGAAATGGTATCATGACGTCTTTTCTACGGAGGGACGTACTACTTAAGGGCCACTATATATTAATTATGTACACTTGGCGTGACTGAAGACTGAAACTAGGTTTGAGACAGGTCCAGAAGGGCGTTTCCCATTAAAGGTAGTTTGCACTGGACCTAGTCTGCTGCGTTCAATACTCCCAGAGGGGCGTTTCCCATTAAAGGTAGTTTGCACTGGGAGGAGACTTAGCTAGAAGGGCTTTTCCCATTAGAAATAGTTCGCACTAGTCTTAGTCTGCCGGTAATGGATTTCGGCGCTGCATTTATACCAAATAAATGCTGACTCGTCGACACACTTTAGTAAATTTGATGTACAGAGTGGTATTTACTTAAGTAGTTGACAATATATAATATTCTTCTGATTTACTTAATAACTTTCTTGCATATCTGGGCCCATAACCTACTAGACTTATTTTGTAGAATAGTCAGAATAATTATTATTCAAACTTAAAGACTTTTATTTCTGAGATAACCCAGCAAAAAATGACTGACACTTCTGTTATTGTTGAACATCTGAGAACATTTTGTACTAAATTAAAACAATTATTAAATTAACCCTTAATCTAATTAAACTGAATTTTAGTAGGGCGTCATCAAAGCCTACTAACACTCAATAAAAAATTTACGACGTCCTAAATAGAAGTACGATGAGGATGGAAGCTCATAATTAATAAAAGGGGGGTGGCTTTTAATGAAAATGAAAAGTTTATGTGTCATCAAAGGCGTAACATCTATATTGTCCCAAAATAACCTTTTATTATAAATTTTGGCTAAAGGCCTACGAATTTATGCACCCCCGCCAGCGCGTTGGCAAACATTTCGGGGGTGTAAATTAAGCCAGTCAGTGGACTACAATGTCACAATATGGCGCTGATTTACGCCAAACAACGAAATTAGATTTGCGGCTAGGAGATAAATCCAGTTTCTGTTCATAGCGGTTTGAACTTCATCAAGTTAATAAAGAATATTTTTGGTAAAGTGTTTTAAATGTTTGAGAATTAGGGACTGTTATGCTAAAATCGAAACCGCGGCTTAAGTTGATTGGCGCAAAATTATGGAAAATGATGGAAATAACGCTAACAAGCCTTTATGCAAATTTTTCCTATTAGTATTCATGCAAAACGTCGAAGTGAACAGGAATCTATTTGATATACACAGGTTGGTATCATAATAATTGACCTGTTTCTATTCACGTACACTTTTCACTTCCGTGTCTTTGAGTTATTAAGAAAAGAGGGATTTTCCTCGAATAAGGTGCCTAGTATTTCAAATCAGTACCCGTTTAATATAAATAAATTTATAAAGTATAATATTATTATATATTCACTTACACTCTTTCTCGTTCTTTTCTTTGTAGTTTCTTCTTTTTGAAAGCCTTCTTCACTCTCAAAATGAGAAACGCGGCCCTGTCTATTGTAAGTCCACTTGGTTTTTTGGCCTCGTCCATTTTCTCTTTTGTAGGCTGCATCTATTTCTCAATCTGGAACAAAAGGTCCTACAAAATTTCATTATCCAATTAGAAAAAATAAATAAAATTCACAAAGAGAAAATCCAATATTGTTTGACTGCACTCGATATTGCAATTTGCTACTATTAAACTTGACATTCAAGGAGCGAGCTCTCTCAACAACTTCAGCCAAGATTCGATTATGCTCCTCCAATGTTTTTGCGGCAATCAACAAGTCATCGACGTATAGATTTACACCTTCTATATCACCAAAGTTTTCAGTATTAATCATTTGAAAAAAACTCAGGTGCAACATTAAGACCAAAAGGAAGTCTCAAGAACCTGTAGACACCGAAAGGACAACCAAATGTGCAGAGCCTGCTTGAATCCTCATCCAAAGTTATCTACCTGATAAAACCCATCCTTGAAATCGGGAGTCTACTATGTTGTATTTTTTTCTGAACTGCATCAATTTTTACTTCACGACCATCTAGAACTTGTTTCAACTGAGCTTTTGCAATTTCATTTACTTTGCAAATTTTCAAGTCCACATCATCAAGATGCAAAAGATTTTCTTGAAGTTCCTTACTTCGAATGCCAAGGACAATGCGATCTCTAATCATCGATTCCATCGAGTGCCCAAAATCACAAGTTTGTGCCCACTTCTTTAAATCAGTTATAAAATGATCAAATGTCTCACCCTCCTCTTGTTTTTTATTATAAAACAAAAATCTTTCATACACCACATTAACTTTAGGAGTCATGAACCTTTCGATTGCACGTAACACTGTGCTATATGATTTATTTTGGTCTTCATCAAGACCTAGCGTATTAAACACCTCCAAGGTCTCCTCACCTATGAGATTTAACAAGAGGGCCACCTTTAGCTTATCATGCTTTTTGTCTTTTCCACTGGCAGCCAGGCAAATTTCAAAACTTTGAGTGTTCTGCAACATTACCTTCAAATGGGAGAATGGCAGCAAATATCCAGTTAAGTTCTCCAAAATTTTATAGAGGGCGCGAGTGAACTTGGAGTGCTTCAAATTTTGGCGGGAAATGTCAAAGATTTTAAAACGTTCAAATTGAGTAGAAGGAAAGATGACTGCAATATGAACAATGGACAATGAATGAGTTAAAATATCTGCCAAAGCATTCAGTGGCCCTTAGAGAATATTTTTAAAAGTGTCAGCGTCAGCTTGTCTTGAAATCACACATCAGATTTAACTTTTGAGGTTAAAATTACAATCAATTATTTACGCGCCAAAATTTAAATAGCTCCAAGTACAGAAGCGCCCTCTTCAACTCAACTGTCAATATTATATGCCATTGCCGGTAATCTCAGCTGTTCCATTTTAAAAGCCTTCACTTTTCCACAAAACTATGATGAAGAATCCAGTGCTGGGATTCTATAACGAATAGAGATATTTTCGCTATCTCTATTGACGTCCCCTCTCTATTGATTTCCAAACGAGAGAAGAAGACAGCAAGTGTCATAGCGATATCGATAACGATCTCTATCCGTTACAGAATGCCGCCTCTGATTCCAAACTAGGATATTGGGACAAAGCTGTTTTTCCACAACAGGAATTGATTAAATAATTAATGATTATTAACCCACATACTACTGCACCATGTGATACTATTGACTACAGTGATAGTAATACACATAGGTTCAAATAATTGGTTTTATTGAGAAAACGATTACACACTATTGAAAATAAGTAACATGTTTTTGTGTTGAAAACAAAACAACTACTCTCTACCAAACTTAACATAACCTCCAAGCATCTACCCTAAAAACTAGAGCTGATCATGCCATGTTGCCAAGTTTAGCAACTTACATGGCATTATCTAAATATCATCACATCTGCCACATTTATCTACCTCATCTCGATATAAATGAAAATCTCTTCAATTTCAAATTATTTTTAGACACTGGTTCTAACGTCTTGTTAATTAAAACCTCTAAACTGAAAAATACCAGTTTGTTTTATAATCCTTGAAGTGTCATAGATTGAACTATAGTCTGTTATTATCAATGTCATTGGTGATTACACGTAGGAAAATTAGCTTCATTGTAAACGCACACCTTCTCAGTTTCGTACGTTAATTATAATTTTCCCTACGTTAAATTAAGTGGATGTAAATGAACCTTTAGAGGAAATGTCATTAAACGGTAATAATCCCAATGCACCCGTGAAAACTGTAAGCAGCACATTTTTATAGATAAAATTGCAAAATATTTCTACAAAGAAGAAATTTCACATCATTCCAGAAAACACTAATATTCTATTCGATGGATTAATTGGCAAAGATCTTTTAAAATCCGAAGACGCTGAATTAGATTATAAAACTCTCAAACTGAAATTAAAATGTTCTCCATTATCAATAAAAATGTTTTTTAACTCGAACCTAAGCAATGACAATGTAAACTACAACCATAATACGAATAAATGTTATCAACGGTAACAAAGTAAAAGAAGGCTACTGTTGCGATGCAGTCATTTTAGAAAGAGTTTACTTAGCAAAAGCTATTTTAGAAGTTGATGAAAACAATACTGCTGTAGCTACTATCGTAAAAACTTTGGAAAAAGCCGTGCAAGTAAACTTTATCAATGTGGAACTCGAGAAATTCCACGAAGATCACTTTTTCAGTTTTAATGCTACGCAATCAGAAACGTCTGTTTCTCACACGGTTGGTCGCATTTCAACGTTAGAAAATAATTTAAGATTAGAACATCTCAATTCTGAAGAAAAATTGTCAGTTTTGAATCTTTGAATCTGCCGAGAATTCAACCATATTTTTTATTTACCAAATTGATGACTGGACATTCACTCAAGCGATGATTCAATGTTAAATAAATACTACTACAGATGCCCCAATTCATTCCAAAATTTATAGACTTCCAAAATGTCATGAATCTGAAATTTCAAACCAAATTGAAAAAATGTTGAAACATAAGATAATTCAATCATCTGTTTTCCCATATAATGCACCACTGTGGGTGGTACCTACAAAAATTGATTCATCAGGACATCGCAAATGGCGTACGGTAGTCGATTTCAGACGCCTTAATGATATCACTCTAGACCAAGTTCAGCCAATTCCAAATATTAGACCAGTTAGGACATGCATCTTATTTCACAGTTCTGGATCTAGCCTCAGGCTTCCACCAAATCAAAATGGATTCGGAAGATGCACCTAAAACTGCTTTTTCTACGCGTAATGCATATTATGAGTTTTTACGAATACCATTTGGGCTTAAATGTGCCCCAGCAGTATTCCAAAGATTAATGAACACGGTTTTAACCGGACTTCAGGGAAATCAATGTTTTGTCTACCTCGATGATCTAATTGTCGTTGGATCAAATGTTTCCGATCATGAACAAAAATTAAAACTAATATTTCAGAGATTGTCTCAAAATAATTTAAAATTACAACCTGATAAATGTTAGTTCATGAATGAGTTCAGAAAAACCATATGCCAATTTTATTTAATTCCATTATCAGAATCAAGATTTAATCGATTATCCTATAATAAAGGAAAATATATTCAAAATAGTTCTAAATATATTGCTATTTTCAAAAGATTTTGATGAATCTAATGCTCATTATGAAACGTTAAATCAAACATACGACTTAAATAAAATCAATGTTGACGACTTAAAACATTAGTATTAGAAAAGAATACTTCAATCCTAATAACTCAAATACTACTCTTTACTTAAAAAATCCACGATCTTACAATTTTACTATTA
Source organism: Ceutorhynchus assimilis (assembly GCA_917834065.1). Classification (NCBI taxonomy): domain Eukaryota; kingdom Metazoa; phylum Arthropoda; class Insecta; order Coleoptera; family Curculionidae; genus Ceutorhynchus; species Ceutorhynchus assimilis. The sequence continues at coordinate 30,684,919 of OU892285.1, forward strand.
AACACGATATACTAAATGAAATAATTTTCTACGTATTTGATAATAATCAAAAAATCATTCTGGTAGACTCAGGGCCAAATTATGAACCAACTGGTAAGTGTCTGGTTGTTTTTATTTTCACTCAAGGAACGGTAACGGAAGTTCTGGAAATCGTGCGGAATTGTTTAAAGAACTTGGAGGAAGTTCAAATTATATACAATTCTAGAGAATATTCAGGGGAAGTATGATGAATTATTAAGGAAATCCCAAACAGTACACTGGATATTTGTCAAGTAATACAGAAAGTTTCTATGGGAAAATTGACTTAGAAGTTTTTATTCTCACTCAAGGAACTATACCGTAAGTCTATTAGGTTTTTATTCCCTTTCGGAACTTTCTTTTTGTTGTGTTGATACCTCTCTATTATGTTTAGTGTCTTTTTCCTTTCTTTTGTATTTTTTTTCATCGTCATCATCTTTGAATTGTTTGATTTCTCTGATTTACTGAGGTTTTTTGCCATTTTGTGCCTAAATCTTTTTATGAATTTCTCCAAAATTGTGAAGCTTGTGTGTACGAATGTTTAGTGGTTTCTCACTGTCAATATCTTTGAATTGTTTCTTAATTTCTCTGGGTTTAGTTTTATCTTATGAAGATTTTTCGTATTTCTTTTGCCATTTTGTACCTGAATTTGTATCATCATTAGTTCCCTGGTGGAAGAAATCCCAGATAATAACGAGGGAACTTTCTGTCCAAAACTTCAAAATGGTTTTGCAAACTGATAAGTTTTTCCTCTGATTCAAGAAAGTATGAGAAATTTTAAGGAATTTTTTAAGAAATTATCTATAATACAAAGTACACTGAATATTTATCAAGTAATACACAAGGCTTTAGCCAATGAGAAGGCTTTTTTAGTCACGTGATTTGCTATCTTTGTTTATTAATTTATTTTAATAATTTACAAAATATTGTTCATTTTTGATTGTATTTATTATGTATCTGCGTCAAAAAATATCATGATTTTCAATATTCCCGGCACGTGAAAGTGAAAGAAGAAATTGCCGAAATTTCAAAGGAAAATCATTCTACCTCTCCCGGATTTAGCAAAACTTACCGACGGATTAAGGAAGTTTATAGGTAAATGGCCCAGTATGAAAAAAGATATCAGAACGTTCATAAAAGGTTGTATCAAGTGTCAAGAAAATAAAGTAAATTGTCATCCAATTAAAGCTCCAATGCAAGTTACTTGTATGTCTTATTTTCCATTTGAAAAAATCTTCTTAGATATTGTAGCACCTCTACCAGTAACAGAAGCAGGAAATAAATTTATAATTACATAATATATAGATAACATTATCAATTCTAAAATGAAATCCAAAACCTACTACGGTAAAAAAATAAATTATTCTATTTATTCGATAGGCGACCAAGTTTATGTCCTAAATAAAGCTTCAAAGCCCGGAATAAGTGAAAAAATTTCCCCGAATTACACTTACCATATAAATAACAAAAATAAACCCGAATAAATCGGTTCTCTCAAAAATAAAAAATAAGCTAGTTTCCTACCACAAGAACTTATTAAAGCCATTTGTTTCAGACAAAAATGAAGCACGCTACGTGCTCTTCACATAATTACGATGTGTCGCGCCCACCTATGGCAACCGGAGGAGCAGGCTTATCAAATAACACCAATTAAGTCTAACTTTGTCCAAAATTCAGTCACCTTTATTTGAGTTAAGAGATGAATTAGTTTATTGAAAACATAGAAATGGAAAGTTGCTATTATTTTATGTTCCTCAGTCAATGATTTCAAACGTTATCCGTATGTGTCATGAAAGCTATGATCACCGTGCGGTAGAGAAAACTTGTGAAATTATAACTCGTACCTATTGGTTCCCAAATATGAGAGCGTTGGTTACAAAGTTTATTGCAAATTGCTTGAGTTGTATTGAATTTTCACCGAAAAGGGGCAAAATAGAGGGAGAACTACATTCTATACCCATGGGAATTGTTCCTTTTGATACGTATCACATTGATCATTATGGACCATTAGAAAAATGTAGAAATGGTACTAAATATATTTTTCTTGTCGTAGATGCATTCTCGAAATTTGTTAAGCTTTACCCATGTAAAAAGACAAGTTTAGACGAAGCTATTAAACATTTGAAAAGTCATTTCATTACTTATAGTAGACCTAATAGAATTGTTTCAGATCGAAGTACTGCATTCACTTCGAAAGCATTCAAAGAGTTTTTATTAAACCAAAATGTCAAGCATGTTCTTATAGCTACAGGTCAAGTAGAACGTATTAATGAAATAATTGGTCTCATGATTGCGACATTGATTGAGAATTCTGATACTTGGAATAAATTATTGCCTGACGTAGAATTTTCAGTTAACAATAATATTAGTCGAAGTACGAGGTGTAGGTACTTCTAGCATGTTTAGAGTGAATCAAAAATGTAAAGATGCAGATAACTGGATTTGATCAATGATATAGAGAGAGTAGAAGAAATTAAAGAAAAAGCTTCACAGAATATTGAGAAAGTAGAAAATTATAATAAAAATCATTATGACAAAGTTCATAAAAAAACCTAGAGGATATGAAGTAGGTGATAAGGTTGTGATAACAAATTATGTGTCCATGGCATGTGTTAATAAAAAGATGTTGCCTAAGTTCAAAGGTTCCTGTTGTCAGTGAGCTTTTGTCAAATGATAAATATATTATAAAAGATATTGACGGGTATCAAGTGACTCAAAAACCTTATGAGGGTGTTGTAGAACCTTCACATATGCGCCCATGGTTGCCAGATGATGACGAAAATTAAGAAATAAAATATGTATATTTTATGAAAATGTAATTTTTGTGTATTTAACTGATTATGCCAATTATTCCTTATATTGCCAAATATGAATTATTATGAGTGAGTTGGTTTGATTTGATAGTATTATGTTATTTGTTTTGTAACTGTTTGCATTAATTTTGATTATTGACCCTTATGAATTCATGAATTATGACCTATTTATGAAATTTTGAAACTTAAAGCATTATGAAAAATAATTATGACGTGATTAAGCCATTATGATTCAAATTTGTGTTGACAAAAATTATGAGATTATATGGTAGTATTAATATTCATTAGGCATTATGTAGTGACTTTAAAATTGTTGATTTTTGATTGTGAGAATTAATTTCGTCAAACTTGATTCGAGGTCGATTAATTGCCAGGTTGGCCGAACTGTAGTCGGTTTTTAAATGGTTTTGAAAATTCCCGCCTTATTAGGTTAGGGTGTGACTGTTGGACGATTTCACATGTCAGTGAGAGGTTAAGTTCGATCTAGGTTCGATCTGTCATTCGTCATGTCACATTAAGGTTAAGTCGTAATAATTTTATGGAAATTAATAAATGAAAATATTAAAATCTAAATTTATTTATTTAATCCCACCATACTACAATATCAAGTTTGTTTTCTAATGTTTTAATTTAAGTATCAGACAAGGGGAGTGAATCCGTGCAATAGAAACTATGCACGTATATTTTATTATTTCCAAGATTGGATGTTTTTTGATATTTTTTCCACAACTCGGAATTTATGATTGGAAAAAGAAATATTTGAAAACGAAAGGAGAGTAAAATAGTCATCGTATAGTTTAACGATGTCTAGAGATTGGTAAAAGATGCCTGCTTGGTTATTAATTGGTGTTATTTGATAAGCCTGCTCCTCCGTGTGCGATAGGTGGGCACGACACATCGTAATTATGAGAAGAGCACGTGGCTTCACTCTGAAACAAATGGTTTTATTAAGTCCTTGTGATACGAAACTAGCTTATTTTTTATTTTTAAGAGAACCGAATTATTCTAGTTTATTTTTGTTATTTTAATATGGTCCCTTATAATTTGGAAAAAGTTTTTCACTTTTTCCGGGTTTTGAAGCTCTATCCAGGACATAAACTTGGTCGCCTACAGAAAAATTAAAATCATTAATTCTCTTATCGTAGTAGGTTTTGGATTTCATTTCAGAATTGATAATGTTTTCTCTAGCGATTTGAAAAGATTTATTTTATCTCAACTGAAGTTGTTTGCTATCATAAGTGTAGTGGAATTCTGGGTCTTTTGTTATTTTATTGGGTAATGTCGCCTTATGGCCAAACACTATATTATATGGTGTAAATTGAGTAATTGAATGAACTAGAGTGTTATTCGAAAACATGGCAGTTTGAATAAATTTGTCCCAATTGCCTTGACTTTCACTAGTAAAATGCTTTAAATATTCTTTTAGCGTAGAATGAGAGCGTTCTAAGGCTCCATTACTTTGACGTCTATAAACTGACGTGATAATATGTATCATTTTAAAAAGACTATCAACTTCTTTAAGAAGATTGGACGTGATTGGACGTTCCATTGTCTGCCACAACAGTTTTTGGTAATCCAAAAATTAGAATAAATTCACAAAACTTGTCGGCGATGGTTTTGACTCATGATTGGGAATTGTGAATGCGTATGAAAATTTGGAAAGGTCGTCCTGCAGTGTTAAAATAAATTTATTTCCTGCTTCTGTTACTGGTAAAGGATCATTTTCTGAAATTTTATCTCTTAAATAAATTACTTCTTTTTTCATGAACTCACATTTATCAGGATTGTAATTTTAAATTATTCTGAGACCATCTCTGAAATATTAGTTTTAATTTTTGTTCATGATCAGAAACATTTGATCCAACGACAATTAAATCATCGAGGTAAACAAAGCATTGATTTTCCTGAAGTCCGGTTAAGACCATATTCATTAATCTTTGCAACACTGCCGGTGCACATTTAAGACCAAATGGCATTCGTAGGAACTCATAATGTGCATTAGGCGTAGAAAAAGCAGTTTTGGGCGCATCCATTTCGATTTGGTGGAAGCCTGAGGCTAGATCCAGAACTGTGAAATAAGATGCATGTTCTAACTGATCTAATATTCCATCAGTATTTGAAATTGGCTGAACTTGGCCTAGAGTGACATCATTAAGGCGTCTGAAATCGATTTCAATCCGCCATTTGCGATGACCTAATGTATCAGTTTTTTTAGGTACCACCCACAGTGGTGCATTATATGGGGAAACAGATAATTGAATTATCTTCTGCTTCAACACTTCTTCAATATGATTCGAAATTTCAGATTCATAACATTTTGGAAGTCTATAAATTTTAGAATGAATTGGGGCAACAGTAGTCGTATTTATTTTACATTGAATCGCTTGAGTGAATGTCAAGTCATCATTTAGTGAAAAAAAAATATGGTTGAATTCTCGGCAAACATCCAAAACTGACAATTTTTCTTCAGAATTGAGATGTTCTAACCGTAAATTATTTTCTAACGTTTAAACGTGATCAAACGTTTGAGAATCAGACGTTTCTGATTGCGTGGCATTAAAAACGAAACAGCGATCTCCGTGGAATTTCTCGAGTTCCACATACATTGATAAAGTTTACTTGCACGGCTTTTTCCAAAGTGTTTACGATAGTAGTTACAGCAGTATTGTTTTAATCAACTTTTAAAATAGCTTTTGCTAAGTAAACTCCTTCTAAAATTACTGCATCGCAACAGTAGCCTTCTTTTGCTTGGTTACTGTTGATAACATTTATGCGTATTATGGTTTCAGATCGCGGCTGTAGAATATAATTACAGTTTACAGTTTACATTATCATTGCTCGAGTTGGATTTAAAATACATTTTTATTGGTAATTTAATTAGCATTTTGAGTGTTTATAATAGTAAACGTTTTCGTAAGAAGATAATGAGCTCGTTCTGTGCACTACCGATCGAGCTTTACATAGAAATGTCTTATTTATTCTATGGTTTTTTTCATAAATACCCATTTTGTATTCAATATTTCAGCATTTTTAGGTGGTTCAGCCTCTATCTAAGTTTAATTCTTTTCAAACCAATCACTTTCTCTTGAAACTGCTCCTATACATAAATTTTTATTTATCCGTTTTATTCTGTTATTCAAATCTGTTTTGGGGACATCTTTAATATATTATCCCGGCTCTAGGATGCGTGACAGAAATTTTGGATTCGTTTATTACATAATAAAAGTCCAATTAACATAACAATAATTTATTCCACGTTACTATATACACTCTGACACTAATTAACTCAAACAACTAAACTCTTAACAATAATCACTTTCTAAATCATATCACAGTCAATCTTAAAACCTAAAACTACTAACTAATACCGTCGTTTATATATCTGTAATCCATTCTTGTAAAATCCAGAATAAACGCGATTATCTCTTTGCCCGAATGAGGCAGTATTTTCTAAATTTCAAGTTAGATTTTATACACCATGGCGAAAGCGCACCGCGATAATATTGCTACGAAATCCAAAGACTTTGAAATTAGGCAAAGAGTTAAAGCAAAGAAGGTTCAAAAGATTAAAGCAAATAAAAAGTTTCAGGAGAAAAATTGACAAAGTTCTGAGAGTACATGGGGTGAACAGAAACAGCTTCAATTAAGAGAATTGAAAAAGTTCTAAGATTGAGTTTCGTAGATGAACTTCAAAGTTGACAAAACAGCTGTAACTTTAGGAGAATTTACAAAGTTCGAAGAGTAAGTTTTAAAGAAGAAATTCAAAATCGGGAATACAGATAAAGAAAAACAGCTTCAATAAGAGAACTAACAAAGTCCTGAGAGTGAACTTTGAAGAAGAATTTCAGAGTTGAGAAAAAAGTTATAGAAAATTAACATTTTCAAGAGAAATGACAAAGTTCTAGAACTGAGTTTTGAAGGAGAACCCTCAAAAATTAAGAAAACAGATCAAGAGACACTGCTTCAATAAGAAAGCCATGAGATTTTATTGATTCTCTCTATTAGACTATCCAAGATGCTGTTAAACAAAATTAAAATGTCCGCCAAGAGGCACACAAACCATTTGTTTGCTTGTCAAAGTGACGTGGTTTTGTAGTGACGTGTTTTGGATAGGCTGACTATTCAAGGTGCTGTCAAACTTAAATTAAAATGTCGGCCAAGAGGCACACAAACCTTTTGTTTGTTTGTCAAAGTCACGTGTTTTGGATAGGCTAATAGGTAGATCTCATTTTTCTCAACATAACCTCAACTCTCCTTCTTTTCTCCCAATTACCACTAGCGTCATATAATAATGACTTCATCAATTCAACGTAACCTACTAAAATACCATAACACACATAATAAAGTTATAAATCTTCAAGCGAAAATTTAATTCAAACATTAAAAGGTTACAATATGTATTATTCCGCTGGGAATATCCTGCAAGCAAAATAATGAGGGAGCAAAACCAAGCCTGGCAGTGAAAAAGGCGTCGAGGCAAAGGTCACCGTTAGGACTAATGAAAACGTATTATTTATCGGTTCATTTGGGGGCCTGAAGTATAAAAAAATATATTAATTTCCTAAATCTGTTATCTACTTATCATAATCATAACTGGTGTGTATATGATACACACTATCAAATAATTAAGATTTTATGAAGCTTCCCAGTCGATTACAATTCACGTGTTACATAACTTTCAAGTTCAAGGTAGTAATTTCAACTTTAAATTGCTTACATGCCTCGTCTTTCGCGGTGGCAGAATTAACTTCTTTGCCGGTGCACAAAATAAACGACCGCAATGTTAGAGTCAAGACATTGCCAGCTTCGTGTGTTTGTGTGTGTGTGTGTTGGCATTCAGGCACTAAATTATCCAATTTTCCCTCTTCTATTTCATTTGGCTTATACCTTGAACTAGTCAAACTTGTATAAAGTAGGTGGGTGTATATGCAATTTTGATTAAAGTTTGGCTTAATTTATGTCAAAAGATGGTGAAAATTAAGTGTAAGTGTACCTTTTTTTGTAGAGGGTTTTTAAAAAAAAAGAAATTACAACGAAAAACATCATTTGTATCCATCACTAGATACTCAGTACGAATTTACGCATAACAAACATTAATAAATCATCAATATCTATCAATCAAAATTATGTATCTCACCAGAATTGCGGTCGATATTAGGTTATATATACACGGACAAACAAGATAATTTATATCCGACTGTAGAATAACCAATTTTATTTATTAACCTAGACAGCGAAATGCACCGGGGTCGGTTCAATTGCCTCAAGTTTGTGTTCAATAAACGGTCATTATTTTTCCTCTTCCCGTGTGTCTCAAGCATTTGAACAACCCCGAATGAACTCTTTTATGGCTGCATTTGAAACTCCGGAATCGGAGTGGTTGCACCGAGTTTAGCGAACTATCGTTTTAAGGGGTTATTGGTCAGACATTGACTCTGTTTTTGTTCCAGAGCCAATTGATATTGGACTCGCAATACGAATAAAAACTCTCTCAACGACAAATCCAAGAATCAGAATGTACGAAAATAGTTTTTTAGAGGTTGTTTTGGCAGTTTTGGGGTCAAATTGTCCAGAGAAACAAAACAATTTAGATGAGTATTTGGTTAGAAGTCTATGGATTTGAAGCTGAAATTACGTTTTGCAAAATTACCGCACTCGATTCTCTCACCGTCGTCCTTTGTTAAGTGCATGTTAAGTGGTCTTAAGAAACAAGTTCACCAAGTAATTTATTCAGTTGATTCTAAATAGATACTTGTTTAGTTTAACTATAGGTAGTTGTCTCTGATGTTAATAGATGCTGGCTCTTGTGTGTAAAATCTGTCTTACCGATTACTAGCAGTATTAGGTAGGTACTTATATCGACCTTTAAAATTTAAATTCTTTTGTGAATTTATTACATAAAAAATGAAGGCTTTCACGGCCGCTCAAATCTAGGAGAAAAGTTTTTCCGGGCTATAATGCCGTGGTCCATTAGTATTTCAACCTGACGTTTCGTCTACTGCTGCGGTAGACATCTTCAGAGGCAGTGTGGTAGAGGACGAAGTGTTCTCTTCCGTGTTCCTCCGATGACTGAATTCGACGTTGTTGGACTTGCGTTACAAATCCAGGGTTGTGGGCGTGGTTTGTATTACGCTATTTTCCTTGTCTGGTTCTCGGAAAGGAAGGGTCTTTGTTTTTTGGAGAATTGGCAATCAGCTTTTGTTAAGGTTCATGCCCTCTTCTTTTCTGTTGAAGTTGTTGTGATGTTTCTGTATCTCTATGGTTTCTCTTTGGAGTCTGGTGTTAAAATGTTTGGTTCTATCCAATGCTTGGGTCTGGTTGAAACGAATGACATGGTTTGTTTGTATTAGCACGTGTTTGGCGATGGCTGATCTATCTATTTGTCCTTGCTGACAGTTTCTTTTGTGCTCTTTAATCCTGGTGTTGATAGAGCGTTTGGTTGTTCCTTCATAGACAGATCCACAAGAGCAGATAATTCTATAGACGCCAGCCGTTTCAAGAGAAGCCCTAGGAACTTTGGCCGATCTTAGACTTTGCTGAATTGTTCTTGTGGGCTTGTAGATAGGCTTAACGTTGTGTCTCTCTAGCGTTCGCCCTATGCGATCTGTGACATTTTTGATATAGGGAAGAAAGGCTCTCCCTGCCACCTTTGCTGGAACTTGCTTGCTTTAAGAATCGTGATTGGTTCGCCTTCCATAAGAATATTATGCACATTACACTTAAAATTTAAGACATTGGTCTTGGAAACATTGAAAGACAATAGATTAACATCGCACCAGCGTTTAATTTTTACAAGATCCTCATTCACAATCGGCCCGAGCAGATCAGCATCTGAATCGTGCCAGAGGATGGTGGTATCGTCGGCGAAAATGGTAAATTTACCTCTGATGGAAAGATGTCAAAGATCATTTACATATATTAGAAAAAGCAGTGGTCCCAATACCGAGCCCTGAGGAACACCAGCACCAACACCAAGCTCCTCAGGAGCCGTATTCTTGAATTTCTGAGAGGAGAACTTGTTCGGGAAGTGGACATGGTTCACCTCAAAAAGGTTCATGTCATATTCTTGAAAATCGGACTGTGAAGTAAAAGTTTTCGAGAATTCTGAAATTCCCATCCTCTCACCCAAGAGAAAAGGAGTTCCCGCCAGGGTTTCTAACCTCAAAACTTCACGGAATTTTCATTTTCTCCTTTCAAGTTCAAGGTTTTTCGTTTTTGTATGTGTTTTGTCTTTTTATTAAAATGAATGTAGATTATTTTAATGAGATTACCTTGAATAACAACATAATCCAAGAAGACATGGGAAATGCTGCAGAAGCAAAAGAGATAGGATGGTATGCTCTGCCTCAAGGAATTCCTTTTTCCTTGACCAGAAATTCATGAAATTTTTTAGAGTAAGTAAAAATGTATGCCTCGAAATAGTGGATATGGTTACTCCCTACATGTAACCGCTCCAACGCGAGTCTCGGCTTTAACCAAAACGGTTCTGGTAACTTATAGGGCCCAACTTCTATGGAATTATTTCGCAGATAGGTATTTCATTTATAATCACTTTAAAAATAGTTCCCATTCGGAAAAAGTGCGGAATATGTAGTTTCCTACAATATAATAAGGTTTTATTACGTTGGGTTACATATTCTGTGGTTATAGATTTTGTGGTTACAGATTCTGTAGTTACAGACACAGACACAGACACAGACACAGACACAGACACAGACACAGACACAGACACAGACACAGACACAGACACAGACACAGACACAGACACAGACACAGACACAGACACAGACACAGACACAGGCACAGGCACAGGCACAGGCACAGGCACAGGCACAGGCACAGGCACAGGCACAGGCACAGGCACAGGCACAGGCACAGGCACAGGCACAGACACAGACATCGACACAGATACAGACACAGACACACAGACACAGACATAGACACAGGCACAGACATAGACACAGGCACAGGCACAGACACAGACACAGACACAGACACAGACACAGAAACAGACACAGACACAGACAGAGACACAGACACAGACACAGAGACAGACACAGACACAGACACAGACACAGACAAAGACACAGACACAGACATAGACACAGACACACACAAAGACAAAGACAAAGACAAAGACAAAGGCAAAGACAAAGACAAAGACAAAGACAAAGACAAAGACAAAGACAAAGACAAAGACAAAGACAAAGACAAAGACAAAGACAAAGACAAAGACAAAGACAAAGACAAAGACAAAGACAAAGACAAAGACAAAGACAAAGACAAAGACAAAGACAAAGACAAAGACAAAGACAAAGACAAAGACAAAGACAAAGACAAAGACAAAGACAAAGACAAAGACAAAGACAAAGACAAAGACAAAGACAAAGACAAAGACAAAGACAAAGACAAAGACAAAGACAAAGACAAAGACAAAGACAAAGACAAAGACAAAGACAAAGACACAGATACAGACAATTGAGGCAATAGAGCGCGCGAAGCGCTCTTGGTTTTTTAAATTCAATATTAAAATACAGGGACTAATAGCACGAATTACGTGGACGGTTTAGTTTGCATATTTGTGGTTAGTTTCATTACAGTTCGTTTAATACTGGTTTTAAGTGTAGATGCCCATAAGAGGAATGCGATTCTCGAAAACTTACAGCGATGATGTTCATAGGGTAGGTAGTTAAAAATAAATAAATAATCGAACTCAAATGCCTTTCAGCTTTCAAAGTCTGCAAGAATAGACAATAATAAACATCAAACGTAGGGTTAGATTACTTCCTCTCCGTTTTTTTTCGCTTAAAAACACGTTTTGTTGTGTTCGATTGACATTCGCATAGGCCACAACATTGCGAGCGCTTGTGGGTATTCAAGAATCAAGAATACGACCTTTTAGCTCCCGGGAGCAAAAGTAAACTAGCTTTCCTGGCAACGTTCCCGGGAACACTCCCTTCCCGGGCAATCAAGAATAGGGGGCCAGGGTCTTAATTCTTGAAACAGGCGAGCAGCGTTCCCAGGAGAACGAGTGCTCCGTCTTTGTTACCTATATTATAATTTGCATATCACTGAGAAACACGGAACACTCGTTCTCCTGGCAACGCTGCGGGGTGCAGAGGAGTCATTGTTAAAAATGACGATCTTGACGCGCCCAGACAGATACGATCGAAACCACTCCAGCGACGCGCCCCTAAAACCATACCTCTCCAGCTTCCACAGCAGTATTCCGTGGTCCACACAATCGAATGCTTTGGACAGATCACAGAATACCGCTGCAGCAACCTCTCCATCGTTAAGTTGGACATACAAATGTTCAAGAAAGTCAAAAATGGCATTTTTTGTACCCATTTGATCCTGAAATCCAAATTGCTTCGTGCTCATAAGGTCATGATCCCTAATAAAAGATACCATCCTTGCCTTCACCTTCACCAACCTTTTCACCACTTTAGCCAGGGCTGGCAACAATGCAATTGGGCGAAAGTTAGAGGGAGTGTCGTGGTCTCCGCCCTTATAAAGAGGCATGATTACGGCCTTCTTTAGACAAGCCGGAAATGCGCCAGAAACAAAGGAGGATTGATTTCCTCAGCCAAGGCCTGAAGCGTCCCAAACGGCAAAGCAAGAGGCACCCTCAAAGATTGCCCATCCCAACCAGGAATTCCTATATTGTTCAATATGCCGAGTATGCCGTGAACCTCAAGAGCATTGGTGAGGTAAGAAAGAAAGTTTCAGTTACTGATATATGGCTTAAATATCTCCTAGAATCAATCTTATTTGAAATGCCCTGGGATAATTTAATGGCAATAGAACAATAAAAACTATGAAAACACATGGAAGTTCTATAGATTCTAAAAATAACAACAGCTCATCACCTCATCACCCTTAGATCTAACAGATTGAATATTGAGCAATACTAGGATAAGGTTATTCCAGACTGAATTTTCTCTAAAAAAGATGTGTGAAATTCTTCAGAGTTGTGTGACTGCTCATTAATTGACAACATCGCATCCTAACTGTATTTAAAATTTCGCAACCAGATGCGTAAGCTGATCTTAGTTTAGGCTTTCGAGCTGCATCGACGCTATCAATATATAACTGGAACAGTCTACACATTGATCTTATATTATGACGAAACCTATAATTTGTTAAAACGTTATAGTAGTTAACCGAAGAGAGATATTCATTTTATGAGCAAGTGACCCTATATAATGTATAATCCTAAAATACTAACTTTTTGAGCACTTACCAAAATCACACTTTCTACAAAAAACCACATTTGTTTTCCTATCAATAGTCAAAAGATCCCTGATTTGACAGTAGTTGGGCAAAGTGCGACCCAAGTCTTTTTCTGCGTAATTTACTACCAGTGGGAAAACACCTTTGAATTTGACATATTGTGCTGTAGCGCCGTTAGCAACATATCCAAAAACCTTAAACGAGTCGCCGAGGTAGGTTAAGAGTCGAGAGGAATAGTTTTTAGCGCTACTGTTACCATATATTAGAACATTTGTTTTTTGTTGATCTCCACAGTTAAACAATATGTCCGTAGTTGCATTGCGTCTTGAATTTGTGTTGTTCATCGCTGAGTGCGATGTGGGCAAATTCAAACGCTTTTCCTCATTAGAAATTCTACTCGTTTGACACATGAGGAGATCTGGATCCGCAGTAATCCTTGCAAAATCTCCAATATGCCTTTCTTTGAGCTGTGATATTTCATTTAGATAGAGGCAATTCTCCACCTCAAGAGAACTTATTGAGGTCAGTATGGATCAGTTTAACTGGGCCAGCTCCTTCAACTCAGCTTGTAGAGAAGAAATCGTTGTACATTTCAATTGTACATCACTCCCTAATAAAACAATTGAGTCAAAGAATTCTTTGCATAGGTCGGCCGCCTCCTTGCGCTTCTCGTTCAACGCCATCACCATTCTCTTTTCCGAATCCAGCCAATTCATCCTCAAAGTCCTGTGTAAGTGGCGCTGTTTTATATATTGATTTTGAATTGCCCTAGCATCGGCATTCAAACGTTCATTATCGTCACGCAAATTTATTATGACTTGCTCTTTGTCAGTCACAGTATTTTCCAGTACTTTAAATCTTTCCTTAATTTGGGATTTAAAGTCGTGGTATTCCTGCTTACTTTGTCAGTTCGCCTCTCTCATTCTCAGTATTTATATTTATCTGCCTGCATTTCTTTGAGCAGTAAATTTTCTGGTTTTTCAGTTTTACATTAGATTTGAAGTCTCTGTCAAGGCAGCTGTGATGAAATAGGTTGAAGCACGCAATGCAGCAATAATTGCCATAAGTTTTGTTAGCACAGCATTTAAATCTAAATTTTGGTTTGGAATCCATAGTTAATTGATGACAACCGGTCCAACAAAACAGCTTACACATACACAGAGTTAAACAAAAGGTTCGTGTGCACCCGGACTACAATGGGTTTTAAATTTATTAGTTTTGTTTATATTAACTGCTGGGTGTGAAAGCTAAGGTGACCAGCAAAAAAATGCCAGGAGATAATAAATCCATTGTTATTTTAGTTTTAACAAGAGGAATACTTCCACAATTTCCAAAATTACCGGAAAACTGTTCAGTTTCCACTAAGGAAAATTTCACAAACAAAAAGTCTACACTCTTACGTATAAAACGATATTTAACCCTTAATCCATCTAAAAATGACAACTTTAAACTTATTAATTTCAAGATTTTTGCGGAGTCTGCGAATAAACTGCGCAAACTCCAATAACCAATGACCCACATCATAAAAAAAAAACCTTCCACAACCGTAACGCAAGTAAATCTAAATTATTAAATCTTCATATTCTTTCAAAAAAAAAAAGCCATAAAATAAAAGCTTCTGTTTCATCTGGAAAATAAGGAAGTAAATTTAAAGCCGATTGATATACGTTTCAAATTAGGCTTCAGTTAAAAATAAATAATAAAACCATTTTATTTATCCTGAAAAATATATGCGCACATGAAAATTGATGCCCACTTGAAATGTAAATATTACATTTTCAACGGCATACGCTATTAACCTTTATATGCAATTTTTATCTGCAAGGCTTTTATATTTATCTACCTCTGTTCCAGTTCTATTTACCATCAGATAAGTTTTATGTTTAAGTTTTTTACAGTCAAAATAAAAAAATATATATAATAAAAATACAAATAAAAGGTAGGTATTCTGGAATAATATAGAAAGTAAACACTTTGCTGGAAAATTTCCCCAGGGTAATCTGCTTTTCAGTAATGAGATAAAAAATGTAACGGTTAATTTTGAGCCTCTATATTGGTGAGGTAAATTTTTTATTCAAGTTTGTTTTGTAATAATTTTTACTCTTGTCGATTTTTTTTAATAAGTGATTAGTTGCCAATGTTTGAGTATAAATTCGATCCTCTTCACACACAACAACTAACTTACATTTTCAGTTGAGAAAATTATTATCCTAAATTTATCACAATTGGCCAAACTATGACACACACTATCTTTTGAGCCAATAATGAAATTCCATTTATAAATTTTGAGAAGGTTAATTTGCGGTTTTGAAATGGACCCTACTATTGGTAGATGACACGGTTACTAGGTCTTTCTTTGAAATGTCTCTTATATTTTTGAATTTTCCCATACCTTATTGGAATTATTCAAATTTCCCAGATATAAAAATATTCTTTTTAAAAATCATCTCTTTTATTTGACTTCCTTCTGATTTCCACAATCTGTCTTGAAACTTCTCTCACTTACTGTGCATTTTTTAGGGTGGATGAAAAAACTTTCCAGCTGACTTCCCCTTCACTTCAATTTCGCCCAATCTTGAAAATTTGAGGAAAAGTGAGAAGGAAAATACGTCAACTTTCCTAGTTGCTGTTCTCGAAAGTTTAGAAAAGAAACGGAATTTTGTCAGGCTAAAACCTTGACAATTAAAGACAAAATAAATCATCATTTGGTTTCCGTGTTAGTGAGTTTTTAAATGTTACTAGCCTGAGGCTCAATTTTACAAAGTTCTGATACAACCCAACTAACTATTAGTAATTTAATAGAAGAAAAAGTTTAGAAGCATATGGCTGAAGTAACTAGGAGATTTTTGATTTCTAGAAATTTTATAAAAAAAAAGTTATAGAACATTCAAATGGTGCATCTCAATCCTGTCCATTACTATAGGAAATTTGTAATAAATATAAATTTTTTTTAAATAACTATTTCTTTATTTTTTTGAATTTAACGCACATACCATTTAAAATCCCACACAAGTCCACACCACTTGCCACTCACACCAAAAAAAAAATCCCGTCACAATTCAATCACATGATAAATCGAAAAAAAAAATTGTAAGTACTTTCCAAATTATCGCACTCAACGAAAACTTTTCCAATAAGTTTTCCGAAAAAAAAGTCGCCGTCCGCCCGGTTCGAGTTCGGCGCTATTTCGTCCCCCTGTAAGCGTCGCGACGTGGAGGCATCGGAGGGATGAACGCGCGGAATGTGCGACCGAAACACATCCTGGCCACCCTTTTCTTGCACATCGATCCGGAGGGATGTCTTTTTTGGGTTTTCGGGGTGCGTCGTCTGTTCTTCGTAACCTACGGAGGCGTCGAAGGACACAAAGCGGACGACCATCACTTCTGGTGAGGTAGGTCCGAGTGACTCAGAATTTACTAATGCCTCAAGTTTTCTGATCATTTGAGCTTTCAAGATCCAAGTTTCTACTCGGTACAACAATACTGACCACACATAGCATTCCATAAACCTTATTCTGATGCGGAGGTTTAGATTTCTGTTTGTAAGCATTTAGGAGTATTTGGCAAATGCCTTTCGAGCCATTTCTATTCTGATCTTTCTTAATTTCTTCGTCTGGATCCATCAGAGGAATTATGACTGAACCGAGATATTTGTATTTTTGCATCTGTTCTATTTGTTTTCCATTCAATGTGAGAAAAGTGTTTGGGTTTCTACTTATCTAGTTTTTTCGGTGTTTATAGGAAGTCCTACTTCTCGGTTCACTGTCTCTAATAGGGTTGAAAGATCTTCTGCACACTCAGCCAGTAAAGCAGTATCATCGGCGAATCTTTGGTTGTCTATTAATATTCCTCCAATATTTAGTACCTCGCGTCTCTCTTCCAGCGCTTTCTGAAATACAAACTGAGAATACCTATAGATTAAACAATAATTGTTGGGCCAACTTTCTTCTGAATTTCGATTTCATCTGTCTTCATGTCCTCAACACGCACTACTGCAAGACTGATTTGAGCCAATCTTTTGGAATTTCTCCTTTTTCATAGATTTTGTTGAGTACTTTTGCAAGATGAGTCAAGTTTTCATTGCCCAAGGCCTTTAAGAACTCTCTTGGAATGTTGTCAGGTCCAGCCGCTTTTCTGTTTTTAGAAATTTGTATGGCATACTCCACTTCTGATTTAAGTGTACATAGCTCTTTCGTCTGTCTGTTTTCTTCTCTTACGTCACCTCGTTCTGCTGCAGATATACATGTTTGATGTGGTCTTTCCAAGTCTGTCTTTTTGTCACCTTCTGTCAACGGGATCTCTCCCTGGATGTTTCTTGTTTTCTTTTCCTTGTGTTTCCAGTTAATTCCTTCAATTTTCTTATGTACATTGAAAATAATCATGTTTATTGTACAGTTCTTCCATTTCATGACAGTTTTCTTACATCCATCTTTCTTTGGCTCTTTTTATGTGGTGTTCTACTTGCTTTTCCAGTTGTATTTTTGTAGGTTAGTGTTTCTAGAGTTACGCTTTTCTTCTATAAGAACTATAATTTCTTGGGTCATCCGTGATTTTTCGCAGTTTGCTCTTTTTTGCCTACAACTTGTTCCGCGGCAGTCAGAATCGTGAATTTAATTTTATTCCAGGCTATGTCAATATTTGCCGTTGATGCTTCGGAAATGGTGTTGCCCAAGAATGTGTTAGTGATGACTAACTCTTGAATCACATAACATGTGACATCATAAATGGGTAGTTTGGGGTCATAAGATGTTGAAACGTTGTCGGATGTTAGAAAAACTTTGCTAATTTGAAATACTTCTTCATACTCTTGAGTCCATTTGTTAGAAAATTCGAAGCCTGACTTGCATAGATCGTAGAGGGGTTGCAATTTTAATGAAAGTATAAGTACTCGGCTTGATATAGTAGCTTAAAAGTCCAAGGTAAGAAATGAGCTCAGTGACATTGTTCGGAGAACGAGTTGATTTTAAAGCCTTAACTTCCACATGACTTTGATATTATATTGTTCGATTTTCTTTAATGACGTTTTTACAGCATTCCTGTAAGGTAGAAACGTAGTCCAGTATGTCATCCAAATAACGCTTTATACTCTTTGAACTTACAAAAATATACTATCGATGATAGTTTGAAATATTCCAGGAGATGAACTTATGCCATAAGTCATTCTTGTGTACGTAAAAAGTTCAAGATGTGTGTGATCAACTAATAATTCCTGTAACTTTTTACTTACTTCGAGTTGCTGATATTGTAACAAAATCAATAGCAAATTCATAATCTCGGTCCAAGTTCATCTTTTGTGGGAAAAGTTTTATTTTTATAGATAGTTGAAATGTGACCCTAATGGAATTTACACGCGGAGTTCTGCGAACGACCTAATCTGGTAAAAATCACTTGAAAACCAAAAAAGTATCGAATTTTATAGCTTCAAGATTATTTTGCTTAACCCGAAATTGACAAATATACATATAGGCAAAATTTATGTTTTGCTAGATAAACACTAACCTTTAGACTAATCCAGATCCCATGTGGTTGAAATAATTTATTCAAAGTCAAGGATAATTTTCTGAATACCCACGTTTTATGACGAACCCAGATGTCAGGTAACTGATACCGTTGCTGGAAAGAATTATATTCGAATCATGTGCATGTGGAACGAAACGGTGATTACATGAGCTAGTAGATTTTAAGATACAATAACAAATTGTATGACAATATAATTATCAAGGGTATTACTTTGGTGAAATGTTAACTGTAAGATAGTCAAATGCTTAGTTATAATTAAGATATAGGTAGATTAAGATAGGAGTGATTACTCAATTATTTTATTATTAAATTAATAGAGGATAGTTTAATTCATTTCACACCCATGATAATTAGGCTAGAAATTAGGGAACTTTTATTTTATTTACTCGACTAGGTTAGAAATTAGAAAATAAGAATAGAAAGCATAAGTAATTAGAAAAGGGAAAGGTTTTCAAATAAAAGGGAAAACATTATTATTATTATTAAAAAATGTTCAACTGATAATTTGACCACATGTAACTAGCGAACTCTGTTGGAGAGCCATCAAACTGGATCACATGGTGGAGCAGTTTGAATATGGAAGGTTGAATAAACTTCAGGACCAATGGGAAAACAACAAGAAACCGGAGGGTACTTTCAGCAAATCGCTGAAAGCTAGAAGGGTTGGAGATCTTCGACTTTGTCGATTCTCGCAAGCCCGGTACTAAGGGGTAGCCAATGGGCTTCTAAAGTGGTGCCCAGAGGATGGTTCCTTCCGCTTATTTGAGCAGATGTTGAAGCCAGTTAACTTCAGTTATCGCCAATTCGTCACTAGTTTTTACTACTAGTTATCGCCGGAAATTTAATTCGCAAAATCTCAACGAGTTCTTGATCCGTTTTTCATCCTCTAGTTCATCTGCCGCCCGGTGTTTTGGTAAAAGCTCTCCAAAGAAGTGATAGTTGATTTTTAATTTCAATTCAATTGAAGTGTCAGATTTGGAACAATAAATTCGGAAAATACTCTATTTTCTTTCATTTCTCTTTAATTTAATTTGTTTATGGTCCATTAACTGAATAAGGTAATTTTTAGTTGTTATATTTTACCTTAGCTTTTTTGTCTTTAAATAATTAACGCTCACTTTTCTTTTTGCTCATAAATAAATTAATTTTAATCTTTTAAAATTAGTCTTTCCTTTTCTGATTTTAAAATTCCCCTTAAAACTCTGGTACTGGCATAGAAAGATCTTACGTGCTGGTTTGTGCGGTTAAAGAAGGTGTTTGCAGCTTCAGCAGAAAAGTGGTAAGTGGTACTAACTTTGAGTCTCTAATAACACCTTTCAATAACTACTCTAAGAAGAGAAGAAAGGACATTTCGTTCAAATTGCTTCCGGTTCAGAAAACTGTTATTTACTGCTTCAGATCAAATTTACTTTTCAGCATAATTTACCACGAAATTTTAAGATGGACGGAATTATTCATGCTACCAAAATATCAATTCTTACATAACATCTCAATTTCATCCCAGTATGCTGCTTCCAAATCGAACACAGAAAAATACTTATTTCCAGACAAGCAGGCAAAAATGTCTTCTGGAAGTGGTAAAACACAATGATCAGCATCGGGGGATAATCTGTGAAATACTGGTTGAGCTCCTTCAAGTTAAAAATTATTGATAGAAAACTCTGTATTATACCCGAACACACTGTGAAAATAATTTTTAATACTTAAAACTAAATGATGAATTTTAATTTTTAAAGACTTCTGACTTCTCGAGTTTATTTGATACATTTTTGGACAATAATTTACATTCATTCACATTACTGACTTCGACCACTGCCTTTTTAGGCTTTGGATTTTCAGTTTTATTCATTCAACTCCAGCTCGCATCAACCGACTGACCAGAAATAATCAATAGGTACAGATTTAGAATTACATAAATTTTTTGCACTTATCGCAGATTCACATTGGGATCCATTATTGGTGTACTGATGGGCTTACAATCCACCATTTCAAACTTGCTTAAGACATCCACGACGTACTTCCTCTGACTGATAAAAATACTGCCATCTGAATTTTTCTGCAGTTTCACGTCTAAACAGTTATGTGTGTAACTCCAAGATCTTTAATCGTGATAGTTGCCTCTTTAATTTCTTAACTTCATTTTAATCATTGTGAAAGATAAAAAAAGTCGTTCACGTAGGTACAGTGCAATGATAATAACTAATATGGAACCCTTCTTCTTCAGGTTAGATGCAAGCTGACCACTTGTAATTCAGTTCTTTTAAAACCTTATATTAACTTTCTTATTCCAGGATCATGAAGCTTGATGTTTTAGTCCGTATAATGCATGTCAAAGAAAACATACTTTCTTTTCTTTCCGTCAACGAGGAAACCTTCTGGTTGATACATGTAGATTGTCTCATCCAACTCTCCATTGAGAAAAGAAGTGACAACATCCAACTGTTCCATTTCAAGTTAAATCGAACAGCCAATGGAAAAAGCAAACTTATCGATGAATATCTAATCACTGGGGAAAAAGTATCAATGTAATCTACTTATGCAATTTTTTTGTGTGAAGTCCTTCATGGTTACTAATCATAAGGGGCGTTCCGATAAGAGGTTCCGGATGTTTTTTTTTAAGACATCGGATTCAAAAATTTCAGGTAAAACCCCAAAACTTTCGTATTTACAATTGTTTGATATATCTTCGATAACCCCTGTAGGGGAGGAGTCAATATATGGGGAAAGACCCTGTACATTGTTCCCATCAATATCTTATTGTTTTACTTTATACACCCATTCAGATTCGACCATCTTGACTTCTTTTAGCTTTTCAACCACAATCCAAGTGCCAGATTGATGAAATGAATCAACTCCATTTTGCATCACAACTCTATCCAGAAAGTGCTTCATTGAATGTTTTTGGCTGGAAAAATCGAATAAAGTTTGATATACCAGATGATCCGGGAATTATTTCGATTTTCTGTCTGGAATTGGATATCTGCATTCTGATTCTCAATCTAGTTATCTTTCTTGAGCTGTGAGCTGGAAGATTCTGTTGTTGATATTGTGACTTTATCACAAGAAACTTCTTCATTTGATATTTGTTCTTGAAAGTCATCATAAGTCTTACTTGCTTGTTGTTCATCATTGGCATTATCGTGTGGAATTTCAATTTCTTGATTTTTGTTTTGAGAATCTAATAGTGAGAAAATTGGTGCAAATACTTTTCAAAAAAGTTTTTCGTTTTCGGCTTATTGGTAAAAAGCTGGCCTTCTAAAAGTAGGAGCATCTCTAGCTCTGCATATCTCATGTGTTTTTGGATTGAGAAGTCTATATCCCATCCATGGCTTCTTCATGAATAGCCTATTTTCTGGCTTCTGTCTGATATCCAACTTTCGTCGTTTTCGTTCCGTTATATGAACATATGCTCTTGATCCAAAGACTCTATTGAGATTTACTTTTTGGCCACTCTATTCTGCTTCTGGTGTCATTTCCTTGATCAATTTCGATGATCACAAGACAATTCTTATTGCATCATAGATCTCATCTTATCCAAAACCCTTCGATTCGTGAATTCGTCAACTCCATTTTCTTGTGTGTGTGTGTTTGTGTAGACTAGAGGGACTGTTAGTTGAAATTTAATGCTATTCTGCTATACAAAATTCTTCAAAAATTGTTTAATTCTTTACCACTGTCACTTCGGGCTCTTTTTATCTTCAAGTTACATTTATTTTCTTGAAAACTTTTGAAACTTCACACCTATGCAAATTTCTGGCCCTGTTATTCTCAAACTAAGATTTTCCTGACTTTCCTCTCGACCACGTCAATTTCCATTTTTTCAGAAGCACATAAAAAATAAAATTGACGTGTCCCAGAGGAAAGTCAGGAAAGTGTTAATTTGAGAATAACAGGGCCAGAAGATTGTGTCTTATTTAGCCTATGGAAACTTTTACAGTAAATATCTTGAGAACTAATAATTCTAAACCAACAGAACCCACATCCGATAGCCGGTAACTAATTTGACATTTGGTTAACCACATTTCAGGAAACCAAGGTCCAAAAGTAACCACTTTTCCAGGAACCAGAATAATTTGATTACTTTCGGACCGCGAAACCACAACCCTGGTTATATTCGGACCACAGCCTAAATTATTCTTATCGGTTGACTTGTTCTGCTCATACTTTTCATTCTGATCAGAAGAAGAAGGTCCACTAGCTTTTGTATTTTTATATCATTTTGCTTACACAGAACGACTTTTCCAACACCAAGACTTTTCTCTCGCATTACTGACTTTATTTTTTTTAGACCACAAATCTTTGTTGGAATTTTGCTTATCATTATTCCAATTTGTATCTTGGATTTGATTACATCACTCATAATTTGTGATCAATTGTCATCATCATAGGATCTTAATATGTACCTTTCTGACAATTCTTGAAACATTATAGCTCCCAGCAATTCACCATCAATGGCTTCATTTATGGCACTAAGTTTTTGAAAAGCTGTCATAAAATCATCAATCTAATATTCCATACTGACATCATTAGTATTTGAGCCGGTCGAAACGAAAGGACCTCCACTACAACGAATCTTGGTGGAAATCAAACATCAGAGTTTGCTAGAATGTACAGAAATTTACACAATTTTTAGAGTAAAACCTCTTAGGGTACGTGCACAACGGAGCTGTGATACAAACTTGTAGCCTGGTTGATATAGATCATAGCTGAAATTATGAGCGCTTATAGATATGCACAACGGAGCTGTGATATACTAACGTGGATTTATAGCTTTTAAACAATTTCATCTCGCATTTCTGATCCCAGTGTCGGACAGTCATAACGATTATTTATGTTCGTCCGCTACAAATTTGGTATTTTTCGTGGCGTTGAGCCTCAAAAGAATACCATACCCACTCAATATTAATAAAGAACAGCTATAAATGAGAGATTATCACCACTTTTATCAGGAGTTGAAGGGATTGCTTGAAGCCGATGATCATTTTTATCTTCTCATCTACTTTCCAATACATTTTAAGTGAAATTAAAGAAAAGACGATGACTGGGCATGCGACACCCTTGTCAGCTGGTTTCTGCTCGCAAAAAGAATGGTAAAATTGATTCTGGTATGCTATAAGCGATCATCCCAACTATACTCACTGCTCCGATGTGCACGCTCACATTTAAATTAACGATATAATTTTAAGCATCGATGATAACTTCCATCTATCGTCCAGGCTATAAGTACGTATCACAGCTCCGTTGTGTACGTACCTTTAATAATCACGTTGCAGAAAATTGGAATCGAAAGAAAAATTCAAGTTTTATCTGTCCAGCAGAAAACAATATGTGAGTGCCTGAAGATTTTAAGTGATTATGGACAGGAGTTTCTCAAGGCTCTTATTTTGGACCATTGATGTTCCTCCACGTGCAGCATCCCGTTACACGAGACAAAAACTACTTTCAGGGTCCTTATTCTTGAAACAAGGAAGCAGCGTTCCCAGGAGAGCAAGTATTCCGTTTTTTTCAATGATATGCAAATGATACTACAAGTAACAAAGGCAGAACACTCCACTCGTTCTCCTGGAAACGCTGCTGCCCTGTTTCAAGAATAAGGACCCTGGATGTCAAAAAACAATCTATGATTCTATCTACAATTTTCTAAGAAACTACAGCGGACCTGTAGTATTCCTATTTTTGATTTTTACTGTTACGTTTCTCTTAATCGTTGAGTGGAATGGCAGTGACTGGTTTAGACAATATTATATGTTTAAAATAAAGAAGGGAAGCAGGTCCATTATTTCTAAAGTTTAGTAAACTTTTATTTCAACAACAAACAAACAAATAAATAATGAATGCTATTAACATCATCTTAAATAGGTAGTACATTTTGGCGACGAGATCAGAAGCGATGTGAGCAGGCCATATCATAAAAAGAAACAAACAAGAAACAAAACATGGGATAGCCTCAACAATGTGGAAGTTTTTAACCTCCACGGTGAAAATGTGAGATTAAAATGGTATAAATGACTAATACAACGGTTTGATAACTTGCCAGATCCAAAAGTTCTTATTGATCCTAATACAAATGCCCCAGTAAACTTAACAAAGTATCATTAAGCCAAATTGAAGTTAAACAACTATTTTATTCCAAAAGTCAACACGGAGTTTGAAATATTTATTTTCAGATAGGCAAAACAGTTAGACCAAGAAAAAATTATTGTTGAGTAGGTACTATGCCAGATTATTAAAGTTAAGTTTAAACTGTAAGTTTTGTGATAAAGATAAAGAGATAAAGTCTCAAATTATACAAGGTACCAAATCTACCAAGTTAAGAAGACGCGCACTCACAGAGAACCCATCTCTTGATCAACTGATAGCCCAAGGAAAGGCAACTAAGGTGCAGTTAAACGAAATAAAAAACAATATGACAGATGAGAATGTGAACAAAATGAAGAACAAGAAACAGTGGAGAGAAAATTTGTTGGGAGATAAAATTACCCAGCTTTGAACGTAATTTTCTTCAAATAAACAAGAAAAGGATGTTTGGCTACAGTGTGTCTATCCCTTCAAGTACCTCATCAACAAATCACCCAACAAAAGTTGAGTCGAGTGATGCTTCACAAACAAGTGATGATTATACAATCAAAAGTAAATTACAATCAGCAGAAAAGCCATCAAAACCTGCTGGTTTGACAACAACATGTGATAGAAATTTGCCATCAGCTCAGCCATCAGAACATACAAAGAGCCAGAAAAATTTAAAAAAATATATTTTCATTGGAAGTTTATCGATGATGGTGTCACCTCAGACAAATTATGGTCCC
Source organism: Ceutorhynchus assimilis (assembly GCA_917834065.1). NCBI lineage: Eukaryota > Metazoa > Arthropoda > Insecta > Coleoptera > Curculionidae > Ceutorhynchus > Ceutorhynchus assimilis. The sequence goes on from OU892285.1 coordinate 30,710,311, forward strand.
CCAAGAGAGTCAATCTATAAATGATATAGACGACTACAACATAGCTAGATTAGTTGAAAATTCTATTAATCCAATAGAAAATGTTGAGATGTCAGCAGACAGCTTCATGAGTTCAAAAGAATTTTTGGATTCAGTGGCTGAATCTACAGAAGTTTGTTATCAAAGACCTCAAAGAGACTGTAGAAAGCCCAAATATCTCATTGATATCTAGTATCTGAGATGTAGAGAAAAATTTTCGATGGAAGATTTCTAAGTCTTATTACTTGTCCAGTAGAAAACAATGTCTGAGTGTCTGAAGATACAAAGTGATTATGGTCAGGAATATCTCAAAGCTCTCATTTCGGAACAATGACTACACATCCAACATCCCGTTACGTGAGACAAAATACAACTCTCTGGATGTCAGAGAACAAACACAATTTATTCAATTATTATAAAATTTCTCAAACAGTTATTTGTGTATTCTTCTTATGGAAAATCTTAGTGTCGAAGAAGTAAGAGTTTGGTACTTCTTCCTGGAACATTTTCTGATACTTAATCGGACGGTCAAGAGGATAGAACATGTTGTAAGTGTCAATGGAAGGCCCGCCTACTCCAGGCCGAGGATAACGGTAAGTCCAAGTTTTAGGATCGTTTCCTTTGTAAACGTTCAAAGGGTAAATGAAGAAGTAGAACTGAACTGGAAGGCCACTGATTTGACCTTTTGGCAAAGCAAATCTATAAAGAAAAAGTGATTATATATTATTGAATTAATGGTAATTGTGGTTGGTTACCTTAATGGGTATTTGAAATAATTATCTCCTGCGTTTACTTTGAATTCACCCCCCTTGTTAGCATCGATAATTTGTTGCTGCAAGTGAGCAAAGCTTGTTTTGTCTTGGGTAAAGAAGTTACACTTGCCGAAAAATCTTTTGATTTTGTTTTCTCCAGCTTGTAGATTGAAGGTGAATTTTTCAATTTCAAAGAAGTTCCATCTAAAAATGTCATATTAAAGAAATCCAATACAGAAATCATTGTTTTTACCTGTTGTCAGTGATATTGATGAAGCGTCCATATTGATCAACTTGAGGTCCAATGAAAGTCTTAACAACCACATCTACTTTTTTGTCAGATTCCACATGCAAAGTGTAAGTGAAAGGGATATGGTTCAAACGAGGTTGTTTCACGTTGATACGGAAATGGGTTTTGCCTTCTTTTATTGCTTCTTCAGAATAGAATACAGCTTGGCTAAGGTCAGCGGTGAATTCATCGTAGTAAGTGATCAGCTGGTCCATTTGGACTTTCTTGATGGATACTCCAGGCATTTTTAGTTGGTCCAGTTTGTAAGGTTCCATACGGTACTGGAATCTATAAAGAAAACCAACAAGTATTGAAACCAAAATAATAATATACAAAAAAAGATTGCAGCAAAATGGATAAACCTCGTTTTCTTCAACATTCGAGTTTTGGACGTCCCAAATGATTATTCAAACACAAAATTTCAACATCTCATCGACAGAAAATCATCATCATTACTTACTTGTGCATAAAATGAATCATTTGTTTGTAAAGTTGATAGAATCCTGGATCTCTCAAAGTGGTTTCAATGTGTTCCATTGCAGACGGCACGATTTTGTAGGGAGATAGAGCAGAATCAGAAATTCCCATGAGCTTCCGAGCGTGACCTACATAAGAATTTCACCAATTTAAATTTCCAAAACGAAATTTTCATACTCACCCAACCATGGACCATAAAAGTCACTGTCAGGAGAATCAGGATTGGCTTGAAGCAGATTTCCGAGATGATCGTAACCGTCTTTTTCGTTGTAAAGTTCAACTTTCTCCCCTTGTTTCTAAAAATAAGCCTTAAATTTTTTGAATCCAACAAAAACAAACACTCACATTAATGGCAAAACCTTTGTCAATCGCATCAGAAATCCTCCTGACATAATCCTTGTACCTATAGTAATCATAAGCAAATTGAGTTTTCATATTGTGAACTCCATAAGTATAGAAATAATCTGATACTTTAGCAAATCTGCTTCTTTGAGGGAAAGGCATTCCATTTGGATACTGCATAAATGGATTGTAGAAAGTGTGCATGGGAACATCAAAGTCTACATAGTCGATTTGGCCAAAACCATTGGAAAGACGTTCCATGTAATATCTGGCAAACATTTGATGATGGATGAATAGCCAGAGTTCTCCACGGCGATCGTGGTTGATTTCATATTTGGTACCATTCATCCAGAAAGGATAGTACAAATGGTAACTGTAGTAGAAAGAGTTCATACCCAAATCTTCATGATAATAAGCCATTGACTGTTCTGGATGCATGTTCATGTAATTTGAAGTGTAATTAGCGTAAATTGTTTGTGACTCTTGGTTGGTTTCCTTAAGTCTGTAAGCTTGTTGGATGGTTTTAAGATCAAAAAAGTAATGAGGATAGATTTCGTAGATTGGAGGCAATACTATTCCATAAGTATCTTTCCTGTGAATTAAGGCGACAGAGTAGGTGTACAAAAACATCCCTTCGTTGATGAAGTGTCTCAAAACCACAGCGGTTTTGTAAAAAGTTTCAAAATCTTTGGCATAATACAAAAGATCGAAAACAGCCATGGCTTGTTCCAAATGCATTTGGTTGGCGATCGAGAAGATTTCACCTTTGGGTAACTGGTAGTGGTTGTTGTAGAACTCCATAATTTTGTCAACTACTTCAGGATGCTATACATAATTATATAATGAAATAATAATTATTTTATATAAAATTTATATATTTACCTCAAATTTATCCATCTGTTTTTCAATGTCCCATGACTCTACAATTTCCATGTGCTTTTTCTGAAAGCATGGTTGTTTCACATTTTGGAAAAGTGTTAAGACTTTGGTCTGTTTATCCACAAAGGCACGGTCAACTATATAGGGGAAAATTAATTGAAATTAAAACCATCTTGTACTAAAGCGTTGGTATAGAGGTCAATCAAATGGCAAACATTTTGGAATAATTATTCACAAATAAATTATACCCTTTACATATTCAGTGTGTTAATTTTGAAATTGGAAGTTGAGTGCAAATATGTATATTAAATTTAAAAAACCCTTACCGGTTATAGATTCGCAACCAGGTCCTATAATAGTAGCTTGAGCTAAAACAGCGCAAGCTCCAACTGCCAAAACAGCTAAAATCAGCTTCATTTTTCACTCCTGCACTCTAGCTTTTGCAGTGCACCTACCCCAATATGTTTTCTTTAATTTATATACCAAGTTCAGGGGGCAAGTTTTTGATGACCCCAGTGATAGCCAATCAATTTGGTTTGGTGTTTTGGCTTGGCTGATTAATTGATGATGCCGGGTCGTTGTTTGTTTAAAAATAATATTCGTAAGATAAATAATGCAATTTATACCTAATCAATGTTGTTTTGAATTTAGAGCTCGGCATGACAAAGTGCTAAAATATATACAAACTTATGTTCCAACTTCCTCACATGACGAGGTGGAAACGGTATACGAAGACATAGCGAGAGCAATAGGAGAGAACCCAACGACTCACACTATTCTAGGAGGAGACTATAATGCAAAAATAGGCAGAGGAGCAGAACCAACGGAAACATACATAGGATAGTTCGGACTCGGCACCAGAAATGAAAGGGGAAGAATGTTAGCAAACTTCCTAGAAAGAGAAAGACTCTATCTGATGAACACTTTTTTCCAAAAGAAAGAGAAACGTAAATGGACATGGAATAGCCCAGATGGACAAACCAAAAATGAGATTGACTTTATAATCCCCCGCCATAAACACGTAATCCAAGACGTAGATGTAGTCAATCAATTCAACACCGGCAGTGATCACAGAATGGTAAGATGCAATTTGCTCATAAACCCAAAAAATGGAAAGAAAAAGAAAGATGGAACAAACGGCGAAGAGAGGAAGTAGAGAAAAGATAGCAGAAAGAAAGGAAACATACAAAGGCTGAAAGAAAACTTTTCCAACAATCCAGGAAAAATAGAAGAGTCATCAGATGATAAACAATAGAATAACAAAAATTATAACAGAAACAGCAGATAATAGGCCACCCAGAGAAAACGGCGGACAAACTGTCGATAGAAAGGAAACAGCTACTAGAGAAAATGAGAAAACTGATAACCGACGGTAAAAGAGACACTATTGAATACACAGAAACCAACAAAACATCAAGAAAAATAGCGAAACAGGATATACTAAAACATCAAACGAAAGAAGTGCAATCCCTATCAGAACAGAACAAAGGACTAAATATATTTAAAAGACATAACACACCTAGGAAAGAGATAACAAAAATAAAAGATGCGAAAAACAACATAGTAGAAGACACACAAAAGATATTAAAAGTTGTGGAATCTTTTTATAGAGATCTGTACGATTCTAACATAGTAAACACAAGGACAAGAGAAGACAAAATACGAATAGTAAATGCAAACTCAGAAGAAATGCCCGACATAAATATGGAAGAACTGGAGAAAGGGTTACTAAGACGAGACAAGAACTAGTGAAACTATTCAATAAGTGCTTAACAGAAGAACATATGCCCAAAAATTGGGAGAATGCTGTAGTTGTTCTGATCTACAAGAAAGGTGACCCGACTGATCTCGAAAACTACCGGCCGATAAACTTACTATCATAAATATTTGAATTATTCACCAGAATAATCACCAACAGATTAGAGCGAAAACTCGAAGTTCACCAACCAAAGGAACAGGCTAGATTCCGAAGCCATTATAGCACGACAGGACATCTACACACAGTAAGGTAGATGATTGAGAAAGCTACAGAATATAATATAAACATATGGATGGCTTTTGTCGATTTCCGAAAAGCCTTCGACACAGTAGAAACCTAGGCAATAATAAAATCCTTGAGAATTGCCAGAGTGAATCAACGTTATATAAACCTCATTGAAACCATCTTTAGGACTTTGACAATGTGGATAAGACTTCATGAAACATCTAATAGAATAAACGCCAAAAGAGGAGTTCGGCAAGAAGACGTAATATCTCCAAAACTATTCACTTTAGTGCTCGAGGATATTTGCAAAAAGCTACAATGGGAAAACAAAGGATTGAACATATATGGTGAACGCCTGCACAATCTAAGATTTGCCGACGATATTGTACTATTCGCAAAAGACAAACAGGAATTGATAGATATGTTGGAAGAACTACAGGATGAGGCGGCAAAATTAGGATAACACATGAACTACTGTCCGCCCAAGTTAAGAACACCGGTTAAAAAAATGTGAAGAATTTAAGTTCATAGAAAACATAATACTCATGTATACTTACTAGGAAAAAATGAGGTGTTTAATAATTGGTATTTGTTAACAATTATTAAACGCCTCATTTTTTTGAAGTGAATGTATGTGACAACTATGTTTTCTATGAACTTAAATTCTTCACCTTTTTTTAACCGGTGTTCTTAACTTGGGCAGATAGTACACAAAGACCCAGTTTATTACAAATACCCCAGATGCAGACGAAACAATACCGATCCATGACAGCACAATGAAAAGGACAGAAACATTCATATACCTTGGCCAAGCTATAACACCGGGCAAACAAAATCAAGAAATGGAAATTCATAGGAGAATTAGACTGGGATTGTCGGCTTACGGCAATTTAAAGTACATCTTCAGCATGAATATTCCAATGACTTTAAAATCAAAAGTCTATAATGAGTGTATACTGCCTGTTGTCACGTATGGTTGCGAGACCTGGGTGATAACCAGAAAAATTAAACACAAATTGGAAGTACATCATCAGAGAGCCATTGAAAGACGAATTTCAGGAATTTCCCTGCGAGACCACAAAACAAATACATGGATAAGGGAAAGAACCAAAGTCTCCGACATAATAAGAAGAATTGGTTCCCTAAAATGGCAATGGACAGGTCACGTGGCCAGACATACAGGAAACTGGAGCGGGTACATCACTAGATGGAGACCTTGGGAAGAGAGGAGAAGTGTTGGAAGACCCCAACAAGATGGTATGACGAGATAAAGAAGGTTGCAGGCTTAAATTGGTACCGAGTTGCGTAAAACCGAAGAGAATGGTCAAATTTGAAAGAGGCCTGTATCCTAAAGATAGAAAACGGCTAAAAATGGAAATTGATATTATGGTGAATTTTAATGGCTTTAAAAATGGGAATGTAGGGGTGATTGTACAAATTTAGGTTTTTTGGATAAGAATTTCATTCCTAGCCATTGTTGTCTGTGTTCCAAATGCATTTGGCCGCTTTCCGCCAGCAATGCATTGGTAGGAGTGGATTTTGCTCATCCTAAAACTATTCTTAGGGCTTGGTATCTGATATTTTTTAGTTTTGTTGTTTTTTTTTTATTTAGATTCAGTAGAAAGTATTCGTACTCTAAATGTGACATTACTAGTCTCGAGTAAAAGTTTGTCATGGTATGTGGATCGACTCCCCACCATACTTTGTCAAAAATTTTAATAATATTTATTCCCTTTTTTGTCTTTTCTGTTATATAGTCTATGTGCTTATTCCAATTGAAATTATTGTCTAATGTCTAGTGCCATTCCTAGGTATCTGATTGTGTCCCAGTATTTTTTCCCTGTATGATGATTGGAGGGGATATTCTGTTCTTTTTTTTTTTTCCTTTTTGTAAATAGAATTGACTGGCACTTGTGTGTTGAGACAGAAAAGTTGTTGGTCAGTTGCCATTGTGTAACTAACTACCTCTAGAGCTCCATTAATTTTGTCTACCATTTGCCCTATGTTTTTCCCTTTGGTGAATAAAACGATGTCATCCGCAGAAGCTATGATAATTATTTCTTTGGGCAAGATTTCAAGAAGGTGAGAGTATTTTCCGATTTGCAACTGACCACTTTATTCTGTTTTTAATCATGATTTCATATACTTTTAAGCGCATGAGGCCAATATTATTGGGGCGATAACTTTCCAGGAGTTAAGTATCCTTGTGAGGTTTGTTGATGGCTATTATGTATTGCTTCCATGCTATATGTATAGGTAGATCCTTGCCTGCAAGGATTTCATTACCTATATGTATGAAGAAAGTTGGTTCTGGCTTCGTCAGGGAGATTGGCTATCATGGAGTATGAAATTTCGTCCATCCCCTCTTTTCTCTCTTAGGACCGTGTTCATATCATTGATGTGCAGTTTAGTGGGTATTGTTATGGGATCCATACTGAATTCTGACTCTATGTCTACCGATGCCATTTTGCTGATTATTTGCAGTCTTCTATGATTGGGAGTTATTGAAGTGCTCCCCTGACTATATTTGCCTGTGAATCTTTTTAGTTTTTCTCATGTTTGTTTGATATTGAGTCTCTATTCAAAGTGGAAGAAAATAATTTAAATTTTTCCTTTTTCTTTTATTTCCTTTTTCTATTCTTGGCTATGGCGTGTTGAAGGCTTATGTAGTTTTCTATGTTGGTGTTGGGGGTACTCTATATAGTTAAATAGGGCTACTTTTCTTTGATTCAACATCTGTATGCAATCATTGTCCCACCAAGGATTTCCAATTCTATTCTTAGTATTTTCTGGGGTTCTTGGAATAAAATTGTCTGCGGCATCTCGCATAATGTTGTGTAATATATCCCAGTCTAGTAGTTCTCTTGTTTGTATCTCCCTTGTAATGTAATTACGTCCATTCACTATTTGAGTAAATTAGGCAGTTTGAATCAGCTGATAATTCAAGATGGCGATGCGTCACAAATGTAAACAAACCATTGAGGTTAGACATGCCTCCATATAAGCACATATATAAATGTGTGTTATTTCACTTATTTCTACCTGTTTCAAATTTTAATTTAATGAATTTTAATTTATTTCAATTTCCTTTAATGTTCGTAGTTACTTGGAATATTTCTCTATTAATAAGATACCTGGACACCAGGTACAAAACGAACCCCAACAAGCTGTGCCCCAAGTAGGTAGAAAGGCCTAAAATATAAGTTACATCAAGGTGATTTTCTTCATCTCCGATCAGTTGTTCGTGTGCTCCAGAACTGTAAGCAGTCTGAAACATATACTTAGTTCATAAATATTGATTGAAATGATCACAACGATTGAGACCCTAATTAAGCCAGGATAATCTATTTTTCTCTAATGAATTGGAGGGATCCAAGCAAGTTTTCTCCAGAACATCCACTCACTCTACTGTTCCAAGATTGCTATCCTGACCCACGATCTACGTCCGGGTGCAGGAGATGCTGCGCAGAGGATGGACACTCTTCATTTCATGAACTGTCTGTTTGTTGATCCTGTTTTGGCTCAGAACACATCACTTACTGGAACCGGCCATTCTTCTACATAATATAATTGTCGTGGATCTAGAATCATCATCATCATCATTAACCAGCCCTCTGCGTCCACTGTTGAACATAGGCCTCCCTAAACATTTTCCATTCCAATCGATTTTGTGCTGTTTGTTTCCAGTTGCTGCGGGTCCTCTTAATATCGTCCGACCAACGCGTAGGCGGTCTTCCTCTACTTCGCTTGTCCGTTCTAGGCCTCCACTCAAGAAGCCTCTTCTCCCATCGATAATCCCGCATTCGTGCAACGTGGCCAGCCCAGTTCCACTTAAGCTTCGCAATGGCTCAGACGACATCGCTGACACCGGTTCTTTCGCGCAAATCCTCGTTTCTTATGTGATCCTTCAAGGTCACACCAAGCATGGATTTCTCCATTTTCCTCTGTGAAATTTTGAGTTTCTTTGCTGTTGTCAGTGTTAGGGTTTCTGAGCCATATGTCATTATTGGTAGCACGCACTGATCGAAAGCCCTTCTTTTTAAATTGACGGGAATGTCACACTTGAAAACGTCTTAAAGTCTTCCAAAAGCTGCCCATGAGAGAATGAGTCTTCTCTTTAGTTCGCATGTTATCCCTTGAGATGCTGACCTCATGGCCAAGGTACACATATCTATCTACCATTTGAATTTCAGCTCCATCAATCTTCAAGCCGCAGCTGGGAGCAAGGGTTGTCATGAATTTTGTTTTTGACATATTCATAATAAGACCGTCTTTTCCACACACCTCTTGTAGGTTCTGCAACATCAGTCGCATTTCTTCTAGATTATCCGGGAATAGCACTATATCATCTGCAAAAGGTAAGTTGTTTAAGTTCTTGCCATCTATGTTTATACCTCTCTGACTCTAGACCAATTGTTTGAATGCACTCTCCATGACTATAATGAACAGTTTTGGTGACATAGTGTCGCCTTGCCGAACACCACACGTTCAATAGTTATGAGGTTGGTATCTTCATGTAGTTTTACCGTCATTGTTGCATTTTTGTAGATATTGTGGATGAGTATGGTATATCGGTAGTCGATTTTACATTTCTGAATTGCATTCTACACTGCATTTAGCTCTATTGTGTCGAAGGCTTTGTGGAAGTCCACGAATGTCATTACTAAAGCTCTGTTGTATTCCATTGTCTTTTCTATAGGTGTTTTGACGCTTTGAAGGTAGTCATTCGTTCCAAATCCACGACGAAAACCTGCCAGTTCCACATGTTGGTAGAAATCCAATTTATTTTCCAGTCGGGTGGTTATAATTTGGGTAAACAGTTTGTAAAGGTGACTTAAGAGGCTTATTGGTCGGTAGTTCTCTAGCTCTGCTATATCTCCTTTTTGTGAAGCAGGATTACAATGGAATTATGCCAATTTTTGGGAACTTTACTATTGAATAGACAGAGGTTGAAAAGCTCTTTTATTTTTAGTAGTAGATGTTGGCCTCCTATTTTTATTGCGTCTGTAACTATGTTGTCTTCCCCTGGCGCTTTATTATGTTTTGTGTTTTTTAATGCTAATTCTATTTCCTCTATGGTAATATCAGGAAGCTCTTCTGATCCTTGGTTAACAATGCCCCTTCTCGACATCAGGATTACGGGTTCAGAATTTTCTTCGTCATATTGACTTTTGTAAAGGAGTTTATAGAATTCCTCCACTCTATTTAATATTTCCTTTCTATTGGTCGTAAGCTCTCCATCTTTGTTTCTCATTTTGCATATTTCCTTCCTTCCATTTGTAAGTTTTCTTTGACTCCTGTCCGAGAGAAAACCTTAGGAGGGAATACACATAGGTAAAAACATCCTCATCTGCTCAGACAGTCGAGCGTCGATCAAAGTACTCAACAGCTTTGAAATAAAATCCAGACTTCTCTGGGAATGCTTGGAAAACTTTAAAAACCTGAGTATGGCCAACAAGGTAACCCTTGAATGGGTGTCAGGACATGAAGGAATTGAAGGAAATAGAAAATCAGATACTCTGGTAAGATAAGGATCAGCAAACCGGCAATTGGCACCACAAAATCATCAGTGAGAACAAAAATAAACTAATGGGTGTATAGACAACATAAAACCTACTGGCAAACTCTTCCGAAGCTCAGATACAGTAAGCTAATGGTAGAACAACCATCACCTAAACTTACTGAAGATGCTACAACTAAACAGGAATCAAATCAGGCTAATAACTGGACACTGTAGCCTAAGAAAACACCTTCACATGATAGGCATCCTCCAAGAAAAACCCATATGCAGACTTTGTGACGAAGAGGATGAAACTGCCACCCACATAATCTTCGAATGTGAGGCTTCACGCTGGTGGAAATACAGACAGATAGGGCCAGAAGACCCTATCTCTAAACTCACCAAAAGTAACACGGTGAGAGGTGAGAGGCCATGGCCATGTTGGGGCCACCTAACCCGGCCTGTTCACTCTGCATCTAAACCAACCAACCAACAGATAAACTGATAAACATGAAACCTACCTGCTTTTGGCAATATTGATAATTAGTGGTTATCGCGTAGGAGTTTTGGTTACCTTGAAGGAGGTTACCAATTATATTGTAACCTTCCATTTTGCCTTAAAGACTGATTTTTTGAAAGTTTTTTTGGAAGGTAATTGGTTAATAATTGAGATTTTCCAAAAAACTCTCACACTTTCATCATTCACAAATCCCTCTATCAATACTATCTGATAATCTCTTCATAACATCCTTATACATATCATAGTTGTAGACACTTCTTACAGGTTCCATAGGTGTCGAAGTAATCAGAAACTTTCGCAAATCTAAGCCTCATAGAAAATGGCATTCCACTGAGATATCGAAGCAACGGATGGTAGAAAAAATCCACACCCTCGATTTGATCCAAACCATCATTGGAGAGACGTTCCATGTAATGTAAGTAGGAAATATTTGTTGATCGTTGAAAAGCCAGAGTTTTCCACGACGATTTTGCATTAAGTAATATTCATACAGAAATAGTAGATTATGACCAGCTCATGATGGCCCCTCGAAAAATTTTCACATCAAGAGCCGTTAATATTGAATTTTTTGAATATTGAAGGGAATCAAGAACTGAAAATATTCACTTTGTCAATATATAAACCACAAAATCTTATGTAAAACAAAAATCTATTCAATCCTTAAATAAACATCTTAATTTATTCTAAATGTTCAAGTCTTATACGGCAATAAAGGCCAAAATTTATTGTAAACTAGAGTTTGGAGACACTTCCATATCATCGTGGTAGATTTTGGTGTCGTAGAAGTAAAAGTTGGGCACGTCTTTGTAGATCATCTTTCCGTACTTAATAGGACGATCCAATGGATACATCAAGTTGGCGGTGTCCATGAAAGGACCGCCTAGGCCTGGACGAGGATAAGAGAAGGTCCATTTGTCCTGTTCCATGACGTGGGTATATTTGTGCATCGGATACACCACGAAGTAGAATTGGACTGGGAAACCGTTCATGTTACCTTTAGGAAGCATCATTCTACAATTTAAAAAAAAAACTAAAATAAAGACTTCAAAAGTGATTGTTGTGATTACCTGCTGGGTAAGGTGAAATAGTTGTCTGCACCGTTTAGCATAAGTTCCTTGGTGCCATCTAAAGCATCTTGGACTTGTTTGAACATGGTGTGGAAGCTCATTCTGTCGTTACCGAATATGTGACAGTCGTTGAAGGTCCTTTCAATTGTGTTCATGCCTTTTTTGAGTGTGTATGGGAATATGTTCAACATGAAGAAGTTCCATCTAAAAATTAGAATAATATTTCTGATTTTTGGTTACCTATACCTGAAACCTACCTGTTTTCAGTAATATTGATGTATCTTCCATATTGGTCGTATTTGGGAGCAATAAATGCCTTAATAATAACTTCGGCATCCTTATCAGATTCAATGTCCATGGCGACTTTGAATGGCATGTAATTCAACCTCCTCTGTTTAACATTAATCATGAATTTGTTTTCTTTCATTTCTTCTGCCGAATAATGTACGGCTTGACTGATGTCAGTAGTGAAGTCCTCGAAGTAGGTCATAAGTTTGTCCATATGTACTTTCTTGATAGTTACTCCAGGGAAAGTTAATTCTTCCTGGGTGTATGGCATCATACGGTCTTGGTATTGATGCATGAAACCCATCATTTGTTTGTAGATTTGGTAGAAACCTGGGTCTCTCAGGGTAGTTTCAATGTGTTCCAAGACAGATGGTACAACTTTGTCTACTGTCATGGGGTTGTATGAGAATCCCATCATTTTACGGGCGTAACCTAACCATTGACCGTAATAGTGGTTGTCGATGGAGTCTGGGTTACCTTGAAGGAGGTTACCAAGCATATTGTAACCTTCCATTTTGTCGTAGAGGTCGATTTTTTTAGAGGAGTTCTAAAAGATTATTAAGTAATAATTGAGGTTTAACAAAAAAGTCTTATACTTACATCAAAAACAAATCCTCTGTCAATAGCATCAGCTATCCTCTTGACAACATCCTTGTACATGTAATAGCTGTGAGCAAAACGACTCCTCACATGTGTTCCATAAGTGTAGAAGTAATCAGATACTCTGGCAAATCTGGGCCTTTCAGGGAATGGCATGCCATTGGGGTACTGCATAAGTGGATTGAAGAAAGATTTCATTGGCATATCAAAATCTACTTCTTCAATTTGACCTAAACCATTGGAAAGACGTTCCATGTAATATTTAGAAAGCATTTGTTGGTGGATGACAAGCCAAAATTCTCCCCTGCGGTCATTTTTGATTTGGTATTTAGTACCATCCATCCAGAATGGGTAGAACAAATGGTAAGTGTAGTAGAAAGAGTTCATGCCTACATCTTCATGGTAATAAGCCATCATGGATTGGTCTGGATGTAAGTTTACTAGGCCTGAGGTGTAGTTGGAGCGGATTGTTCCGGACATGTGCTGTTGCTTCATCATGTTAGCTTCTTGGATTGTTTTAGCATCGAAGAAGTAATGAGGGTAGATTTCGTAGATTGGAGGCAAGACAATTCCGTAAGTGTCGGGTCTGTGGACGAGGGCAACGGAGTAAGCGTATAAGAACATGCCTTCGTTGACCCAGTGACGTGCAGTGATGGCGGTTTTGTAGAAAATCTCGAAATCTTTAGCGTAGTAGAACAAATCGAAGATAGCTATAGCTTGTTCCATGTGTTTGGGTTCACCAATGCAGAAAATTTCTCCTTTGGGTAGCATGTATTCGTATTTGTACATTTCTACTATTTTGTCAACTACTTCAGGATGCTGAATAACAAAAAAATTGTAATATTGTTGTTTATTGATAAATGAAAATTGCTTACGTTGAACTTATCCTTTTTCTCTTCAATGTTCCAGTTTTTGATTACTTCCATGTGTTCATCTAAGTGAAGGGGTTGGTTGATGTACTTGAAGAGGGTAAGTACTTTCATTTGCTTTTCCAAAAAAGTCTTGTCAACTGCAAAAGTGAAGTCAAATGATAATTCAAAAAAATACAAAAGTTTGATTTGCTTACCAGTTGTGTGTTTACATCTTTCCGAAGTGGACTCTTTGACTGGAGTTGCTAGCGCCAAAGCGCAACAACTCGCTAAAGCGAGCACTAGAACCGTCTTCATGTTGACTCCAAAACTACAGACGGAGTGTGCCTGCCTCAACAGACCAGCTGTATTTTATACAATTTTTTAGCTGATACCTTCAGTGACCTCTTCGATAACGCATTATTTATTTGTGCATTTGATATCAATTCAAAACAAAATATCAAACGAATTATCCAATTAGTATTTGATGTGCATTCCTGAGAGTTTTATTATTTGGAATTTTGATAAGCGATTTGAATTTTTAGACATTCTTAAATTAGGGGAATTTGATTTCTCAATTCTAGTCTTTGCGATTTACCTACGTTTCCGAAGTCCGGGATCAAAAATTTTGAACGCTAGTGCAACAATATCCTTATTTCTGCTGATATGATTAATAGTTATGAATTTCCTACTCTATAGTTTCCATTTCTGGGTTGTTGGAAAGAAAGTAATGATCCAATATTGAAATTGAACGAGAAAATCAATACAACACAGCAAAATGAAAAAAATTATCCCATGTGTCTGAATAATCCAAACTACTATATACAGAGAAATAACAACAGAATACTGAACAATCAGTAACACGAGTCCCAAAAGTTGGAAAACAATAATTAACGTCTGTAAAATTGAACACGTAAGGTGCAGATTTAATTATAAGAGACCCTAAAGAAAAACATATCTTGAGCTTGACAGCTTTAATAATTATTATTAAGTGGATCTGGCAGATTCTAGGCTTCAAACAAACAGCCTGTATATGGATGTAAGAAAAAAATATTTCCAACTCCCACACAACAATATTTTTCTAATGCTGGCTAGGCCAAAAGATGTTATGTATGCGTAAGTTGTTATTTTGTTTCAATTCAATTATATACCTAAGTTATCATTTTTATAATTCGTAGTTTTGAGAGAAGAACTTTTCGACAAGTTTTACCAACAATAAAATATAAAATAGCCCAAGATCTAACGTCAATGTAGCTTCATATATTTCAATACTCTCCCTCATTAGGTGACATTTTGGACCAAACTGAATGAAAAACTTCCTTTGGTATTGGTTTTGTCAAAATATCAGCAATATTTTCTTTAGTAGCTTAGTATGTATTGCACCTCGATATCATTTTCCATAATTCTTTCTCGGATGTAGTGATAATGAACGTCGATGTGTTTACTTGGTTGATATAATATATAATTTGTTCAATATAATTTGAAGCTTATCACATAACAACAGTGGTTTGGAATTATTGTTTGTGAGAACAAAAATCAACTGCTTTTTCCACATACTGTGTCTTTAAGCCAATGACAGTGCCATATATTCAGATTCAGTAGTCGACACTGCGACACTTTGCTGCCTTTTTGAAGTCCATGTTAAGGCTGCGTTACCATAAAACCCAATTAATCCACTACTGGATCGTCTTGTATTTGCACAGTCTCCATATGATGCATCACTATAAACATGAAATTCAGGATTTTTTGTGAAGTTATTACTTATGGAAACATTAAGGTATTTCAAGATCTGTTGAAGCATTTTCATAAGAGCTTCTGCCGGGTCAATTTGAAGCTGTGATAACTCTTGTTCACTGTATAAGCTTATAAGCTATGTCAGGTCTTGTTCTCATTGCAAGAAATAGAAGACTTCCAATCTTTGTCTGCTCTATCTGTTGCCTTTAGAGCTTTGGTAGCAGGATCCATTGAAACAGAGCCGTCTTACACTTCATCATTTTTACAAAACTTTCCTATTTTCGTATTTTTCTTGATTTAAGGACACGTCACAGATGAAGGATTTCATAAAATTTGCAGCAATAATAAAACATTTTGTTGGTTTACTATTAGATAAAATATCTTCCAGTTGTTGAACATCTTTCTCAATTTTGCCTAGTATACATAAATCATCCACATAAACTGCAACTATCTGTCTTCCATCTTGCAACAGAAACATACATGTATCCAGCTATGGATTGTTTCGGGTTTAACACTGACCAATTCATGATTCCATAATGTGGGAGGCTTTTTTTTCAAATAATAATCTCTCCTTGCCTAAACGTCAACACCTTCTGGAATTTTCATGTAAATTTCAACATTTAAATCACTAATCAGAAACGCTGTTGTGATGTCCAGTTGTTTAGAAATCGTATCATTATGCCAGAAAAATTCTTATTATTTCATATCCTACAACTGGAGAGAAGATTTCCTCAAAATCAATGCCTGGGATCTCTGTAAAACCTCGAGTCACTAATCTAGCTTTGAATAACTCAAAATGTTTTGAAAAAAACTGTATTTTTCTGAATATCTATGCTAATTACTGCTTTTTTTCCCGGCACTTGATCTGCTTGATCAGAATCAAGAGCTAGAAAAAATTAAAAATTGAAATGATCAGTCAATAAATTCATACTTATATAATTATGTCTGATAATGCCGATTTATGGCTTTCCATTGTTATAAAACAATTAAAAATCGAGAATGCTGAATTTGATAGCAAAATTCTGAAAAAGTTGCTATTGAAGATTTAATTAATCAAGTGATTATCCCTGGCACTTGATAAGTTATCAAAATTTGAACATTGAAAATGATCAGCTAATCAAATAGATTACCTCAGCTTCGTTCGCTCATCAAATCACTGATTTCTTGTGTTATTATCGTTGGAGAGAATTTTTTTCGTTGGGGCGTGAGCTTGCAATATCTTGAATACCCTTACAAAAATTCTCTAGCGAATCCAGATTTGATAAAAGTTCAAATTTTAATTATTACCGGCTCTTGATTGGCTGCAGGAAAGTTTTCCAGAGAATCAAGAGCCGGTAATAATTCAAATTTTGATTATCTGGTGGCTCTCAATCCATTGAATAATTTTTCTTGGGTTAATTAAAAACTGCGGAAGAAGAAATTTTGATTAATATCAACTTAAGAGCTGCTAATGATCATACGAAATTTTGATTATTATCGGCTCTTGAGCTGTGAATGCCCTCAGAAAAATTCTCTAGCGAATCCAGAGTTGATAAAAGTTCAAATTTTGACTATTTCTGGCTCTTGATTGGCTCTAGGAAGGTTTTTCAAAGAATAGAGAGCCGGTAATAGTTCAAATTTTGATTATCTGTGGCTCTTGATCCATTGGATACATTTTCTTGGGCCAATTAGAAGCTGCGGAAGACGAAATTTTGATGAATATCAACTTAAGAGCTGCTAATGATCATCCGAAATTTTGATTATTATCCGCTCTTGAGCTTTGAATGCCCTTAGAAAAATTCTTTTGCGAATCCAGAGTTGATAAAAGTTCAAATTTTGATTATTATCGGCTCTTAATTGGCTCCAGGAAAGTTTTCCAGAGAATCAAGTGACGGTAATAGTTCAAATTTTGATTATCTGTGGCTCTTGATCCATTGGATAATTTTTCTTCCGTCAATTAGAAGCTCCGGAAAAAGAAATTTTGATTAATATCAACTTAAGGGCTGCTAATGATCATTTGAAATTTTAATTATTATCGGCTCTTGAGCTTTGAATGCACTCGTAAGTAAAAATTCTCTTGCGAATCCAGAGTTGATAAAAGTTAAAATTTTAACTATTACCGGCTCTTGATTGGCTCTAGGAAAGTTTTCCAGAGAATCAAGAGCCGGTAATAGTTCAAATTTTGATTATCTGTAGCTCTTGATCCATTGAGGGCAATGTATCACTAGAGTAGGTACTAAAATAAGTATAGCAGTGGTGTGTTTACTATGGAAGCTAGGAAAACACAGCTTCCCCTCGATGATTTATTAAGAACACTAAACTAAACTTTATGTAGACATTTTCAAAAAGAAATATATGAAACTTGTGAATGGCTGACTGGTTCTGAAATTATAAGTCTCTCCTGCCCTGTATTTTCACCATCTTTCCCCACAGTTTTCCCGTCTGTTAAAGTCTGGACACGCCACTGAAGTACCTATAGTTAGAACTGGCAGTAATTTATCACAGGAAGCGATATTTTAAAACCAGAGGTTTAGTTTAAAATGCAACATAACAAATCTTCTTGAACATGGACAATTTTACAGCTTATTATCATTGATCATCCAAGTTATCATACAAAGAAGAAACACATTATTGAACTATTAGAGATCACTTGTAAATTATCCGTTTCTAGAATTTACTCAATGGGTTAAGGATAAGAATCCCAGCAGCAAATTTCCGCAACATCTAGAAAAAAGATCCAAAAGTAGGTCTATAAGAGATAGAAGTGGATCTAGGAATGGATGAATAGAAAGAATTGTAATAGAACAAAAAAAACCGCATATGATCCTGTCAATTTAGATAAGAAAGAACAAAAAAAGATTGGAGCTTGAAATGCGAAAGCAAGGCGGGAGAGAATCGGAAGGTGGCGAGCAGAATGAAATTAAGAAAAAAGAACAGGATGCAAATCTAATAGTAGTGAGTGAAGCACAGGAAAATTACAAAAAATGGTCTTTGGAAGATGAATCGCTGAAGATGAAGATAAAAGACGACGATAAAAGTAATATGAAAAAAGAGCAAGACTTAAAGAATTCAAAATAAACTAAAAATGAACACATGTAAATAGAAGATGTTCTATTTTTCCTTCGATAGTTTTCCAGAAAAATATTAAAATGTGATGTGGTTTGGCATTTTTGTTTTTTTTTTTCATAAATTTTTCTTGTTGCTACTTTCCGCTGTATCCAGATTCAGATGATAAGCTCCTTACTTTCCTCTTTCCATCCCAAAAGCTGCAAAATTTTCCTTAGTTTCCCGGCAACTTAACAACTCTGAAAGAAAGAAGAGAAAGAGGTGACTTAATAGAGACGTACAAGATCCTGTGTGAACACAACTTGCCAGAACTGCATATGACAGACATGTTTCAACAAAACATGAATAAAAACCTCAGAGGACACGACAAGAAGCTCAAGAAACAGAAAACATCTTTAGCGTTAAGAAAAAACTTCTTATGCAACCGCGTAGTATACCGGTGGAATGCATTAAACCAAGATACTTACTATAAACGCATCTAACAAAAACATTTTCAAGAATAGACCGGATCGAAACCTATATCTGAACGATCTGAACTTAACTCCACCCTAGTAGGTACACTACTTTTAAATCCAATTAAAAGAAACGACGCAGAGCATTGGACCAGAGAAGATACGATAGATTCATCGGTGTCAAACCGCTTTCTATTGTCAAACAAATAATAATAATAATAACATCAGTTTGGATTTCGTGACAAACATGGAACAAGCAAGTAGATACATAGGCTGATCAGCCAAACAAACAAAGACGTAAACGCTAAGAGATACCGAGATACTGTAGCCTTTCTTGATATATACCAAGCCTTCGACAAGGTGTGGCACACAGGACTACAAGTCAAATTAAAAAAGATCCCTTCTTGCCCCTACTTCCAACTGCTCTAAAATCCTATGTATCAGACAGACACTTCTTGGTGAAACAAGGAATCGAATAAGCTGATATTCAATGTAGGTATATCTTCAGGCATTCCTTAAGGCAGCGTCCTGGGCCCAATATTATAGCTTCTGTATACAGCAGACCTACCAACAACAAGAACTACTACGGTAGTCATTTATTCATTCCGTACATGTATAAGAAACCTAGCACAATCCCATAAGGCCGGCATACACACACGTTCTTTCGCGCGGTTTATCCTGTCAGCTGCAAAAACCTGCAAAAAATCATGTTCGTGAGTCAGGAGGGCCGCACGCAATGATAGAATGGGAAGGGATTTCACACGTGCTTTCATCTGGAATGTGGTGTCAGTTCTCTAGTACACACCCGTGTTCACACACCATTCCACGTCACGGTTTTGAGACTAGTACGAACTATCACGTTGAAAATTAGTACATGACCACAAGCACTTTCAAACGACACGATAAATGACACTTTTTATCCACACACATATGGTTTTTCTTTTGAAACTGATATGCCACGCGTAATCACGTGCTAAATCATTTGAATGCTTTATCAAGTGTAAGGCCGGCATACACACACGTTATTTCGCGCGGTTTATCGTGGCGTGTTGGGATGTAGCGGTTTGCACGCGCGAAAGAACGGCGTGGCAAAAAAAGCGTCATGTTCCATACACTTGACAGAGTATCCAAATGATTTAGCACGTGATTACGCGCGGCGTAACACTTGGAAAGGAAAAACCGTATGTGTATGGGTAAAAAGTGTAATTTATCGTGTCGTTTGGAAGTGCATGTTGTCATGTACTAATTTTTAACGTGATAGTTTGCTACGCGGCGTTTATGTCTCCGTACTACTCGTACTAGCCTCAAAACCGTGACGTGGAATGGCGTGTGGACACGGGTGTGAACATGTACTTGAGTACTGACGCCACATTCCAGATGAAAGCACGTCTAAAATCCCTTCCCATTCTATCGTTGCGTGCAGCCCTCCTCACTCACGCACATGATTTTTCACAGGTTTTTGCAGATGACACGATAAACCGCGCGAAAGAACGTGTGTCTATGCCGGCCTTATGGAACATGACGCTTTTTTTGCCACGCCGTTCTTTCGCGCGTGCAAACCGCTACATCCCAACACGCCACGATAAACCGCGCGAAATAACGTGTGTGTATGCCGACCTATTGGTCAGATTTAAAATTTAAACCAATTAAACTTCGAGTGCCATACATGCGTACGGAATGTAAATCAGTGCCATATGCACTTACGGAATGTCATACCTAGTTATTGCAGCAGAAAATTTTGTTAAGCTGAAAACGAGTTGAGCGTCAAATATTCTTCAACTATAGGTATCTATTTTACATTACATAACAAACATGCAGGGCCGGCTTAAGGGGGGGCGAGATGCGCGGCCGCCCAGGGCGGCACGATCCAGGGGCGGCAAATTCATACCATACAACAACAAAAATTAATAGAAAATGAAACCAACGACCTAAAAAAAATTAAGAAATATAAATCAAACAGCGAACCAATTATACAGGGTATTTGGTACATCGATAGGAAGATTTCAAGAAGTTTTCAGTGAGTGATAGTTGGGGTCATTTGGAAGCTGTTTGACCATATTTACCCTCATGCAAAGTTTCGCCGTTTTTCGAGATATCGCCATTCTAGATATTTTGAATCCATGTATTTTAATACAGTGCCTCTATACAAGACAGTGGCGACAATAGCGCCTAAGCTCCGCCCACCCGCCATGTTTTGTCAAACTCAGTCAATAGTGTATTTGTTTTTTCTTTTCTTTCTGTTCCAACTTTTTATCACAAAATAGTCAATAACAGGCACAAATAAAAATAAAAAAATTATATTAACACAAAATTGCATAAATCTCCATAGGATTAAATGGTTTTACACAAATAACTTTAGCGCCTAAGCTCCGCCTACCCGCCATGTTTTGTCGAACTCATTCAATAATGTATTTGTTCTTTCTGTTCTAATTTTTGCTCACAAAATAGTCAATAACAGGCACAAATAACAAAAACAAAATTATATTAACACAAAATTGCATAAATCTCCATAGAATCAAAAGGTAAATACAAATAACTTTCGACAAAACTTAGCCGATATTCTGCAGCCAATCAAAAATGACTCCCACTATTGTCGCCACTGTCTTGTATAGAGGCACTATATATTTTAACACATAACACAACATTTTTGCATACCTACCTAATTTCGGCTTTCAAAGTTGATTTTCGTGAATTTCTCTTGTTGCTGTTTTCAACTGGAAACTTTTGAAATTTCAATGATGAGCTCCTAATTTTCCTCTTTTTATCCCAGAAGTTTCACAATTTTCCCTTTTGGATAACGAAGTTGTCAGAGAATCTGATTCTCCCATTTTGTTAGTCAAGAAGAAGAATGGCGAAGTAAGAATGTGCGTCGATTATTGTCTTCTGAACAAGACAACTGAGAAAATGGTCTCAAATTTGCCTGGAATAGATAATCTTCTAATCTCCAAGATAATCCATTTTTTACCGCCCTGGATTTGGCATCCGGCTACCATCAGATCCCTATGGAGGAATAGTATATCCCAAAAACAGCTTTTGTTACACCCGATGGACACTATTAGTTCCTGAGAGTACCATTTGGCCTAGTCAATGCGCCTACTGTCTTCCAGTCAGCCATGAATAAAATTTTAGGTTCACTACGTTTTAAATATGCATTGGCATATCTCGATGACGTGATTATACTATCAGAAATCGTCGAGCAAGGCTCGGAAAATATCGAGTTAATCTTAAAAGCATTACGAGAGGCAGGAGTGACTTTGAGACTCAGCAATAAATGCTATTTCCTGCAATCAAGAATTGAATACTTGGATACGAAGTATCAAGGGAAGGCATTAAAGCCGTTATCAGACAAAATTAATGCTGTCTCAAAGTTTCCAACACCTAAAACTATTCATGACGTACGACGATTCTTAGGTTTGGCTAATTATTTCCGCAAGTTTATAAAGGGATTTGCTGGTATACCAAAACCTATAGCCTCATTAACGCTAAAATATTGTAATTTTGTTTGGGGCGGAGAACAAGAAAATGCTTTCACTGAACTTAAACAAAAACTAGTTGGAAGACCTGTTTAAGCTATTTACAGAAGAGGAACTTAAACTGAGATTCATTGCGATGCAAGTAAAGTTGGCCTAGCAGGAATATTATTACAGCGACAACAGGATACCACCTTGAAATCCGTACAATATTTTAGCAGGGCTACCACTAGAGAGGACCAGAAGTACCACTCGTACGAGTTAGAAACATTAGCTTCCTTGAAAAAATTTAGATTATTAATCGGATTAAAGTTTAAAGTGGTGACAGATTGCAATTCGTTGCGTCATACTTTATTTAAGAGATACTTGGTGCCAGAGCTGGGCAGGGCTTGAGTGCTTTGTGCTTGCGAAAGTGCTTGAAGCACTTTGAGGGCTTGAAAGCCCTGTGCTTCAAGCCCTTTTATAGATTTGTAATTGGGGCTTGCAAAGTCAATTACTTTAGAAAAGTGCTTGGTAATTTGTAATTGAAAAAAGTAATTCAAGCCCTTTCAATGAGCTTCAATTACTTTTAGAGGGCTTGAAGCACTTTTGGGAGCTTGAAGCCCTTTGAAAGGGCTTGAAGCCCTTTAAGAGGGCTTGAAGCACTTTTGGGAGCTTGAAGCACTTTGAAAGGGCTTGAAGCACTTTAAAAGGGCTTGAAGCACTTTAAAAGGGCTTGAAGCACTTTGAAAGGAATTTGAATTGACCATCATTCAACCTCCCACTTAAAAATTTTCGATCGTGTTTTGTCCCTTAATTTTTTTTTCTTTTATTTGAACTTGAACCGTCTTATGTCTTTTCTCTCTTAACAATGGAGGTTTTGGGTTCGAGCTTAGAACGGAATTTAAAAAAAAAATGAATGAACTTATTATTAAAATAAATAATTAATTTATATTGGTACCCTATTTAACTTTATCACTGGATTTTTTCCACTTTTCCCCATTGAACATTTTGAAAACCTTAAAACTGAAGTACCATGTAGTACCCCAAGTACCTACCCCAGAACTACATCTCAAAAAAAAAACATACTACTGCTACTCTGTGAAATGTAAAGTTCGTCTCTACTATACCAATTCTGTGTGATGAGTTTACGCGGTAGCTTATGCCACTTTGAGAATTTTATTACAAATTCAAAGTGCTTTAGGCACATTTAAAGAGCTTCAAGTACATTTAAAGAGCTTGAAGCCCTTTTCAAGGCACCTCAAGCACTTTTGATGTGCTTCAAGCACTTTTCAAATCACTTTGAGGGCTTTGTGCTTGTCAAGCCCAAAGCACTTTGAGGGCTTTGTGCTTGTGAAGCACTTTTAAAAATAAAAAGGAATTTGTGCTTGAAATTGAAGCACTTTGATAGAGGGCTTAGGGCTTAGTGCTTCAAGCCCTTTTACTGAGGGCTTTGCCCAGCTCTGCTTGGTGCCCAGGATTGTACGCTGAGAGCTCTCAACTCAAGAATGATTTCGATATTGAATACCGTGCTGGAACGAAGATGAATCACTTTGATGCGCTTAGTAAAGCTACGGCAGAGTCAGTACCGGATCCTCAAATTCTCCCAGTAGGTAAATATTGAAGAAGATGACTGGATTCTGACAGCACAGCTCCTAGATGAAAGATGTAAGACGATTATTGAGACTCTGTCAAAAACTCCTACCAATAAAGAAGAGCAAAGAATATACAAAAGAGTACTGCTTAAAAGACAAACGGCTTTACAGAAAAACTGAGCAAGGCAAAAGATGGATAATTCCAAAAAGTGCTAGAAGAAGGATCTTATCATTCTATCATGATGACTCAGGTCATTTGATAGAGTGAATAGAGTACAGTGGGGAATTAATTCTACGGTTAATTCAACCACTGGAAAGAATCCATATGAATTGTTTCTTGGATATAGGCTACGAGATATTGACGATGCCTTTGTGACAGCCGAAGTATACGAGTACGAAAGACCCAGATCTGGCAGAAATGAGGAATGACGTTTCTCAGAGATTTATGTCAAAATAACAATCTCTGAAACAATCTGAAAGAACGTTACGATAGTAAACATGCTTCACCACAAACGTATGAAGTTGGACAACATGTTCTTGTCCAAAAGGCAATGATATGATGGACAGAGTAGAAAACTCGAACCTCGATGAAAAGGACCTTTTGTCGTTACGAAAAAACTTCAAAATGACCGTCACGTGGTTAATGATTTGCCTGGATCTAAACGTTCCAAAAAGGCATATACAGGGATATGTCCCTAGAAAAAATGAAAATATTCATAGCAAATGCGGCAGAATCTGAGAGTAGTTCTGAAGCTGATAAATAGATTCATTTCTTTTAAAAATATGTAAAGGTCACAACCATAGAGAGTCACAACTTCACAACACAACCATCAACTACCTGGCTCGAAGGGCACCTGTACCTGTGACCTACCTATACCAGAAATGGGAAATCTCAATTGGAATTATTCTATGATTGGAATGTAGAATGTCCAAAAACTTCATATTTTAAGTTATAGATGTTCTAGTTATGAGTGAATTGTTGCGGAACTTATCGGTGGACCTCTGCGGGACGAGCGCAGCGAGTTCCGCAGCCATCTATTCATATGGTTATATGATAGATTCTTTGTGTGCAGTCCTCAATGTTATTTCATTGAATCCTTCTGGCATTAAGAATTTACGTGCTTACAATGAATTTCTCTTGTTGCTATTTTCAACTGGAAACTTTTGAAATTTTAATATGATGAGCTTCTAATTTTCCTCTTTGGATCCCAGAAGTTTCACAATTTTTCCTTTCATTCACTTTGTAGAAAAATAATAAAATGTAAGGGAGTGCATTTCTGCATAATTTTGGTTTTTCAAGTCGATTTTCATAGATTTCTCTTGTTGCTGTTTTCAATAGGAAGTTTTTGAAATTTTAATATGATGAGCTCCTAATTTTCCCATTTTTGTCCCAAAAGTTTCACAATTTTCCCTTCATTAGTTTTTTAGAAAAATAATAAAATGTAAGAGGTTGCATTTTTGCATAACTATTTCGGTTTTTAAAGTTGATTTTCATAAATTTCTCTTCTTGCTGTTTTCAACTGGAAACTTTTGAAATTTTAATACGATGAGCTCCTAATTTTCCTGTTTTTGTCCCAAAAGCTTCACAATTTTGCCTTGATCAGTTTTCTAGAAAAATAATAAAATGTAAGCGGGTGAATTTTTGCACAGTTTTGGTTTTAAACGTTCTCTTATGTTGCTGTTTTTCACTGGAAACTTTTGAAATTTTAATAAGATGAGCTC
This sequence comes from Ceutorhynchus assimilis, assembly GCA_917834065.1. NCBI lineage: Eukaryota > Metazoa > Arthropoda > Insecta > Coleoptera > Curculionidae > Ceutorhynchus > Ceutorhynchus assimilis. The sequence continues at coordinate 30,735,872 of OU892285.1, forward strand.
CTTATTTTCCTCTTTTGGTACCAGAAGTTTCACAATTTTCCTTTCATTCATTTTGTAGAAAAATAATAAAATGTAAGGGAGTGCATTTTTGCATAATTTTCGTTTTTCAAGTCGATTTTCACAAATTTCTCTTGTTGCTGTTTTCAATTGGAAGTTTTTGAAATTTTAATATGATGAGCTCCTAATTTTCCTATTTTTGTCCCAAAAGTTTCACAATTTTCCCTTCATTAGTTCTTTAGAAAAATAATAAAATGTAAGAGATTGCATTTTTGCATAACTATTTCGGTTTTTAGAGTTGATTTTCATGAATTTCTCTTCTGGCTGTTTTCAACTGGAAACTTTTGAAATTTTAATACGATGAGCTCCTAATTTTCCTATTTTTGTCCCAAAAGCTTCACAATTTTGCCTTGATTAGTTTTCTAGAAAAATAATAAAATGTAAGCGAGTGAATTTTTGCACAGTTTTGGTTTTAAACTTTCTCTTATGTTGCTGTTTTTCACTGGAAACTTTTGAAATTTTAATAGGATGAGCTCCTAATTTTCTCATTTTTGTCCCAAAAGTTTCACAATTTTCCCTACATTAGTTTTTTAGAAAAATAATTAAATGTAAGAGGTTGCATTTTTGCATAACTATTTGGGTTTTTAGAGTTGATTTTCATGAATTTCTCTTCTGGCTGTTTTCAACTGGAAACTTTTGAAATTTTAATTCGATGAGCTCCTAAGTTTCCTCTTTTTGTCCCAAAAGCTTCACAATTTTGCCTTGATTATAGTTTTCTAGAAAAATAATAAAATGTAAGCGGGTGAATTTTTGCACAGTTTTGGTTTTAAACGTTCTCTTATGTTGCTGTTTTTCACTGGAAACTTTTGAAATTTTAATAGGATGAGCTCCTAATTTTCTCATTTTTGTCCCAAAAGTTTCACAATTTTCCCTTCATTAGTTTTTTAGAAAAATAATAAAATGTAAGAGGTTGCATTTTTGCATAACTATTTCGGTTTTTAAAGTTGATTTTCATAAATTTCTCTTCTTGCTGTTTTCAACTGGAAACTTTTGAAATTTTAATACGATGAGCTCCTAATTTTCCTATTTTTGTCTCAAAAGCTTCACAATTTTGCCTTGATTATAGTTTTCTAGAAAAATAATAAAATGTAAGCGAGTGAATTTTTGCACAGTTTTGGTTTTAAACTTTCTCTTATGTTAAACTTTTGAAATTTTAATAAGATGAGCTCCTTATTTTCCTCTTTTGGTACCAGAAGTTTCACAATTTTCCTTTCATTCATTTGTAGAAAAATAATAAAATGTAAGGGAGTGCATTTTTGCATAATTTACGTTTTTCAAGTAGATTTCACAAATTTCTCTTGTTGCTGTTTTCAATTGGAAGTTTTTGAAATTTTAATATGATGAGCTCCTAATTTTTCCTATTTTTGTCCCAAAAGTTTCACAATTTTCCCTTCATTAGTTCTTTAGAAAAATAATAAAATGTAAGAGATTGCATTTTTGCATAACTATTTCGGTTTTTAGAGTTGATTTTCATGAATTTCTCTTCTGGCTGTTTTCAAACTGGAAACTTTTGAAATTTTAATACGATGAGCTCCTAATTTTCCTATTTTTGTCCCAAAAGCTTCACAATTTTGCCTTGATTAGTTTTCTAGAAAAATAATAAAATGTAAGCGAGTGAATTTTTGCACAGTTTTGGTTTTAAACTTTCTCTTATGTTGCTGTTTTTCACTGGAAACTTTTGAAATTTTAATAAGATGAGCTCCTTATTTTCCTCTTTTGGTACCAGAAGTTTCACAATTTTCCTTTCATTCATTTTGTAGAAAAATAATAAAATGTAAGGGAGTGCATTTTTGCATAATTTACGTTTTTCAAGTAGATTTTCACAAATTTCTCTTGTTGCTGTTTTCAATTGGAAGTTTTTGAAATTTTAATATGATGAGCTCCTAATTTTCCTATTTTTGTCCCAAAAGTTTCACAATTTTCCCTTCATTAGTTCTTTAGAAAAATTAATAAAATGTAAGAGATTGCATTTTTGCATAACTATTTCGGTTTTTAGAGTTGATTTTCATGATTTCTCTTCTGGCTGTTTTCAACTGGAACTTTTGAAATTTTAATACGATGAGCTCCTAATTTTCCTATTTTTGTCCCAAAAGGCTTCACAATTTTGCCTTGATTAGTTTTCTAGAAAAATAATAAAATGTAAGCGAGTGAATTTTTTGCACAGTTTTTGGTTTTAAACTTTCTCTTATGTTGCTGTTTTTCACTGGGAAAACTTTTGAAATTTTAATAAGATGAGCTCCTTATTTTCCTCTTTTGGTACCAGAAGTTTCACAATTTTCCTTTCATTCTTTTTGTAGAAAAATAATAAAATGTAAGGGAGTGCATTTTTGCATAATTTACGTTTTTCAAGTAGATTTTCACAAATTTCTCTTGTTGCTGTTTTCAATTGGAAGTTTTGAAATTTTAATATGATGAGCTCCTAATTTTCCTATTTTTGTCCCAAAAGTTTCACAATTTTCCCTTCATTAGTTCTTTAGAAAAAAATAATAAAATGTAAGAGATTGCATTTTTGCATAACTATTTCGGTTTTTAGAGTTGATTTTCATGAATTTCTCTTCTGGCTGTTTTCAACTGGAAACTTTTGAAATTTTAATACGATGAGCTCCTAATTTTCCTATTTTTGTCCCAAAAGCTTCACAATTTTGCCTTGATTAGTTTTCTAGAAAAATAATAAAATGTAAGCGAGTGAATTTTTGCACAGTTTTGGTTTTAAACTTTCTCTTATGTTGCTGTTTTTCACTGGAAACTTTTGAAATTTTAATAAGATGAGCTCCTTATTTTCCTCTTTTGGTACCAGAAGTTTCACAATTTTCCTTTCATTCATTTTGTAGAAAAATAATAAAATGTAAGGGAGTGCATTTTTGCATAATTTACGTTTTTCAAGTAGATTTTCACAAATTTCTCTTGTTGCTGTTTTCAATTGGAAGTTTTTGAAATTTTAATATGATGAGCTCCTAATTTTCCTATTTTTGTCCCAAAAGTTTCACAATTTTCCCTTCATTAGTTCTTTAGAAAAATAATAAAATGTAAGAGATTGCATTTTTGCATAACTATTTCGGTTTTTAGAGTTGATTTTCATGAATTTCTCTTCTGGCTGTTTTCAACTGGAAACTTTTTGAAATTTTAATACGATGAGCTCCTAATTTTCCTATTTTTGTCCCAAAAGCTTCACAATTGTGCCTTGATTAGTTTTCTAGAAAAATAATAAAAATGTAAGCGAGTGAATTTTTGCACAGTTTTGGTTTTAAACTTTCTCTTATGTTGCTGTTTTTCACTGGAAACTTTTTGAAATTTTAATAGGATGAGCTCCTAATTCTCTCATTTTTGTCCCAAAAGTTTCACAATTTTCCCTTCATTAGTTTTTTTAGAAAAATAAATAAAATGTAAGAGGTTGCATTTTTGCATAACTTATTTCGGTTTTTAAAGTTGATTTTCATAAATTTCTCTTCTTGCTGTTTTCAACTCTGGAAACTTTTGAAATTTTAATACGATGAGCTCCTAAGTTTCCTCTTTTTGTCCCAAAAGCTTCACAATTTTGCCTTGATTAGTTTTTCTAGAATAATAATAAAATGTAAGCGAGTGAATTTTTGCACAGTTTTTGGTTTTAAACTTTCTCTTATGTTGCTGTTTTTCACTGGAAACTTTTGAAATTTTAATAGGATGAGTTCCTAATTCTCTCATTTTTGTCCCAAAAGTTTCACAAATTTTCCCTTCATTAGTTTTTTAGAAAAATAATAAAATGTAAGAGGTTGCATTTTTGCATAACTATTTCGGTTTTTAAAGTTGATTTTCATTAATTTCTCTTCTTGCTGTTTTCAACTGGAAACTTTTGAAATTTTAATTCGATGAGCTCCTAAGTTTCCTCTTTTTGTCCCAAAAGCTTCACAATTTTGCCTTGATCAGTTTTCTAGAAAAATAATAAAATGTAAGCGGGTGAATTTTTGCACAGTTTTTGGTTTTAAACGTTCTCTTATGTTGCTGTTTTTCACTGGAAACTTTTGAAATTTTAATAGGATGAGCTCCTAATTTTTCTCATTTTTGTCCCAAAAGTTTCACAATTTTTTCCTTCATTAGTTTTTTAGAAAAATAATAAAATGTAAAGAGGTTGCATTTTTGCATAACTATTTCGGTTTTTAAAAGTTGATTTTCATAAATTTCTCTTCTTGCTGTTTTCAACTGGAAACTTTTGAAATTTTAATACGATGAGCTCCTAATTTTCCTATTTTTGTCCCAAAAGCTTCACAATTTTGCCTTGATTAGTTTTCTAGAATAATAATAAAATGTAAGCGAGTGAATTTTTGCACAGTTTTGGTTTTAAACTTTCTCTTATGTTGCTGTTTTTCACTGGAAACTTTTGAAATTTTAATAAGATGAGCTCCTTATTTTCCTCTTTTGGTACCAGAAGTTTCACAATTTTCCTTTCATTCATTTTGTAGAAAAATAATAAAATGTAAGGGAGTGCATTTTTGCATAATTTACGTTTTTCAAGTAGATTTTCACAAATTTCTCTTGTTGCTGTTTTCAATTGGAAGTTTTTGAAATTTTAATATGATGAGCTCCTAATTTTCCTATTTTTGTCCCAAAAGTTTCACAATTTTCCCTTCATTAGTTCTTTAGAAAAATAATAAAATGTAAGAGATTGCATTTTTGCATAACTATTTCGGTTTTTAGAGTTGATTTTCATGAATTTCTCTTCTGGCTGTTTTCAACTGGAAACTTTTGAAATTTTAATACGATGAGCTCCTAATTTTCCTATTTTTGTCCCAAAAGCTTCACAATTTTGCCTTGATTAGTTTTCTAGAAAAATAATAAAATGTAAGCGAGTGAATTTTTGCACAGTTTTGGTTTTAAACTTTCTCTTATGTTGCTGTTTTTCACTGGAAACTTTTGAAATTTTAATAGGATGAGCTCCTAATTCTCTCATTTTTGTCCCAAAAGTTTCACAATTTTCCCTTCATTAGTTTTTTAGAAAAATAATAAAATGTAAGAGGTTGCATTTTTGCATAACTATTTCGGTTTTTAAAGTTGATTTTCATAAATTTCTCTTCTTGCTGTTTTCAACTGGAAACTTTTGAAATTTTAATACGATGAGCTCCTAAGTTTCCTCTTTTTGTCCCAAAAGCTTCACAATTTTGCCTTGATTAGTTTTCTAGAATAATAATAAAATGTAAGCGAGTGAATTTTTGCACAGTTTTGGTTTTAAACTTTCTCTTATGTTGCTGTTTTTCACTGGAAACTTTTGAAATTTTAATAGGATGAGTTCCTAATTCTCTCATTTTTGTCCCAAAAGTTTCACAATTTTCCCTTCATTAGTTTTTTAGAAAAATAATAAAATGTAAGAGGTTGCATTTTTGCATAACTATTTCGGTTTTTAAAGTTGATTTTCATTAATTTCTCTTCTTGCTGTTTTCAACTGGAAACTTTTGAAATTTTAATTCGATGAGCTCCTAAGTTTCCTCTTTTTGTCCCAAAAGCTTCACAATTTTGCCTTGATCAGTTTTCTAGAAAAATAATAAAATGTAAGCGGGTGAATTTTTGCACAGTTTTGGTTTTAAACGTTCTCTTATGTTGCTGTTTTTCACTGGAAACTTTTGAAATTTTAATAGGATGAGCTCCTAATTTTCTCATTTTTGTCCCAAAAGTTTCACAATTTTCCCTTCATTAGTTTTTTAGAAAAATAATAAAATGTAAGAGGTTGCATTTTTGCATAACTATTTGGGTTTTTAAAGTTGATTTTCATAAATTTCTCTTCTTGCTGTTTTCAACTGGAAACTTTTGAAATTTTAATACGATGAGCTCCTAATTTTCCTATTTTTGTCCCAAAAGCTTCACAATTTTGCCTTGATTAGTTTTCTAGAATAATAATAAAATGTAAGCGAGTGAATTTTTGCACAGTTTTGGTTTTAAACTTTCTCTTATGTTGCTGTTTTTCACTGGAAACTTTTGAAATTTTAATAAGATGAGCTCCTTATTTTCCTCTTTTGGTACCAGAAGTTTCACAATTTTCCTTTCATTCATTTTGTAGAAAAATAATAAAATGTAAGGGAGTGCATTTTTGCATAATTTACGTTTTTCAAGTAGATTTTCACAAATTTCTCTTGTTGCTGTTTTCAATTGGAAGTTTTTGAAATTTTAATATGATGAGCTCCTAATTTTCCTATTTTTGTCCCAAAAGTTTCACAATTTTCCCTTCATTAGTTCTTTAGAAAAATAATAAAATGTAAGAGATTGCATTTTTGCATAACTATTTCGGTTTTTAGAGTTGATTTTCATGAATTTCTCTTCTGGCTGTTTTCAACTGGAAACTTTTGAAATTTTAATACGATGAGCTCCTAATTTTCCTATTTTTGTCCCAAAAGCTTCACAATTTTGCCTTGATTAGTTTTCTAGAAAAATAATAAAATGTAAGCGAGTGAATTTTTGCACAGTTTTGGTTTTAAACTTTCTCTTATGTTGCTGTTTTTCACTGGAAACTTTTGAAATTTTAATAGGATGAGCTCCTAATTCTCTCATTTTTGTCCCAAAAGTTTCACAATTTTCCCTTCATTAGTTTTTTAGAAAAATAATAAAATGTAAGAGGTTGCATTTTTGCATAACTATTTCGGTTTTTAAAGTTGATTTTCATAAATTTCTCTTCTTGCTGTTTTCAACTGGAAACTTTTGAAATTTTAATACGATGAGCTCCTAAGTTTCCTCTTTTTGTCCCAAAAGCTTCACAATTTTGCCTTGATTAGTTTTCTAGAATAATAATAAAATGTAAGCGAGTGAATTTTTGCACAGTTTTGGTTTTAAACTTTCTCTTATGTTGCTGTTTTTCACTGGAAACTTTTGAAATTTTAATAGGATGAGCTCCTAATTTTCTCATTTTTGTCCCAAAAGTTTCACAATTTTCCCTTCATTAGTTTTTTAGAAAAATAATAAAATGTAAGAGGTTGCATTTTTGCATAACTATTTCGGTTTTTAAAGTTGATTTTCATTAATTTCTCTTCTTGCTGTTTTCAACTGGAAACTTTTGAAATTTTAATACGATGAGCTCCTTATTTTCCTCTTTTGGTACCAGAAGTTTCACAATTTTCCTTTCATTCATTTTGTAGAAAAATAATAAAATGTAAGGGAGTGCATTTTTGCATAATTTTCGTTTTTCAAGTAGATTTTCACAAATTTCTCTTGTTGCTGTTTTCAATTGGAAGTTTTTGAAATTTTAATATGATGAGCTCCTAATTTTCTCATTTTTGTCCCAAAAGTTTCACAATTTTCCCTTCATTAGTTTTTTAGAAAAATAATAAAATGTAAGAGGTTGCATTTTTGCATAACTATTTCGGTTTTTAGAGTTGATTTTCATGAATTTCTCTTCTGGCTGTTTTCAACTGGAAACTTTTGAAATTTTAATACGATGAGCTCCTAATTTTCCTATTTTTGTCTCAAAAGCTTCACAATTTTGCCTTGATTATAGTTTTCTAGAAAAATAATAAAATGTAAGCGGGTGAATTTTTGCACAGTTTTGGTTTTAAACGTTCTCTTATGTTGCTGTTTTTCACTGGAAACTTTTGAAATTTTAATAGGATGAGCTCCTAATTTTCTCATTTTTGTCCCAAAAGTTTCACAATTTTCCCTTCATTAGTTTTTTAGAAAAATAATAAAATGTAAGAGGTTGCATTTTTGCATAACTATTTCGGTTTTTAGAGTTGATTTTCATGAATTTCTCTTCTGGCTGTTTCCAACTGGAAACTTTTGAAATTTTAATACGATGAGCTCCTAATTTTCCTTTTTTGGTCCCAGAAGTTTCACAATTTTTCCGTCATTAAATTTTTAGAATAATTATACCTTGTATGAGGGTGCATTTTTCTATAATTTGAGTTATAAATTTCATTTTAATGTAAATTAACAAGAATCGACACATCACTTACCTTTCGTTTAGGAAAATTTCTATACCTAAAAATACCTAGAAATATCTAAAAAGAAGTGGAAACTTGCAAAGATGTGCTGGAAGGGATAAGAGTTGAGGACAAAGGTTGCCCCAACCAAGCCCATCACAAAGTGAGCCCAATGTGGAGTTTCCACTATTATAGAACGTTTCAGATAAATGGGTTTTGAACAATCCATACCAAATTGTTCCTAATATTTGTATATAGCCTTTTCAGTATTTTTGATAATATTCGGGCCTATGATCTATCCTGTCCCATTATTTTAACGGCTCTGTTAAGGCTCAACATCTATTTCCATCTCTATTTTGACATATAGAATAAACAGTGACAGATAACTTAATGCTGCTGTTAAAATAATAGAAAATGATACATTATAGGCCTGATTATAATAAAATTGATAAACTGCAGAAGCCTCACACAAAAAAATTTATTCAAATAAGTATACATAGGTACATTCTTTTGGCATACAAGATAAAGTTTACCCACTTAGTTTCTGCTTTTATATGGCGGCATAAACTAATTATAATTAAAATAAAACACAACTCTGTGTAAAAAGTTATATTCAATAAATTCCCACAACTAAACACTCTCAAACCCCCTCAAATAACTTTATATCTATTCTTATTTATCATATGATGCCCTGACGTTTGCAACTTCAACAATTCCTCCTTTATCAGCCTGGTAATTTCAGATTTGGCTTTGGACACGGCCATATCGGAAGTACTTTCGATAGCAAGGTACAATTTCCTTTCACCATCAGGAGGCGGTTTACCTGTCGGTACGTAAGTACCTCGCACAGTGATGCCTGCTTCGGAGTATTCGGAGATTTGTGCTAGAGCCTCCTATAAACAATAAATATTTATAAAATATCAAAGGATGTTGGACTTAAATTTAATAAAAAAAATACTTGTTTGCCAAATGTTGTTTTAATCAAGTGTTGATTTTTGACCTGTTTGTTAATAATGTGTTTTTGTTTGTTTAGGTAATCACAATTAAAAATACATTGATTTTTTTTTTCTTAATAAGCTTGAAAATTGGTGAATAATTATTCATCATTCATATTTTTGCTCAGATACAAGATAAGGCACACATACACATATTAATCAAAACATGTTACTGAATAAAATTATTCCAAAAGTAATGTTTTAATTTAAATACCTAATTAACAATTTAATTGTTAACAAAAGATAGTTTCCATAGGAATATTTATTTAAATCAGGTGATGTTCTCATGTTTTTGTACGTTTTATTGCTAAATTGGGTGATAATAAGCGGCGAATTTCTTTATATTGGGCGATATAGCATGAAAATCGATATTTTATTTGGGTATTATTAAATTTTTGGAAGAATATTCCATGCCACTGTCTTGTTTCATAGAAAACCTGGCTTAGGAATTTATAAAATAGAGTCTCTTCTATGAGGTAAAATGAACCGGTAGTGGATTAAAAGCTCAGATACAAAGAAACTGAAGAAACATGAGAAAATTCCTGAAATCACCTTTGAAAAATATTTCCAGTCGTCACAGAGACTTCAAACTTGCAGAAATTAGAGTGGAATTGAGTGGAAGTGAAATCTAAGCTTGGAGACAAACTTAAAAATTGATGTTTGAAGAAAACGGATAAATCTCTAAAATCGCCTTTAGCCCTGAAATAGAGTAATTGTAACCTTAAATTGGCTCACTGAGGGTCAGAAGAATATTTCTAGCTATCGTTATGACTTTAAATCTCATTAAAAGTTTCACATTTATACATAGTGGGTTTTGAACATCACAGACTACAACAAGAATTGCATCAATTTCTGCAACATTTCATATATTGAGAATCTATTTCAAATTCAAATTCTTCACAAGTATGGTGTATATTGTGCTTGTTCCATAAAACGTCATGCTCAGTCTTCACTTTGAGTTTCAATATTTTTAATCCAGAAAACCTTCTTGCAATCAATCAATACTCTTACCTTTGACGTAACTCTCCATCTAGCCTGTTGAGGAAAATCATTAATCTCCAATTCTTCTTCGTATTTCCTAAACGTCTGTTCACTATCGTCATCAATTTTATCATCGTCATCTTTCGGTTGATAATTCAATTTGTTATTCAATTTAGCCGCCAGTTGTTCCGCTACTGTTTTGGCGGTTATTGGAAGAGCAGAGCTACTACCTATTAATAAAAAAAATGTAAAATTGAAGTCATTTAGATAACCCAAACACTAACCTTTAAGAATCGATTCTGCCGCTTGTTGAGTGGCAAATTTAGTGTCAAAGTTGCTGTGTCTTGTAAACGTAATTTTGGAAGCCAGTTTTTTGGCAAGCTCTAACTTGTCAACGGCTGAACCTGTACTACCTGCAACTGCAGCTGCAGCCATTGCAGGACTAATTCCTAAAAAAAATAATACAATTTTTGAATTACCACTAACATTTGAATCTTACCAAATGGTGCCTTAATTTCCTTGACAATCCTCTTGGTAGCAAACATGCTCTCAATTTGCTGATCAATATCCTGTTCCAAGTCTTCGTCATCGCTGTCTGCAAGACCCAGAGCAGCTTTTTGGAATTTCTTGCGTTCGGTAACAGCTGCGGCTTCGTTTTCGTCAAACTTGAAACCTTTTCCGCTAAAACCGCCACCAGAATGAACCTTTTTGCCTAAAAAAATCATTCATAATTAAAGTTCACTATTCATAAGTCAAATAATTATGAACCTTCAGATTCTTGTTTCGCCTTGTATTCGTCCCATAATTTGCGCAAGCCTTCAGGAACTGCTACGTTGGCCAATTCAAAGGCTCTTACAATATCGCCAGAATATCTGGATTGTTCTGGGGTTATGAAAGTGTAGGCGTAGCCTTTGTTTCCTGCTCTACCTGTTCTGCCACATCTGAAATAAATCAATCAGTGAAAATTTTGTTTTTTTTTTTATGTTGGATGATGTTGCTTGCCTGTGAACATAGTCCTCGTAGTGATTGGGGCAATCGTAATTGACAACTAGGATTAATTGTTTTACGTCTAGGCCTCTTGCAGCTACCGAAGTTGCAATTAGAAGTTTTACTTTGCCTGACTTGAAGTCGACCATAGTTGAATCCCTGTGGAAATAATAAAATTGTAACGTTCAACTTGATAAAAATTTGTTTTTTGGAAATTTTGTATTGAAGTTTACTACATAAATTAATAGAGAAAAGTTTGAAGTATGTATCTTGAAATCAATATAAATTTTACACCTATGAAACACTGTTAGTTTAGGATATTGTTATGTAATAGACATATACCTACCAGCTTATGCCAGTTAGTTAGTAGTCATAGTTAAATATGTAACGTCAACTAGTGAGAGCTTTTGCTGTGTCATTCGAGAAATAAAAGTGTTCTAGTTTGTATATTAATTATTCTGACTATTCCACAAAATAACTCTAATAGGTTATGGGCCCAAATATGCAAAAAAGTCAATCAGTAAATCAAATAGTTCATCAACCTTCGTGTCAATTGACAAATCCCTACCAGTCAGGACAATTATAGCAAGTGGAAGTTTGCTATGAAGGCACTTCTAGAATTAGATGACTTGTGGAAAGTTATCGAAAGTACTGAAGTAGATGAAAAGAAAGCCCTTTCAAAAATAATTTTGTCTGTGGATAAATTGAATTATTCTCAGTTGAAGACTGCTACGAAAGCTAAAGATGCATGGCAAAACTTTGAAAAAACTTTTGAAAATTCAGGTGTCACAAGAAAGGTTGGTCTTTCAAGGACTTAAGTAACTATCAAGTTAGAAGATTGTAGTTCAGTAGGAGAATATTGTGACACCATTATTTTAGGATCACATAAGTTAAATGAAAAGAAGTTCACAGTGGAAGATGAGTGGGTCATTATTCTCTTACTGGCAGGGTTGCCGGAAGAATACAGGTCAATTATTGTAGGTCTAGGAGTACTGGGTCAGATTACAGGTGAATATATTGAATCAACGTCTGATCCAAAGTCAGCGGGCTCGACTGCATCAATGTACATACTCCGAAAGAGGTCAAAGCGGTTCAGGTAAAAGTTTACAAAAAATAAAATTAAGTGCTTTGGATGTGACAGAATGTTATTGCTCTATTTTCAATTATGGTTGTTTTAATGTTCAACTATCAAAAGAATATTGCGCGTGATAAACTGTTGAATATAATGGATTAATTGATTGTTCAATGACTGCAGCTTGTTGTTTAGTCTATTCTTGAATGCGTTTACACTTGCAGCTGTCACTGTTTCTTCCTCAAGCGAGTTCTACTTATATACCACCCGATTTGTTATAAAGTTTTTTCTTATCAGCAGGTGGCTCTTTTCCTTGTTTTTTTTTTTCTCTGAATGTCCCCGCAATTCTCTTCTTTCGTTGAGATGGAATAATGAGAGCTCAATTAATGGGCTATAATAGCCTGAAAGAGTTTCGAAAACCTGGATCATGTACCCACGTTTTCGTCTTTCTTTTAGAGATGATATTTGAAATATTTCTAATCTCTTCGGATATAATAAATGTCTGGTTTCATCAGAAATTTTTGTCATTCATCTCTTTCAAGGATTTCAATATCAAAATATGGACTCCACACTGAAGAGGCATATTCTATTTTGGTACGAACATAGGTTTTATACAGTTTAGATACCATTTCCACTGAGGTATTACAGAATGCTCGTTGTATAAGGTAAATGAGTGTATAGCAATATTTTCAATGTGAGGTTCCCACTTTAAATAATTACTGATCAAAATTCCAAGATCTTTTTGCTGTTCCACACTTTATATCAAAGAATCTCCAAGCTGATACCGAATATGAGGATTGTTTTTTCCCAGATGGAGAACTGTACACTTGTTGGAGTTAAGACGCAGCATCCATTTTCTAGTCCATTCATGTATTCCTCCTAAGTCTGCTACTTCAATCTGATGTTGCATAGGGTTGCCGAACAATTTAGTGTCATCAGCAAAGTAAGCTATAGACGATAGATGATAAATCACTAATATAGGTTATGAACAGTGATGGCCCCAACACTGAACCTTGAGGAACACCTCTACGCACATTATGACCAGGTGAAAGTGTGTTTTTGGCACCGACCACATATGTTCTGTTTTGAAGACAACAAGCTATCCATTGCAAAAGTTCACCACGTATCCCAAAATGATCTAACTTGTACAATATTCTTTCTATAGGCAACATGTTAAATGCTTTCTCGTAATCCAAATAGACAACATTAACTCGCCGTCCCCCATCTACATCTTGGGTCCATTTGTTCAAACATGACAACAAATTTGTAACTGTTGATCTCTGTGGTAGGAAACGAAGCTGACTGTTTAGTATAACATTGTTCTTTAACAAAAAGGTTGTTAATTCTTTAGCAATTGGTTTTTCCATTGTCTTACATAAAGCACAAGTAAGGCTTATTGGTCTAAAGTTCTCTGGACTGAATTTGTCGCCCTTTTTATACAGCGAAGTGACGATCGCCTCAGACTAAATCTCTTGGAAACACTCCATTCCGCAAAAAAAAATCGTTCATAGCCACTGTTAAAGGTTCACTAAGGGGATCGATCAACGCATCTTGATAAGAAGAGAACTGGAATTAAATCTGGCCCCGGACTAGCGTTTTTCTTTACATATTTTAACACATCGTTCATTACTTCTGTTGAGAAATTAATGGTTCTTATTTCATTTACTGACCTAGTATCTACTGGCAAGCTGGGGAAATTATCTATTGCTCGAACTGAAGGGCAAGGGTTTTTGCTGTTTCTTTCAGGTGTGTTATCAATAAATTGTTTTCAAGGTTATTGAGGTTGTATTTGAATCGATTGCACGTTTGATGTACGAGTAAATATATTTATCTGCTCATCTGCCCAAAAGTTCTATTTCATACTGTTTTTGTGCTTCTTTTCAATGGTTTCTTAATTCATTACTGTACCTTCTGTATTCTTGATATGCTTCTTCTGTATTAAGTAACTCTTTTTTATTTGTCCCATAACTGTCTTTTTATTTTTCTAAATGTCATTTCGTTAACCCGTGGATTTTGGGAATTGGTTGTTACTTTTTTTATCGGAACGTTTCTATCAATAATGCCCAAAATTGCATCCATGAAATTATTAAGGTTTTTCGAAAAAGTTGTTTGCGATATCTGCTCGTTTATTGTATCATAATCTGCTTTCCAAAAGTTTCTTTTTTCTACCCTATGTGTATACTGTGCATTGAGTTTAACTTGGGCAACTGCATGTATTACAACATGATCCCTGGTACCTACTGGTGGAAGCGATGAGACTCTCGAAAACATTTTTGTATCACCCGTGAACGACAGATTCAACATTGAAGACTGATTAATTCCAAATCTAGTTTTGAGGTTAACAATCTGCTTCAAGCTAGTATTTTTGTAAAAATCTGTAAATGCTTCTGAAGCCTGATTACACTGAGTCAATGTTAGTGAGGTCTAGTTAATAAAAGGATATTTGAAATCTAATATTATTATATTTTCATTTCTTATGGATAGTCAATCAAGTCTTGGTTTTTCACCAACGAAATATCTGGAGGCCTATAGTCACAGACCAGGCAAAGTCGATATCTGTATATTTAAAGCAATCGTCTCAATATCTTCTGGCGGCTGGGCATTTCCGATGTTCGTCACCTACTATATCCTGTAGTTTAGTAAAAAATCCTTAACATATATAACTACACTTCCACCCCTTCTGTTAACTCTGTCATGTCTTTGTACTGAATAATTTTGCATTTATTAGACTATCAGGTATATCTTTATGCAACCAGGTTTCAGAAATTATTACAAAAGTTGAGCTAATTTTCTGTATTTGTGCAATGGAGTCTCTTTGTTTTGATATTAGGGAGCATAAGTTTGTATAGAAAAAATCCAGATTTACTAATTGCGAATTCAGTTTTTTGGCTGTTGTGACTTTTGGTGATTGTTGGAATGCTCTTTATGTACTTGATTATTATATCTGACTCGCCCTTTTCTTTCCTCAGTTAAAGTTTGCTTCAAAAAGTCTCTTTGTATTTGCGTCTGATCAGATTTTATATAAGCATTATCCTTGCACAAGCTTATCTTTTGCCTTTAAATATTTTAAGGCAGTCTCTCAGTGTATAGAGCAAGCAGCCCACAAGGTACTTAAGGTAAAAAAAAGTCTGGAGCAAAAATTATTGACATGTCAAACCAAGTTTTAGCCACAGGGTTTGAGCGAAACGGTTTTTATCAGTTAAGTACCAATATATCTCTAAAAATAAAGGTTCAGCAGTCTGATTCTAGTGTAAGTGAGCACTCAGATGATTTCTGGCACAGAAAGCTTGGTCACATGAATAGGTAGAGAATACAGTTGCTCTCAAGAATGTCAAGTGGTTTGGACAAGATAAGTACATGTATTTCCTGTGTCTAAAGCCAGGTTCTCATTAGTCGATTTCATTGATCAATTTTTTAGGTTTTGGGACATCAGTACACCTGGCCAAACATAAAACTGGTAACAGCCAATATAAATTTCTTAAATATGCCTAGTGTGAGTCAGGCTTAACAACAAAAAGCCTGGTCTGAGAAACTTACATTGCTTAGGTCAGACAGTTTTTGTCAACGTCAAAGCTGAACAAAAGTAAATGCAACATGTTTTTATGTTATGATTGGTTTAAATATGACACTGACTTGACTCTTTCTATCATTGTTGAGGTGATAAAAAAGGTCAATTTACACAAAACAATAGGAAAATGCGTATACCAGTTTTATGATTGGCCAAGTGTAGCTCCTGAAATTTGAAATAAAAAATTTAGAGACGAAACGTCAGATTTTAAAGGACACATTTCTTATGGAAAAGTGATCTATGTGTATCAAATTAAAAAAGTTTTTAATTGATATCTTGAAAACTGTTGGGTATTGAACATTAGCGCAATGATCACTTTTGTTAAGGACGACTCCCTATACACAATATCAAAAATTCAGCAAAATTCCACATAGATCACTTTTCCATAAGGATCTTTTAATGGTAGCATCTTGTAGTGGAGAAAAAGTGGCAATGATGAAGTGACATTTATTTTGGGATATCTCTTCATATGCTCAGAAAAAAATAAAAGCGCTTTTGTAAAATTTCGGTTTATTCCAAATATTTCCGGAACTATTCGGAATTTTCAAATTTTCAAAACGGTATTTTGTTAAGCATAAAATTGCGCAAATTTGCCTCAATTTAATCGACCTCGTATCTCTTATGGTTTCCGAGGTCCCCATGCACACACTCGACTTTGTAACACCGTGTATAGTAGCAATAGTAAAACATATCTGTCTAATTCTCCAGTAATCTACTTATACCTAATAAATAACTGATAACTGAATAAAACCATGAAAATTGATGTGAAAATTGAAAAGGGTTAGTTGGGAGGCGCTGCAGTCTTAGTCTTATAATAATGAAAACATTGAGAACAATGCATACACTGACCCCAATAGTTTTTGGTCCTTTGTTAGATCTCGTGGTGTGAGTGTGAGTAGTGGCATTTTAGGATGAAAGGATAGCTGGATGTCAGACTATTGCCGATGCCATTAGAAAGTACTTTGGCTTGGTTTTTCAAAAACAAAATAATGTTAACATATTGGACAATTAGGGGGCTTTTTCCTTTTTGAAGAATAACAGTAGAAAAAGTTCTGCAAAGAATCAAAAAATTGAAGCCAAAGACGTTCATTGGTGGGGACGGTATACCAGCCTCTATTTTCAAGGGATAGACCTATCTGTACCTCTTGCTCTGATCTATAACCTGTCAATCGGACAGGACAAATTTCCTAATAAACAGAAGCATGCGGTTTCTCCCATATAGTATAAATCTGGCAATTCTAACTGTGTTGAGAACTAAAGGCCTATAAGTATTTTCAACTCAATTGCCGAGATATTTGAGAGGTTGCTGTATGATGATATTGTGCTTTTCTTTATAGACAACTTCTCTCCAGAAGAGTATGGTTTTTTGTTAGGAATGTCTACTGACTCTAACCTGTGTATTTTCACAGAATCAGCAGCAGAAGCTATTAACCGTAGGGCTCAGCTAGAATGGACTGTGTCAAAGCCTTTCAATGTTTACTAATTGAAAAATTGAACAAATTTAATTTTGGTTTCATGTCATAATATGTGGGGTCACATCTCTTACATCTCTAACAGTGTGAATCAAGTTAAAGTGGGGAAAAACCAGTCAGAATCTTTTGTCTCTGTTCTGTTTTCAAGTTTCAAGAGTTTTATGAAGTTTACTTGAAGAGACCCAGGTAAAAACATAATACAACATGGTGGCAGCGAAAGGGCTTCAAGATTAAACAAGATTTTGCAGCAACATTGTAATGAAAGGCACAAAATTCAAGAAGTTTGATGTCGTCTCCAGACGGACATGGATTGGGGACTCCAGGGTCTGCAACTACGGCTATGCATGTAAATTTGGGCATAAATGTAACCCATCCAGATATTAATAAATATATTTGGCCACAGTGGCGAAAAAGATTTGAGAGATACATGTATGTATCAGGGCAAAACAGCAAGAGTGAAACAGAGAAAATTGATTTGCTTTTATATGTAATAGGAGATGAGCCTGAAGATATACTGATGACCTTTACAGAGCCACGGCCATCTACATACACATACCAAACTATATTGGATGAGTTTGAAAAGCATGCCATTCCAAAGAAAAATGTTATATTTGAACGTTTAATTCTCGAGTTCAGAAACCAGGGGAATCAATTGAAGTATTTATCACAAGTTTATATAGCCTTGCTGAAATCTGTAATTATGGGAAACTTAAAAATGAGCTTATAAGGGATGGATTGGTATGCTTGATTTGAAGACCAGTAATAACATGCAATTATAAGCTAATTTGACAGTGGAAGATGCTGTAAGGATAGCAAAACAAGCTGAAGTTCAAGCTCAGCAAAATAAGGAACTATTTCAAGAAAGACAGGTAGCCAAGGTATCAAGGCTGGGACTCTTTAATGAATAGAGATATTTCTTCCAAAGAATGGACCATTCAGTTGCTTGTTGATAAGCTGAATAAAAATGTTAATTTTTTGGTAGATTCTGGGGCTGATGTGACCTGTATTCCAAGTAGATTCATAAATCATAATTTGTTTAAAAATCCATGTGGTTTCAAAAATAAAATAACAGGTCCATTGGGAATAGAATTAAATGTTCTGGGTACTTTGCCTGTAAAATTAGTTAAAATCAATAGTATATGTTTAACAGATATATTCGTTATTGAGGGGTTAACAAAGTACATATTAGGACGATTAGGGATTGTGGAGTTGAGGTTGTTTAAGTTTGGTGATGGTGTTGGTCCGGAGACAACCAAAACCATCTGTCTGATCGAAACCTCTACACCATTTCCAACAGTATTTTAGAAAGCTTCATTTGTCAATTGTATTTTAGAATAGTCATCTGTATTTAAGAAATCCCCCCTATGAATAATGAAATTTTTTTTCTAAATACAAATGACTATTCTAAAATACAGTTGAAACTTTCTAAAATAATGTTGGAAATTGTGTAGTATGCACTCTAAAGTTATTAACAAATTTCCAGAAATTCGACATTCCGGTTATGCGTGGATTATATGTGTTTAAATAGGGCAAGTCAGAGGCCATATTTTCCCATTGGAAAAGTCGAAACTAAATAGTTTAGCTCAGGTACAAGGTTCCCAATATTTTTCTAAATTGGCTACAAACTCTGGTTTTCACCAAATTAAAGTCAGCAAAGAATCAAAACTATTTACTACTATCATTACCCCGTTCGGTCGTTTTTTCTTCGAAAGAGTATAACAAATGCTCCAGAGTATTTTTCAATTCTCTTGAATAAAATATTGTCAGAAATCAATGGCGTTTTCAGTCATATTGATGACATTTTAATACATGCTCCCACTTTGGAGCAACATGATCGGGTTCTAAACCAGGTTTTAGAACGAATTAAAGTTGAGGATATTACTCTCAACTTTGGTACAGTCTTTGAAATTTCTTGGTCATATGATATCTCATAAAGGTATTTCTATAGATCCCGAGAGGATAGAATCTATCAAGAGTGTTTTCCAGATCCAACCAATAAAACTGAATTGTTACAGTTATTGAGCTTAGTAAACTTTTCCAGTAGGTTTTTGCCTAAAAGATCCCAAGTACTTGAACTTCTCTATTGATGAAAAATTTTTCATTTGTATGAGAAAATTACCAAAAATAAGCCTGTGAAAATATTGAAATCCTTCTTTCTACAGCAGTCTATGTTTAGCTTATTTTGATCCAAAAAAACAGGTTATTATATTCTCTGATGCTTCTTCATATGGAAATGGGAATTTGGAAGGGGGATAAAAAAATTATCGCTTATACTTCTCGCTTGTTGTCCACAATAGAATTTCGTTATGCTCAGATCGAAAAAGAGGCTTTGGCATTAGCATGATCGGCAGATAAATTTAAATAATATATCACAGGTATTTCTATCATCTTTGAAACAGATCACAAACCTCTGGTTCAGGTGTTGCAAACCAAATCTCTAGACCAGCTTACTCCATGGCTTCAAAGGTTCAGAATAAGACTCATGCTCTATGATTATGTTATCCACTATGTTCCAGGAAAGGATCTTATTGTGGCAGATGCCTTATCCAGGAATTTTCCCAAAAATCTCCAGAAACCTGAAGATGATGAGCTTGTGCATGTGGCAGATGCTCATGAGGGTTTGGTAATTCAGTCAGTCCAAATTAAATCTCCATTTTTTTGAGAAAATTAAGTTGGAACAAGCTAATGATCCAATTTGAAGGAACTTGTAGAGTTCTGTTTATCAAGATGACCCGAGAAACCTAAACTCCATCCCTACTATACGCACCGGTTTGATATTGGCTTTCAAGAAAATCTTTTGGTAAAAAATTCTAGAATTACTATGCCTCCAAGTTTACAGCAAAATTGTTTAGAGTTTATCCATAAAGGGGTTGTCAAATGCATAGCCAGGGCATCTGTATGGTGGTTTAGTCTCTCTTCACAAATTGAAAACCTTTGCCCAGACTGTGAATAATTCAGAACTAATCCAAGAGAACCATTCCTCAAAGAACATTTTCCTGAATGTCCCTGGCAGAAATTAGGAATAGTTCTGTACAATTGTACCTAATATGGTATTTGGTATCTTATTGTGACTGACTATTTTTTAGGATTTTTTGAAATTTTCGAACCTGAAACTATGACGAAATCTATCATCATCAGCAGACTTAAGCAGCCGTTTAATGGATATGGGCTTACAGAACAGATTCGTTCTAACAATGGGCCTCAATTTCAGTCAGCATTCAGAGAATTTGCTACAAAATTTGACTTTTTTTTAATTACTAGTAGTCCCCATTATCCTGCTTATAACGGGAAAGTAGATTCAACTGTAAAAGTAGCCAAAGGTTTAGTAAAGAAAAACTCCAAAGACTTGGATTTGGCTTTGCTAGCTTATCGCACAACACCTCTTGCATGGGGACTACTTATGAACCAAAAGTTAAGGTCTCATTCGCCAATTCTGTCAAGCATACTCAATAAAACAGTTAATACTAAAATATATCAGATAAAGAGAATTCAGCAAAGGAAACATTAGCTAAGCGTTGTGATAAAAGACACCAAACAAGAGAACTGTCTAAACTTTCTATAGGGGACAGTGTTTGGGTAACTGATCTAAGAGAATATGGCATAGTTGTAGCTGTTTTAGATGAACCACGTTTATATCTTATAGAAACCAATGATGATAAATATTGAAGAAATAGGTGACACTTGAGTCCAGCACCATATTATAAATCTCAGTTACCCCAATTCCTTGGTACATGAGATTGAATTTGCCTTTAAAACCAACTTCTAGTCTTCTGGAATTGATCTATCCTACTGCATGTTGTTTTCTATTACTTTTTTTGTTTACTTGTTTATTGTTAGCATTGATCTCTCGCAATATGTAAGTTTAGTTTTACTGTAGATAATAGTTTGTAATATAGGTTAGTATTGACAGTAAGCACTCTTTTAATGTTATTACAAATTTTGTGTTTCAAAGGAGTATAAATTGATAAATAAATAAATAACTCTAAGTTGATTTTTGCGTTTTCAAGATTGTTTTACTAATTTTGAAGGAACTGTATCGAAATTCTAGTATAAGATACTCCAAACCTTCTTCTAAAAACACATATTTTTATCATTATTGGATTTTGAGATAAAAGTTCGAATGTCTCATATTTAGTGATGGCAAATTAAGTACCGGTAATTTATAATTTGGTAAGAACATTAGGTAAATTACGGTAATTTTCAAAATACAGCAAAGCAAAAGTGGAAGTGATATTTATATGTATCTGAAGATTTAATTTTTCGGAATTGATAAATTCCACAAAACAGTAGCTATATGAAGTAATTAATTGTTCCTCGAATTGTTCATAGCTTGAGAAAAACAAATTCTAGAAAACGGTAGTCATATGTAATTGTTCATTTAATCTACAAAAAAACATATTTTACTAAACAGCAGCCATGTAAAGTTCATATAGCTTTCCAACACGTCAAAAACCGTCCCATGAACAATTGGAAACTATTCTGTATACAAATTTCGGATTCTATGCATAAATTTTGGGATTTGCGCAGAATTGTGATGGTACATTGTACGGTTTCCTCTCGGGTTTCCTGCTGTGTTGGAACAAAGCTAATAATCTATCAAACTATGCCTCCAATTCAGCCTGGCCTGCTTCTTCCAAGTAGGTGAACGTTTCGGATTTTGCAGAGCATATTATGACGTAATATTCCTGAGAATATTACATGGAAACTTACTGAGAAAATTACCGTAAGTTACCGATTTAAAATTCTCGTTTTGGTAATATGTATTACCCCGAGAGTGAGGTAATATTACCTTAATTTACGTAATATTACTGGAAGTTCTCTTGGTAATATTTTCCCTTGCCATTACTACTCATATTGCATTTCTCCTTGAAAATTTGCTCAAGAGCTCGTTCAAAATCCAATAATAATTTAAATCTTATGATTTTTCTAAGAGCCATCAAAACACACTAAGGGTGGGTATTATAAAACTTTTTTGACAAAAAAACTAAAAGTTAAATTCTGGAATGACGTTACTTCTCATAGTAATTCCAAAAGTTAACTTTTAGTTATCTGTCAAAATAATTTTATAATACCCACCCTAATAGTTTAAAATTCCGATTATCAAATACAATCTCTTCATTCTTATTACTATAATATTTAAGCCTAACAAATCAAGAGCCACTAATAATCAAAATTTGAAATGTTTCAACGAGTTTGCATAAAAGAGATTTTTAACATTTAATCTTGAGCAAAACTATCAAATTTTGCTACATTTCCTCGCATGTTTTATTCACTTTCAAACTTATTATTTTGAAAAAAAAACCTCAAATTTTGTTGTTTAAATGAAATTAATTAAGAAAAAAACAAAAATAGGAGGGAAAGGAATACATGAAAACAATGCAGCAAAAAAGCTACTAAACATAATGAAGAAGACAAGGATGCATTTTGTGACTATGAAAAATTCTTTTACCTATCAAACTGGTCAATTCCTCCATGCAAACTCATACAATTATAAGCAGCTTTCATGAGGTCCTTCAATAAAATATCCGCGTTTTCTTGCTTGTCCACAAACACAATAATACTGCCTTGTTCTTGGTATATACCCAGCAATTCTAACAGTTTCAAAAACTTCTGATCTTCTTCCAAGATAACTACGTTTTGTTCCACCTACAAACAATACATTGAAAACATATGTTTTTTTTAATAAATGTTAAGTTTATACCTCTGGACAAACCACCGATCTACCACCTACTTGAACCTCGATAGGCCGCACTAAAATTCTCCTAGCCAAAGCTTCCATTTGACGAGGAAAGGTGGCACTAAACATAACAGTTTGTCGATCTGGTCTTACATTATCTATTATTCTCATTACCTATGAAAAATATCAAAATATTTGAGGTACAAGTGTACAAATTATTTCTTCAACAAATTCTTACCTGTGGTTCAAATCCCATATCAAACATCCTATCCGCCTCATCCAAAACAATATAAGTAACTCTTCTCAAGTTTGTAACTTTGCCACTGTTGGCTGCCAACATGTCAATCATACGTCCCGGTGTGCAAACAATTATTTCGGCCCCCCTTTTAAGCTCAGCTATTTGTTCGGATATTCCAGTGCCTCCATATACGCATACAGCGTACATGTTTAAGCTTTTTGTAAACTTTTTGATGTCTTTGCCAATTTGCATGCACAATTCCCTTGTGGGAGTCATAATAATGGCTACGGGGCCGTCTGTTTCTTCTAGAGGGGGCTGGTCCAAGATGTGTCTGAACATTGGCAATAGGAATGCTAGGGTTTTGCCACTGCCTGTTTTTGCTATTCCGATGAGGTCCCTTCCGGACATGATAGCAGGTATGGCTTGGCATTGAATTGGGGTAGGTTTGTCGAAACCCATTTTCTTTAGAACGTTGAGTTCTTTAGTAGAAACTCCACATTGGGCCCACGTTTTTATTGGTTTTGGGCAACCTTTGCCTTTAACTCTAATGCCTTCTAGCTCTTCTTTGTAAGCGTCAACATCTTCTTGAGTCATTTTAGCTATTTCTGGTACTTCGACATAGAAGTTTTTCCTAAATGTAAGATAAGTGATGTTATTATGGTCTATTCTTGCTAAATCTTTTTTTTGTTTGTTAGCTATATTTGCAGCCGTGTCTTTTAGGTCTTCAGCTTCTTCTTCTGAGGAATACTCTAATCCGTCTTGATTTTGTTCGACTAGTTCACCTTTGTCAGTGTTGGCTTTCTTTTTGGCAACTCCTGTGACAATTACTAAGGAGCCTTTTTTATTTGGGTCATTTTTGTCGGATTTTTTAATGTTTATCTTATTGATTTTTCTAACTTCTTCTTGTACCCCTTGCATATAAGCATCCAAAGGATCAACTTCTTTATCATTATCATCATCATCGTCTTCGTCAACTTCTTTATTTTTTTGAGTTTCTTTTGGTACTTCTTCTATTTCCATTTTAGTTTCTTTTATATCTTCTGAATCTTGCTCTTTTTTCACTTCACTTTTATCGTCATCTTTATCTTCATCCTCTGATTCATCTTCTAAAGACCATTTTTTATAATTTTCCTGTGTTCCACTACTACTAGACTTTTCTTCTTTTTTAATGGCATCCTGTTCTTTTTTCTTTCTTTCCGCTCGCCACCTTTCAATTCTTTCCCTTCGCTTTTGCATTTCAAGCTCCAATCTTTTTTGCTCTTCCTCCTTATCCAAATTGACTGGATCATAAGTCAATGCGGTTTCGTTTTTCTTTTCATTCGAACGAGATCTGGATCTTTTTTTGGTTTTCTTTCTGTCGCGACTTCTATCTCTACGGTCCCTGTCTCTTTCCCTACTGCTCCTATCTCGGTCTCGTCTATATCTATCCCTAGACCTACTCCTGTCTCTGTTGTCTCTTGTAGACCTTTCTCTAGCTTTATCTCTAGATCTGCTCCTTCTTCTTTCTCTTTCTTTGGAACGGCTTCTTCTCCTGCTGCTTTTGCTGGGTCTCTCTTTGCTTCTGGAGCGGGAGCGACGAGATCTCCTTTCGGTACTGTAACTGAGAATGTTAAGTAACAAAGACTATTAGTTTTGTTTGATTGTATTGTTGACTGAATAATAAATTAACCATATTTTCTAAAATTAAGTAAGTATAACATTATTGAGAAAGACAATTTGTTAATTAAAATTAGAATGCTGGTTGGCATGTGGGTTATTGAGAAATAGCAAGGGAAATAGTCAAGTGCATATTTATCATGTGAAGTCACTGTTTGTAAATATTGTAAGTCTAAAATAGTTGTTTAACTTTCTATAGTGAATATAGGTATTGGTCCAACCAAGCAATTAACCCATATTCAAGTTGAGAGCGAACTATATTAGTATACACACATTCAAGTGAGTCTACACCAAAGAATTTACAGCTCCTTAAAACAAGATCCAACATCCAACCTTAAACTCTCATCCCACTTAAACAAATGTGTATTAAAGCCTATGTCTAACAGTTTTTGCATTAATACCCCATGGTCAACGTTGTCAAATGCCTTTGAAAAATCGGTATAAACAAAATCAACCTGTGCCCTATCTTCCAATGCACTCAATAGTGACGTCTGGTAGGATAGCAGGTTTGTTACAGTGGACTTTCCTTTAAAAAACCCATGCAGTGCTTCATTAATCAGACCTTTGAATGCAAATGTTAACTGATCAGAAAGCAGTTTATCAAATAATTTTGGTATAGCAGATTGTATACAAATACTACGATAGTTCTGGACATTGGATAGCTTCTCTAAGTAGCTTTGTTTCCAATAATCTGGATAAATCTCACCATTGAGATTAGGAATTCCAACTGTTAATTTATCAGAAAGCCCTGAGATTGCTTCATATATCTTGCCTACACTGATATTTCCACAATTTTTATTTTGACTATTGATGCTTTGATCAGTTAATACTGACTGGTGTATAATACTTGCTGAGTAAACTGTTGCAAAATATTCACCAAATGCGTTTGCAATATCTTGATTATTTTCAAGATTTTCTTCATTGTACATCAACCATGAAGGTCGACTGTAAGATTTAGGTGACCATTCACATATTTCCAGAATAACTTCAGACTAGACTTCAGATTCACTTTAAAAGATTCATCAATGTTTTTTTTTATTAGTTTGTTCAACTAGCAATGAACAACCCTTTTCCTTTACACTGTGCCCTGAGATGAGAAAATTTCATGTAGTTTTCACTAGTATGATCATTTACAAATTTTTTATGGGATGATCTTTTTAAGCTAGTAAGATGACAGGTCTATAAACCTAGCAGTCCCAAGGTGGAAAAAAACTTCGGGATCTATATAATAATTAGGTGCTTTTAAGGTGCTAATTAGGGCATCTAATTAAAAATTAAGTGCTCCTCTAGTTTTTGAGAAAATCAAAAAAAAACTAAGAGATTGCTAGGTTTATGAAAGCTAGTTGTCCCCTATAGTGAAAAACATTTTTCCAAAAATTTCTTTTGTATCAGAATTAGGTGCTTTTTAGGTGCTCCTAAATAGTCGAAGAAAAAATAGAATTGATCAATTATTAACTGAGTTACAGATTTTTTTTTAATTATTAGGGGTCTACTGGCTTTACGTTTACTTGTTGGTGTGTCGGAATGGCAAAAAACTTCGGGATCTATATAATAATTAGGTGCTTTTTAGGTGCTAATTAGGGCCTCTAATTAAAAATTAGGTGCTCCTCTAGTTTTTGAGAAAATCAAAAAAAAACTAAGGGACTGGGAAAATAGAATTGATTAATTATTAACTGAGTTACAGATTTTTTTTATTATTAGGGGACTACTAGCTTTCATAAACCTAGCAATCCCTTAGTTTTTTTTTGATTTTCTCAAAAACTAGAGGAGCACCTAATTTTCAATTAGAGGCCCTAATTAGCACCTAAAAAGCACCTAATTATTATATAGATCCCGAAGTTTTTTCGCCATTTTGACACACCAACAAGTAAACTGATAATTAAAAAAAAAATCCGTAACTAATTATGATACAAAGAAAAAAATTGAAAACATATTTTTTACTATAGGGGACTGCTAGCTTTTATAAACCTAGCAGTCCCATAGTTTTTTTTGATTTTCTCAAAAACTAAAGGAGCACCTAATTTTTAACTAGAGGCCCTGATTAGCACCTAAAAAGCACCTAATTATTATATAGTTCCCGAAGTTTTTTTCCACCTTGGGACTGCTAGGTTTATAGGCCTTAAGATGACTCAATTCTGGGCTGAACCATTTGGGAAATTAGGACGTTTTTGATTTTTTTAGTGGTACAAAGTAGGCTATTGCTTCTTCCAATATCTCATAGAAAATTCCTATTGACATATTCAAATCTGATGCAGAAAACAGCGTTTCCCACTGCATTGATGCAAGATTATTATTTAAGCCTATGAAGTCAGCACTCCTAAAATTATAATAATAATTTACCACAACCAAGTTGTCATTGGACTTATTTTGAAGAAGATAAATACACTCATAGGATGTGTGATGATTACTGACATCAAATATAATGTCATTTGCCTGTTTATTTGATAGAGTTTAAGAAAACCAAAGTATTCTGCAATTGTAAGTGCATTTGAACTTTTGATGTAATGAGATGGTAATATTGTCAAAAGTTTATTATAGAGTTTTTCCCAAGTTAAACAAATAATCATTAATAAAGTAGCAGACAGTGTCAGCATAATAGATCTAGTGGAAACAAACAACAAAAAGATTGAAATTTAAGAAAAAATAAATAAAAATTTTCTTCTGCAAGCTTATCTTGTTAGAGTCACGCACAAAATATCTGCAAAGGTAGCAGTGCTGTGCGGCTGAAAAGCCGAAACGACTCCCCCGAAATCGACAATCTATAAGCTTATCTTGATAAAAATCAAAGTCAGATTAATAAGAGATTTGTGTGTAAGTCGTCTAAGAGATAAGATTCAAATTAACCCAGTTGTGAGGCAACATATCTCTTCATCTCACCCTTTATGTAATTTCTTCAACCTGTCCTTGCACACATCAATTTTTCTAAAAATCTGGATCTATGTTTAAATTTCACATACTTAAACTGGAAGTGCAAGGAAATCCTTTTTGATGATCAACATGGATTTAGAGGGGTCTATACTGACCAATTTACTCATCTACCACAGTAAGCTGATAGATGTCTTGGAGAGGGGATTCCAGATGGATGCTGTGTATAATTACTGACTTCTCCAAGGCATTTGACAGAGTCAATCATGATTTGCTTATTAAGAAGTTGATAAATTTGGGGTTTTCTGAGAGATTGGCAAACTGGTTTTTTTCTTAGGGATAGAGAGCTCATTGTTAAAATTGGTGATTTTTCGTTGAAGGTTATTAGAGTTTGCAGATGACTTTAAGCTATTTTTAATAAATCTTAATGAACGTGATATTCTTTTACTCCAAAGTGATCTCAATAGTCTATCTGACTGGTGTTATTGGATCTAAATGTTGACATATGTTTCCAGATTTAATTTGCTCGGAAGAAAAATCAAATCAAATCCTGCTACTCATTAAATGGTCACCAACTGAAAATAAGTAAGGTAGCTAAGGACTTAGGGATACTATTTAATTCTTGTTTAAGTACATTTTACTGACCATATGGATCAACCAAGGGTTCAACTGGTTGTAAAGGCCAACAGAATGTTGGGCTTCACTCTTAGAAAATGTCAGGATTTATCTTTGGACGCGGTGAGATCTGTGTATTGTGGGTTAGTTAGGTCTCAGCTTGAATATGGCCCGGTAGTTGGACTCTGCAATATAATGTTCACAAGGCCATGCTAGAAAGTGTTCAGCACAAATTTTTAAGGTTTTGCAATTATTATAAATATAATTTGGAGCTTATTGCTGACCATAACTATGCTAATGCAATGGTTTAGCATTCAAAAATTTTAATTTATGAGGATGATATTAGAATATATAGAAGCATAAGAAATATCAATGATTGTCAAAATCTACAAAGTGATTTGTGCAAATTGTATCAATGGTTTGTGGATAACAAGTTAGCAGTTAATGTATCAAAGTATTTTACAATGAAATTTACAGCAAAAAATAGATAAAATCAACTTTCTAAACAATATTACTTAAGTTGGAAGAGGAAAACTCTCGGAAAAACTCAATTAGAGACCTTGGTGTTTTATATGACAGTTTTATTAGCTTTAATGATCATGTAGACAAAATAGTGGGTGAGAGACTTAAGATTATAGGGTTTATCCAGTGTAACACAAAAGATATGAGAATTTCTACAGTCAAACTTTTGTATGATTCACTGTCTAGGACAAAGCTAGAATATGCATCAGTTGTATGGAACCCAGAGGTCAATCCATGCAATAAAAAATTGTCAAAAGAAATTTTTGAAAAGATTAGACTTTAGGAGATTCAGGGTTTAAGGTAAAGTACCCAATTGTTGACAGGGCCCCAAAAGTTGACACATTAGCATATTATTCCCGAAAATAAGAATTTATAGAGGTTATAAGCTAACTGAAATAGCTTATAGTATTGTTGGAGCCATCTTGCGTGCTATAGCTGATGTATGGATTTGAAATCACAAGTTTTTTCAAAATGGTGGCAAGAAGTAGTAAACAGATGCAATTGTTTGAACTTTTTTCAAGATTTCCAGTGAAAGTAGTAAGTTTAGAAGATATAAAAGCAAAAGTTCTCAAAGCTAAGGTAGGGTTGATAATTTATGAATAATATATATTTACTGTATAATAAGATACATTGTAATACATATTTATTATTGTTTTATCTCTTAAACAACTGGAATAAACTTTTTAAGGGGGGGGTGTCAACTATTATGAAGCCCAAAACGAGGGGTGATCAAAATGTTGACACTGGTGTCAACTTATGGATTTTTGGCGGTAAAATATTTTAACATTGTAGTCTGACTCTTTTTATTGCTCTGGATTAAAAAGAAACCTAGATATGGGTTTGGGGAATGTAACGGTCATAGATCCAATAGATGACACCCCTGTTACCCCTGTCAATGTTTGGAGCTTTGGAGTGTCAACAATTGGTCCTTTCAGGTTTAAATCAAGAGATGGCTTATGAAAAATGGAAATTGCTGAAATATGCACCAGAACTACCAGAAGACATGATTGCTGCATTGAATGATTGCGATAGGGGGCTTATTGTAGCTACATCAGCAAAAAAAAACACAATGTACCAATGTTTTTGAAACCATTTCTTGTATCACCAATTTGAAATTGAAATTTGTATTTTCTTCCCAACAAAAAGTTTCCCAATGTTATTTTTTATTGATAAAAAGTTTGATTTTTACATTATTGAGGTTTCTACCAGAGTTTCTACTGATACAGGCAACATGTCAACTATTGGTTCCAAGAGTGTCGAGTAATGGAACAACGACATGTATTTTTCAAAATAATTGGTCATTGCGTGCATATTTTCATTTAAAAAATTCTACACTTAGAAAAATACCCAGAACAATATATTTCTTAGTGCCACAGGCCGTGATAAAATTCCTTTGAAGTAAAAATTTGATTTTGTAATATAATATACAGGGTGTATATTTTAAGTGATACCACTGTGGCTATATCCGAAACGGTAAGAGCTACAAGGTCGGTTAAATTAGAAAAAAGTTGCCTTTTTTGATGCTCATTCAAAACTTATTTACAGTGTTGCCAAAGTCCTTTTAGTTTATGAAATACAGGGCGATTTATAAAAAAGGCCTAAAATTATTTCATCAATTATTTTGAAAACTATTGATTTTCGAGACACAATTTAAATTTGAAAGTTTTATAATTTTTTTCGCTTTTCAACATGGCATCTTCAAATTTTAAATCCGACGTTTCGTGATCGAGCTACGATCATCAACTTATTTTTTTTAAATACGGACCTGTATTTTTTATGTCATTTTTGGAAAGAGAATTAAGGGCACTTCCTAAAAATGACATAAAAAAATTCAGGTCCGTATTTATAAAAATGAAGTTGATGATGGTATTTCGATCACAAAACATCGGATTTGAAATTTGAAGATGTCATGTTGTAGAGCGAAAAAAATTATAAAACTTTCAAATTTAAATTGTGTCTCGAAAATCAATAGTTTTCGAAATAAATGATGAAATGTTTTTGGACGTTTCTTAGAAATCACCCTGTATTTCATAAACTAAAAGGAATTTGGCAACTCTGTAAACGAGTCTTAAATGAGCATCAAATAAGGCAACTTTTTTCTAATTTAACCGACCCTGTAGCTCTTACCGTTTCGGATATAGCAATAGTGGTATCACTTAAAATATACGTATACCAAAATGACTTTATCTCATTTATTTTTTAAGGCATTTGATTGGAAGTTGAAAGTCTACTTAGGTAATTCTTCGTGACCTTTTCTGAATTCAAGTTCTCTCTCGGAAGGAAACAATTACATATACCTAATTGATAATACTTATTAGAGGCTTATTTAGGGAAATATGGATTATTGAAAGGATGTTAAAAGGAGCTTCTATAAACAATGCCTGTGATCCAGGGGCTTTTCACCTTGTTAATCGGTGTACAAATCACTGGTTAATATATTTCAATACCAGGTTAATACTATGTCAATAGTGTCAATATTATGCAATACCTACTTGTTAATTATGTAGGTAATATATGTCAATACTTGTAGATATCTAGGCAAAATATGTTAATGTCATTGGCTGATACCTATTAATAACATGTAAATACCTGTGGATATGTCAATACCTAGAATTCTGGTGAGACAAATATTTGATTTTAGTCTGTCAATAGCATGGCAATACCTGGTTATA
The DNA here is from genome assembly GCA_917834065.1 of Ceutorhynchus assimilis. NCBI lineage: Eukaryota > Metazoa > Arthropoda > Insecta > Coleoptera > Curculionidae > Ceutorhynchus > Ceutorhynchus assimilis. The sequence goes on from OU892285.1 coordinate 30,767,123, forward strand.
TGTGATAGTACTAGGGAAATACCTGGTAATATGTGGAAATATTTTGTTAATACCTATATGGAAATAGTTGACCTCGCAGTTGGCAATAACATTAGGTACATAGAAATATCTGTACAAATTTTGTTAGGTGAAAAAACCCTCGCAATTACATATACCTAATTAATAATACTTATTAAGGGCTTATTTAGGAAAATATGGATTAATGAAAGGATGTAAAAAGGAGCTTCTATAAACAATGCCTTTGATGGTTTTTACTTGGAGGTTTCTTGGGCCTAATTTAAACCGAGATTTAAACTTTATCTGTATCTTATTATACTAACTATGGGGCTGCTTACCTTCTGACCATTTTAATATAGTTTATTTGAGCTTAAAATATAGAAAAAGTTCTTAAATATTGGCAAACGTTTCAAGTTTACAAACAACAGCAACATAACCTCATTTTCATTTTTTTTTCAAGCTGGTATGTTTTGACATTTGACATTGACTCTTGTCAAAAATTAGCTGCTAGGGTTGTGGGTGCGTTCGATAACGCATTGTCCTAAGTCCTTGTACTGAATTTGTTCTATTTTTTTATTATGGAGAAACTTTATTGTAAAAGTATGTTGTTTTTTAAATATTAGACATTATATTATGGTTATTATGTAGGCAATCAATAATTTGATGAAATATCTTGAATGGAAAATTAACAACTATCAAATGATGTCCGTGAATCCTTGAACGCACTCCTTTCAAGGAAGTAAGATGAAGAGAGGATGACCATCATAACCTAAAATTCTGACAACCCAACAACATCAAAACTTTCCCATCTTTATTTTTGTTAAAATTGCATTTTTCCAACAAAACAAACTCGTCTCGGCAATATTTGTGACGATATGTGATGGCAGAAAGTAACAGGGCTCCGCAAAGGCCCAAAAGGCCCAATAAACATCCGAATCATGTTTTACGCAAGAGGCAGCCCCAAAAACCCGAACAAGGCAAAAACGTGATTTATGTTAGCACTAGAACAAGCATCAAGGTAATTATTTATCAAGTTGTTTATCAGTTATATAGCTGGAATTCTTTGTAGGGGCTCCTAGAACGTTGCACAAAACTAATAAACAACAATGAAAACGAAATTATAATCTATTGTCTAGGAGCTGCAATTCAACGAGGCATATTATTGGCTCTTCAAGTGTGTGAAAGGCACGTTTCTTATCAACATGAAACCAAAACGTACACCACAACATTAATAGACGATTTAGAACCAACCGTCGATGATGCAGATTACGAATTGCAAAAAAGATTTAATTCTGGTTTGAGAATAAGAGTTTTCCGGAGTGATTTATTGGAACAACCAAGCACTTCTGATAGGAAACAGTAGCCATGTTTTTCACTATACAAGAAATGGTCAAATGGCTAGGATTGACCACATTTGAAATTTGGATTAACTTACTAGCTCTACTAGGCTTTACACTGATGCTTGTCTTCAAATTCGATCCGGATTTGGAAGTTTCCAGCAACGATTGGTGGTGGATTTTTGCCCCGCTGTTCACAGGTGACGCCCTCAACGCCTACTTTTGTGTCATTGTGTTTATACGGATGATCATGGAGATGACCTTTAAGTTTTGCATCACCAAACTGTGCTGGTCGGTGACTTTTTTGTCTCTGGTTTTTGTGTTTAAGTTTTTGTTGTGCAAAAAACTATTGGGGCAAATCACTTTGGATTATTCCGAAGTGTTTGCACCTGTTTATATTTTATTGCAGTTGATTGGGGTTAGAGCCTGTCAGCAGAGCTGAACTTTAATTTTTTGGTTTTAAGGTATAAGGTTTATGTTATACATATTTGCATTTATTGTATAAAACTTAAACATTAGGTATTGTTGAATTTATTCCAGATGTATATACAGAATGTTCTCTAAATGATTGTCAATATTTAAGGGTGTGATTTTTGGGTTCATTTCAAGTAGAAAAGTTTTGAGATACAGGGTGTAGTGATGTGAGTCGAGAATATTCCCATGCGAACATTGGGAAATTTTCGAGAATATTTGCCGATAAAAAATGGAAACGTTCTGCTGAATGAGAATATTCCCGGAAACTTTCAATCAAAAACTCTTGAAAGAATATTTCTGAGAACTTTCGAGAATATTTCCAAGAACTTTCCAGAAGAATTTATTGAAAATGCGAGATTATTGCGAATATAAGGTGTCAGTGACGTCATTTCAATTTATGTTGATGATGTAGCCCAGTCGAACTGTCTTCAGGGAAACGCTGATCCGATTTACCCGATCACCAGCTGATGTACCTACAGCCTATAGTTTGTCTTTTTTAAAAATAATCTTTATTGAAGAAAGATAAAAAATAAAGAGCTGAGAGATTGGGTTTATCGGATCAGCTTTTCCTTTAAAGCCTTATTTAACCATCCATAAAAGTGTTTTTACTACATAGTTTAATTTTTCGCTGATCTTACAGAAAAAAATATGTGTTTTTCTTGGTTTAAAGTCTATAGTCAGTACACTACAATAATAGGTAAATAAAGCTTACTACGATTTGTCTGATTTAGCTATAAATAAAATTTAAAAAAAAACAATATTTCCATAAGTTCCTGAAAGTTTTCGATATTCCCGGAAAGTTCTGGAGAATGTTCGCGGCTTTTGAATGTTTCAGGAATTTTACATCACTAACAGGGTGACAATGTTTTCAAAAATAAACATACTATTATATCAAGAGGCATTTTTTGAAGCGCCATATTTTAAAAAAAAAAATTAACCCTGGCGTTTTTACGGAATTTGACCTGCATAGCTCTTGATACATAGTACATAAATGCCAATTTTCATTGAAATATCTAAAGTGGTGTTATAAATATTTATAATAAAATGATGCCATTGGGTCAGAACTCGAGCTTAGGGACTCAAAGGGGGTCACAAAAGGATGAGTTTGAAGTGGGGTAACTTTTGACCAATAAGAGACAACTGTATTATTATTTGGAAATAATAAATAATGCCAAACTTGAGTCTTTAAGGCCGGTTTGCACCGACCATTTTAGGGGAGGTTTAACGATAATCAACGTTTAAAGTAGCATTTTCATATGTTAAAATGTCACTTTAAACGTTGATTAGGTATTGTTAAACGTCCTTCAACATGGTCGGTGCAAACGGCCATAAAGCTTTTATTAACGACTGACATATAATGTAAGTATTATATTTGTGATTTTGGCAGTTTAATGACATCTATTATTCCCGCAGGGATTAATGGTCATTAATCCCGCTTGCACACCAATCACAAATTTTTTCAAATTAAATAAGTAGGTAGTACCATGGAAACAGTATAGAACAAATTCAGTGTCAGTGTCAAACGCGTAGTGCTTGTGTATTTGTATTGAGATGTATGAACAAAGAGCGTTTTTGGAAAGAAAATTTCAAATAAATTAATTTGTCGTAAATAAAGTAGAGTATACTACTCGCCATAATGGCTATTATTCCCTCGGAATGTTACGGAATAAATATACCTCGGGAATAATAGCGATCATTATTGACTCGTGGTATAATCTACTATATTTTTAAGGAATGAGACAACCACATGACAACCAAAACTATTACAACTCTGTTGACATGTTGACAACATCTTGACAAAGACTGTCAATCACAGAATCACCAGTCAAATATGCACTAGGCAACCTAAACCAATGATCTATTCTATTTAATAATACATCTTTCCTCTTAATGACTGGTTTATACTTCCAAAAGTATGAATTAAACTAAACTAAAAAATAAATTGAAAATTAAATTAAACTAAACTTTAGAAATGCAGTTTATACCTAAAATTAAGAATTAAGGATTTTCTGAAATTAGCGAGCTCTTCATGTAATCACAAATGACAGAAAGAAACATGGAAAACAAAAACCAGCTAGAGTGACAACAAACATATTGACATGTATGCCTGGTTTATACTTCTGAATTAAGAATTAAACTAAATTGATAATTAAACTAAATTAAAAATTAAAATGTTAAACGTCCATAATTTGATACTGTTGTTTATAGCTCAAATTAAAAAATTAAATTAAACTTAATTAAATTGAAAGTTGGCTAAAGCCGGATTTAAACAACTTTTGATAAATTTAAGTCGTAATTTATTCATAATTTAATGCGTAATTTAATACATAACTCAATACCCCAGTTTAAACAACTTCATAATTTAAAACATAATTTTTGAAATTTCATTAATATTCTATTGATATTTTGAAATTTGACACTGATTGAACTCAAAAGGTCCAGTTTTTTCATAATTTAATGCATAAAAGTTAAAAGTTGGGAACTTTTAAGGTTATCCATTATGAACTAAATTATGAATTGAGCATTAAATAGATGTATAGGTAAACGCTTCCATAGAAATTATTAAATTTAACTTTAAAGCTTATGCACTAAATTGTGAATTACGCACTAAATTAAAGTTATGAAGTTGTTTAAACTCGCCTTATTAACTTGCAACTAAGAATTTAAAATTAAGGAGATCGATCTATTTAGCTGGTTTTTGTTTATTTCAATGTTCCTTTCTGTCGTTTGTGATTACGTAAAGAGCTAGCTAATTTCAGAAAATCCATACCTATTAATTTTAGGTATAAACTGCATTTTTAAAATTTAGTTTAATTTAATTTTCAATTTATTTCTTAGTTTAGTTTAATTCTTAATTTTGGAAGTATAAACCAGTCATTAGCAGATCTCCTTAATTCTTAATTCTTAGTTGAAAGTTAGCCAACTTTTAATTTAATTTAGTTCAATTTAATTTTTTAATTTGAGGTATAAACAACAGCATCAAATTATGGTGATTTATTTAAATTTTTAGTTTAGTTTAATTCTTAATTTAGTTTATTTCTTAATTCAGAAGTATAAACTAGGCATAAGGATTTTATAAATTTAATTTTTGTACAGGTTTAGTGGTGCGACCGAGGGTGCGACCTGATCTAGGTTTTTTGAAGAGTGGGTTCTGGGTTGGACTTTAAACTAAATTCAACACCAGACTTAACATTATCCTTAAACACACCACACAAGAACTTTACAATGGACTTTGAATAACAGGACACTCAGTAGATTTGTGAGACTCCAGAGGTTCTAAAATTTCATTTGAATTTGATTTGACATTAAAATCATTTTGTGATTCTCTCAAATCTACTCGATTTCGTCTAACAATTTCTCCATTCTCAGTCTGAACAATAAAAGAACGAGGACTTTCATGCTTCTTTACGATTTGGCCAGGCTCCCACCTTTTTGTAATGTGATTGAAGACAGTGACATTTTGACCTGGGTCAATATCTGGCAAAAATTTAACATTTCTATGGAAATAGGATTTATTGCGATTCAATCTGCATTGGAGTTTATCAGAAACATTATTGCAAAGTGTTGGCTTTAAAAGGTCAACAGAAATGAGAATTTTTGTTTTACAAGTGCGACTCATTAAAACCTGAGCAGGGGAATAGTTAATAAATTTGAAGTAAAGCTTCAAACATATCTTTTCCTTCCTCAAGAAATTTCTTAACTATACTCTTTGCTATTCCGCTATAAGCCATTAGATTGTGGATAATTGAGGGCTTCTCAACAAAATTTTAAAGTTCCATTCCTTTGAAAATTATTTCGTTAAAAAACTACCAAAAGGAATATTGTCACAGGTCAGTTCGTCTGGACATCCGTATTTAGAAAAAATCGACTTTAGTTTTAAAATTATTTCAGTAGCCGATTTTTGTTCCTCAAAACTACCACCTCTAGCCAATTTGAGTAAGCATCATATGCTATACTAGGTAAGCATGACTAGCATAAGAAAAAATATCAGCTGAAATTCTTTGCCAAGGTCTTTCGGACAATTTATATGGTTTTAAAGGTTCCTCGATATTTTTCCTTGCAAACTTTTCGCATACTTTACATTTTTTAGTGAAATTTTCTGTCTAAACTCGTATTTGGCCAATAAAATACTTGTCTAGCTTTCAATTTTACTTTATCCATACCAATATGCCCCTCATCCAACTTTTGAAGCATAAAAAGTTGCAATTTTTTCGGAACTACAAGCTTGTTACCGAGAAACCAAAAATCATCACACACTAAAAGATTATCTTAACTTTAAATAATGGCGAAGGTGGAATGGAATTTTAATTTTATCAGGCCAATCAAATTCTAAATACTTAATAATTGTGCTTAAATCAGGATCATCTTTTGTTGCTTGCTTTAGTTAAAATTTTCGTTCTTCCGATATGGGCAAATGATTGACCAAAGAATGAATAGCAAATTTTAATTCGGGATCGTCAAAATCAGGGAATAATTAAATAAGCTCTGGACAAGGTATCTGCTATATACAATAAGTACCTACTTTCCAGGGTTATATGTCACATTCAGGTCATACTTAAGTAATCTTAATCTTAATCTCTGCAATCTAGGAGTTACATGATACAGGTCTTTTTAAAAAATGGAAACAAGTGGCTTATGGTCACTATGTACCAAAACATTTTTGACACCATAAATTAAATAATGGAATTTCTAATTTCTGGCAGGCAAAATCAATCTCCAATGTTTCCTTTTCAATTTGTGCATACTTAATTTCACTTTTTGTAAGACTGCGAGAACTAAATGCTATAGGATGCCCATTTTGTAAAAGACAGGCTCCTGAACCATCTTTGGAAGCATCAGTTTCAATTTCAATATCAGCTGAAGGGTCAAAAAACGACAGTACAGGTGCATGAGAGAGTAAATACTTCAGTTGGCTTAAAGAATCATCATGTTCCTTACACCAAGACCATATTCAACATCCAACCTTGTATAATTAAGGTTTCGTAAAGGTGCTGTTACTTTGGACAAATTTGGAATAAATTTACCCAAGTATTTTGCCATACCTAACTAATACATCACGTACTTTTTCTTTTTGAGCAATTTTTGACAGACGTCAGGTGACCACTTATCTTTTTTCAAGTGTCAAATCACGTGACGTTTGTCAAATTTTGCTCATTTTGCTCGCAGATGTAATAAACGATAACCCAGCCCATAAATACAATTATTTTTAATCTCATACACAATCCAATTATTATAATGAAATTTATATATTTGGTGTCGTCTGCGATAAAATCTAACCAAGAAGAATTCGTTTGTGGATTACATGCCTGCCGGGCTTATAGAGTGTATAGTTGTAACCGACAGCAAAAAATGTCTGGATTTGTGCTGGAACTGAAACGTATAGTATATGACATAAAAGCTTACAGAGGATAAATCTTCATTTTTCGATATTAAAGGGGATTTATGGGGGACGCATCGCATGACTGTAAATTTTTTTTGAAGAGACATCAATGGATAGTTTTGGGGTTTAATTAATATTGTTCCTAAACAGTTTTTGTCAAGTATTCTTTATTTATCAAAGATGTTCCTTAATAAATCCAGGAAAAATACTCCAATCACTTTTGTATTTTTATCAGAGATCTCCAAGAGAGAAGATGTTATAAACTGCAAAGCTGTTTCACATGAATTAATGAGCCTGTCTATAGAATCAGAATCAGAATCAGAAAAAGCTTTATTATCAAAGATAGAAATCTTATTGACAAAGCAGTCTTATATCTACATAATCAAATAAAATAAAATTAAAAGTAAAGTATTACTAATTTACACTAAATATGTGATTCATAAGGTATGTAAAATTAAAAATTAAATATAAATACACAAAAATACAACTATAAACAAAATAAGATAAAATAAAATAAAATAAAATAAAATAAAATAAAATAATATAAAATAATATAAAACATCAACATCATTACATATAAACTAACAATCGACATTCAACTAGCTGCGTAAAACTCTTCTAAAGTGTAAAAACAATTCTCCAAAAGATAGTCTTTCACGTTTTTTCGGAAGGCATTAAAATTATCAAGTTCTCTCAATTGTAAAGGTAGATTATTGAATATTTTACGGCTTTCATATATTAAGGATTTTTTTATCATTGTTGAAGAGGGTATCGGAAGATGGACAACCTGTGTCTGTCTAGTTCTGTAGTTATGCTGGAAATTGTAGCTATCCCTATACCTATTTTTGAATATCAAACAAACTGATTCCAATATATACAGAGATGTTAGGGTAAGCAATCTGTAGTCCCTGAAATAAGGCCTGCAGGAATCATTCCGTCTTAGCTGAAACATTGATCTGATAGCTCTTTTCTGGAAGCAGAAGACGGACTGAAACAGGCCATCACCGCACGCACCCCAGAATGCTATCCCATAGCGCAGATGAGACTCTACCAGGGCATAATAAACATCCCTCGCTACCCCCACGCCAAGCTCCCTCCGGACAACCCTAACGGCAAAGCATCCCGACGCAACCTTTTTTTTCAGTTGACTTGTATGTGCTTCAAAGTTCAGTTTTTCATCGATGAAAATTCCCAAAAATTTGGTGTGTTTTTCCTGCTGTAATGGATTATTGGCAAGCATTAACCCTTCCATCGTACATTTGAATCCTATGATTTTACTTTTATCTATGTTCAGAGCAAGCTTGTTTGCATCAAACCAGCGCTTTATAAGATCAAGTCCAGATAATACTATCCCCCTAAGATTCCCAACATTATGACAGTGCCACAGACAGGTGACATCGTCAGCAAAAACAGACATCTCTGCATTTATATTAATTTGACATAAATCATTCACATATATGAGGAACAGTAGAGGGCCAAGCACTGATCCCTGAGCAATGCCACAGGTAATATCTCCGGACCGGGAGTATTGACCGCCCAGAAAGACTCTCTGAGATCTGCCCTGAAGGAAGGACATTATCCACTCAAGAGCCTGTCCCCTGAAGCCATAGCATTGAAGCTTCAGCCGCAAGATTCTGTGACTAACGCAGTCAAACGCCTTGGATAAGTCACAGAAAACTGCGGCTGCCGCCTCTCCACTATTTAGGGACGCGTAAGCGTTTTCAAGGAACCCAAAAATTGCATCATTGGTGCCCTTCCCCTCCTGAAAGCCAAATTGGTTTGGGCTGAGGATATAGCCAAAGAAAGTTTACTATATCCTGATTGTTCAGTTCACCAATTAAAATATTATTTTGATTAATATGCACTAATATACAGTGAGGGGCAAGCTACTAGGTATATAGGATGTAACCTGACGAATTTGCAGGCGTCCGCATGTCAGAAAACGACAAATCGATTGAGTGCTAACCTGGCGGCAACCAGGTAAAAATTTTCTAGGGTTGTTATTTATTTTCAAAAATGCGGTTGCGTTTCTCTCCGAAACCATGAACGAAATGACGTCCAGGAAAATAATGAGGATCAAGAAGCCAAATAAATTATGTTGTTGGTTGTTGGCATTAGTTAACGAAACTCCAACTATTTCGACTCGTGCGCTTGCGCACGAGATTGACTCAAGTACAAGGGCCGTTTTCGATTCGGTTCTGACTGGTTTTTCGGATATGATCATAGAAAAGTGATTTATATTCTTGATATAGAAGGCTCACTTCTGTTGTAGTCGCCAAGTGCTATTTCCGACGGTGCTGCCATAGCGGTGTAGTCATTGAATTAATATTTGGCGGGCCGTTTGAATCTCGGTTTTGAATGACTGGTTTGATATTTCAATTATTTCAAAATAAGGCAGTGCTTCAAAACTTCATAAACTAAAATTTTAGACATTTTATTTTCATATATCTATGTAAGAATCACTTAATGAAAAAAATAGTTTATAATCTATTCATAGATGATCCGGCGTATCTGACTCATGAGCTGACTGAAACACTTTTTCCAATCTGCTTTTTGAAAATGTCCATTTTTCCAGTTAAAAGGCTGTCATATTTGATCAAGTTATTTATAAGGGTGTCCCTGTTCACCCGGATCTTCCGGTTGAATTTTTTTTTTATTAACCCGGAATTTCCGGATTATTATTATATTAATATTCGTCCGGATTGTTTTTTTACTTGTGTACCAGTTTACCAGTAGTCCAGTACACTTATATCCAGTATTAAATTAACTGTAATGAAACTAACCAAAAATATGCAAACTAGCCCAAACTATCCCGTCCACGTAATGCGTCTGAGTCCTTGCATGTATTGAATTTAGAAAAAAAACAGCGCGCTTTGTTATTAACTACTAGTCCAGTACACTTATTACCAGTATTAAATGAACTGCACGAAACTAACCAAAAATATGCAAACTAGCCCAAACTAACCCGTCCACGTAATGCGTAGTTCTTGCATGTATTGAATATAGAAAAAAAAAACAGCACGCTTTGTTATTAACCAGTAGTCCAGTACACTTATATCCAGTATTACATGAACTGTAACGAAACTAACCAAAAATATGCAAACTAGCCCAAACTAACCCCTCTACGTAATGCGTATTAGTCCTTGCATGTATTGAATTTAGAAAAAGAAAACAGCGCGCTTTGTTATTAACTAGTAGTCCAGTACACTTATAACCAGTATTAAATGAACTGCACGAAACTAACAAAAAATATGCAAACTAGCCCAAACTAACCAGTCCACGTAATGCGTATTAGTCCTTGCATGTATTGAATTTAGAAAAAGAAAACAGCGCGCTTTGTTATTAACTAGTAGTCCAGTACACTTATAACCAGTATTAAATGAACTGCACGAAACTAACCAAAAATATGCAAACTAGCCCAAACTAACCCGTCCACGTAATGCGTATTAGTCCTTGCATGTATTGAATTTAGAAAAAAAAACCGCGCTTTGCGAGGTTTGTTATCAACCAGTAGTCCAGTACATTTATATCCAGTATTAAATGAACTGTAATGAAACTAACCAAAAATATGCGAACTAGCCCAAACTAACCCGTCTACGTAATGCGTATTAGTCCTTGCATGTATTGAATTTAGAAAAAGAAAACAGCGCGCTTTGTTATTAACTAAACTGCTCGCCAAAAAAAACGGGACAAGCAATTTTTAACACCAAATTCAATTTCTAATAACTTTTTTATTTTATTTTTGTTTTTAATGCGGTTTGTGGTATTCGATAGTCCATGTTGTAGACCACGTGGGACAAGAATATTTTTTTCGAAGAAATGCATTTTTGAAGTTATACAGGGTAAATAATAAATTGATGCAAAAATACAAAAAGTATGGATGTCTGCCATATTGACAATAATTTTTTTTTTCGGATTTCTGTATAGGCCTTTAGTAAGTTGATATCAATATCTCCAGACGTTTTTGCCAGTTTTTTGATAAGTGCCCTTTGGCAGCAGATACAATATTAAACAACAAAGTTGACAAAATTTTGTGAGCACAATGTTTAAAGGGCTGTATCTTGAAAACGGCTGTATTGATTTCGGACATCTTTGAAGATTTTGAAAGCCCATTTTTTTTAGAGGTGCCACGACTCGCTTGCTTTTTTTGCAGATGGCCCTGTTCACATTATACAGGGGTCGAGGAAAAAATACACCTCAAATTAGGCAAATTATGATAATTGTTCTTTCAACTCTATAGAAATTGATCTGTATGTCTTTTGTTTTCTTTGAAAATTGGTTAGGTGATACTCTGGGCCAATATCTCGGAACACTTTTCTCATTTTTTGCATAAGAGTTTCCTGAAGAGCCATTTTAGCCACAATGTTGAAACGATGTGGCTTACGGTTTATTGGATTGTGAAACGTTTTCCCACAATGGAAGCTCATTTTATGACAATTAATCGGCTATTTTTGGAAATTTAAATTTTCTCATTATACAGGGGTTGCACAAAAGTAAGAGTGAGTTTCCCAAACATTCTCAAACGGCTTTAGCTTGAGAACGATTTTGGATGCTTATTTTATGGAAGTTAATTCTCCTATTTTTTCTAATGGAAAAATTTGCATTATACAGAAAGAATTATTCGGCTATTTTTGGAAATTAAAATGTTCTCATTATACAGGGGTTGCGTAAAAGTAAACCTGAGTTTGACAAAAATTCTCTGCGTGATCCGTCCGGGAGAAAATAGAAAATTCAGCACAATGGGGCCTGGAGGGATGGGGAGTAATGATTGTGTCATTGCAGAGGTAGTACATGGTGTATTATTTTCCGGACGAATAATAATAAAATAATAATTCGGAAATTCCGGGTCATTTAAAAAAAAAATTCGACCGGAAGTTCCGTAACATTATCCACACTGTATTTATAGTTCCCTCGAGCATGTATGGAGCATCATACAGTGACACGATTGCTAGGTTGTTTATCTCCAACAAAACCAAAATTTCTGTTTCTCTGCTGTTTTTGATGTAGATTTCCCTGGTCTGTAACTGCAATTCGCTTTTGGCCAATTTATTTTTTGCCGTTTGGTCACACACTGTGGCAACAACTCTTAAACCGGCTGCTTATGATGATGCACTTATCACTTCTTTCACAGTCTTGGAATTCAAAACAATCAACGATCATGCACTCAACAAATTAATTCAGATGACATTTGCATTTTGATGTTAAATGGATACCTGCGTTTTTATGACTGGTTTTTATATACACGATTCTATGTCGGTCATTGTCATTTTCTATTCACTAAACAAAGATAGCTAACTCATCGGTGAAGTCAGAGATTAGAATAAGAACGAGGGGGACGTTGAGAAACGGCGATATGGGCGTACAGCGGTGTAGTCACGAACTAAAACAAAAAGTGGAAGGGATGAATCTAGTGAATGTTCTATTAAGAATTTATAAATCACTTTTCTGTGGATACGATAGAAGTTAATTGACAGCTTTTGAATTTGGTCTGTCAAGAAAAACAATATATTTTAAGGTTATAAAAGCAAACTGAAATTCAAACTAAAATTCGAACCAACTCGCGAAGCTGGTTCGAATTTAGACGGAACAAGTGATGCCTGTCACGTCACCGGTTTGCAATCGAAAACGGTTGATTTTAATTTGGTTGGCCTCGAAAACGGACCAAAGCGAATCGAAAACACACAAGGACGGTGGGGAAGCCAGAGAAAAAAAATAAGTATCGTTCATATAGTCCAACACATACCATTTTAAAGTCACGTGATTTTTCTCTATCCTTGTTGAATACATCTCAAACAGCGGTGATAGTAAAATTGACAAAAAAATTGCTGTCTAATTATTGTTCATAAAATTCTTACCTGAAATAGAATCCGTCACTGTCATCAATTAGTTTGACAAAGTTATTTCAGAAAATGATACAATGAACAAACACAGCTAATAATTTTGACTATATTAACCTTTTTCCAACTCAAAAAGATGCAAATAGAAAACGGGTACCCAATTAAAGTTCAGAATGTATTAAAAGGGGCAGCAGAAGCGACAAAAGTGAGTATCGCAACAATTGCAAGTATTAAAATTCTCATCTGATTGGTCAATACTACTTCAGAAACGCGTTTGTAAAATGCTAGTGGGAGCATATCTTAAAATTCAATAGTAATTAACCACAAGTAGCTTTTTGTAGGTGATATCAACTACATAATCAACGAACATACGTTTTTTGCCATCAATATCACGTGACTTTAAAATGGTATTTGTCGGACTATACAAAGTACGAAACTCCCAGAAAATTGATCCGAGGACAACATCAGGCGTATGGAGTTTGTGAAACTGTCATTAATAAGGCAAATGAGAATGAAGATTTTCTTAGGGCCAAATTATGGACTGACTGGTAAACGTCTGGTTGTTACCTATCAGGTACTTTGTATGCACTAGAGGATTGAAAGTACCTGCTAGGTAACAACCAGACACTTACCAGTTGGTCCATAATTTGGCCCTTAGAAAAATTGTCTTCACAGATAAGTCGACATTTCAACTGCATGGTCAACATAATCCTAGTCACACCCGTTATTGGTCTAAGGAGAATTTACACAGGTATTTTGAACTTAGAGCCCAGCGTCCTCAGAAGGTAACTTTCTGGAGCGGTTTGTATGATGGAGAACATCTTAGTATTATTGTTTCGGTTTGCAAAAAATTATCTAAACGCTTAATAGTTATTTAAACAACAAGTTTTGAAAACGACTTTTTTCGCACGGCGAGACAGTTTGTTGGACCGAGCCGTAGGCGAGTTCCACAATTCGAGCAAGTGTGAAAAAAGGTTTTCAAACGAGTTTTTTACAATGCTTTTCCTACAACTGCAAAATAAAACAACCAAATATGTAATTTTCATTTGTTAGAAAACTTGAAGCACGCGAAAAACTTTTTCGCACGCTGAGGAGCGTGTGAAAAACTTTTTCGCACGCTGTGAGAAAAACTCTAATTTCAGAGGTTGCCTAGCGTGCGAAAAACTCCATTTTCAGAGGCAGTCGTAGGAAAAATTAATTAGAAGTACCTAAGTGAAGCTCGACGATACATCTAAAAGCACGGTCCAGATGCTACCTGCTACGTTTTGGTGGCATAACGTTTTCCCTGCATAGTTCAACACGTGATCAGTAATCAGTAACGTAGCGTCTGGACCGGACTTAAGTCTGTAAAATCACGTACTGATGTGAACCATAGTTTGTGAACAAACTCAACGCACGTCAAAGTCGTTAAAAATACGACAGCGGACCGACAGCGACAGGTTTTCAAACGGCTGCGGACGATCGTTAATTCGTCAAGTTGGATCCTATATACCTAGTAGCCTGCCCCTTACTGTATTCATATCAACTGATTTTTAACTACAGTTTTTCCACATGTAATTGCGAATACAGTGAGGGGCAGGCTACTAGGTATATAGGATATAACTTGACGAATTTGCAGGCGTCCGCATGTGGCAAAATGACGAATATATTTAGTGCTAAAGGGTCATTTACATCCACTTAACTTAACTTGACGTACGGAAAATTAATAATAAAAAAAAGTTGAAGATCACATAGTTGTTACATCCACTTAAAAATTAAGAAAATTAACGTGACACACGGAAAAGTTGAACCAACTTAAGAAAATCCGTGCAATAAATAATAATTTCCATTTCTGTGCATATAATTTGACTTGACAGTTCAGGTTATAAGTGCGCATACGTCATGTAAGATAATTTACTTCATTGTTAACAGAGACCTTCTCAGTTTCGTACGTTAGTTATAATTTTCCGTACTTTAAGTTAAGTTAAGTGGATGTGAATGACCCTTAACTCATGACAACTAGGTAAAAACAAAACGTGAAAAGACCTGTCACTCAAAAAACTAAGGCTAAACACACAATGGCTGAGATACGTTTCCGGATAGGAGACTAGGCCCGTAACTATGCGGACTACGAAACCACCGTATCTATTCTGCGCGTGCGCAGATCGATGCGGAGACGGATACATATAAAAATTCAGGATAAGCAAGTAGACACTTTAAGCAGGTCCTGAATTTCAGACGTATCTAACGCAGGATAGATAGTAAATACGGTGGTCTCGTTGCGTTACGTTGTCCGTATCGTTACGGGCCTAGACTCGTATCTGTATCCGAAAACGTATCTCAATCATTTGACACTATTGAGGGATCTATTGTTCGTCGATTTTAATCTGATACTCGGACGGAATGTGAGCTGGTGGCTCCCTACATTAGAATGCCAATGGTTACCTGACGTCACACCTGTTTTTGCCATATGAAACACCCTCTCGCACCTCATACCGCAAGTATCAGTTAAAAATCGACAAACAATACCTGTCAGTTATTACTAAAATAACTTCAACAACATAAACACAGTACCTACTTATAGATAAAAATAAAACCTACAAACACAGCTACAAAATCAAAACAAAACTTTTTGTGGTTAGAAAACGTGTCATCCAAGGATACGATCGTTTACGTAATGTATGACCATGAAAGGACTTTTAGGCGGTCAACGTAAGTCGATGCGTTTACAGAAGCGGATACGGATACGTAGGAAAATTTAGGGTTTGCTTAAAGTGTCTAGTGTCTACATTGATAACCAACGCTTAGCTATCTACACGCGTAAACTTAATTATAAATAAATAAAGCTTGACGAAATATCTGAAAGCAAGGCGCAGACGCTACGTTTAGCACAACGTTTTGTCTGCATACAGTTAAACACGTAGCAGACAACACGTTTTGATCAGTAAGCTGAACCGTAGCGTCTGGACCGTGCTTAAGTCTATCGTACTGATCATTGTACTGAAGTAAACAAACGTCAAAGTTGTTGAACGAACGACAGTGACAGGGGTTCAAACGGCTGCGGACGGTGGTAAATTCGTCAAGTTGGATCCTATATACCTAGTAGCCTGCCCCTTACTGTATAGCAATTTATATTGTGCGATTTTGGAAAACTTTGGAAGGGCATAACTTTTTTTCTATTATTGATAGAAAGCTGAAATTTTTAACGATTCTTATTCCAGTAGAGGACTATAATACCTGAAAATTTCAACTCATTTGCACTTATAGTTCCTGAGATAAAATCGTGCTAAGCAAATTGGGGTGATTTATCAATTTTTCAATTTTTCTGAGTGCCTTTTTTCATAGAATCCGGCTCCAAATATCAGAATAATTTAGTGTATGGAGTTTGGGGGATATTATTTGACCATTAGGACACAAAATCTCAACAAAAAAAAAATTGAAATTTCATCGTTTTAGTAAGAAGGTAGCTAACTACCTTATGATTTAGATTTTGGAAAACTTTGGAAGGGTATAACTTTTTTTTTATAGATAGAAAGCTGACATTTTCACTGAATCTTATCTCAATGAAGGGATTACATACAATCTCTGAAAATTTCAGCTCATTTGCACCTATCTTCCTGGGATAAAATCGTGTTAAGCAATTAGGGGTGATTTATCAATTTTTCAATTTTTCTGAGTGCCTTTTTTCATAGATTTCGGCTTCAAATCTGAAAATAATTTAGTGTATGGAGTTCGGGGGATATTAATTGACCATTAGGATACAAAATCTCAACAAAAAAAAATTGAAATTTCATCGTTTTAATAAGAAGTTATGATTTAGATTCTGTAAAGCTTTGGAAGGGCATAACTTTTTTTCTATTAGACAGCTGAAATTTTCACTGAATCTTATCCCAATAAAGGGACTACAATCCCTGGAAATTTCAGCTCATTTGCACTTATAGTTCCTGAGATAAGACCGTGTTAAGCAAATTGGGGTGATTTATTAATTTTTTAATTTTTCTGAGTGCCTCTTTTCCTAGATTTCGGCTTCAAATATGAGAATAATTTAGTATATGGAGTTTTGGAGATGTTAACTGACCATTAGGATACAAAATCTCAACAAAAAAAAAATTGAAATTTCATCGTTTTAATAAGAAAGTAGGTAGCTACCTTATGATTTAGATTTTGGAAAACTTTGGAAGGGCATAACTTTTTTTCTATTAAAGATAGAAAGCTGAAATTTTCACTGAATCTTATCTCAATAAAGGGATTACAATCCTTGAAAAGCTCAGTTGCACTTATAGCGCCTGAGATAAAATTGTGTTAAGCAATTTGGGGTGATTTATCAATTTTTCAATTTTTCTGAGTGCCTTTTTTCATAGATTTCGGCTTCAAATATCACACTAATTTAGTGTATGGAGTTTGGGGGGGGTCTCTTTTCTAAAACTTTAACATGTAGGAAGTCTATTTTTTATGAAGGTTCAACTGATTTTACTAATTTAAATTCAAATATCAAAGATAAAATTTCAATAGCAACATTTCAAATTAAGTTGAAGAAGCATTTTTCCCAAATGACCCAAAATCTGAACATGGAAAAATTGTAAATTTCAACATTCTTGAAGGTAGTAGGTAAGTAAATAATTATTTATTTGTCTATTTCCTATTCATCATAAATTTACGTCAAATATAAGAAAGTTCCCTAGGATTATTCAATACTTCCATATGGCATAGTGCTAAACTTTGTCCGGATGAAAGAAAATGCCTTGGCAATTACCTTTATTGCTAAGAACATCAATAAAGAGATTCAATGGGGATAACTTGGATAATGGCCATATAGATTGCGGAACAACCATAACTTTGAGAAAACAACCCCAGAAGAATTTAATTTATAAATTCAATCTTTTATTGCAATATTAAAACTCTTCATAATTCATTTACTTTCTAAAATGATCCATAAAAGGTTCCATTTTCTATGAAAACATAATAAAAAATAATCCCGATTATGTCTTGGCACGTAGGTACTTACTGTAGGATTTTCTAGAAGGCAAATTTTTCCTGGGCACTTTTAAATTAAAACGAATTGCTCCAGACTTTTTGTCTAAAAACTTTCCATCAATTTGGAAAATTAAATTGTAGCTATCTGAGCTTGTTTTTTCAATGTTTCGCGTTGATTTACTTGGATTTAGAATCTTAGGTTTCAAGAGAATAAATAAATCCACAAAGACTTAATGGAAATTAGAAAATAATGCCATGAATTAAAAGTGAGAGGAATTCCATTGAACTTACCAAAGTAAGTGGTAATCCAAAATGAACCAATATATGCTACGGAGGATTGAAATAGTTATTAATAATAATTTTTGCATAAAAACTTCAAGACTTCTAACCGGTAGGACTCTAACAACAATTCCTTGTGAATTTGATTCAGGAATTTACTTTACAAGTCCAAGAATTTGCATACGAGTAATAACTAATGTGTAGTAGATATCGTATTACAATATTGTATTTTATTCTAGCTGTACTAATTTTAACAATTCTTTGACAGGTTAGCCCGGTAATGCTTCTTTACCAGACTAGTTACGTAATGTGTGTCAAAAGTATGTTTTCCAAAATTTCCTGCGCATAAGTATAGGATCCAGCATCAAACCCCTCCGAAAAAAATCGAAACTCAAAAAGCCAGAGAGAACCAAAACACTTTTTAGCTCTTCGGCAGTAAGCAGGAGTTTCATTCCCTGTTGGCGCTTCGTACGGATCAAAAGGAAACGGTTTATTCCTGCCGCTGCGCTAACGGTTTCGTGCTGCTTTGCGATTTATTTTACGCTTAAATACTTAGTGAAGTTTTCCCGCGGTTTTCCGCAACAAATTGCGGTTTTGTCGTATGAATTAATGAGCCGATTAAATCGTTTGGAACTTGTCCAGCAATAACAATACGATGTTTTTGAAAAACTGCTCTAAATCTGTCGAAGAACTTTCGGATGTTAACGACTGCAACGAAAATAACAATTGTTCGTGTTTTAAAATAGCGCAGAGTGTGATCAGGACAATAGACAATAATGGATCCTTGATTGATCCTTTTTATTTATACGAGGTACGTTTTTATTAAATGTATACCTATTTACTTTATGTATCTCAATTATTTTATTTTATTAGAAAATATTATTTCTTCTAGGACTTGTAAAACATTTCAGTACTTACAATAAGTTGATGTCCTAACTTTTCTTTGGGATGTTTTTTTTTTGAGAATTCTTGTTTACCAATTAAGTTTTTCAAATTACCGGTATCTACCTATAGAGCCTAAATTTAAGGAATTGCATCAACATCCTTAACAATACAAAGGATATTTAGTGTGATTGATATTTCAGGAAGCTATCATTACCTTGTAACATTTCTGGGCTATTATATAAAAGCCCTTTTTCATCATCATCAATAAACAGATTGTCATACTGGGAATGTTTTATTCAAACATTGCTGAGAAATTTTTGATGTCTTTATAAGCCATGAGCAGAAGTTGGTGTTGGGTGCTGTTGAGCTTCAAAATTAGGCTTAAGTCAAAACTTTGTCCTTTGAACATGTTAATTGACATAATTTTTGAAACCTGAAAATTGCAACCTATTATCTTATTTGGGTAGATAAATATATAAAAATATTGGGGTTTGAAAATGTTGGAATAAAAATCACCTAACAGTTTAAGTATATCCCACCCAACTTAACTCAAGTCAGGGGAATAATATGTATAAGTTACAACGTATCCTTACTTAGGTTATTCCACGAATACACAGCCTTAACAATTTGGAACATTTCTCCTATTTCTTAGGTGTGTATTTTCGGCGGGAATAAAGATGGTAGTTATTTTAAAAGATTCGATCAAATCTCCACGCTGGTCTTCTTTGGTATATATAGGGTGGTTGGGTGGTAAGATAAAGGCGCTGTAAACGTTCTTTATACGAGAGATCCTTAAGTTCTGAAGGGATGTTAGTTACCGGTCGCTGAACTTTCTCTAGATGATCTATATTTTCGACATAATAATCTCTACATATACTTTGTACTTATGTAAAGTGGAAATCATTGCAATTGGCACACACTATGTAAATATCCCTCGTAATGTGTCAAATCTGGATTTATTGGTTAGAATTTTGACTTAATACGGGGAATTTTAAAGAGTGTGTGCCAATTGCAATGATTCCCACTGTACCTACTCTAGTTTTGGCTTATGTATATCCCTTATAGAGCTTTAGTATCATATCACTAGATAGATTTTTAAACGACTTTCTCATAAGGTAAATCAAGGTGTTCACTTTTTTGACAGTTGTTGAGATGTGAAACTTCCATTAGAGGTCTTTTGTGACTGTTAATCTTTTTACTTCAATATTAACTATAGTATACCTACTTATGATTGGAATTAGTTTTTCCTGAGTGGAGAACATTGCACTTAAATTCATCGAATGGCATATATCTGCAATGTTATTGTCCATTGTGTAATTTTATCGAGATCACTCTGCATTTTTAAGTATTGGTCACTTGCTTTGCACGTAGAATCTGTGTCATTTGCAACAGATGAGGTGTCACATGCGAGATTTGTAGGTAGATCGCTTATCTATAATATAAATAGCAAAGTTGCAGGTCGCGACTACTGGAACAAACATTGCCTATTTTGACTTGATAGGTTTTTCCTTGGATAAGTTCGCTGATTACTCTATGAACATTGCCCCGTTTTCCATTATGCTCTGATTTTAGCAAAACTCGAGTAGGTACTTTCTGCTGGAAAGTATTTCGAAGTTAATGATATTTTGGTACCTATATGTCATTTGTGGGTTATCTGTATAGTAAAATCTGAGTTTGCGACCTCAAAGACCCTGTGCTAGCTGCAGCTTGGGGGAAGTCGGAAAACCACGAAATTTTCGGGCTTTTTCTGTTTTTTGCTTATAATTTTTAAACCATGCGTTTTAGGGGAATACACCCAGCTCGACACCCAGTTATAAAGTTGAAGAAAATTAAATTTCCTTCAAATTTCACTATAGTCAAACGTATTAATTAAAGCAATAGTAACCGAGATACAGTGGGTTCAAAGATACAGAAAAGTTCTCAACTTTTCAAAAATTTCTTTTGGCCGACCACAATTCAAACCAAGCATAGGATCCATAGATTTCGACTTCAAATCTGGGAATAATTTAGTGTATGGAGTTTGGGGGATCCCAAATGACCATCAGACTACAAAATCTCGACAAAAAAAAAATTGAAATTTCATCGTTTTAGTAAGAAGGTACCTTATGATTTATATTTTGGAAAACTTTGAAATGTCATAACTTTTTTTCTATCACAGATAGAAAGTTGAAACTTCCACTGAATTTTATCTCAATGAAGGGACTTCAATCTCTGAAAATTTCAACTCATTTGGACTTATAGTTCCTGAGATAAAATCGTGTTAAGCAATTTGGGGTGATTTATCAATTTTTCGATTCTTCTGAGTGCCTTTTTTCATAGATTTCGACTTCAAATCTGGGAATAATTTAGTGTATGGAGTTTGAGGGATCCCAAATGACCATTAGGACGCAAAATCTCAACAAAAAAAAAATTGAAATTTCATCGTTTTAGTAAGGCGGTAGATACCTTATGATTTAGATTTTGGGAAACTTTGAAAGGTCATAACTTTTATTTCTATTATAGATGGAAAGCTGAAACTTCCACTGAATTTTATCCCAGTGAAGGGACTACAATCCCTGAAAATTTCCACTCATTTGGACTTATAGTTCCTGAGATAAAATCGTGTTAAGCAATTTGGGGTGATTTATCAATTTTTCGATTTTTCTGAGTGCCTTTTTTCATAGATTTCGGCTTCAAATCTAAGAATAATTTAGTGTATGGAGTTTGGGGGATCCCAAATGACCATTAGGACACAAAATCTCAACAAAAAAATTCGAAATTTCATCGTTTTAGTAAGCAGGTAGCTACCTACCTTATGAAATTCGTGGGGAATAATACGAAATTTTTTCAAAAAAATGCGTTTTATTATTTATTTTCTTTAGTAATAACAACAATAAATGAACAAAAGGGCACTAGGAGCTGTTCCGGAAGTTGAAACTCCACCTGAAACAAAATTGGGGTTAATTTTCGGGAAAATTTCAACTTTGAAGGTCTATTACTTGGAAACTAGATGATTCTGGAAATTGTGGATAAAACCATTTTGTAGGCCATTTAATCCTGTATCGAATAGAATACGATTTATTGAAATCGGTCCAGGTGTTCCAGAGTTATGGCCGATTCAATGAAACCATGTCAGGCTGGAAAAGCTCGCTCCCTCAGACATTTTCTTTTTTTTTCCAGACTTAGGAGACATCTTGGGGAAAAATGCCAAATAGCTTTTCTGCTTGTTTCGATCTTCTCTATACACTGAAATTTTTGTTTTTTCCAAAATTGAAAAAATTTCGATTTTCCATTTTAAAGAAGAGGGCCGGAAACTCCGAAAAAAAAAAAACGAGAATTCGGCCCCTCGAAAAACGGAAAATTGAGGGAGGAAAAGTATGTTCCGATATTTCTCTGGACCTCCTCTATGACGTAGTGGAAGAAAATCCGGGAAATTTTGACATTGATTTTTTGGCCGAAAAAAAAATGAAGGCACCCAAGGATTTTAAAACTGCCAAGTGGAATATCTGGAAAACTATAAGTCCTAGAGGGAAAGCTCAAAAAGCTTTTTTCTCTAGGTCTAGGACTTACCGTTATGGAGCTATGGCCGGTTGAATTTGCAATTTTCGTCATTTTGTTAAAGGTATGGGGCCAAAAAGTCAAAATTTCGGAATTTCAAGATAGCCATTTTGTAGAGGGAATTCCAAAAAGTCCCAAAACCATTTTTTTTCCCTTAATTTTCTGATTTTCCATGACTTTTCCAGTTTTTTTTTTAAATTAAATGCAGCCTCTTGTAAGTTTTTTTTTTCTGAAAAACTATCCAAGAAAAAATTATAAAATGTTCTCTCATTATATGAAAATTTCAAAATTTTCCAGTAGAAAAGTACCTTAGTACCTCGAGATCATAGTTGGCTACGATATTCAAAAAATCTCAAAAACGTCCCGAGCTACTAAGGTACTTTTCTAAACTGCATACCAAAAATCTACTTAACCCTCCCTCCAGCAGAATGGGGTGAACCCAAACTTTCGCGAAAAAATCGTCACCTCATGTTTCACCCTGTATCTTTTAGCAGGTGGCTAGAAATCTGTTAAGAACTGGAAATTAAATAGCAATTAGAGCATCCTTTCACTCTTGAAAATTTGAAAAAAATCGGCCTGCTAGATTTTGAGTTATAGCTTTTCAAAAAGTGACCAAGAATTGGGGTGTTCGAGTTCGATTGACGCGTAGTTTAAATCAAGGAAAATTCACCCTCCCTCTCAGGGAAAATGTTTGAATTTTTTCAGGAGAGAGAAGAAAGTACAGAGGTCATAATAAGAATTTTACAATGAAAAATCATTCCAGGAAAAATTCTGGAAATTTGACTTTTTTAAGCAAAATTCACCCTCTTACATTTTAATTTTTTTCTGGAAAACTGGCAAAGAGATGGGAAGCTGAAATTTTCAGCGATTCTTATTCTAGTAGAGGACTCAATCCCTGAGAATTTCAGCTTATTTGGATTTATAGTTCCTAAAGTAAAATCTCGTTAAGCAATTTGGGATAATTATTTATCGATTTTCTGATTTTTCTGAGTGCCCTTTTCCATAGATTTCGGCTTCAAATCTCAGAATAATTTAGTGTGCGGAGGTTGGGGCTACCTTATGATTAATTTAAATTTATAATAAACCGCAACTCGCGAGCTTGAATCGTTCAAAAGTAATGATCATTTTAAAATGAGCGAAGTGATTGATTATTTTATTATGCGAATCCGTTGTGAACTTTTTTCTTTAATTTTCACACAACAGGAAACAGATGCTAGAGAAACTCTATCTTTCCGCTTCAATTTCATGTCTTGAAAATTCCCTTTTTTCAAACAAGTCTTCATACAGGTGATACCAATAGTTCGAGCTAAGTGGCAGTTCACTACTTCAGGAGCACCAGCTCCCGTGTCCATTGAGTATTAGCTGTTTTGTATCCAGGAAAGTTGGTGATCACTGATCAGTAGATAGACGAGTTCAGCACTGAGGACGTCAATTAAAATCAAGAAAGCTTTATTTTCCAAAAATAATTATTAAAATAGGATACAATAAAAAAATAATTCAGGGGCACAGTAGATTGTGAGTGCACGTGAAAGAAACAAGGATAAAAGATGTTTATCCCATGCTTGGTTTGAATTATGTTCGGACAGGAAGAAATTTTCGACTAGTTGAGATTTTTTTATCTTTGAACTACTGTATCTCGGTTACTATTGCATTAAAGAATACTTTTCACTAGTTAAATTTAAAGAAAATTTAATTTTCTTCATCTTTATAAATATGTATATTCTGTTAAAAATGCATGGTTTAGAAGTTATGAGCAAAAAATTGAAAATTTTTAGGTTTTTTGACTTCCTCTTAAAGTTACCACAGGGTCCTCGAGGTCGAAAATTTAGATTCTACTCCACAGACTATCCGTAAATGATAAAATATCAACAACTTCGGAATACTTTCCAGCTACCTCCTTTATTTATTACTTGCCTACTGGCCTAAAAAGCTTTGTGAACTGAATAGCTTATATAGAATTATCATCCATTTGTTAAATTTTTCCAGCAGGTTGGTAAATTTTCATCTTCCTGGTAGGAACCCAACCCATGCTGATAATCTGGTATTACTTGCTGTTCTATAGTAAAAAAGTTGTTAGCTTATTCAGTATGATTTTCTCCATGCATTTACAGAGTCCATTGGGGAGACTTATCGGTCTGTATTAAGATGGTTCGAGTTTGTTCACCACTATCGAGGATTTACATATTTCTGGAATAGTAGCTGTAGGACTGCAGAGTGCTTTTGAACAGTTTTTCAGAAAGAATTAACGATGAAATTTCATCAAGACCAGGACTAGATTATGTCTTTTTAGAGATGAAATGGCCACTTGTACTTTCATATCTGGGGTTTGTAATTTATCTATCTCTTCAGCGATGCGTAGTTCAGGTGAAAGAGTTGGTAGGTTGTTATCTTCTTTAGTCAAGATTCTCTGGAATTGGATCTGCAAAGCAGTTGGCAATTTCAATCTCAACGTAAGTAGTCTGATTCGTGTTTGTGATTCTAAGCACAAAATTTTGGAGACGAGAGTTTATTGAATGTTTTATATAGGACTAAAAAACAGGAGCTTGTGATAAATTATGTTCATATTCTTTTGTAGCCTGATTTAAGATTTGCTTCATTATAAATATTATTTTGTTGTTTGCAATGATTATAATCTGTATTTGTTTCTGTCCTTTTGTACATACAAGGTTTCTTTGTATTAACTCGCTTAGGTTTTAAAGGTATATGTATCTCAATAGTTTTTGTTAATTAACTGGTTAGCTATGTTGCATCAATTTGGCATGTGCAGGCTTCTAACTATTATGTACCTACTTGTTAATTTCATCATAATTTGCATTTCAGAAATTTCTTTTGTAAGTAGATTTTGTCTGTTGCATTGAAAGCCAAGTTGAATCTATGTTTTAGCCGTTATCACTACATGATCACTACGCTGTATTGGTGGGTGTTGTTGAATACTAAATATTGAGCTTTTGTCTGACTAGTGCACGCATTTTGTCGTTATCAGTAATAAATCTATCAATGAAATTTCATTATATCTCTATCTTGTAGGAAACGTTATTTATTGTTGCTGTTAAACTGAGCATTCTTGTGAGGATAGATTGTAAGGTTATCCCAGTTGATCTCTGTGTAATTGAAGTCTCCACCAAAAATGTTGAAATTTCTGACTCTAAGGCCTTTACTACTGTGTACTACGTAATTTCCAATCAAACTGCTTCTATTAGGTATTCTGTTTTGTACGAGATGCTTAATTTTGCTTGCGTTTGGTGACCTGCTACCAGTGGCGCAGTCAGACATTTCGTCTGAAGGGGACATGCAGAAAAAAATATAGGAATATACATAAACCCACTATCCTTTAAGCTTTTTATGAAATGGGCAGTTTACAGCTTTTGTCTACATTTATTTTTCTCTGAAGCCTTTGGGGGCCCCCTTGCCTGCTACTATATATTTGACAAAAATGCATATACCTCTTCCTGTTTGGTTATGCCTGTCTAGGCGAAACAATGTGTAGTCAGGAAGATGAACAAAACAATCCAGGAATATCTGGGCGTAGCCATGACTGTGTTATTAGTATTATGGTTGGATTTATTTTGGTTATGCTAGCTTTGAATTTATCGATTTTTGGTACAAGGGAACAAAGGTTGCTGTACCAGAAGGAGACTTCAGACACGGTTTGATAATTTAGTTTTTTGAAGCTACCCTAGTAGAAGCTTCCACATTCTTTGGAATATTTTTTTTGTTATTTTATAGTTAAGTCTATCTCGCCTTCAGCTTTTCTAGTTTCTTACTCTGCGATTACTGTTGTTAGATATAGGTACGTTGACAAGGAGTGAAGGTCATACTTGATATATGTCTCACTTTCTTCTAGTCTACTTTTCAGCCTAAGCACCTGTAGGGTTTCTTCCTTGGTTGGGTACGTAAATCGTATAGGTTTTTTCTTATCAGCTATATACCTCCCAAATCAGGGTTGGACGAACTTTTGAAAATGTGCCGGGAAATTTCAGTCTATAGCGGCGTGTACATTGATCGATTTATGGAACACATCCCCACACTTAGATGTGATCTAATGATATAATAACAACAGAGATAAGACAATAAATGCTGAATAAAAACGCAGCATAAAAAAATTAAAAAATAACTCATTCCCAACTCAAGAATCCTAAGATGTCTTTTTAAAGTTCTCTATCACCAACTCATCCAAATTTTCCATTGTAAGTCAATTCCCTAATGGATTTTTTATGTCTTCAAGTGTTGAAAAGCATTTTTCGCACCCTATCTGTCAACACGCTAAAATTAAGACCTTAGAGATGACTGCGGGCAGAGATGTATAATTTGTATATAAACGAAACATTGGAACGGCGAACCAAGCATTGTTTGTGGAATGAATGTGATGAACATCTTTTTAGAAAGTTCTAATTCATTCCCTGTATTCAACCCTGTGTCATTTACATCAGATCTGTTTCTGCAGAAATCACAAACCAGTCGGAGCGAATTTCATTGGCTGAAAATAGCCAGAAAACTAGTTTCAACTAATGAAATTCACTCTGACTGGTTTTTGATTTCTGCAGAAACAGACCTATTATCTTCATCTCCATCGTTGGATTCAGAGAGGTCATACAACCACGTCCTTTTCGAGTCAGACCATTTTCTTCCAAAATCCTTTGATTCCTCCCTCAAAATAGCCCCGGCATCTTTTATTTTTTATGAGAACGAATTCCGAGTAATTAATCTTGAATTATTACATCACTTTCATTTGCTTCCAGTCCTTTATTTGCCCAATTGTCAAACATTCTTAGGACTTCGTACCTACTTCTTTCATGTTGCGTTGTTCCTATTTCAGTGCGTTATAAGTTGTTCTTTGATCTCTGACTCTGGTTTGAAGGTATCTTGATAATCCTGTTGCTCTAAAGATCGGCCCACCGGGGATTTCCCGGTATCCCGGTGGCTTCATCCAACCCTGTATAGACCTAAATTGAATTATTTTATCCTTTGCGGATTCAGTTTTGCCGTTAATTTTCCGTATTAATAACATCCACTAGTGTTTCTAAATCAAAGGCTGATTTCTGTACTGGTTCAGGTGAGTTTGACATTTCCACTCCAAAGATAAAAATATTCTGCCCTCTGCGTTCACGTTCTTGCATTTCTTAATTTCACTTCAAGATATATATATAAGTATGTCGCTTTAGATCGTCTTTCTTCGTTATACGACATCTAATTTCCATTTTCTTCTATCGTCGCAACTCGCAAGTGATTTCTTTCAGTCATGTACTTCTGTATGGTGTTCTGCCATTCTAGTTCTGGTCTTCCTCATTTTCTTCTACCTGTTGGTTGTTGGTTGCCAATGCAGCATTTTTCTGGGCCGGTTTTTGGAATTCTTTCTACGTGTCCATACCAGGGAAGTTGTTTCCTTTCAATGTCCTGAACTATCGTGCCTTCCCTTCTCATTTTGTTATTTTATGTGGTCATTCCTTATTTTCTCTCTTCGTGAGAATCGCATGGATCTTCTAATAACATCCATTTCAACTGCTTCTACTATTTTCTTTTGATTTTCTGTAATTCTCCAAGTCTCGGCTCCACATAAAAGGTTGCTCTTTATCATTGTCTCAAATATATTATTTCCTTGCTTCATTTAGGCATCCTATTACTTTGTTAGGTTCAATTATTCACTTTTCTATTTCTTTCACATCTGTTCTGGTATCGAATGTGATACCCATATTCCTGACATTGCAGAATTTCCCGACCATCATCTACTTCCAAGTTTCCGTTCTGGGTTCCTACACATAGATATTTTGTTTTATTTATATTAACTCCCAAGCCCCAGTCTATCTATCAGCTTTCTGATCTAATTGCATCTCTTTGTCATTGGACTACTATGACCTGATCATCTGCAAACTGAAGAGTAAATAGGCACCCATCATTTATCTCTATACCCATTCCATGGATCTTCCTCTTCCAATTTTTTAGCGCTACTGCTACGTATATTTTGAAAAGCGTAGGAGGAATATAACATCCTTGACGTAGTTTTGTATTCACTATAAATATACACTGAAAAAAAAATAGTTCATAATATTGACGAATGGCGGTTGTTATTTTTTTTTTTCATTAATTAAATGAAATATTTCATCAATCCTATTAATCAGTGTTCATAGCCTAATGACTTCGTTCCTTAATGTAACGAATTTATGTTCATTATTATCATGAAACCCGTGAATTTTTATTTTTCATTGTTCGAACGAA
The DNA here is from genome assembly GCA_917834065.1 of Ceutorhynchus assimilis. Classification (NCBI taxonomy): domain Eukaryota; kingdom Metazoa; phylum Arthropoda; class Insecta; order Coleoptera; family Curculionidae; genus Ceutorhynchus; species Ceutorhynchus assimilis. Next base: position 30,796,015 of record OU892285.1, read on the forward strand.
CACTTTCATCAGTATAAGGAACTTTCTTTGAAGATCAGTGATTCTATTCCTTGATTTCATGAATAATCATTCATAAACCACATTCATTGAATTAATGATTATTTCTTATCGCAAAAAGTTTGTTCATCATGCTTATGAAACTTTCTTCATTGTGTCAATGAAGTTATGCATTGAATCAATGACTAAGAGTTCATTAATTAATGAATATGTTTCATCAGCTTGACGAATGTGTTAGTGATTTAATGAACGTTTGTAACTAACGAACTTTACTCATCAATTTAATGAATTTAATAGTTTTTAATATAGACCTATTCGTCATGCTAACGTATAGAATTCATTAATCATACCAAAACTCCATATTATCGACAGTATATCGTACATTATCCGGAAATTATATTTTGTGTTGGTGTTAAATTCAACTCTTTTTGGAAGAAATTCGGAATTCAGGTATTCATTGAGTGGAATAACTTCTTCATTTATAGTGTACGGAAAACATTGCAGAACGTGGGACACTACCCGGAAGCCATCTGTCAGCGCAGGCAACCATGGACGCTGAAATCCAATATTGCTTGAAGTCTGCTAGCGTGGCGTTTGGGCGACTTCTAGACAGAGTTTGCAACAATCACGACATCAGCGCTGAGATCAAACTTTGTGTCTACAATACAGTTGTAATACCAACACTTACATAAATAACTGCGAAACATGGACCACCTACAGAAAACATATAAAAAGCCTAGAAAAATACCACCAGCGATGCCTAAGAAGGATCCTACGGATTAAATGGCCAGATCGACGAATGAACATTAGTGTTTTAGAGAAGGCCAACCCAACTAACTTGGAAGCCCTTATCATCAAGCACTAACTTCGTTTGATAGGTCACCTCGTTCGCATGCCCGAAACACGTCTTCCCCAACATATTGTTCCTTCCCCAATGTTATTTGTACATTATATTGAAGAAGTTATTTCACTCAGGCAAAGAATTCTATAGGTCAAAATGATAGAATCCTTACTCTGCGACAATGAATTCAACTGTTACATCAATGAACCTTTTTCTTCATCTATTTAACGAACAGCTTTTCATAATATTAATAAATGCGTTCACCGGCTCAATATTAATGACGAGATTCACTGGCTCAATGCACTTTTTCGTTATATTTGTGTACCTTTTTTTTTCAGTGTATCTGTGAGTGTTTTACCTACCTATCTTAATTCTTGATTTTGAGTCTTCATATAGTTCTTTAAGTGCCGTTATATAGGTGTGATTGATTTGGATTGTTGTAATACCTCCTAAAGTCTGGATACTGAAACTGTATCGTATGCTTTTCGTAGGTCTACAAATGTGAGGTGGGTTTTCAAATGTCTAGCATAGTTCTTTTCTATGGCTTGTTTTAAGCAAAATACGTTGTCTGTACCTGATCTTCCTGGTCTAAAGTCGCACTGAATAATTATAATCTTCAATGAGATCACGCAGGATTCTGCCATATAGTCTGCTCAGTGTGCTTGAGACTGATATACCTCGATAGTTATTGCAGTCCAGCTAATTTTCTTTTTTGTGAATGGATGATATAAAAGTCGTCTTGTGGAACAAGATGTTCAGGCATAATACATGTGAGACTTTTAAAGAAATTCTCAGTTCCCCATTTTAGCATTTTGTAGTATATCTCTTCTGGGCCGCTAGCTCTACCTGACTTGAGATCTCAACAGTTTTTACTGTTTCTTCAGATATCTCAACTACTTCTCCATATATTTCAATATATATCTAATATATATTCCTGTCTACTTTCTTGTAATAGACCCTGAAATCTGACTGTGGGTTCTTGTTCATTTTCCTAAATTGCAACCGGTGGATATCTTTGTGTTTGAAAAATCTGTTGTTTATTCTAAGATTGTGGGTCTCACAGAGATGTATTGATTGATTGTTTCTCCTCCAAATGATCCTATAACTGAGGTTCTTCCTGTTCTTCCATTAGAATCTCCTATCATTATAATTTCTCTATTTCTTTAAATATCTACTAGGATTTGAATTCCATTATCTCAGACATATACTTTATAATTTCATGTATAGTTTGAACACACTTTCGCAAATTATGGTTAAAATTGATGTTTTTTTTTTGTGTGTAAATTTGTTATTTCTATTAAGTTTTACACAATCACAATAGTGTGACTATCTTGGAACTCGAACATATTCCAAGATGAAAATTCAAATATCGTTCTCGATTTTTTTCCAGCCCCTACGAAAAATTGCATTCCCAATAACTTCATGATCGTTGCATATTTTTACTTTTACATCTGACTAATAATTATTATGACTATAGTGAAATATAAGCCCTAAAGGAATAAGGTAATTTATTAAAATCAAGATTGTAAAACGGTAAATTTGCAGCAATAATAATAAATATAAAAAAAATTAAATTAGACACGATATGAACTCGTAATGCGTTAATTTATATTCGCGCAATAAATAGTAACCTATTTAGTGGAACAAATTTGAATTCCTGCTGGAAATTTGATGTATTTTGAGTGGATTTTGTATACGATTTTGCTGATTGCGTAATCAATCAAACCATCGATTATGAAGGGCGAGTGATGAATTTATTTCGACGATTTTTGAAATGTCAGGAATTTTTTAAATTGGATTTTAGTTTAAAATACATATTCTGTATGTACTCGATGTGATTGTCAAAATCAATGGAAAAAATTCTATACTCTCAAGGTGTAGAAATAACAGGCCTTGCAAATAAGCTTGGAAACATAATTGATATAATTATCATAATATGAAGATAATAATTAATGATACCGATGCAAGACACGTTATTAAACACATAAACACGATTATTAATATAGGTGTGAAATGTCATAATTTGAAAATATTCTCATATAATATTGTAATAGGTAATGTCTAAAAGTTTTCAATTAATTAAAACAAATCTAAGGATAAAGAAAATGAAAATTGATTACACTTTTGCATTCCTATAAAGCTCATTGATGGGCATAATTATTTACACAGTACAATTTTCAGAAAATTTCTCTATGCCTTTTCTCCAACTGATTGCTTTTTCATATGATGTAACACTATTATTTTCTCAACGTTTAATTGCCAACCATCCAACATTATTATAGCGAATAATCTGATATATAGACGGGACAATCCCATGTCGACAATTAATTTTGCATCGGGATTCATTACACGCTCTAATAGAGTTGTTTCCTTAATGACAATGACGTAGGCGATCGTATTGTCTTTCGTCATTAATTAGCTTCTTGTGCCTAAAAAATAACGATGCACGGACGAGATAAATCTCGTTGCGTGGGCACACGATCAATCTTGGAAATAAATCGAAAAATCGATTAGCATATGCAGTTCGATTTCATCAATATTCATATGCACATCATTAAAATACAATAAAAGCGATTTTCGCAGTCGAGCGATGTATTCATGTTCCGGGCCTTAGCTCCTTTTATGGTTTCTTTGAGATTCAACAAGGGCCAACAAGTCGAAATTGCCTTCTTTTGCATTGTCATCCAAACAAACACATGCATGAATAATTATTGTAAGTGTAATATTTTTTTTTAAAACTTGTATAAGAAAGGGAAAAAACCAACACAACTGAAAATGAAAAAGCTTTTTATGCAAATCTGGAATTTATTGGAAGAAAGTATGAATAGTTATCGAGGAAGATGAAAGGATTTCAAAAAGTGCCCGAAGGAGTAGTAATACCTACAAATTTATATCAGACACAGGCTAGAGGAAATATCTATAAAAAAATTGATAGGTGGATTCTCCCTCGACATAAATTATTTAAGAGCATTCTGATTATTTCAAAAAATCTAGATCCTCCGTTTGCAGAATCTACATTGTATAAAATATAACTTCTGATGTAAATTTTGATTTTCTTCGTTGTTCTTACTGCTCTGAACAAGAAAATAATTAAAATATTAGCTCCTAATGAATTTAGCAGCATTTTGAAATGCTCACATTTTTTCTCAAACTCAAATCTACTCCAAAGAAACTTCCCCTGGCTGCTCCATTAAACTATCATATTATCAATGTTATATGTCGTTTTAGTAGGTACCTACTTTTGATATCTTCTGTATATAGTTTTGTTTACCATCATTATATAATTATCATGTCTTTGTCATTATTGTGAGGTTCAGACATTTGTTCAGACACGTTTAGCTCTGTTTAACACTGCTTCCAGTCGTTTGGCATGTTCTTCTTTATTCGCTGCCCAGACTCTAACATCATCTATGTAAATTCCCACTCTTGGAAGTCCATCAAAAATATTCTTGAATGTACCGGGTGTCCAAATAAGAAAGGTCGCCGGCTATATCTCAGGAACTATCAGTCCTAGAGCTTCCAAATCAAACTTTTTCTTATAAAATAGGCCATGAAAAATTGCTGGAAATAGTTTTCAAGTTTGTGAATTGACCGCTAGGGGGCGCAACGAACACTCTAAAACATAATACTGTGATTATCTTCAAAAAACGCCCACTAAAGGCATTCTAAAAATATGATTATTGAAATCTTAATGAGATTACGAAAAAAATTTGTTAAGGACTTTTTTCCCTAGCTCTTCAAATAAGAGGTGGGGGAAGGTTCAAACTTGTTAGGAACAAAAGTTATATAACTTTTTTGTTTTTCAACAGATTTCAATGAATCGGGTGTCATTTGGAAGAGTTTTTTTCTGTTCAATAAAATGCATAACAAAAATAACAAAATTAAATTGTTTTGTTGCCGCTAGGGGGCGCTGTGTCTAAAAGTCGACTATTTTCCAGTTTTTCTCGGAAATTTCAAATATAATGATGCTTTTTTTATAATTAAGATGGAAAGAGGATAAAAAAATAAGGAATCTGGTGAAAACCGCAAGTCTGAATCTCTATCCTAGCCCAAAATATAAATAAACAAATATTTTAAGTAAGAAAATTTTCACAAAAAAACCTTCTTGCCTTTTCCACGGCACTATAAAATTAGTAAGAAGAAGAACTAATTGTGTGTCTGAAAGTAGCTACCAATCCACGATATCAAAAATTGAAATTGAATTGAACTATAGTTATTTACATTCCAAGCTGCGAAAGCGTCGACCGGTGAGATACCACCATGCCAGAATTGAGTAGCGCTAAGTGGTATCACCACGTTCCGCTACTGCGCTGGCAGTCCGGTTCCAACAATGAGTAACAGATAGCATGATGGCGCCTCCAGGATCAAAATATTCCGGAGGTAAAATACCCGACCACTCGGATCTCCGGGCGTCGGGTGATCCTGGGGGTCCTTCATGCAAATATTTAAAGAGAAGATCAAAAACTCAACTCAGAATTGATTTTAGCAATATAAGAGGAATAAGTACAAATATGAATTCAGATCACCAACATCTTGAAGAACAAAGACCTGACATCCTTGTTCTCACTGAAACTAAAATCAGTTCTGCAACACCTATTGTGAACTATCTTTATCCCGGCTATGACCTACACCACCGATTTCGACATAATTTTGGGATCTGTGTGTACATTAAAAATGACCTTTCATGTTCACGAGAGGAGAAGCTAGAACCAGCGAACCTTGATATCATATGGCTAAAATTCACCTCAAAGTCATCGACCAAGTTTATCTGCTGCCTCTACCGACCGCCAAGTAACACCGATTACCAAAACTTTTTCACGACATTATCCGAAAGCTGTGATAGTATACAGTCAAACTATCCACAGGCGGAAATTGTCTTTTTAGGCAATTTCAACGTCCACAATATACCCTGGCTGAAACACCACAACAAAACAGATAACGAAGGCAGAGAAGCAGAAGCTTTTGCCATAAGTTGTGGTCTAACGCAGCTTGTCGATGAACCTACCCGTATCTCAGAAAGGGGCGAATTTGCAGCGCTTTTAGACTTGTTACTAACCACCAATCCTGACTCATACACAATTCAAGTAGATGCTACACTTGGTTCGTCCGATCATAAACTTATAATAACAAAGTGCGAAATGCTCATCCCACCAAGCCTACAACCACTTCCTCGTAAAATGTGGCACTATAAATCGGCCAAATGGAATGACCTAAAACAGTATTACCTGGATTTTCCATGGCAAGAGGTTTGCTTTAAAACAGCTGATCCCACTATTTGCTGTAATGAAATAACACAAGTAATCTTATCTGGAATGGACGCATATATCCCACATACAACTAAACGCAGAGCTAATGCAAAACCTTGGTTCAACAGCCAGTGTCAAACGGCTGTACAGAAAAAACACAGAGCATATAACCTTTGGAAACGACAACAAACCGCTCAAAACCACACAGAATTTATTGAAGCCAGAAATAGTTGCAAAATTACTATTGACTCCGCTAAAGAAACATACAATCAAAGAATAAAAAACAGGTTGCTGAATTGTCCAAGTAGTTCTAGGTCTTTTTGGTCTCTTGCAAAAGCTGTTGGATCTAACTTCACCAAGTCATCCATACCACCACTTACAGATAAAAATAATCACTTAGCCACAACATCAGAGGAAAAAGCCAATATGCTTGCCCAAATGTTTTCCTCCAACTCCAACCTAACAGTGCCAAACGGAAAAACTCCACCGTTCATTGAAAGGGTTTCCCATAGTATGCCAGAGGTACCCTTTTGTCACAGAGAAATACGAAAATCCCTAAAAAAGCTGGATACAAACAAAGCAATGGGTCCGGATGGCATTCCCGCAATAGTATTCAAAAATTGCGCCAACGAACTCACCCCAACTTTCGCAAAATTATTCAATTTGTCTTACAGGCGAGGAGTATATCCATCATCATGGAAGTCTGCCGCAGTACAACCCATTCCAAAGAAAGGAAAAAAGACAGATCTGTTAAACTATAGACCAATTGCTCTACTTCCGGTGATATCAAAAGTAATGGAAAGAGTTGTGAACAATCACCTAACCAAGTACTTGGAAAAGTACAAAATTATCAACGATAAGCAATACGGATTTCGAAAATATAGGTCAACTGGCGATTTACTTACATACGTCACTCACTTATGGCAAAAAGCGATTGAGTTGCGGGGTGAAACAAGAACAATTGCCTTAGATATATCTAAAGCATTCGACAAAGTTTGGCATGAAAATCTGCTCAACAAGCTCAAAGCAATGGGATTATCGCCGAAACTTTGCACTTGGTTTGAAAGTTACCTAAAGGACAGATCCATTTATGTTGCACTGGATGGCCAGAACTCCAACTCTTACCAAATAAATGCTGGTGTGCCACAGGGAGCAATCCTTTCGCCAACTCTTTTCCTGATTTACATAAATGACCTCATAGATAAAACAGTAAATCCACTTTATTGCTTTGCAGACGATGGCAATGTAGTCTATTCACTCATACCACCCACAGGTCTTTCCGCACGTGAATTCCATCATCTTAGACTAACTCAAATATCGCAGATAAATAACGACTTGGAGATAATAGAGGACTGGGGTAACAAAAACCTTGTACAGTTCAACGCGCAGAAAACCCAAGCAGCTCTGTTTTCAAAAAAGACCAGTACCGGTGAGCCAAACATCATGCTATCTGGAAGTGCTGTCACATTACAGAGTCAGTTGAACATCTTGGGGGTTACTGCAGAGACCAACATGTCTTGGCACAGTCACGTGGCATATATTGCTAAAAGGGCCTCCCAAAAGCTGGGGGTGCTATTTCGTACAAGACATCTGTACACACCAAGCCAATTGCTGACACTCTACAAAGCCCAGATTCGACCAACTATGGAGTACTGCTCACATATATGGAGTGCAGCACCCAAACATACCTTAATGCTTTTGAATACCGTGCAAAAACGAGCTATCAAGCTGATCAATGACCCCACACTTACTCGTAACTTGGATGGTCTCGAACATCGCAGATCTGTGGGCGATTTATCTCTCTTCTACAGGTACTATCACGGAAAATGCTCTGAAGAGTTGGCACGTATGATTCCACCGAGAGTAGCACCTACCAGGCGAACCCGTCAAACAGACGGTAACCATGAATTTACTGTCAAACTAGAGGCACCGAGAACCTCATTATATCAGAATTCATATCTCTGGAGAACAGCATCGCTGTGGAATAAACTCCCTGCGACGGTTTTCCCTGCAGGTTACAACCTGAACCGTTTCAAGACCAACATACACCGACATTTCCGCGCACTTGCCGCTTCTCGAGCGTGATAGGACATCTCCTTGCGAGTGCGCATATCCGAAAAAAAAAAAAAAAAAAAAAAAAAATCTCTTTCACGTGCACCCACAGACAATATATGTCTACTGTGCACTTGAATTATTTTCCGCATTAACCGCAACTAAAACCTCGAAATTATCGCACTTTTCCAGTTTTTTGCTTATAGTTTCTCAACAAAGTTGAAGAACTTCAAGTTTCCTTTAAATTTCACTGGCCAAAAGTATTCAATCCAATAGTTAGGTAATTGCCATTAGAAAACTCTCAAGCCTAAGTGCGTTTTTCCATAGATTTCGACTTCAAATCTAAAATAATTTAGTGTATGGAGTTTGCGGGATCCCAATAAATGGCCATGAGGACACAAAATCTCAACAACAAAAAAACCTTATGATTTAGATTTTGGAAAATTTTGAAAAGTCATAACTTTTTTTCTATTAAAGATAGAAATCTGAAACTTTCCCTGAATTTCATCCCAATGAAGGGACTACAATCCCTGAAAATTTCAACTCATTTGGATTTATAGTTCCTGAGATAAAATCGTGTTAAGCAATTTGGGGTCATTTATCAATTTTTCGATTTTTCTGAGTGCCTTTTTTTCATAGATTTCAGCTTCAAATCTGAGAATAATTTAGTGTATGGAGTTTGGGGATCCCAAATGACCAACAGAATACAAAATCTCGACAAAAAAAAAATTGAAATTTCATCGTTTTAGTAAGAAGGTAGCTACCTGATGATTTAGATTTTGGAAAACTTTGAAAGGTCATATTTTTTTTTCTATTATAGATAGAAAGCTGAAACTTTCACTGAATTTTATCCCAATCAAGGGACTACAAACCCTGAAAATTTCAACTCATTTGGACTTATAGTTCCTGAGATAAAATCGCGTTAAGCAATTTGGGGTGATTTATCAATTTTTCAATTTTTCTGAGTGCTTTTTTTCATAGATTTCGACTTCAAATCTGAGAATAATTTAGTGTATGGAGTTTGAGGGATCCCAAATGACCATTAGGGCGCAAAATCTCAACAACAAAAAAAATTGAAATTTCATCGTTTTAGTAAGGCGGTAGATATCTTATGATTTAGATTTTGGGAAACTTTGAAAGGTCATAACTTTTATTTCTATTACAGATAGTAAGCTAAAACTTTCACTGAATTTTATCCTAATGAAGGGACTACAATCCCTGAAAATTTCAACTCATTTGGACTTATAGTTCCTGAGATAAAATCGTGTTAAGCAATTTGGGGTGATTTATCAATTTTTCGATTTTTCTGAGTGCCTTTTTTCATAGATTTCGGCTTCAAATCTGAGAATAATTTCGTGTATAGGAGTTTTCGGGATCCCAAATGACCATTAAGACACAAAATCTCAACAAATTTTTTTCTGAAATTTCATCGTTTTAGTAAGATGGTAGCTACCTACCTTATGAAATTCGTGTGGAAATAATACGAGGTTTTTTTTTAAAAAAATGCGTTTTATTATTTATTTTCTTTAGTAATAACAACAATAAATGAACAAAGGGGCACTAGGAGCTGTTCCGGAAGTTGAAACTCCACCTGAAACAAAATTGGGGTTAATTTTCGGGAAAATTTCAACTTTGAAGGTCTATTACTTGGAAACTAGATTATTCTGGAAATTGTGGATAAAACCATTTTGTAGGCCATTTAATCCTGTATCGAATAGAATACGATTTATTGAAATCGATCCAGGCGTTCCAGAGTTATGGCCGATTCAATGAAACCATGTCAGGCTGGAAAAGCTCGCTCCCTCAGGCATTTTCTTTTTTTTTCCAGACTTAGGAGACATCTTGGGGAAAAATGCCAAATAGCTTTTCTGCTTGTTTCGATCTTCTCTATACACTGAAATTTTTGTTTTTTCCAAAATTGAAAAAATTTCGATTTTCCATTTTAAAAAAGAGGGCCGGAAACTCCGAAAAAAAAAAAAACGAGAATTCGGCCCCTCGAAAAACGGAAAATTGAGGGAGGAAAAGTATGTTCCGATATTTCTCTGGACCTCCTCTATGACGTAGTGGAAGAAAATCCGGGAAATTTTGACATTGATTTTTTGGCCCAAGGATTTTAAAACTTCCAAGTGGAATATCTGGAAAAGTATTAGTCCTAGAGGGAAAGCTCAAAAAGCTTTTTTCTCTAGGTCTAGGACTTACCGTTATGGAGCTATGGCCGGTTGAATTTGCAATTTTCGTCATTTTCAAGAGTTCCCTGTGTTAAAGGTATGGCGCCAAAAAGTCAAAATTTCGGAATTTCAAGATAGCCATTTTGTAGAGGGGATTCCAAAAAGTCCCAAAACCATTTTTTTTTCCCTTAATTTTCTGATTTTCCATGACTTTTCCAGTTTTTTTTTAAATTAAATGCAGCCTCTTGTAAGTTTTTTTTTTTCTGAAAAACTACCCAAGAAAAAATTATAAAATATTCTCTCATTATATGAAAATTTCAAAATGTTCCAGTAGAAAAGTACCTTAGTACCTCGAGATCATAGTCGGCTACGATATTCAAAAAATCTCAAAAACGTCCCGAGCTACTAAGGTACTTTTCTAAACTGCATACCAAAAATCTACTTAACCCTCCCTCCAGCAGAATGGGGTGAACCCAAACTTTCGCGAAAAAATCGTCACCTCTTGTTTCACCCTGTATCTTTTAGCAGGTGGCTAGAAATCTGTTAAGAACTGGAAATTAAATAGCAATTAGAGCATCCTTTCACTCTTGAAAATTTGAAAAAAATCGGCCTGCTAGATTTTGAGTTATAGCTTTTCAAAAAGTGACCAAGAATTGGGGTGTTCGAGTTCGATTGACGCGTAGTTTAAATCAAGGAAAATTCACCCTCCCTCTCAGGGAAAATGTTTGAATTTTTTCAGGAGAGAGAAGAAAGTACAGAGGTCATAATAAGAATTTTACAATGAAAAATCATTCCAGGAAAAATTCTGGAAATTTGACTTTTTTAAGCAAAATTCACCCTCTTACATTTTAATTTTTTTCTGGAAAACTGGCAAAGAGATGAGAAGCTGAAATTTTCAGCGATTCTTATTCTAGTAGAGGACTCAATCCCTGAGAATTTCAGCTTATTTGGATTTATAGTTCCTAAAGTAAAATCTCGTTAAGCAATTTGGGATAATTATTTATCGATTTTCTGATTTTTCTGAGTGCCCTTTTCCATAGATTTCGGCTTCAAATCTCAGAATAATTTAGTGTGCGGAGGTTGGGGCTACCTTATGATTAATTTAAATTTATAATAAACCGCAACTCGCGAGCTTGAATCGTTCAAAAGTAATGATCATTTTAAAATGAGCGAAGTGATTGATTATTTTATTATGCGAATCCGTTGTGAACTTTTTTCTTTAATTTTCACACAACAGGAAACAGATGCTAGAGAAACTCTATCTTTCCGCTTCAATTTCATGTCTTGAAAATTCCCTTTTTTCAAACAAGTCTTCATACAGGTGATACCAATAGTTCGAGCTAAGTGGCAGTTCACAACTTCAGGAGCACCAGCTCCCGTGTCCATTGAGTATTAGCTCTTTTGTATCCAGGAAAAGTTTAATACCGAACAGTTTTGATGATATCCATTAAAAACTTTTTAAAAGTGATACCCTTCAGTATGACGTCATCAGTTAGCTCACAGCACCGAAAATTATCACTATCCTTTCCACTTTTGACTTTGACTATATTCTTCTCCTTTTAACATTAAGAAATAAAAAGAAACAACAGGTACAAATGAAATTGCTATATGACTGACATGACAGCTGCTTTTTTTTCAGGGGCTTGGGCGCCCCAGGGGTGCGATTTTCGAAACCATTCGAGTAGATTTCGTACACGAAATTTGACTGACAGCAATGTAAATTAAATGGGGAGCATTCGAAATCGTATCAAATTTCGTATGCGAAAATATTCGAAAATACGACCCCAGGGCGCCATAGATCACGATTTTGAAATGTGTCAACCGTTCTTTTTAATCGGGGAGTCAAGCGTCCAAGGATGATATAATGATGATATACACTACTAGAGTCCGCATCAAGACTAAAGAGTACGGTGTCGTCATATGCGCACATACCCAATTTTGAAGACTAACCGAACTATCGTATTGATGAGTGCTGCTGCCGAACGCCAAGCACGTTGTTCATTGTCGTACGGCCAGCAGGCATATTTATTCAGTTTATTTTCTATCCAAGTTTTGTCTAAAAAGATACCCCGCTGCTGGTTTCAGCTCACGACCGAGGTCACCGCAGACAGCGAGAGATAGAAGAGGGAGAGAGATGCGACCCGCTTCGCGCAGCTTTCCGTGTCGTCACCGTATTCTTTACTGCTGACGCGGACTCTACTACTAAGAGTTTGTATTCTCCTTGGGGGTCGTCTATTCCCACCGCTAGCGCCTCAGCGAGGCGTCGAAGCTCTACAGCTCCAGTGTCCGAACTGTCACTAGTGTCAAATAATTATATGTCTCTTAATTACCGTTCTTTTCAGAGCGTGCGCTGATGCGCCCCAGGGCGTCGAAGCCCGGGGTTTCAAAGCTGTGAAAAGAAAGCACCTGACATAAAGTTGAAGATTGCGGCAGGAGCTAGGTGTTAAGGGCCCATAGCACCGTCTAGAATTTTTGACCAGCTAGGGAGTCGCACCGGTGTCACACTCACACCGGGTGTGTCATTTCTGGATTATACACTTGTTTATCTACTTATTTGTCACTAATCGCTATCGCTATCAAAGTTTTTAATTGATATCTTCAAAACTGTTCGGTATTAAACATTAGCGCAATGGTAACTTTTGTTAAGGACGACTTCCTCTATACAATAGAGAGATATCGGTAACCCAAAAAGTGTCATGCAGTATTAGCGCTTACGTTATTTTGACATTAAACCTATGCGCGATTCGATTTTTAACACTACGTACTAAAATAACGTTACCGCATAACGTAATTTACCCAGCATTTACGTTAAGCGCTATTTCGAATAACGTCTAAAAATAACGCCGTTTTTGTTGTGTTCAAGTGAATATGGAGTGTTCAATAAATAGTAAAAAAAGGAAATCCTCTGTCCCTGACCATGAACAACAGACAACACAAATCAAATCACAACAAGGTACAAGTTAGGCTACGTTTATAAAATAACGGATGCGAACAGGCAAATTTTACGTTAAACTGTTTTCCGATAACTCTAATTTGAAAGTATGATACCGCTTTACTTTAAAAAAATAACTCTTGACGTTATTACCGTTCATACGCGCTATCTGTTTTACCGATATCTCTCTATCAAAAATTCAGCAAAATTCCACATAGATCACTTTTCCATAAGAAATGTGCGGGGTCCTTTCCGACTAGTTGAGATTTTTTTATCTTTGAACTACTGTATCTCGGTTACTATTGCATTAAAGAATACTTTTCACTAGTTAAATTTAAAGAAAATTTAATTTTCTTCATCTTTATAAATATGTATATTCTGTTAAAAATGCACGGTTTAGAAGTTATGATCAAAAAATTGAAAATTTTTAGGTTTTTTGACTTCCTCTTAAGTTACCACAGGGTCCTCGAGGTCGAAAATTTAGATTCTACTCCACAGACTATCCGTAAATGCCAAAATATCAACAACTTCGGAATACTTTCCAGCTACCTCCTTTATTTATTACTTGCCTACTGGCCTAAAAAGCTTTGTGAACAATGTCAAATGATATATAATTATCATCCATTTGTTAAATCTTTCCAGCAAGTTGGTAAATGTTGATCTTCCTGGTAGGAACCCAACCCATGCTGATAATCTGGTATTACTTGCTGTTCTATAGTAAAAAAGTTGTTAGCTTATTCAGTATGATTTTCTCCATGCATTTACAGAGTCCATTGGGGAGACTTATCGGTCTGTATTAAGATGGTTCGAGTTTGTTCACCACTATCGAGGATTTACATATTTCTGGAATAGTAGCTGTAGGACTGCAGAGTGCTTTTGAACAGTTTTTCAGAAAGAATTAACGATGAAATTTCATCAAGACCAGGACTAGATTATGTCTTTTTAGAGATTAAATGGCCACTTGTACTTTCATATCTGGGGTTTGTAATTTATCTATCTCTTCAGCGATGCGTAGTTCAGGTGAAAGAGTTGGTAGGTTGTTATCTTCTTTAGTCAAGATTCTCTGGAATTGGATCTGCAAAGCAGTTGGCAATTTCAGTCTCAACGTAAGTAGTCTGATTCGTGTTTGTGTTTCTAAGCACAAAATTTTGGAGACGAGAGTTTACTGAATGTTTTATATAGGAGTAAAAAACAGGAGCTTGTGATAAATTATGTTCATATTCTTTTGTAGCCTGATTTAAGATTTGCTTCATTATAAATATTATTTTGTTGTTTGCAATGATTATAATATGTATTTGTTTCTGTCCTTTTGTACATACAAGGTTTCTTTGTATTAACTCGCTTAGGTTTTAAAGGTATATATATCTCAATAGTTTTTGTTAATTAACTGGTTAGCTATGTTGCATCAATTTGGTATGTGCAGGCTTCTAACTGTTATGTACCTACTTGTTAATTTCATCATAATTTGCATTTCAGAAATTTCTTTTTTAAGTAGATTTTGTCTGTTGCATTGAAAGCCAAGTTGAATCTATGTTTTAGCCGTTATCACTACATGATCACTACGCTGTATTGGTGGGTGTTGTTGAATACTAAATATTGAGCTTTTGTCTGACTAGTGCACGCATTTTGTCATTATCAGTAATAAATCTATCAATGAAATTTCATTATATCTCTATCTTGTAGGAAACGTTATTTATTGTTGCTGTTAAAGAATTCTTCTGAGCATTCTTGTAAGGATAGATTGTAAGGTTATCCCAGTTGATCTCTGTGTAATTGAAGTCTCCACCAAAAATGTTGAAATTTCTGACTCTAAGGCCTTTACTACTGTGTACTACGTAATTTCCAATCAAACTGCTTCTATTAGGTATTCTGTTTTGTACGAGATGCTTAATTTTGCTTGCGTTTGGTGACCTGCTACCAGTGGCGCAGTCAGACATTTTGTCTGAAGGGGACATGCAGAAAAAATTATAGGAATATACATAAACCCACTATCCTTTAAGCTTTTTATGAAATGGGCAGTTTACAGCTTTTGTCTACATCTATTTTTCTCTGAAGCCTTTGGGGGCCCCCTTGCCTGCTACTATATATTTGACAAAAATGCAGATACCTCTTCCTGTTTAGTTATGCCTGTCTAGGCGAAACAATGTGTAGTCAGGAAGATGAACAAAACAATCCAGGAATATCTGGGCGTAGCCATGACTGTGTTATTAGTATTATGGTTGGATTTATTTTGGTTATGCTAGCTTTGAATTCATCGATTTTTGGTACAAGGGAACAAAGGTTGCTGTACCAGAAGGAGACTTCAGACGCGGTTTGATAATTTAGTTTTTTGAAGCTACCCTAGAAGAAGCTTCCACATTCTTTGGAATATTTTTTTTGTTATTTTATAGTTAAGTCTATCTCGCTTTTCTAGTTTCTTACTCTGCGATTACTGTTGTTAGATATAGGTACGTTGACAAGGAGTGAAGGTCATACTTGATATATATCTCACTGTCTTCTAGTCTACTTTTCAGCCTAAGCACCTGTAGGGTTTCTTCCTTGGTTGGGTACGTAAATCGTATAGGTTTTTTCTTATCAGCTATATACCTCCCAAATCAGGGTTGGACGAACTTTTGAAAATGTGCCGGGAAATTTCAGTCTATAGCGGCGTGTACATTGATCGATTTATGGAACACATCCCCACACTTAGATGTGATCTAATGATATAATAACAACAGAGATAAGACAATAAATGCTGAATAAAAACGCAGCATAAAAAAATTAAAAAATAACTCATTCCCAAGTCAACAATCCTAAGATGTCTTTTTAAAGTTCTCTATCACCAACTCATCCAAATTTTCCATTGTAAGTCAATTCCCTAATGGATTTTTTATGTCTTCAAGTGTTGAAAAGCATTTTTCGCACCCTATCTGTCAACACGCTGAAATTAAGACCTTAGAGATGACTGCGGGCAGAGATGTATAATTTGTATATATACGAAACATTGGAACGGCGAACCAAGCATTGTTTGTGGAATGAATGTGATGAACATCTTTTTAGAAAGTTCTAATTCATTCCCTGTATCCAACCCTGTGTCATTTACATCAGATCTGTTTCTGCAGAAATCACAAACCAATCGGAGCGAATTTCATTGGCTGAAAACAGCCAGAAAACTAGTTTCAACTAATGAAATTCACTCTGACTGATTTTTGATTTCTGCAGAAACAGACCTATTATCTTCATCTCCATCGTTGGATTCAGAGAGGTCATACAACCACGTCCTTTTCGAGTCAGACCATTTTCTTCCAAAATCCTTTGATTCCTCCCTCAAAATAGCCCCGGCATCTTTTATTTTTTATGAGAACGAATTCCGAGTAATTAATCTTGAATTATTACATCACTTTCATTTGCTTCCAGTCCTTTATTTGCCCAATTGTCAAACATTCTTAGGACTTCGTACCTACTTCTTTCATGTTGCGTTGTTCCTATTTCAGTGCGTTATAAGTTGTTCTTTGATCTCTGACTCTGGTTTGAAGATATCTTGATAATCCTGTTGCTCTAAAGATCGGCCCACCGGGGATTTCCCGGTATCCCGGTGGCTTCATCCAACCCTGTATAGACCTAAATTGAATTATTTTATCCTTTGCGGATTCAGTTTTGCCGTTAATTTTCCGTATTAATAACATCCACTAGTGTTTCTAAATCAAAGGCTGATTTCTGTACTGGTTCAGGTGAGTTTGACATTTCCACTCCAAAGATAAAAATATTCTGCCCTCTGCGTTCACGTTCTTGCATTTCTTAATTTCACTTCAAGATATATATATAAGTATGTCGCTTTAGATCGTCTTTCTTCGTTATACGACATCTAATTTCCATTTTCTTCTATCGTCGCAACTCGCAAGTGATTTCTTTCAGTCATGTACTTCTGTATGGTGTTCTGCCATTCTAGTTCTGGTCTTCCTCATTTTCTTCTACCTGTTGGTTGTTGGTTGCCAATGCAGCATTTTTCTGGGCCGGTTTTTGGAATTCTTTCTACGTGTCCATACCAGGGAAGTTGTTTCCTTTCAATGTCCTGAACTATCGTGCCTTCCCTTCTCATTTTGTTATTTTATGTGGTCATTCCTTATTTTCTCTCTTCGTGAGAATCGCATGGATCTTCTAATAACATCCATTTCAACTGCTTCTACTATTTTCTTTTGATTTTCTGTAATTCTCCAAGTCTCGGCTCCACATAAAAGGTTGCTCTTTATCATTGTCTCAAATATATTATTTCCTTGCTTCATTTAGGCATCCTATTACTTTGTTAGGTTCAATTATTCACTTTTCTATTTCTTTCACATCTGTTCTGGTATCGAATGTGATACCCATATTCCTGACATTGCAGAATTTCCCGACCATCATCTACTTCCAAGTTTCCGTTCTGGGTTCCTACACATAGATATTTTGTTTTATTTATATTAACTCCCAAGCCCCAGTCTATCTATCAGCTTTCTGATCTAATTGCATCTCTTTGTCATTGGACTACTATGACCTGATCATCTGCAAACTGAAGAGTAAATAGGCACCCATCATTTATCTCTATACCCATTCCATGGATCTTCCTCTTCCAATTTTTTAGCGCTACTGCTACGTATATTTTGAAAAGCGTAGGAGGAATATAACATCCTTGACGTAGTTTTGTATTCACTATAAATATACACTGAAAAAAAAATAGTTCATAATATTGACGAATGGCGGTTGTTATTTTTTTTTTTCATTAATTAAATGAAATATTTCATCAATCCTATTAATCAGTGTTCATAGCCTAATGACTTCGTTCCTTAATGTAACGAATTTATGTTCATTATTATCATAAAACCCGTGAATTTTTATTTTTCATTGTTCGAACGAACACTTTCATCAGTATAAGGAACTTTCTTTGAAGATCAGTGATTCTATTCCTTGATTTCATGAATAATCATTCATAAACCACATTCATTGAATTAATGATTATTTCTTATCGCAAAAAGTTTGTTCATCATGCTTATGAAACTTTCTTCATTGTGTCAATGAAGTTATGCCTTGAATCAATGACCAAGAGTTCATTAATTAATGAATATGTTTCATCAGCTTGACGAATGTGTTAGTGATTTAATGAACGTTTGTAACTAACGAACTTTACTCATCAATTTAATGAATTTAATAGTT
The DNA here is from genome assembly GCA_917834065.1 of Ceutorhynchus assimilis. Classification (NCBI taxonomy): domain Eukaryota; kingdom Metazoa; phylum Arthropoda; class Insecta; order Coleoptera; family Curculionidae; genus Ceutorhynchus; species Ceutorhynchus assimilis. The sequence continues at coordinate 30,814,417 of OU892285.1, forward strand.
TTAATATAGACCTATTCGTCATGCTAACGTATAGAATTCATTAATCATACCAAAACTCCATATTATCGACAGTATATCGTACATTATCCGGAAATTATTTTTTGTGTTGGTGTTAAATTCAACTCTTTTTGGAAGAAATTCGGAATTCAGGTATTCATTGAGTGGAATAACTTCTTCATTTATAGTGTACGGAAAACATTGCAGAACGTGGGACACTACCCGGAAGCCATCTGTCAGCGCAGGCAACCATGGACGCTGAAATCCAATATTGCTTGAAGTCTGCTAGCGTGGCGTTTGGGCGACTTCTAGACAGAGTTTGCAACAATCACGACATCAGCGCTGAGATCAAACTTTGTGTCTACAATACAGTTGTAATACCAACACTTACATAAATAACTGCGAAACATGGACCACCTACAGAAAACATATAAAAAGCCTAGAAAAATACCACCAGCGATGCCTAAGAAGGATCCTACGGATTAAATGGCCAGATCGACGAATGAACATTAGTGTTTTAGAGAAGGCCAACCCAACTAACTTGGAAGCCCTTATCATCAAGCACTTACTTCGTTTGATAGGTCACCTCGTTCGCATGCCCGAAACACGTCTTCCCCAACATATTGTTCCTTCCCCAATGTTATTTGTACATTATATTGAAGAAGTTATTTCACTCAGGCAAAGAATTCTATACGTCAAAATGATAGAATCCTTACTCTGCGACAATGAATTCAACTGTTACATCAATGAACCTTTTTCTTCATCTATTTAACGAACAGCTTTTCATAATATTAATAAATGCGTTCACCGGCTCAATATTAATGACGAGATTCACTGGCTCAATGCACTTTTTCGTTATATTTGTGTACCTTTTTTTTTCAGTGTATCTGTGAGTGTTTTACCTACCTATCTTAATTCTTGATTTTGAGTCTTCATATAGTTCTTTAAGTGCCGTTATATAGGTGTGATTGATTTGGATTGTTGTAATACCTCCTAAAGTCTGGATACTGAAACTGTATCGTATGCTTTTCGTAGGTCTACAAATGTGAGGTGGGTTTTCAAATGTCTAGCATAGCACTTTTCTATGGCTTGTTTTAAGCAAAATACGTTGTCTGTACCTGATCTTCCTGGTCTAAAGTCGCACTGAATAATTATAATCTTCAATGCGATCACGCAGGATTCTGCCATATAGTCTGCTCAGTGTGCTTGGGACTGATATACCTCGATAGTTATTGCAGTCCAGCTAATTTTCTTTTTTGTGAATGGATGATATAAAAGTCGTCTTGTGGAACAAGATGTTCAGGCATAATACATGTGAGACTTTTAAAGAAATTCTCAGTTCCCCATTTTAGCATTTTGTAGTATATCTCTTCTGGGCCGCTAGCTCTACCTGACTTGAGATCTCAACAGTTTTTACTGTTTCTTCAGATATCTCAACTACTTCTCCATATATTTCAATATATATCTAATATATATTCCTGTCTACTTTCTTGTAATAGACCCTGAAATCTGAATGTGGGTTCTTGTTCATTTTCCTAAATTGCAACCGGTGGATATCTTTGTGTTTGAAAAATCTGTTGTTTATTCTAAGATTGTGGGTCTCACAGAGATGTATTGATTGATTGTTTCTCCTCCAAATGATCCTATAACTGAGGTTCTTCCTGTTCTTCCATTAGAATCCCCTATCATTATAATTTCTCTATTTCTTTAAATATCTACTAGGATTTGAATTCCATTATCTCAGACATATACTTTATAATTTCATGTATAGCTTGAACACACTTTCGCAAAGTATGGTTAAAATGGATGTTTTTTTTTTTGTGTGTAAATTTGTTATTTCTATTAAGTTTTACGCAATCACAATAGTGTGACTATCTTGGAACTCGAACATATTCCAAGATGAAAATTCAAATATCGTTCTCGATTTTTTTCCAGCCCCTACGAAAAATTGCATTCCCAATAACTTCATGATCGTTGCATATTTTTACTTTTACATCTGACTAATAATTATTATGACTATAGTGAAATATAAGCCCTAAAGGAATAAGGTAATTTATTAAAATCAAGATTGTAAAACGGTAAATTTGCAGCAATAATAATAAATATAAAAAAAATTAAATTAGACACGATATGAACTCGTAATGCGTTAATTTATATTCGCGCAATAAATAGTAACCTATTTAGTGGAACAAATTTGAATTCCTGCTGGAAATTTGATGTATTTTGAGTGGATTTTGTATACGATTTTGCTGATTGCGTAATCAATCAAACCATCGATTATGAAGGGCGAGTGTTGAATTTATTTCGACGATTTTTGAAATGTCAGGAATTTTTTAAATTGGATTTTAGTTTAAAACACATATTCTGTATGTACTCGATGTGATTGTCAAAATCAATGGAAAAAAATCTATACTCTCAAGGTGTAGAAATAACAGGCCTTGCAAATAAGCTTGGAAACATAATTGATATAATTATCATAATATGAAGATAATAATTAATGATACCGATGCAAGACACGTTATTAAACACATAAACACGATTATTAATATAGGTGTGAAATGTCATAATTTGAAAATATTCTCATATAATATTGTAATAGGTAATGTTCAATTAATTAAAACAAATCTAAGGATATAGAAAATGAAAATTGATTACACTTTTGCATTCCTATAAAGCTCATTGATGGGCATAATTATTTACACAGTACAATTTTCAGAAAATTTCTCTATGCCTTTTCTCCAACTGATTGCTTTTTCATATGATGTAACACTATTATTTTCTCAACGTTTAATTGCCAACCATCCAACATTATTATAGCGAATAATCTGATATATAGACGGGACAATCCCATGTCGACAATTAATTTTGCATCGGGATTCATTACACGCTCTAATAGAGTTGTTTCCTTAATGACAATGATGTAGGCGATCGTATTGTCTTTCGTCATTAATTAGCTTCTTGTGCCTAAAAAATAACGATGCACGGACGAGATAAATCTCGTTGCGTGGGCACACGATCAATCTTGGAAATAAATCGAAAAATCGATTAGCATATGCAGTTCGATTTCATCAATATTCATATGCACATCATTAAAATACAATAAAAGCGATTTTCACAGTCGAGCGATGTATTCATGTTCCGGGCCTTAGCTCCTTTTATGGTTTCTTTGAGATTCAACAAGGGCCAACAAGTCGAAATTGCCTTCTTTCGCATTGTCATCCAAACAAACACATGCATGAATAATTATTGTAAGTGTAATATTTTTTTTTAAAACTTGTATAAGAAAGGGAAAAATCCAACACAACTGAAAATGAAAAAGCTTTTATGCAAATCTGGAATTTATTGGAAGAAAGTATGAATAGTTATCGAGGAAGATGAAAGGATTTCAAAAAGTGCCCGAAGGAGTAGTAATACCTACAAATTTATATCAGACACAGGCTAGAGGAAATATCTATAAAAAAATTGATAGGTGGATTCTCCCTCGACATAAATTATTTAAGAGCATTCTGATTGTTTCAAAAAATCTAGATCCTCCGTTTGCAGAATCTACATTGTATAAAATATAACTTCTGATGTAAATTTTGATTTTCTTCGTTGTTCTTACTGCTCTGAACAAGAAAATAATTAAAATATTAGCTCCTAATGAATTTAGCAGCATTTTGAAATGCTCACATTTTTTCTCAAACTCAAATCTACTCCAAAGAAACTTCCCCTGGCTGCTCCATTAAACTATCATATTATCAATGTTATATGTCGTTTTAGTAGGTACTTTTGATATCTTCTGTATATAGTTTTGTTTACCATCATTATATAATTATCATGTCTTTGTCATTATTGTGAGGTTCAGACATTTGTTCAGACACGTTTAGCTCTGTTTAACACTGCTTCCAGTCGTTTGGCATGTTCTTCTTTATTCGCTGCCCAGACTCTAACATCATCTATGTAAATTCCCACTCTTAGAAGTCCATCAAAAATATTCTTGAATGTACCGGGTGTCCAAATAAGAAAGGTCGCCGGCTATATCTCAGGAACTATCAGTCCTAGAGCTTCCAAATCAAACTTTTTCTTATAAAATAGGCCATGAAAAATTGCTGGAAATAGTTTTCAAGTTTGTGAATTGACCGCTAGGGGGCGCAACGAACACTCGAAAACATAATACTGTGATTATCTTCAAAAAACGCCCACTAAAGGTATTCTAAAAATATGATTATTGAAATCTTGATGAGATTACGAAAAAAATTTGTTAAGGACTTTTTTCCCTAGCTCTTCAAATAAGAGGTGGGGGAAGGTTCAAACTTGTTAGGAACAAAAGTTATATAACTTTTTTGTTTTTCAACAGATTTCAATGAATCGGGTGTCATTTGGAAGAGTTTTTTTCTGTTCAATAAAATGCATAACAAAAATAACAAAATTAAATTGTTTTGTTGCCGCTAGGGGGCGCTGTGTCTAAAAGTCGACAATTTTCCAGTTTTTCTCGGAAATTTCAAATATAATGATGCTTTTTTTATAATTAAGATGGAAAGAGGATAAAAAAATAAGGAATCTGGTGAAAACCGCAAGTCTGAATCTCTATCCTAGCCCAAAATATAAATAAACAAATATTTTAAGTAAGAAAATTTTCACAAAAAAACCTTCTTGCCTTTTCCACGGCACTATAAAATTAGTAAGAAGAAGAACTAATTGTGTGTCTGAAAGTAGCTACCAATCCACGATATCAAAAATTGAAATTGAATTGAACTATAGTTATTTACATTCCAAGCTGCGAAAGCGTACTTTTAAAATAGCCGAGGCGAAGCGAAGCGCGAATTGGTTGACCTCGGCGCTTCGCACCTCGGTCAACCATCTCTCGACAATAATGATACACTTTCCATGTAATATACTATTATTTATAATCATATAATGTTGACTTCTCTGACTTTTGAGAAGCTTGAAAATGTCACTTTTTTGACTTTTACTTTTCACCCACGGGTTGAAAGTTTACTCTCCTCAAGTGGGCCGAAAGTAAGTGAAATTGTTGTCCCTCTCAGGAATAGTATATTACATATCGAGGTGGAAAGTATCGAGAGATTTGACAATAGTTAGACCGAGGCGCAGCCGAGGTTTAACTAAAATCTCGAGACAGTAATGAAACTTTTAACCGAAGTATGTATACTACTTTATTTACAATCTTTCGAATTTTGTAATTTTTATTTGAATGAAAACTAAAAAAATACAATAAATTTCAACAATTTCACTTACTTTCGGCCCACGGGAGGAGAGTAAACTTTCAACCCGTGGGTGAAAAGTAAAAGTCAAAAAAGTGACATTTTCAAGCTTCTCAAAAGTCAGAGAAGTCAACATTATATGATTATAAATAATAGTATATTACATGGAAAGTGTATCATTATTGTCGAGAGATGGTTGACCGAGGTGCGAAGCGCCAATTCGCGCTTCGCTTCGCCTCGGCTATTTTAAAAGTACGCTTTCGCAGCTTGGAATGTAAATAACTATAGTTCAATTCAATTTCAATTCTTGATATCGTGGATTGGTAGCTACTTTCAGACACACAATTAGTTCTTCTTCTTACTAATTTTATAGTGCCGTGAGAAAAAAAAAAAGATTATTTTTTGTTTTATCTCGAAAAGGAAGGCAAGAAGGTTTTTTTCTGAAAATTTTCTTACTTAAAATATTTGTTTATTTATATTTTGGGCTAGGATAGAGATTCAGACTTGCGGTTTTTACCAGATTCCTTATTTTTTTATCCTCTTTCCATCTAAATTATAAAAAAAGCATCATTATATTTGAAATTTCCGAGAAAAACTGGAAAATTGTCGACTTTTAGACACAGCGCCCCCTAGCGGCAACAAAACAATTTAATTTTGTTATTTTTATTATGCATTTTATTGAACAGAAAAAAACTCTTCCAAATAAGACCCGATTCATTGAAATCGGTTGAAAAACAAAAAAGTAATATAACTTTTGTTCCTAACAAGTTTGAGCCTTCCCCCACCTCTTATTTGAAGAGCTAGGGAAAAAAGTCCTCAACAAAATTTTTTCGTAATCTCATCAAGATTTCAATAATCATATTTTTAGAATACCTTTAGTCGGCGTTTTTTGAAGATAATCACAGTATTATGTTTTCGAATGTTCGTTGCGCACCCTAGCGGTCAATTTACAAACTTGAAAACTATTTCCAGCAATTTTTCATGGTCTATTTTATCAGAAAAAAATTTATTTGGAAGCTTTAGGACTGATAGTTCCTGAGATATAGCCGGCGACCTTTCTTATTTGGACACCCGGTACAATGAACAATTTCCGGTGCAGAGCTTAGTCCATAAGGCATTCTCCTATAACAATATCGCCCATAACACCCAGCATTAAATGTTGTAAGTATTTCACTTTCTTCATGCAACCTTATCGCCATATTGAAAAAATATTTGCCCCTTCCATCTTGGATGCAATTTCCTATTTCCTCAGAAGTTGGAAGCTGATACAACTCACGTAGGGGAAACCGGGGCGGAATGGAGTCTCTAACATAATTATTTATTTTTGGAAGAGTAAGAGTGTGGGAATAAGTTTAAAAAAAAAACTAGAACGATTTATTCAAATATTGTAAACACAATAAAAATAAAAAATAAACAGAAAAGTTTTTGTTTCTTTTTTTAGCGTCATTTTGACAAAAGTGACATTCATTCCATTCTGCCCCGCCTACATCGTCACTGCCTATCCCCAAACAGGAATTGTGAGCCCACTTTTTGCACTGGTAGCATGAAATCCAACCTTCAGATGAAGTTGAATATTGCTCATTGCAATATAGACATGAAGCGTCTTTTTCCTCATCAGACTCTCCAAAGCTTTCTCCCTCGCCGCCCCAAAATAATTTTAAAACTTGGAATTTCAGAACAGGGTCAAAATGAACCCAGCTACAAACCTTTTTTTCGAGTGATTTTGAATATAAAATTTTGGGAATCATAATAAAACATGTTATTGTATTATGCTTTAATTTCATTATGCAAAAATAACAACAAAATAAACTTTTTATTCATAAGATAAGTAGATAGAAACCTGAAGGAAAAAAGCTAGAAATTCCGAAAACACGTTATAAAAGCTTGCTACGACTTGTCGAGTTGGAGGGTTTCAGGGTATACCGATTTATCCCAAAACCGGGTCATTGGTGACCCATAGAAAGTTGTCTGGGGAAAAATTGTTTTTTCGAAAAAATCATACAAAAGGCAATATTCTTGACATAAAGTAGGATACATTCACAGAAGATCTCTGAAAAAAAGTCGCGGGGTCGCAAGATATTCCTGGAAAATCAGATTTTGGGTCATCGCTGACCCGCTGTCGGTAAGGCGAGGGTTAACTTCCATCTTTTGTTTTTTTGGCATTGACATTTTCCCAGTTTCTTTCTTCTGTTTCTGACCAGACAGATTCTTTTTAACTTTGTTTTTTTGTGCTTCCTTAACCTGATTTGCTCTCTCTATTGCTTCAATCAGCTCTTTTTGATAAGGTGATAATGTAAGGATAGCAGTTTTGCCTCTTTTTCTTTGCACTCGTTTAACGGTGGTCTTTACTTTGGGTACTAGAAATATCACTTCTGGAGAAAGGGCTGGGAAACTAGAGCGGCTAGATGTTGCTATTGGTGCATAAGGAGGGTTAGGCATCCAGAAACATTGGGGTTGAGGGCTGTTTTGAGTTTCGGTTCTATTTTCCATTATGGCTTTGGAAGGTGAAGTTGAGGGATTTTTGGAGGAATTTTTATTTTCTGTAGGCTCATTGACTGTAGAAGCGGCTTGTGGTTCAGGCTCATCCACTGGAGTAGGATTGGCTCGTATTTCAGGCTCAGGTCCTGCTTGGGCTTCAGCAATGGGAATATTAGTTGTCTCGGCTGGTAAGAAGTCATCATCAGAGAAGATACCCTCATTTGTAGGCCAAATACCCGTTTTTTCAAAACCTTTTAGTGCAGTTTTCATGTTCGCAGCATTAACAAAGGCTTGTCCAAATAAGGTTGATATTTGGAATAAAGTAACGACTTTACCTAGATTCGACCGCAACCATTTTCGCCCTTCGTTTTCGTAATATAGACTCAGAGGTTTCATAAACGCCACATCTAGAAGCTGGAGTCTGTGCGAACAGTGAGGTGGAAAGCACAATAAAATGACACCATTTTCCCGAGCTAGATCGATTACTTCGAGGTTTTTGGTGTGGGATGCATGCCCATCAAACACTAAGAGGATAGGAGTTTGTTTTTTTGCATTAGAATATTCAATAAACTTTCTAAACCATCTCAAAAACACTTCTACGGTCATCCATCCAGAGTCGTTAACCTTACCCCAACCACCAGGCGGTAAACCTAATAATTGAAATTCTTGTTGTTGTTTTTTTCGGGGAAAAATCAACATTGGAGGCATGAAATTCCCCGCAGCAGAACAACAAATTTTAGCCGTTACTGTGTTACCTCGCTCAGCAGAAGTCAATAACCGACTTGACGTTGTCCTCTATTTGCAATTTGCAATAATTCTTGAATGTTGCTTTGGAATTACCGTAATACCAGTTTCGTCGCAATTATAGATTCTTTCCCCAGTAATATTATTTTTAACAATAACTTGATTTAACAATGTAAAAAGCTGCGCAACTCTGTTGAACCCCATCGCACGCGCTCCTGAAGTTGCCTCGGGCTTTCTCAAGCTCAATTCTCATGAAACATTGTGCCCCATCTTCCCCTACCATTTTTGTCTCTTCATTAAATGGATGCCGACAACCATATACATTAGTATCGTTGCTTTTATCGTTTATCACAGCTCCAACATAAACACGACCTATTGGGTGGTATGAATAAAAACGAAGTACTTGCTACTACTACAAGTATTAGTATGTTCTTCGTAGTATTTACTTCAAAACGAAGTAGATACTACATTTTGGTAGTTTCGAAATGTAGTATCTACTTCGTTTTGAAGTAAATACTACGTAGAACATACTAATACTTGTAGTAGTAGCAAGTACTTCGTTTTTATTCATACCACCCAATGTAGTTTGCGGAACATTAAACTGGTCGGAAGCTTATTTCTTGTAGCCCATTACGCCTCTAATTACCGCATCTACTGCTAGTTCCATGGATTCAGTACTCCACTGCTGTCTAACGGACTTTTTAACATAATAGACCTATCTCGCATGATTAGAAAAAGAGAGTTTAATTATAATAAATACAAGTTAGAAAGCAAAAAAAGATGACATGCGCGCGCAACTCGTAGGCTGCAGTGTAGCCAGATTGTATTGTTGCAAAACAAATGTAGACAATACAAATCGAACATTATAACATTGAAGAAGTGATATAATGTCAAGTGTTTTACAGCGCCTTAAATCAGACAAAAGAAGAGCTTTAAAGTGGATGAATATTGTTTGCACTTTTATTTTGATAAATGTTTCATCCGGCAACATCGCTCAATGAAATTGCAAGGGAATATGTCAAGTATAATCTAAAATAACCTTAAACGACACTGCGGTGAGTTCAAGTGATATGTAAAGTATTAGTTTGCTCTTTGTCGAATTACACGTTACAAAGAAAGAAGGAACGATTCCCCTGAATGCGCATATGACGCAAGCCTGTCACAAACTTGCTTCTCATTGGATGCTCACCTGCAGCCTACAAGCGACGCGCGCAGTCCAGGTAATAGGAGATCGGTCTATTGCTAACCATCTGAAAATACCACAAACCCTAAATTTCGATAGTTAAATAATGCTGAGGCAGAATGGGATGGTGCTGCCCCAGCTGCTGTCAATTACAAAACATAACCTTCCAACTAACATTTTTTACCAATATCTTGACGTATTCATCAAAAGAGATAGTAGACACTTTAAGCAAATCCTAATGGCCGTTTGCACCGATCATTTTAAGGAAGCCTTAGCAATAAGTATTCCTTAAAGTGACATTTCTCTATATAAAAATGTCATTTCAAAGAATACTTATCGCTAAGGCTTCTTTAAAATGGTCGGTGCAAACGGCCATAAATTTTTCTACGTATCCGTATCCGCATCCGTAAACGCATCGACTTACGATGACCGCCTAAAAGTCCTTTTAAGCATGGCCATACATTACGTAAACGATCGTATCCTTGGATGAAATATTTTCTAACCTCAAAAAGTGTTTTATTTACAGTGGTTTTTTAGGTTTTTAGTTAGATTTTTTTAATTAAATACCTTTTGTATGGTCCAGAAGATTCTTGGACAAAAGAGAAGATCTGACAGAAAAATAGATTGAATTATAAAGTAACTATACTTATATATTTGTTCTTGTGACACTTGGTTCTGATTTTTGTTGGAAAACCCCTGAATTTAATTCATTATAGAAAAACCTAGCAAACTTCTGGATAAAAGATCACATAGACTGGAACATAAATACTTTACTTTAACTTTTTTAAAACAAAATAACACAAAAATTTGCAAACAGCTGTGAAAACAGCATAAAACATAACCGGCCTAATCTACACCAATGTAAATAAATGATTTGTTTTACCTCAGGGCGATTGTCAAACTCATTTGTGACGTCACATGGACATGCCCTATATAGTCAAACGACTGAGATACGTTTTGGGATACGGATACGAGGCTAGGCCCGTAACGATACGGACAACGCAACGCAACGAAACCACCGTATCTATTCTGCGCATGCGCAAATCGATGCGGATACGGATACGTTTGAAATTCAGGACCTGCTTAAAGTGTCTAGTGAAAAACATGCCGTATACGGTAAAATATACAACAAACAAACAAATAACTTACCTTGTGTTGAATAAGCCGAAAAGTTCTATAAATACACACAATTTCACCAGGTTTGTTCGAAAACACTTTCAACGATTTGCAATTACCTGTTTGTTGTGGGAAAATATCGCGTGGGACTCTAGTAAATAACAGCAGAGGGCGGTAGTTGTATATCGGTCGCCTGGGGCGCGAAATTTAAAACCAATTCCGTTCTGCCCCGGTACCCCGTTGCGCACCGGTGTCTCCTACTATGGCTTTATTCAGATTTTGAGGGTCTAAACAAATTCGAAGACTATTGTCTGGCTTTTTTACAATGACCATAGAACTGCACCACTCAGGTCGTTCAGTCACTTTTCTCAAAACGCCCATTTTATCTAGCTCACTTTTAACTGACTGCTGAAAGCTAATTGCAATTTTTCTTGGAGGTTCTACAACTAGCTCTACCTATTTCTTCAACTGAATTTTGTATGAATTTGTCAATTCACCAATGCCCTCGCCAATGCCTTGAAAAATATGGTCGATTTTTTTACTAGACTATCAATAGTATCTGTTTGATATTTGTCTTCCTGTTCTAACGATCCTATTAGTTTCACAGATAAGTGTAGTTCGTCCATAAAAGAGCCTTCATAGTTCAATAGCTTTGTATTGGATGACTGAACTCAAGTTCAAAACATTAACATCAGCACCAGTGTCCATTTTGAAACAAATTTCCTTATTATTAACCATTACTTTTTGCATTCAGCCAACTAAACCTACTTGTCCTACTTTCTGAACTGTGCCTATAAACATTTCCTGCTCTTCATCATCAGCTTCTATTGAATATACATTTTGAGTCATGTTTCTTTTTTCACGACAGTACTTTTGAAAACGACCAAACTTGTTTTACATTGTCTTCTATATGCGAGACATCTTGAACCATGAAAATATCTACAATTGCCACACTGTTTTTTATCAACTCTATTTTCTGAGTTTGTTCTAAAGCTATTTCCACTTTGATTTCGGGCTTCGTATTGATCTTTTTGTGAAGTAAACTCTCTGTATTGTCCTAATTGTTGTGCTTTCTTCACAATATTAACATTTGTCTCAATTTCTAGCTTTTTTGATTGAAGTTCAGCTTACTCTGACGCTCTACAAATATCCACACATTGTGTAAAATCTAATTGAAACTCTCTTAGCAACCTATCTCTTACTTTAGTGTCCTCTATTTCACATACAATCCAATCCTAACCAACCTATCTCGCAGATCTCCGAAATTACAATTTTGACTTAGTTTTCTTAAGGCAGTCACAAACATATATAGTCTTTCACCTTGTAACTGCTTTCTAGTATGAAATAGGTGTCGATTAACACTCCATTTTCTTTTGGTTTGAAATGTACTTCAAAATGATGTAATAACTTTTGCCAGTTTTTCTTATCATCATCAGGTATCTCTAGTGTGTCATAGATTTCTAGTACTTCAGCTCCATTTGTATCTAGCAAAATAGCAGCTTTCGTTTCAGCTGTTACCTTTGTATTATCTTTCAAACCAGAGGCATACATATAGATGGTGAATTGCTGTTTCCATTTTTTAAAATTTGTGGGGATTCAGTCTCAAGAGACATTTCTTTGGGTTGTCGTAAAGTTTCCATCTTATTTTAATTGGGTAATGTGGGGCTAAGAACGAATTTGATTTAACTTTCTTTACGACGAAATACTCACGTATTTTGTAAAAAAAATTTCTTCACAACTTATTCTGTCCGCAGCGCCATGTAAGGTTCGGACATTTGGAATAAACGAAATATAGTTTCAAAGATTTATTTCAAGCTAAACTGAATTCATTCCGTCACTATATCTGTCACCCCTGCTATGTCATACCACATACTACTGGTAACTACCTGACAATTATCATTAATTGTTCTTCATTTTGAATGTCATGTATAATAATTCTTGTTTAAGGCCGCGTTAATGGCCGCCATGTTTAAATTTAGTTTTTGAAAATGACGACTGCGTCACTCTACACATAGGGTTCAATATTTTATTATTTGTCCAAAACAAAATCTGTTTGTCGGTGAAACACTTGTGACAGAGAAAGACAAATATACAACTATGATGCTCCCAATGTAGCTTTTTTGCCGTGGCACCATCTACTTGAAATTGCTTGAACTGTTTTCACGTTCAAAATTCGTTTTAAGGTCATCTCAAAAAATCCGCCATAATTTCAAAAATCCTTCGGCATAAACATTATTTGATATATTATTGTCCGTCGATTTTTAACTGATACTTGCGGTATGAGGAGCGAGGGGCTGTTTCATATGGCAAAAACAGGTGTAACGTCAGGAAACCATTGGCGTTCTAATGTAGGGAGCCACCAGCTCACATTCCGTCCGACTATCAGATTAAAATCGACGAACAATATCTACAATCTCTACAATTAGCTTGTTTTAGTTTTTCGTGGTTATCAATAAAATATGCTTTTCACGGATCCAAGCTTGATAAACATGCAAATATTCAACCACCAACACATTTAATTGTTTTGGTGGTTGCGAACATGATTTTTGAATTTAAAAAAAAAGGCTGAATATCGAAAAACCAAAATAAGGAATTGTAGATAATCGATCAAATAATGTTTATGTCAAATTTGAGCCAATTCTGATGTGCCGTTTTTTTAAAGACCTTAAAACAAGTTTCGAAAAATGAACCAATCACAGTTTAAACATGGCGGCCATTAACGCGGCCTTAATAAAGCCCAAGGTAATTCAGTATATGTGCTAAATGTCATTCACAGAATCTACAGTGGCGAGAGAAATGTAGAATTTAGAATAGTGACTAATTTGATTTGTCGGAAATGAATTTACAATAGAATCTACAGACTTCTGAATGAAGAGATCAAAATAATTTCATTATGGTAAATGGCCAACAAGTATGTATGGTTATAAGAAAACGCCTACAGCCAAATCCATAGCTGAGTTTAAAAAAAATTCAGAACATTAATGATTTGTAATAGATTCTGTTGGTGAACTGAAACAAAACGGAAAGACATTTGGATAAAAACGAATTGAAATTTCAGTCGTATCGAATATGTATTTCAAATATTCAGGTACAGACATATAGCATGCTATTCCAATGAAAATAATAATACACCTATTTGCAAATCGCGTCACTCGGAACGAATTTAATGTTTCAAAAATGTCAATTTTTCACAGAAATCGTTCAAAGCTATTCAATTCAAATCGTACCTATATGTGCCTGTTATATAGGTGTTATATTAATTTTATTTCTTTATATAAACAATTTACCTTGAGGATGTTGATGAAGTTGATGTTTTATATCAGTCACATTATGGCCTGGAACAAAACCCCAACAACTTAGCGATTGATTCGGATTTTTGAAACAACAATTTATGTATAATTTACTGAATTAAGCTATCGGTACGAAATTTCCTCCAATTGTAGTGAAATTGAATGACACATGTAGAAGCGGCACAAAAAATAATCTAGGTATTCAAAATTTCAATTACCTATATAGAATGACACGCGTTCCGAATTTATCACCTGGGTAAAACGTCGTGGGACACCCTTTATTTCCAAAAATGCAAAACGTTGTTCCATAATATGGTTTACATCAATGTGTTATAAATTTTACATCTGCTTGAGCATGACATTATGCGTTACATTTAAGTTAAATTTCACCTTATTATAACAAACACATAGAAATTATTTAATTAGGCAAAGTAATTGAGTACATTTCTACCCTAATTTAACCTTATCGCATCGTAACTACGTCGCCTAACAGTATACATGTTGCCTGATCAAAGTTCCTAAAGTTAATAGGTTGTCTAGTAATGAGTAACTTGATGACGTCATATGGAGATTTGCATTATGTTGAGGCACCCCAAATGACGTCATAAAAGGTATCAGACAACCTACCTACCTCAAACAACCTTGGTGCTTGATACGCGGTGAAGTTACGTTACGATGCTCTGTTGCATGTCTAAACGCACATTTATGTAGCTGTGTTTAATAGGAATTGCATGACCCTATAAATAATTCCCATTTGGTATTTTGATATTCTATGCCAATTAGTGAAAATAAATTAACAAACAACAAAGTTCCGATATCTGATATTTATGAAACAATTTGTCTCCTTTTTCAAAACAACCATTTAATAAAATACAACATATATAAGCAATAAATTTATCCTTGTTTTCAGTCCAGGATAATCCCGTCGAAAAAATAACCATCAGTTATAAATTCCAAAACTGACAGGAAAAGAGTCTCCTGAAATAATTGTCCAGTTTTAATTTTCCGCTATCTGTTTTGGGCTCTCTCGTCTGGAGGCAATTTATTTTTATATTGTTTTCTAATTCCCGGATATATGTCTGGAAGATTTATTTCTAATTTCTCGCTTGTTTTCTTTATATACCGTGCCATTTAAAACTGCATCGAGATTCCCTCGGGCAAACACTTTGTACAAGTAAAAAGACGAGTCGTTTATTACTTAAGGGTGCATGGGGAAGTAATCGCAATGTTCAAAGTAAATTGCCATCCTGAATCATATAATTATAAACTTTGTTATAAAGTTGGGTTATTATTATTTATTGCTTTTAGGAGAAACTAATTTAGAATAGTCTTTAAGTTTTACTGCAGTAGATTAGGATAAATGTCTTTGTTTGGGTCAAATTTATCATAACAATCTTCCAGAAAAGTGATCTGTTCAGGGGCGGATACAAGTCTTTTGAAAAGGGGGGGGGCAGTTTAAGTTGAAGTTAGCCACATTGGGTTAGTTTGGGTTAGTTTTGGCAGCGCATTGTGCAAGATACGGTTTTTCGAAGGAATGGCCCATACAAATATGGGAATGGGGGTATTTAGGAGAATAAGGTGATTTTAAATAGGTAGGTACCTACAGGGTGTTTTTTTATGTATTGACACCCCCTTTACCTATACAGAAAAAATAAAGGTGTAAATACAAAAGTTATCCAGTTTTAGCTGAATTTTTAGAAACCATGTTCAGAAACAGAATTTGAATGTCAGGATTGTGAAATTTTACATGCTTCCAGGTTTTTTCAAATGGGATGCCCTATATTTCATTCTATATTCTTGAAAAGCACAATGCCCCGATTCCAAAAATATATAGTTTGTCTATATTTGATTCAACAGTCTCTCATATATTCCTGTAAAGGTGAAGGCTGTAGGTGGGGTGTCAATATATAAGAAAACACCCTGTACTTGAACAATAACTTATTACATAAAGTCAGAATTTGTACGATTATCCACTTTTTGTCAATTCAATTTCATAGTTCAAAAACTACAAGTTTCAGATGAGTCTCTTATTTGAATAGTTCAACAGTATATTGGTGAGTAGGTGGCTGCGGAACTCGCTGCGCTCGTCCCGCAGAGGTCCACCCATAAACTCCGCAACAATCCACTTATTTGTACTTGAAAAATAACTTATAAGTCAGAATTTGTAAAATAATCCATTTTTTGTCAATTCGCCTTTCAACAAGAATTTTAGTAATGTTACTTTATCAAACTAGTAATATATTGTGATAAGTTATTCAAGTACAAACAAGTGGATTGTTGCGGAACTTATGGGTGGACCTCTGCGGGACAAGCGCAGCAAGTTCCGCAGCCATCTATCTATCAATATGTTCTTTAATTACGATACTAACCTGACTCAGTCAAATATGAGTTATTCTCATAGGCAGAGTCGTAACTAGACCTGTTTGCACATGTGGCATCTTATTATCCCATGTAAAAAAGTAGGTAACTGATATAAAAATTCCTGTTTCATTTGACATTGATAAAATATTCATATCAGAAACTCAAAATTTAAAGTATCACCCAATAACATAACATATGTATTATGTAATAGCAAAAAACAGGTAAAGGAAACACAAAAAAAGAGGAATATTGACTATACAGGGTGTCCGGAATAGCTTGAAGTAGGTACATGGGGATTTTGGAAACCATTGAAGATACAGGGTGGACCAAATGGGGAAAAGTTATGCAATCAAGTGCCTACAAATAATCTGTCATCAATTTCTTTGAACTCGGAATAGCAACAGATACTGTTTACACCTACAGGGCAAAGCAAAAAAGGAAAAAGTGTGTAGGTATTTATTTTGTAATTCAAATTGCCCTATGTAATTCAAGTTATTCCGGACACCTTGTATAAGCTTAAGCTCACTAAAGAAATGCTCACACGTAGCAGTAGTCAATGGATGGCTCAGAAATATTGTTAAAGCTGTCAATATGGTGAGATAAATATTTTCAAGAATAAAGTCATACATACTTTGCAACATTTGTAAAGGTGCTATCTCTTTTCATTCATTTTTTGAACCTTAGATTTTTTTCCTTCATAGCACGACCACTGAGAAAAACCGAAATCAGCTGTCACAGTAATAAGAACAACAAATCTTTCTTCCATCTGTGTTATAATTGCCTGAATGACTTGCAAGTTGCAAGAGTTCAATTTCCAAAAGAGTTTTGGAAAAGATGGGCCTTGTCATCTTCTTCGGGGTTGTTTTAGTACCATATCAATTAATCAATATCTATTTCGCTGTATCAAGAATAAAATCCGGAAAGCGCTCTTTCCAAGACACACATTTCCTTGACAAGCTCTCATGGGAACTTTCAGTCCTCAAGGATCTGAAAAGCAAAACTCAAGCCAAAAAGAATTAAAAATTGCATTTTCTTTTTGTTTCTGAATGCTAGAAATTCCTGTAAAAGGCTCTTCTTGGCCTCGAATCCTTCCAAAGGCAACTTTCAGAGTCAGAATGAAGCAATGAATCAAGAAAGACCAGCTTTAGGACTTAGAAGCTCTTTTAAATCTTTGAAATTCAATTTTGCTTTTTATCTGGGAGAAAGAAACTGCCTTGAGAAGCTTTTTAGCAAGTCATACATTGCCTTGACAAGCTTTTCTGACTTTTCAACATGTTAAAAAATTCTCTCATGGCAACTTCTAGTCCCCAGGGATCTGAGAAGCAAAACTCAAGCCTAATAGTGATTCTAAAGGCCGTTTTACAGCTTGCAATTCTTTCTGCAATATGCAAGAAACTTGAACGAGGGCATGCGCAGAAGTGTGTCAGCTGATTGGTTTCTGCAAGATTCTTGAAACTTGAATGGCATTGCATGCAATCGGTTTGGTGCCATTTTTCTTGAAGGTTTTCGTGCAAGCTGGGGAATTTTTATGATGCCTAAAGTTGCTTCTTTTTATATCGACTTATAATCACTTTTTTTATTTTTGGAAAATGCAAACATCAACAACACAACGTTAAAAACAAAAAAGTATGGATAAGGTTAGAGAAAGAAACAAGTCAAATTGCAAGGTGTAAAACGACGTGCATGAAATCTTGAATGCAATTTTTTTGCATGCAATAAATGGCATTCAAGTTTTCTTGCAAGCTGTAAAACGGCCTTAAAACTGCATTTTCACAATGTCTTTGTTTCTGGATGCTAGAAATTTGTGAGAAAGGCTCTTCTTGATCTCTAATCCTTCCAGAGTCGGAATAAAGCAATGAATCAAGAAAGTCCAGCTTTAGAACTTAAAAGCTCTTCTCATCTTGGAATGCAATTTTGCTCTTTATCTCTGGAAGTTGGAAATTGCAATGAATCAATATCTATTTCGCTGTATCAAGAATAAAATCCGGAAAGCGCATTTCAAAGTTTTGGTGTGTGTTGCGCGAAAGGCGCTTTACGCTTAAAGGGGGTTTTACATGCTGGAAGAATACCTGCAAGACGGTGCAAGTTGCAAGAACTCTTGCAAAAGGCATGCGCAGTTGAAACCCAGCTGATTGCAAGTTGCAAGACTTCTTGCAATTGCAACTTATCGGTTCTGTTCGATATTTTTGCAAGTGCAAGACTTTGCAAGAGTATTTTTGGGGAAAAATTTGGTAATTTCTGGCATGCCAACTTTCAATAAATCTTACTACTTTTAAAATTGTGTTTATATTTATAGATTAATGATAATAGATTAGGTACCTATGTCAGAGCTGTGTTTATCAATTTAAAATACAGATAAATCCAAGTAGAGATCATTTATTTATTTAATTATACACTAAAAATAATCTACTTTTAGGTAGGTACATAGGTACCTCGGTAGGTACCTACGTTTCATAGGAAACAATAATGATGCAATAACCTTTTTTCTGTTATTTCTACTATTTTTGATTTTACAGAAAGAATCTTGCAGGTACTTGCACTTGCACCGTCTAACTGCAAGATTTATTGCAGCATACAAAACCCCCTTAACGATTAGTGGCAGATTGCACCCTTCTGAAGCCTGCGCCCGTGGCAAATGTCACCTTCGCCTCGCCCTAGTTACGGCACTGCTCATTAGTTTAAAAACTACACGTTTCAGGTGAATGTCTTACTTACAGTTCAACAGTATATTGGGGAGTAGATGGCTGCGGAACTCGCTGCGCTCGTCCCGCAGAGGTCCACCCATAAGTTCCGCAACAATCCACCTATTTGTTCTTGAACAATAACTTATTATATAAAGTCAGAAGTTGTAAGATTATCCACTTTTTGTCAGTTTGCCTTTTAACAGGAATTAGTAATGTTACTTTATCAAACTAGTAATATATTGTGATAAGTTATTTAAGTACAAACGAGTGGATTGTTGCGAAACTTATGGGTGGACCCAGTCATCTATTCACCAATATGTTGTTCAAGTACAATACTAACCTGATTCACTCAGTTGAGAATTTTTCTCATTAGTTCAAAAACAACACGTTTCAGGCGAGTGTCTTATTTTAACAGTTTAAAGTATATTGGTGAGTGGATGGCTGCGGAACTCGCTGCGCTCGTCCCGCAGAGGTCCACCCATAAGTTCCGCAATAATCCACTTATTTGCACTGGCGTCGACTACATCGGGGCATTAGGGCAGGTGCACCCATGAGAAACCTCTCATAGGTGCGAAGCACCCATGGGAGCTCTTGTTGGGAATGCGGAAGTGCAAACGTGTGGTAATATCATTATCATGTAATTTAAATTTACACAACTTTGTATAAGAATTATACAAGTGGCAGCTAGCAAGCTACCGCCAGTCAACTCCAGGGTAAACATTGCAACTGGACTCGTTCACCCTGGAATGAAAACCAATGACATATTAAATTAACACAGATAGACATTACAGTAAACAAAATTTTTGTCAAGTGAATGACGGATTCAGAGGGGAAGGCAGGTGTTGTTTACACCCCCAATGCATGATTGCTCCCTATCATGACCCCCCTCGAGCAGCTCACTACTCCTGGTCCATGGATGGTCTTGTCATCACAACAAGCATCAGTATATGAATGAGATGCGGTGTCTATCTGTGTTAAGATATCATTGTTTAAAACCAACCCGCAGGTGACTCGCTATTGAGAAACCGGCCCATAGGGGTAGTGATGGCAATGATATATAGATTGTAAATGGTTGTAAAAATCGATGTATTACTCACAAATATATCGATATATTTTAATCGATATTTTACATTCGATATATCGAAAAAAATATCGATATAATTTTCTCGATATATCGGAACTTTTATAATCCTTTGCTCGTATGCATAATTTATTGATTGACCGAGGCGGCTGGCTAAAATAAAACAAAACCTCAGTTTGGGCGTCTGCGCAGCGATTAAATGAGGAAAAGATACTTTCCGCATGATTAAGTAACGTTATGTACCAGGAAAGTACCAGGGTGACCTGACATTGCATAATTATTTTACTTTTACGCACTAGTGCATAAAAGTGATATTTTCATGGCCTAAAATGCGTGCAGAAAAAAGCACTTTTCCCACGTTCGCAGAAAAAAATTCACCTCCGCCGGCGCCTGCGGATATCTTCCCGCTCCCCTTTAACACAAATTTATGAAGTTATTATTCTGCACCCATGAAAACTTTCAAAAGTCAGCGCCTCAGCTTATTTTTACAGGGTGTTTTTTATATATTGACACCCCACCTACAGCCTTTACCTTCACAGGTAGAAGAAAGGTTTAAATACAAAAGTTGTACAGTTTTGGCTGAATTTTGAATGTCAGAAATGTGAAATTTTGCATGCTTCTAGCTTTTTTCAAATGGGATGCCCTATATTTCATTCTATATTCTTGAAGAGCACAATGCCCCGATCTATATTTGATTGAGCAATCTCTCATATATTTGGCTCCAAAAATTGTAAAATTACTATCCTACTACTAATTTTGTGAACCATTCTACCTGTACAGGTGAAAGCTGCAGATAAAATTTGAGGTGACTACTTGGTTTCTCTGATAGTGTTTTTAAAAATTTTTAGAACCAAATATGTTGAAGACGGCTCAACCAAATATAGACAAACTATATAGTTTTGGAATCGAGAAATTGTGTTCTTCAAGAATATGGAATCAAATATAGCGCATCCCATTTGAAAAAAAGCTGAAAGCATACAATATTTCACATTTCTGACATTCAATTTTTGTTTTTGACTATGGATTTTAAAAATTTAGCCAATGCTGTACAAAATTTTGTATTTACACCTTTCATCTACCTATAAAGGTAAAGGCTGTAGGTGGGATGTCAATATATAGAAAAACACTCTGTACATACATAATCTTATTGATTTTTTATGAATATTTATTCATTAGAACAAAAAAAAAAACAATACATCAAGTCAACCACTAATGATATACCGTTGTGAATTAGTAAATTCTTTATTTTAATATCAATAATACAATTTTCACTACATTTCCTTTAAGCAAATTCCATCATCTGTGTAGTTTAGTTCCTCGTTTCAATAGGTAGGTAGGTACTTTATAATTATATTGCATATTTAGGTTTCAAAGACGATGCTGCTAGAATTATTATACAACCAATGTCCTGTCACATTAATTTCACTAAAAGATGTTTCCGTTTCTTATATAATTCTATTGCAGAACCCCCAATTATTGTAAATATAAATAAATACAATGTACTCTTGCCGCCAAAGACAGAGTACCTATACCCTTCAGTTATTTTATTATCCAGATGGTGAGAATTATTGCCCTTAGCCCCTTAAGTTAATTTTAGTGTTTATGATTGTACAAACTTTCCAAATAGCATGTAATAAAACATTTTAGCACTTTGAAATCTGTATAGAGTTAGGTACTTCTTATCTTATAAGGGATAATTTGAAGAAGCCGCCCTCCGTCCCATGAAGCTGTTTTCTTGGGAAAAGAAAGATTGAAGACGAGACATTCTGAATCCGGGCTTCAGACCGAGAACACGAAGTAATCTTTTAAAACGCATCAAGTTTCCCTCCTGCTAAACAATTATATTTCTATTTTAATAAACGAAACCTTATAATTAACTGATAGAGTTTCAATTCTCGAGTTGACTAATTAATCTTAGTCGTGGAATAAAATTTCGGAACCATTTTCGGGATCATTCGGCATCCAATTTCGAATTCATTACAATACTTTTAGAGGTTAAATTTCTTGGGACAAAAACAAAAGTGTGATTTTTTTTATAGGTTTCCAGCTTTCTAAACATTCTTAAAACTTATAATATATATTTTTTTTTCTTAAATTTTATTATTTTATTTTAAAAAGGGCAATTGCCCTCCCTGCCTCCCGCTGTATCCGCCACTGGATCTGTTCCAGCTATTAGATACCTATACTTCAGTCAAATTAATTGTCGAAATTTACGGTTGGTACTTAAAACGAAGATTCAAATACACAAATAACAATTTATGACAAAAATGTTCGAATTATTTTGCCGGCTCTATTATTATCTAGTCATAATTCAGCAGAATAAAGCAAAAATCAATCGGCTGCGGTTCAAACATATATTTCATAAAAACGATTACCATCTCGCGATAAAAGCCATTCGGTCGGGTATATATTGGCAATTTTGAAATACTTTTTCCGTAATCAGCAACCTTATTTGCATTTAATGGTTCTGCTTAGATGCTATAAAGATTTTTCTTTTAATTATATTTTCTGTGTACTTTCACGATTCGTTGATGGCGATTAGGTTCAATTGTGTCATTCGGCGATTAAGTGAAACGTGTATAATTACGTTTGTGTGCAATCGGAAAAATTTTGGTCAAGATTAATTATTTTCTGTAATTGTTTTTATCTATGGGTTTAATTATTAGAGATCTTTTTTCTATGTTCATCTTCAGGTAACCTTGTGCCGACTGTTCTACCAGCTTTGCATTTTTTTCTATTTATTCATGATTCACATTGTCTTAAACAAATTGATTTTTCCTAAGAGCGTGCGGCAAACGCGATTTGCGTGTGAAAAGTACCATTTTTCATGTGTAATCCTAGAAGTTTCCCTTCTTTTCAACGTAAAATACTCCAAAGTTTACTCAAAATGGGCCGTATAAATGAAAATGAAGGATATCCTTGTAAGTATAAGGTTTAGAGTAGCGTAAGCATAGAAGTATAAGGTTAGTATTAGGCGTAAGCGTAGAAGTATAAGGTTTTGGGTTTATTTATTTATTTATTTATGGACAGGTCAAGCCCATTAAAAATTAACAAAGTGTACAAGTGAAACAACAAGTAAATAATAAAAGCAAAATGCCAATCAAAATAGATAAAGCAGAAACAAAGAATGTAATAAGTGCCAAACCATGATAATCACAGAATAAAATAAGAAAAATCATAACTTGAGGCCAGTGACAGTTCTCGTAAATGGTTCATTATTTTTTTATAGTAGACACAGATTCAATATAAAAGCCCATGCGAACTACTTCACTCAACAATGTTGAGGAGTGTATTTTAATGAATGTCTAGTTTAGTGAATATTTGAATAAGATATCTTGTACTTTCCAAATTACAAAAAATCTACCAAGGCTTAATTATTTGAGAAGATTGTGTATTAAGTTAATAAGACTGAATTTTGAAGATCTTCTGGTTCATATTATTATTGATGTGAAAATAAATTTTGCTTGTTTTTCTTCTCTTTTTTATTATTTCATTGTAATGTCTCCTGCATTCCGGGCGGACTGAAATATGAAAATCACTCCCACGCACTATCCTTCAATGGATTTAGTGGGAACCTTATATTTCTAGAAGTTAGGATGTAGTTAGATTTAAGGGAAATTGTAGATGTAATACCTTCTTTTTTGATATATTATATCTGAATAGGGCCCAAAAAAATCAATTTCTCGGTACGAGGAATAAAAGAGTGATATGCATAGTTGGTTCTGTGGAACTGAAGATGAAAAGTTTGAGATGTGCGGGTATTACATGATGGGACATGTAGGGCTATTTTAGAAGTCAAGTAGGTAGGGGCAATCAAATGTGGAATTTAGGATTTTATGTATACAGGTTGAAGAGCAGTGGGCCTAAATGCGAGCCTTGAGGAACACCTGATGACACCAATATTTGGGAAGAGGTAAAGTTGTTAATATGAACTATCTGTGTCCTTCCTGTAAAATAGCTACCTATCCATTGAAGCAGAGAGCCAGAGATGCCAGGTCTCACTAGTTTTTTGATCAGGACTAAATGATTGATGGCCATTTGCATCGCTATAGCTTGAGGGATATTTAATCCAAGTGGAGCTTTGAATGTGACTCTTGTAGAAACAAAAGTCACATTCAAAGCTTCACTTAGATCAAATATCCCTTAAGTGATAGCCGTGCAAATGGCCATGACTCTGTCAAACGCCTTGGAGAAGGTGTATATAGGAGGTACATATCACCCCTCTCCAAGGCGCCTATCAGAAAGTCAAAGTATGTGAGAAAATTAATTTCCGTTGATGACCTCTTTTTGAAGCCAAACTGCTCGGATATAATTTCGCTGCTTAAAGATGATGATAAAAATGTTGTGACAATATTCTCAAAGATTTTAGGAATTGCACTGATGATGCAAATTGGGCGCTAATTAGTCACATCTGATGAGTCACCGGATTTAAGAATCGGCACCACATAACTGGCTCTCCAATACTCAGGAAAGAAGCCGTCCCTCAAGGACTTGTTGTAAATTATATGCAATGGTCTGGACAAAACAAAAAAGCAGTTTTTCAGAAAGAGCTGGTGGATATGGTCAGGCCCTGGTCCCTTTGTTTGGGCCGATGTTATTTAGCTTCATGTAGATGTCAGAGATAGGAATAGTGAAATCAAATAAATTGTGATGAGATAGAAAAAGTTGATCTGGGAAATCCAATACTCAGTATAGACTGAACCAAAGTATTCGGCAAAGAGTTCGGCAGCTTGGAGACCCATAGCTGCCGACTCACCATTATGTCTAAAACTTGAAGGAGGCTTACGCGAGTTATGTATAGATTTGGTATAAGACCAGAACTGTTTTGGGTCACGCTGCAATGCCGATTCAGTTTCATTTAGGTATTCACGAAAATTCTCCCTAGAGAGCAGATTGCACTGTGAGCGTAAGTCAGAAAATGTCAGATAATCTGAAAGTAGGCGACTTTGTTTATATTTTTTGTGGATTTTTTTCTGTATAATGAGTGCCTTCAAATCCTGTGAGAACTATTTGGGAAACCTTCCACTGGCTATTCTTCTAACAAGTACAAAGAGGCTTCATATAAAAAACTATAAAGAATATTAATGATCTCATTCACAGACTTGTTCAAAAGCAGCTCATCCCAGGAAATAGAGCCAAGAAAATAGTTTATGGCGTTGAAGTTTGAGGGTTTGAAGTCATAATAGTATCCATCACCATGTGGATTTGAATTGCAGTGATTCTATTGCAGTGTGGCTTGAAACAACAGGAGTGGATGATGGTTATTATCCAACGGAAGCAGATGGATGAAGAAAAAGGTAGGAGTATAAGCATTTCCTTTTTGTCGTATTCATAATGATTACCTCATACTTGCAAGGATATCCTTCAAAAATAAGTAAAAGGTTATTGATATGTTGCCTTGTTATCATCAGTCAAACAGTCGGTCGACGTGGAAGGCAACAAGAGGAGGGCTGATGTTTTTTTTTTTTTGGCTGTTTTTTAAATTTAATAATGTTGTTGTGGTTATTAAATTTGGAATTGTTCATTGAACAGTGAGGACTTGAATAAAATGAAGATTTAACAGTGCAGCGGAGGGATAACAAGCTCTATCCTAAAAAATTGGTGGTGAATAGTGATTCAGTTTTATAAATGTTTGTGTGACGATTGTTGTAAAAATAGTATTGAACCTTTTACGTTATCTGATATGAATTATGATTAAAATTATCAGAATCTGGAGCAACGTGTCTCCTTAAACATTTAGGGCCGGTATTTCAATGTTACCTTAAAATCAAGATTTACCTAAGGTACCCTTAACGTCAAAGGTACGTTTTGCTTGGAGCGACTATTGCGATGATCGCAGAACGATAATCGCGGGGCGATAATCGTGGAGTCTTGCTTGTTTGTTTCGTAAATTGTTCCGTTTTCCTTGGAGCGACCATCGCTAGCGTCAATCGCGCGCGTCTGGTCCTAGAGCAGATATAATCGCCAATCGCGAACGATTATTGATAGGTGTAGAATAGTGTAAATGTGTTTTCGTGTTTTTTGTCGTCAGCACACAAGTGATTTGTGAACCAAACTTTAAGGAATACTTCATCCATCCTTATTTTGAAGTCTTGGTAAACCCGACATTACTAGCATGTCTTCATCATCAATTTCTTCCAGAAAAAGATGTTTTAATGACAGTGTTTTGGTATGAACGATACCCGAATGCACCTCCAGGCCTTTAGGCTACTTCTTAGAGTGTTATATAATATCCTGTTTGCGAGTTCAGTTCCGTTCTGTAACATTATGAGATAGATTCTTTCTGTTCCTGTTGACTCATATGGGTCAAAGGTGTTTATAGCTCATTTGACTTTGCAATAGTTGACTACTTTTTTCGAGTCCAACCAGTCGTTTTTGGATGCTTTTCGAAGTCTAGGCTCGTTCCATGTCCACTGAGTCTAATCAACTATCTTTGAGCCAGGAAAGTGGGTTTTTAGGAGTTCCCTACCGTCTCTTCCCCCGTCTTTGTATGTTTTCATCAAGGTTGTTCTTGACTGATGTAACTATTGTCTTCAGGCCCCTTGACAGAGTTCTTTGTAGTTTAGCACAATCTTGAGTACTTTCTATATCCCCTCAGTACTTCCTCTAAGACCTCCTCTGGGATCCCCTCAGCTTTTTCTTGAACTTTTTCAACGTGGTTCTGTATGTCTTCCACAGACGTAAAATTACAAATAAAAGTAAAAACAAAAATACAATTAAAATATAAGTCCATGTATAAAAGATGCATGAATTAAATCATTACAATAAAAATTTAAAAATAAAAACATTACAATAAATAGCCAAGAATAAGCGAGGTGAAAGAACAATCAAAATACGCAAAGTCACATCATTGAAGAACTCGTTCAAACGTCAAAACGTATGCTTTACCCGTCAGAAATTTCTTTACTTCTATACGAAGCCTCTTTTCAGTGTTAAGCTTTCTGATCTTTAAGGGAGTTTATTAAATAATTTTCTGCCTTCATATATGATAGAGCTACGGATGAGTTCTGAGTGGGGGATAGGCAATCTGATTACGTAATCCTGGCGCGTATTGTATTGGCCCCTTAGCTCCAATTCGCACTTATACTTTCTGAAGACTAAACAGGCCGTTTCCAGAATAAACAGACAACAGAGAGTTAGAATACCGTGGCTCAGAAACAGAGGGCGACACGAATCCCGAGGTTTGGCTCCACACCAGTATCTGATGGCCCTTTTCTGAAGTAAGAACACTGAATTAAAAAGATAGTCAGAACAAGAGCCCCAGAAGCAGATTCCGTATCGAAGATGGGACTCAATAATCGCGAAATGAGCACATTTGGCAATGGAAAAATTTAGGTTATTAGCAATAACTCTGAGGGCATAGCAACCAGATGAAATTTTGTTGCATACTTTTGCAATGTGGTCTTTAAACTTAAGGGACCTGTCTATTGACAAACCTAGGAATTTATTAAACGTTGGCGTAGTGATGATGGGTACATTTTTCAAGTAGATATCCTCAGTAGCATATTTAAACTTGAGGAATTTGATCTTAGATGTATTGAATGTTAGAGAATTGGCGTCGCACCAGTACTTTATTTTTAGCAGATCCGTCCTCATATTGGCCTGCATTATACCAACATCAGAATCATGCCAGAGGAAAGTGGTATCGTCTGCAAAGATTGTGAATCTAGCCGTTATCTGGAGATGTGGTAGATCATTTACATAAATGAGGAAAAGCAGGGGACCAAGTACCGAGCCCTGTGGGACACCCACACTAATATCAAGTTCCTGAGCGGTATCACCATTAAACTGGACAGTCTGAACGCGATCCGACAGGTAAGAACGAAACCACTCTAGGGCAGTTCCCCTGAAACCATAGAGCTCGAGTTTCCACAGTAGCACTCCGTGACTCACACAGTCAAAAGCCGTTGACAAATAGCAGAACACCGCTGCAGCGACCTCACCACAGTTCAGACTATTGTAAAGGTGTTCAAGAAAGTCAAAGATGGCATCCTCCGTACTCATGGATTCACGAAAGCCAAACGGCTGAGAACTTAAAAGACCATGGTTGTTCAAGAACGATAACAGAGTAGACAGTAATGCTATAGGCCTAAAATTAGAAGGAGAATCGTGGTCTCCACTCTTATATAGAGGGATAATCACTGCTCTCTTTAGGCAAGATGGAAAAACCCCCGACACAAAAGAAATGGTAATTGCCTCAGCAAGAACCTGCAAAGCAACCATGGGTAAAGCTGAAAAAACCTTCAATGAGAGTCCATCTCAACTCGACGCAGCCTTATTCCTGATATTACCGAGTATACATATAAGCTCTTCTGCA
This sequence comes from Ceutorhynchus assimilis, assembly GCA_917834065.1. NCBI lineage: Eukaryota > Metazoa > Arthropoda > Insecta > Coleoptera > Curculionidae > Ceutorhynchus > Ceutorhynchus assimilis. The sequence continues at coordinate 30,842,872 of OU892285.1, forward strand.
TTAGTTGGAGCTGGAAAGAAATATTCAACCACTGCTACATGTTTCAGATATCTCCTGGGATCATTCCCTGTTGAAATTTTGGCTGAGAGTTCAGTGGCAATATTGCAGTAAAAGGAATTTAGGTCATCAGGATTCAGATTGCTTGAAGTGACCGAAACACTATTCCTACCCCTCAGGTCATTTACAATTTTTCAAGTCTCCCTTAATCTATTAGAAGACTTATTTATCCTATTCTGAAAGTAAGTCCACTTGACAAGCCTGATCGATCTTCTGTAAACCCTTCGGTACATATCAAAATAGTTCGAAAATACTGGATTGTTCATATAGAATTTTCTGATGTAATGAAGGGAGCGCATATTTTTTAAAGAAGTTCACAGGCCCCTTGTAAACCAGGGTTTTCTCTTTCGCTTCTTTATACTGACAATAGGAAAGGCAATTTCAAAATTACTCTGCAACATTTGATGAAACTGCTGCAATGGGCTGACAGTAGCCAGAGCGTCAATCCATTCCGATCGGTGATAAACCAAAGAAAATTTAGAAAAGTTTGCCCTAGTATAAACTCTACCGTGTCTAAACCTACCCTGATCAGCTTCAACGCCAAATGGCACAAGTCCCATTACTGCCTCGTGGTCAGACAAAACGGCTTTGATAGTTACACACTGAATTTCAGTCTGATTGAAAATGGTGGAGAAATAGTCCCAGTATTGAGGCAGAGAATGCGAAGAAGCGGGTTGGCCGATCCACGTGCATCTCTAAGTTGAACGAGTTCAACAAATTACACAGTAACTGATTAAATCTATTACACTTGTCCAAGAAATTCACATTGAGATCGCCAGTCAAAATCAACAAGGAATTAACCAAAATGTCGCTCAACAAAATCTCCAACCTCTCCAAAAGCAAATCCAAATTACCAGATGGAGACCTATAAAAACCGAAAACAAACATATTAGTATTGAGTTTCTTGCAGAACACTATAGAAAACTCGAAATCTTTTTCAACCAACAAATGATCAAACCTATCAACAGTAATGAACATAAACCTAGACAAAAACTCTCTCTCCATCATGATTAGTGTACCACCATGTGCAAATTGCTTGCGTGAAAATTTAAATTTAGACATCAGCACATAACCAGACACGTCAATGGGCTCATCAAACAGCAACCAGTGCTCAACCAAAATCAATACCTACACTAAGAAAATTGACTGATTCCAAAAACAACTCCAATTCATCAACCTTTGAACGCACGGACAGAATATTTAACGATGAATATGAGAAGAGACTTTGATAAGAATAAAGTTTGGAATAAATTGTACTTTTCCGAAAACTACTGGAAAAAGTCCGCACGAATTAATGTTTGGATACCAACCAAGCAGAAAAGTAGATTCAGTTTTGACGAATAAAATAGCAAATGATGATGGAGTAAGTAAATTAGAGAAACGGAGGTTTCAAGCGAAAACTGCTATTGATCAAGGTCAAGGAAAACAAAAAGAAAGATATGATGCAATGATGCAAAGACATTGAAGAACCACAAATAGCAAATATTAAAGTGGACAACAAGTTATGATGATACGAAATTTGGCATCAAATGAATGACAGTAGTAGAAAGCTATTAGCAAAGTATGATGGACCTTACATTGTCACAGCTGATTCAAAGAGATGTCAAAAGAAATATAAAAGAATATGTGCTGTAGATCATTTGAAACCATCTAATATCAGACTGGACACTAATACTGAAGCTTCTGAATCGGAGGATGTGGAAACCGTTTCCTATGGACGTGTTCATGAAGAAAAAGTATCTTCACAGGGAAACGTCTGCCAAGAACAAAGTGTTCGTGAAGAAAACGTTTCTTCAAAAGAAAAATTCATGAAGAAAACATTTCTACAAAAGGAAAAAATTTCCTAGAACAACGTTTTCATGAAGATTACGTTTCTTTAACGGAAAACGTTTCCAACGATGTAATGGCCATATGGAGAAAAAGTTTCTTAAAGGGAAAAAGTTCCCATTGTCTGAAGATTTGATAGACAACCCTGAATTAACTACTTGAATAATAATAATGGAAAATGACATCCATTATATATTATGTTATTATCATGAAAATTGCTATTAAATTTACTGATGCAACTATTATGAACGTTACAAAGCCGTCACAAGGAATACGGAGCTTTAGTTTTAGGTCTAGTTTGAAACTTTAGAGTCTCCAATTAATTATTAAATTTAATTTGTAACAGGGTCCACACACAACACTATTCAATTTATTAATTAGAAATTTGCAATTTTCCAATCAAGCCAAATTTAGAAAATAATGGTAGGTAAATTACAAAAAAAAAAACCAAAACACAGGCTGAAACCTATTTATATATTATTTTCATTAGATATTGCATTTTAAGTTCTTCAGGGAAAACCTAGGGGGGTGAGAGTGAAAACTAATTTCAGCTCTGCTTTTCATGTTAGATATTGAATTTAGAAAAAAAAAGGAATTTTTCATTTTGTGTAAGAATTCCTAATATTTCGTCGCTAACAGCTTTAATTTCCAAGAAGAAATGGGTATTGAAGATGTTTGAATTTTTTAAATAATGAGGATTGAATTGAATATTTCTTTGTTCATATATTAGGTAAATATTTCTTTTCCATATAAACGCTTATAAGATTCTATCTCTAACTATTTATTTATGGCCAACAGTCAACACACACACACTATATAATTACACACAGTTTCCTCCTAATTCATCATTTATACTGAAAACGGGCAAAGAAGATAGTTTGCCTGTAAACGTATAGAATAGAAATCCCCAAGAGAGCCGAGAAGATGCTATCTGTTGACAAGACAATGGAAAATCCATAATATATTAGCGTGTGGTAATAGAGTAAGCTGTCATTTGCGATTACTTTGATATCACCATACGTTTTTAATTGTTTATCGATTAGGTAAATTTTATATAAAAGTGCCGAAATTGTTGAAGTTGAGGCCTTTGTTATTTTTAGCTGGTTTGATTATTGAAGTTAATTTCTAGTGTAAATCTCATTATTTAAATGGTGGCTTATTTACTTTAACTAGCAGAGTGTGGATAGCCCCAAAGTAAAGAAATTAGTTTTTTTAAGAAGCCTTCTGTTAAGGTTCTGCCAAGAAGGCTATGGAATGGATGACAATAAAGTTTGTTTTCCAAATATTTTGAAGGTCTTTTCATTTCTAAACTTGTTATCCATTTTGAGTAGATGTAATTATGATTAGCCAACTTTCTTTGTGTGCGTACCCTTAGCTTATATAAGTTCGGCTTTCTCTACTGATTGCCTAGTATTTGATTTGTCTCACTTGTCTTCGAGCAAGAACTGGTTCTGGATTAGCTAGCCAGCTTGGTATAACTTTCCCAAATGTCGATTTTCTTGGATGACTGCACATATTTCCATCTGGAGTACCATTAATAGCTAATCATGAGCGAATCAAGTATAAAGCTTCTGGCAGTACTTCTCTCCAATGATGGATGTTGCGGCCTAGGGATTTTAAACTCAAGGTATGTATGTACATGTATGTATGTATGCGTTGGAGGTGTCAGTTGCACTGCGACCAAGGTTGATATATTATACTCCTCCTTCTGCTGCTAAGTTCGGGTTTCCTACTTAAAGCAGCCCCTCTAGTCCTAGGTCCTTTAGGAATTTTAGGATGTCAAGCGGTTCCAGGGCTGGAATGTCTTCCAGCTGTATAAAGGGACCCAAAATCTTCATTCTTGAGCGGTTTACGGCATCGCAGTTCAGTAGAAGATGGTGAGGTGTTTCTTCACCGTCTTTACAGAATCTGCAAGTGTTACCTTCTTGCAACCCCAGATTATGTAGGTGCTTATTCAGTCTGCAATGTCCCGAGAGAAACCCGGTTAGAGTTTTGAGACTTTTCTTGCTAAGGTTGATCAGCGGTTCAGATCTTTTTTGGTTGTAGCTACCCAGTAGATCTTTGGCCTGTTGTAGTCCTGGTGGGTCTAGCCATTGTTTGTTCCTTAGGTCTCACTATCATGGTATACATCCATCGTAGGATCGATGAGTTACAACCCCACGTTTTGCCCGCAATGTTTTCACATACCATGAGTGCCGAAATTGCTTTGTTTGTTATGTTCTCTATGTGTCGGTTCCAAAGGAGTTTGGAGTCTAAGGTTATTCCTAGGAATTTAACTTCTTGTTTCCAGTGAAGCCTGCTTGCATCGAGGCGAATGTTCCTCAGGTATGGGAGTTTCGTTCTTTTTGTAAATGTTACCAGTGTGGTTTTTGATGAGTTAAGATTCAGTCCCACAGTCTGACACCATTCCTTCGTCGTTCGGAGTGCTTTTTCTATAAGGTCACAGAGTATTCTTCGTGTTTGCCTCTGGCTATGATGACAATATCATCGGCGTAACCAAGGCAGTTAAAGCCCTGGTCTGTCAGTGTATTTAGTAGATCATCGACTACTAGACTCTACATCAAGGGTGAGAGTACCCCTCCCCGTGGACATCCTCTCGTTGTGGTGACTTGTATGGTTTGTTCCCGACATCCGTTTCTGCAGTTCTGGTTGCTAACGTTTCACTCATCCAGGTGGATGTGGTTTTGTCCACTCCTTTACTGACAAGCGCATTCTTTATTGAGTCATGAGAAGTGTTATCGAAAGCCCCCTCTATGTCTAAGAAGGCGCAGATGGCTACTTCTTTATTCAGCAGTGTGTTTTAGATGCTGTCAGTGAGTTCAAATAGAGCGGTTTCTGTTGATCTGCCCGCTCTATAAGCATGTTGCCTAGGATGTAGTGGCGTCTTTTCTAGAACATTTGTTCTGATATAGTTATTTACAACTTTCTCAACTGTCTTCAGTAAGAACGACGCTTGACATATAGGTCTGAACGACTTTGATAGAGTGGCATCCTTTCTCCCTGCCTTTGGGATGAAAGTTACTTTAGCTCTTCTCCATTGACTGGGTATGTATCCGGTCGCTAGGCTGTATCTAATGAGTTTTATTAGATACGGCATAACTTCATTTTGCGCTTTTTGCAACAGGGCTGGAAAAATGCCGTCTAATCCAGGTGATTTGAACGATTGAAATGAGTTGATCGCCCAACCCAGCCGCTGCTGAGTGCAAAGGCTCCCAGTTTTCTTGCCTGGTTTTTCTGTGCCGTTCTTTGTTTTCTTCAGTACCATTGGGTATACTTCCTGGAAAATGGGTTTCCAGTAGTAGAGCAGCTCGTTGCTCATCATTTTCTGTATAACTGCCGTCTGGTTTCTTAAGTGTCAATGGTCCTTGCGTCCTGCCTTTTGCCAGGGTTTTGTATAGTCTGGCTACTGATGGTGTTTCTGTGATAGATTCACAGAAGTTCTGGAAGTGTTTCCGTTTGGCCTTCCTTAATTCTGTGTTGTACTCAGTCAGCCTTTCGGTGTAGCCCTGCCATTCTCCGTCCCGTTTGACTCTGTTAAAGAGACAGCGAACCTCGGATCTAAGTCGTGACAGGATTCGTATGCCTTCATCATTGCTCCGATTTGAAGGGTTTCTTCTACTTCACGTGTGTTCCTGGAGCTAACCTTATTTTGTTTGAGGTTGCGTTGCAGTTTACTTGTGTATTCTTCCCAGTTTGTGTTTCTGGGGTTTCTATACGAGGCAGTTCGTTCCTGCACTACTTTTACTTCAAATATTATGATTCTATGATCAGAGAGAGAGGGTTCATTCGAGATTCTCCAATTCCTGATCATTTGGTCAATATTTGGACTACAAAGTGTTATGTCTAACACCTCCTGTCTGACCCTAGTAACAAATGTTGGTGTATTCCCTACATTAAGTATGTTTAGGTTTGTTTGAAAGATAAATTCTAACACGTTGGCGTCACAGCCAATTAGGAGCGGTAGTTTGTTCCTGTTGCAGTACTCGACTAGTCTCTGTACTTCTTCTGGTGGTCCTTGCCCAGCTCCACTGATGTAGCCTGATGCCAGTACACAAGATAATAGTATTCCAAATTATTCCATTGTGGCGTTAAACTTAGAAATTAGCTTCTGGACTTAGAGTTGTAGCGGTTGTGGGCATAGGCTGTCTGATTCCGGTTGTGACAGATATTCGCTTTGTTGTCTTATTATCTGCTTTCACAAAAGTGTGATTGCCGGTATTTGATGATAAACGCAATATCCTGATGATTCTGTAGAAGTTTTATGCATCGGTTAGTCTTATATACTTTGTCAAAGGCTTGGGTGAGGTGAGGTTTATAAAACACATAAACCATGGTTTGTTGAATTTGATAGGTTTTTTAGATATTTGACGTCTATATTCGATCTATTGTGTCTGACATATTCCAGTCTTAGTCACTTCTTCTGGTAATACTTTTGTCAACAGCTTCGAAACTGAGCTTAGGAGGCTGACTCCTCTGTAATTTTTGGGGTCAGTCTTCTCTCCCTTTTTGAAGATTGAGATTGTCAAGCTGTCCTCTTCCATCCTAATGGAACTCTTGTAGAAATAATATTCTATTGTATAGATTTTTTGAGCACATCACCTCCATGTTTGATCATTCCGTTGATTATCATATCTATACCAGATGATTTCTTGTCTTTTAGAATGGTTCCTATTAGTGTGACTTTCTCTGTCAATATGTGCCAAATAGGTGGTGGTTCTCTCTCTATTGTCTCAGTGATTTTCTCTTGATTGTTGTATAGCTGTTCAAAATGTGTTTCCCAAGCCTTAGTGGTGATCTTTGATATGTGGATGTATTCGTTGACTGGTCTTTTTCTGCTTATCAACATATTTCAGACCTGACCTCCATGGATTTCGTGATCCATATCGACATTTTTCCAGTACTGTTTCTGACATATTTATATTCGTAATTGTACATATTGTTTAAACTAAGTTTTGGTATTTTATCTTCCGGTTCTAGCTGTCTTCGACGTCCACAGCTGCGTCTAGGAGGTTTATCAGTAGTTTATTCTATGCAATTTCCACTTTATCATCATCTTTGATCCAATTGTCAACCTTTGTCGGTATAGATGTTTTGGGATGCTGTCCATAATTCTCTGCAGGTTCTGGAGGTCAACAAAATGCAAAAATGTATTCTCTCTCCTTAATGTATGAAAGTGTAATATTACCCAAGTTCTGGGAACATTGAACTTCGCCTAGTCCGAAGCAGAGAATGATACACATTCGATATGAACTTTATAACTGAAACTTGTGTAACTTAACGCCTTGTAGTTTAACGTTACACGCGTATGTTTAAAAACAATATAACAATAAATTTCTATTACTCGAGAGAGCTCGAGAAATTCTTGACGAGAGAAAGCATTGTCTCGTCTCGGCAAAGTGACTTTTCGAGAGAAATTTGATATCTCGTCTTGGCGGTATCACCACTTAAAATCTACGTTCGATCTTTCAACTGGCTGAGCTGTTTTGATTATATGTTTCCATTGTGTTTGGATAAATTGATGCTTAATTTCTATACACCTATGAGGCAGGAAGCAGTAATCTTTCGGATCTCTTCAATAGAGTATAGGGTAGATTTCTTTATTTGATCCAATCCAACATTCGAAAGGCCCGTATTCTCGTAACCTGTTACGGGATGATTTTTCCTAGGCCAAAATAAAAGGAAATAAGCTTATTCGCCACTCTGAATAGCATACCTTCCTCAAGCCACTGTTTTCTATCCAATAGTTGTGGCCACACTTTTCATCAAACTTTTTATTTTTCCCAGAATCATTAAGTTAGAGGTTTATTAATGGAATTGATTTCCTGTTAGTAGGGTTAAAATAAATAGACAATTAATTTATTAATAAACAAACTCACAATATTTACATTAGAGCAGCTGACTATCTGATCCGATCAGATCGACTAGATTGACAGCGCTCCAAATAGGGTCAATGACCGGTACTAACTTAATTTGAATAAGTCCCATACCCCAACTACCATCAAATTCCCCAGAACCATTCACCTTGGAATTTTGGCAGAGCCTTTTTAAAGGACATAGCAGGGACAAGCAGAGGTCGTTCAGGTCGAGGACTTTCCACGATTAAGTGTTCGGGAAAACTCCTCAGGCACATTTTGCCGATTTCTGAGTTGCCAAGTTTCACTCATATATCTAGGGTGGCTAATCCGTTATTTCAGCACCCAATCGCCTTGTGCAGATTTTCTTTGTGAGTCGGAAAAGAGCAACGTGATCAATTGTTTGTTCCTAAAGGCCAAAGTATTTTTGGTAAGTGGTTTTTCTTATTAGTCTTCTCTGTGTTTCCCTATTGCCTATGTAAAAGCATAGTTTTCTGTTAATTATATGGTTAAATTTTGAATATTGGACATACCTACCTATTGCTCCATGCCCTGTCTCATAACGTCCAATTGTTTCAGGCCTTTCGACATTACGCTTTATCATCACCTTTAATCATCACCTTTTAGTCGTCACGCTTCAGTCCCTAACTTTCAGTAAAGAGTTATACGTTAAGCGTACTGTATATTTCAAGTAGTACCTCCAATCATCAGCCACCTCTAGACAATTGGAAGCCTTAGTGACTCCTAGTTACTGAACTTCAGTGCCCAGGGCTAGTTGTTTCTTGTCGCGATCCTGATCTAGTTACAGGCCATCGGAAACATTGGGAGATATTGATCCAATCCCTCAGGTTCTCCTCTAGAGATTAGGGATTACTCAGGTTTGATAAGTGTGTTGTATTGTCTTAACATCAAACCTTACCAACCCCTTGGAGTAAATCACCACAACAACGCAGTTCTACTACAATATTAAATTACCCTTCAGATTAGATGTTGTTATTTTAATTTTAATTAATTATATATATTACCTCTATTATGTAACAGTACAGGTTATGTACTGTTAGGTACTTCAATTTTAAGTATTTTTCTATACCATCTATATTTTTCCATAATATCAAATTTGCCTCTCAGGCTATGTATTGTTACTTCAACTTCAATTATTGATCTATATTTCTCTAATAACTATCCCATAAATACATGCTGCATATAGGAAATACTTGTACACTGGGGTTGATTGGCCATTTACGAAGGTACTGCATTTAGTAAGCTTATGTATTAATTTATATTTCAGGTATTATTGCTGTTAATTGTCATACAATACTCTTTATTTCTTTATTTAGGGACTCCAGTTGAGTGTAATTAATAATTATTGTAAATACTATTTTAAGAACATATGGTTAGGTACTCCGAGACGATTTCTTTTCTTGTTCTGGTTCCAGTGTGAATAATTTTCAGTGTTCTAGGGCGGTCGGAAAACCCACTCCGAACCTGCTCTGGAGTCAAACCTGTTCTGTTCTGGTTCTAATTAAAAACCCGTACCTGATTGTAGCAAAGCGTTTCACTTTTGTCCTTCCTTCTTGTTTACGTTTATATTTCAGGTTGTGCTGCTATAGGTCCGTAGAAGTTTCTTGCTTTCGTTATATCGGTTGATTTCGTGTACTACAGGGAAAAGCAGGTGGCGCTCTATATTTAGTTACTTAATTGACCCACACCCCTCTCCGCATTGGAAGCTAGTCGGCACACGAAATCACGTTTCTAGATTTCAGCCACCAACCAACCCTCTCTTTTTATTTTTTTTTGTTTTAGTTACCCATTCATTGTCTTCCTTCCTCGCGTTTTGCGGGTAACAAATTGGCAGTGTCCGTGTTTCCACGTAACAAATCGGGAAACAGCGTTCTCAAGAGAACGATTGCTTTGTCTTTGTCAGTATTATGAAAATAATATGAGCGACTAAGACAGAGCAATCCTTCTCGCTCTTCCCCGGTGACGAGAATACTGGCCCAGGATAGCTTGATAAAGGTTAGTGACTGATCCACAAATTCTAGAAAATCTATGTGTCAGCTACAATATTGCTTTTTCTTGGCCTATACAGAATATCAAAAGTGAAACAAGATAATTCTAAACACCATTGAGAATTTTTTGATTTTGCTGGAGTTTGCCATATATTGAACATAAAAAATACTGTTGAATTTCATTTCACCAAAGAAATGCATTTTTCTAGAAAATTTGTAACTTTTTTGTTTGTAGCTGAATTGCTTTGAAATTTTAGTATATTTTGCTCTAAAGCTTCTAGAATAACTTCTCAAAATTTCATATTTCTGTCATTTGTAGTTTTCGAGTAAATAATTCGGATATCAAGGCTTGTTGAATTGTATTTCACCAAAAAAAATGCATTTTTCTACAAAATTTGTAACTTTGTTGTTTGCTGCTCAATTTCTTTGAAATTTTAGTATGTTTTGCTCCAAAGCTTCTAGAATAACTCCTCAAAAGTTCATGTTTCTACGATTCGAAGTTTTTGAGTAAATGATACGGATATCTGTCGTCTCCATTCTTTCAGTGATTCTACAACTAAATATGCTTCTTTTTCCAAAGCAGAGTGCGTTTGTTCACTTGACGATAACGTACCTACGAGAAAAAAAAGTTACTGGTTGATCTGACAGGCTACAATAGCATGGTCTGAAACGTTGTTTCTACAACAAAAATAATTCTAGGATTAATAGATAGGTACAACAGAACAAGCAACATCATCCTTAATCTTTAAAAATTGAAAAATAGCATCAGATTCTAATAGAAAAGTCTTCGTGGGAAAAAATTCCTATTACCCTCTGCATTGATTGATTGTTATCCGGAAAAGAGAGATTTGACAAATAATCCAATCTAGATGGATCTGGTCGTATTTCTATCAGATAACCGAGAAATCTTGCGGTTTTGATTCTACTTTTCAAATCATATTTCTTTATCTCTGTCATGAATTCCTCAACGTTTTGATCATGTCCCTGTTGTTGGACTTCACAGATTGTTACGTCGGGCAGTGTGAATAAAAATTCAGTAAAAGCTTCAACCTGTTTTCGAAGCAAAAGCTAGGTTTTCAGTGACTAAGAATAAGTATTAGCTCTCACTAAAAAGCTTTGAGGTAGGTACCTAAAAGTCCAGGCCAAAGATCTACTGGGTAGCAACAACCAAAAAAGATCTGAACTGCTGGTCAACCTTAGCAAGAAAAGTCTCAACACTATAACCGGGTTTCTCTCGGAACATTGCAGACTGAATAAGCACCTACATAATCTGGGGTTGGAAGAAGGTAACACTTGCAGATTCTGTGAAGATGGTGAAGAAACACCTCACCATCTTCTACTGAACTGCGATGCCGTAAGCCGCCCAAGAATAAAGAACTTGGGAAGTCCCCTTATACAGCTGGAAGACATTCCAGCCCTGGAACCGCTAGACATCCTAAAATTCCTAAAGGACCTAGAAAACCCGAATTTAGCAGCAGAAGGAGGGGTACAATAGATCAACCTTGGTCGCAGTGCAACTGACACCTCCAACACATACATACATACATACATACATACATACATACATACATACATACATACATACATACATACATACATACATACATACATACATACATACATACATACATACATACATACATACATACATACATACATACATACATACATACATACATACATACATACATACATACATACATACATACATACATACATACATACATACATACATACATACATACATACATACATACATACATACATACATACATACATACATACATAAGGTCCGTTTCACCAGGGTTCATACTTTACCTTGAAACTTGAAAAAAAGGGTTGTCGTAGATCGATTAATATGACACATGCAATTTTTTTGACAAATTAAAATGAATGACTTTTGGTTAAGAACCGAAAAACGTTTTTGACGTCAGTGATTTATTTCAGTCAATTTTTATTTGTTAAACAAGGAAGGTAAATGCTGGTGGCAAGTACAAACCCTGGCGAAACAAACTTTACATACATACATACATACATACATACCTAAAAGTCGAAGTGCTTAGCATTTTCTAAAAATGTTGTGAATAAGCTTAAGTTTATCCACAAATGCTTAATGTACACATAGATTCAAAAGTTTTGCATCACCTTGTATTTAAACGAAAAAAAATTTTAGCGGCAGCAATTTTTTTTAGGTTTGTTTATCAATGTTTATCTTCCTAAATAGTCGCATATTTGTTGCCCGAAAAAAATGTTTACAATTTTTTTTGTAAGTTCACATTTTTGGTGCGACTAGTTCTAGAGTCAAGACAGTTGAATTTTACGAATTCACGCGCAAAGATGCCTCGACAAAACATAAGTGAGATTGATCGTGCAAGAATAGTGGCTTTAATTGAAGAAGGTCATTCTCAAAGGTTCGTAGCTAATAGAGTTGGTGTTTGTCAAAGTGATGTGTCTCGCACCTGGAATCGCTATCTCCAGAATAATTCTCTTCGTGATAGACCCAGAAGCGGTAGAAAACGTGTCACTAATCAACAACAGAACCGTTATATTCACTTAACCATCCGAAGAAACCCGACCATGGCAATACCAGCACTCCAAAGAGATATGCGTCATGGCTTGGGAGTTCAAATATCGGTCTCTACATTGCGGAGACGAATACTCGCGACAGGTTTAAGGTGTCGTCGACCACTTAGAGTACCTCGACTGCAACCAGAGCACAAAGTTCGTCGGCTACATTGGGCTCAAGAGCACGTGGCTTTACCTGCAGAATTTTGGAACTCGGTGTTTTTTTCTGACGAAACAAGAATTTGTTTGGTGCAGGATAGTCGTCGCATACGTGTATGGAGAGAGCCAACAAGAGCTGCCCAGCTTGCTTATGCACGCCCCGTGCCACCCTTTGCAGGAGGAAGTGCTATGTTCTGGGCTGCTATCATGTCTAATGGTCGCACAGAATTAATTTATGTTCAGGGCACAATGACTGGAGACAGATACATGAGAGAGATTCTAGATCCTTACGTCAGACTATGGCGAGGAGCAGTTGGTGATGCTTTCGTTTTTATGGACGATAACGCCCGACCCCACCGTACCAGAGCTGTAAATGAGTATCTGGAAACGCAAGGAATCAATCGTTTGGACTGGCCCGCACTATCGCCAGACATGAATCCCATAGAACATGCTTGGGACATGCTTGCCAGGGCAGTGGCAGCCCGCAGAAACCCACCCAGGACTCTACAAGAGCTTGTTCATGCTGCTCAGGAAGAATGGCTAAATATTCCTCAACAACATATCACCAATCTGATAGACAGCATGGGCAGGCGTCTCCAGGCTTGCATAAATGCTAGAGGTGGAAATACCCAATATTAAAGGTTTTCAAGTTAATTTTTTAAAGAAATCCATCAATTTGTAAATTTTGATTTTTGTTTGAAAATACTCCTATGTTTAAAAAAAAGTTTTTCAGTGTAATAAAATTTTTCTGCAAGTATTGTAGACGTTTTCTTAATTAAAACTAATCAATTAATAAGTCTCTAATTTATTTTTCCTGATAAAAAAAATACTTTCGGAGATTTAGGGTGATGCAAAACTTTTGAATCTATGTGTATTAAGCACAAACTTACATTTTCACATACTCTCTACAAACCTGTGGCTTGACAATGTTTCAATTGACAGAATATTCATAAATGTTAGATGTGTTAAACATTACCTACCCGGTAAAAAAGCAAAGTCGTCCCGAAGAATACCACATGTAGGTATAGATATATAGGTATAGAGACTAAAGGTATATAGGGCATTTCATGAAAAAAAAAAATATATATATATATATATTCTTAAGGTTACTGCGGGACCCATGGTTTTAAATAGGGTTTGAAGAAAAAGAAGGTGTACATAGAATAAAAATATGTAAAACGATATCCGATGTCTTATCAAAAATTGTGAAAAAAGCAGATATTATTTTCAACAGAAGACTTGATCAATATAGCAATTACTAAATGGACAGAGGTCATTTCCCTGTGTTATTGATAATAGATTGTAGGTACTCATGTTACCATAATAAAGCCATCATTACATGGTGATAAGAATTTCAACAGAAAAAGTTATTGTAGTTTCCAGTATATAACATTTACAAATACATTCATTGGAAAGAAAACAAGGACTCAATTCGTCTGTTTTCGCAAATATTTTTAGTGAATGCCCTGACCAAGGCACCGGACAGACCAGCAATTGAATAAGGTCCTTATTCTTGAAACAGGGGAGCAGTGTTCTCAGGAAGACAGGTGTTCCGTCTTTCTCAATGATATGCAAATGATAAAATAAGTAACAAAGACGGAACATTCGTTCTCTTGGAACTTTTGTTTCGAAAATAAGAGTTCTAAGAGTGCTAAAAATCCTTGGGTCTTTATTCTTGAAACAGTGGAGCAACGCGAGGACCTTAGAAATAGAGCAACTAAATTGACTGGCTGCATCATTGAAAGGTAAGATATATATAAATGGCAAACAAGAAAGAGGAAAGAAATTAAACCGCACCCATACAGAAATTAAGCACGCATACCAGTAAAACACAAGAAGCAGAAAGACCCCATGAAGACATAAATCAAATTAATAAAAGAATAATTGAAAACAATAAAAGAAACAGCAAAAAATATGGGTGGGCCAAAGAAATTTTGCAAAGAAACAAAACAAAATGCTGGAGATGAGAAGAGAACTCATAGAACAAACCGGAATACAGAGAGACTAATAAAATAGTCCAGGATGACATAACAAGACATTAAAAACTGCCAAGAAGTACAAATCGAAAAACTAATAGAATATTACAAAGCTGATGGACAAACGAGGAAACATTAAGGAAGACAGAGATGCAATTTGCATCTGATCTTCTGCTGAGATCTATCTATCTACTAAAAAGTCTATACAGGGTGTCCCGAAAAGATACCGACAAACTTTAAGGGGTAGTAGGGGACATCAAAACAAGCATTTTTGTTTATATAAACATATGTCCGCAAATGAGCCATTTGGGCTGTAGAGCAAAAAAACTGTTTGATACTTTTATTCTTCGCAATAATTAAATCACTGTTTATTTATAAATTTTTCCTTATTATCAAATAAATTAAGGTTTACAATAATTGTTCAAACTGTTGACCATTTACTCCAGTGCAAAGATTACACCGTCGGTCGGGTCATTGACTGAAAAGTTTAGTCTACGAAACACCTGTTCGTAATGAGGAAGATCTGATAGCAAGGATACTGGCGAGTTGTACCCATGTAGAAGCTATTCGTGGAATATTCCAAAGAGTTCGCGAGTTGAACAATTATTGTAAACCCTAATTTATTCGCTATTAAAGCCAAATTAATAAGTAAATAGTGATTTAATTATTGCGAAGAATAAAACTAGATACCAAACAGTTTTTTTGCTCTACAGCCCAAATGACTCATTTGCGGACATATGTTTATATAAACAAAAATACTTGTTTTGATGTCCCCTACTACCCCTTAAAGTTTGTCGGTATCTTTTTGGGACACCCTGTATATCCAAAAATGTATACCTATTTATGGTTTGAGAGTAGTCAATAACCATCATTTTCTCATGATTCACAGACTTTATAACAAATGCTTGGGGCTCTATGAAAGGAAACCATAATATGCTTGACACATCTTCGTGTAATTGGAAGTAGGTATGTATATTATTCTCATCTGCCTAAACCAAAGACAAGAAAGCCAGACATAACTTAACAGAAATTGCCTGTCTTATCAAAATACAATCGAGAACATAATTTTAATCATTTAAATTAACTTCTTTTTGAAATCTGGAACGTTGCCCATTATCCAAGTTTTCTTTAATGTCTCAAGTTTAATGAAATCCAATTTTTATGTAACATTAACCGGTGCCTGGAATATTTAACTTAAGTCGTTTTATTACATGGAACTGCAAAATATTAATAAAAATCTGTATAGTTTAAAGAAAAAATCGAAATTGGGTTAGACACACACGCACCATCAGTTATTTTCGCTGGAAATAATTTTTTATGGGTTTTAATAATTGCTAGCAGAAGTTAGAGCTGGAAACCGACATTTTGTTTACAAGAATAATATTTTTTCATTTAAATTTAGTCTTAATTGTTTCCAAATTTTGTCAAACCAAAACTGATTAAAAAGAGCTTTATCGCCTATATAAATTAGATTCATTCAACCGCACGCTTTGCAGTACGTAAATCAATGGAACAAGCCTCAAAATACCACCAACAACAGCAAAAAATGGGTTTTCGGAAAATTTAATACCCGGTAAATCTGCTTGGCGCGAAATGAACCGTAAATTTCACCAACAGCTTAAAATAATTGGCCAGATTTTAATTGGTATATTATACGCGCCTTATTTATTTTCTATTTCCTCATGCAGTTGAGCTTTTGGGACTTTTCAAATGTTGCATAACCGTTTAATAAAGTTTCAATTAGGAGAGAGGAGCTATTTACGAGGACGATGAGCTTGAGCCCCATGGGCTTTCGCGGAAAATTTATTAAGTTCTGAAGTTTATTAATGATTCGTTTTGGGTAGTTGGCAACTTTCCACGACTCCTTCCTTATTGAATGGTTTATGGACTTTTGAATAACTTAAACGTGAATAGCTTTTAAATATTTACAATTTTGCAGTTTATACTTATTTGTTTGAACTATTACAAAAATTACATCGATATAATAGGTGTGACCTTGCCCTTTATTTTGATGTTTTGTTTTTGAGGGACCTTTTCTCCGTTTTATAACACGTCGTTGTTTCTAGAATTGTCTAGATATTACGCTTCCGATTGTTTCGAATCGGATGTAGAATATTCTAGTCATCAGGAAGTTGCAAGATTGATACATTAAAGTAAAGACCCGTTTACACTTACATCCTTAGTTTCTTCTTTACATTAACATCGGAACTTACTCGAGTAAGTGGATACTTGAAATTTGATACAATTTTGCTTCCAATTTGAAGCGCCTATATACGATTATCGAATCCGAAAAAACACCCATCAGCCAAATTTCTTTCTGAAAAACTGCAAAATGATATTTCAACACAAACAACATAAAAAAAAGTGTTTTTGTTTGAATGAGAGGAGTGTTAATTTCAGCCATTCCAGGGCAATGGCTCCTGTAGAATTTTAGGCTCACGTAATTTTTCATTTTTTCTCTTGTTTGCTGCTATACCTGATGGCATTGAAATTAATTTGATTAGCTAATCTTTTTCAATTTTTGATTATTCCCGGCTTTTGATTTGAATCAATGGGTCAGGAATATGCACTCAACGAATTAGCCATTTTCTTTTTGTAGTTTTATTGTTTTAGGTATGTCAATTGGAATGCTCAAAGTTTGGGCTCGGAGTTTGGAATAACCTCTTCTGTAGCCCTTATCGAGTTATATATTCTGAATCAGAATTAAATGCTCTTCAAGCAAAACAAGATTCAATTTATCTCTAATACTTCTCAAGCTCAAAGTTGAAACTTTGCCTCAAACTTGGCAAAAGCTTCAAAGTCATTTTACTCGAAAACGTAGCCCTTTGGGCTCGGAGTCTTAGATAACCTTTTTTGTGGCCCTTATCAAGAGCTACAATGAAGTGGCAGATTCAAGTCAATTGCTTTTATGGTTTCCAAAATACAAGCATTTGAAATATTTGAAAATCAGATTTCCATGCATACATATCCCTTTGGAAAAATTCGAATTTTCAAATTTTTGGTTTTTCGCATTTTTGACTCCACCAATCGAAAGAGGAGATCAAATTTAGTAAAAAATCATTTTTGCAACTTTGCTTTTTGGGCTTAAGGGCTTTAGTCCTAGCGGCTCGCGACAATTTTCATTGAAAAACGGCAAATTGTGGTACAAGCATGAAATTTGGCATAACTAGGACACCCCTCACCCCTTGCTGAGTAATAGGCCGGCACACCTTTTTTTTTTCGCGAACTTTTGAGGTATCTTCTATTGAGAGCTCCAAGATCTGACCCCGATGATCTGAAAATACCAAGTCAACAATCCTAGCACAGCATATCTCGATTCCCGAACTGACGAACAAGTTGTCTAGGCAGGAACCTTCACGAGTGGGTCCATAGATTGTCTGCACCAAACCGAAGCCCCCAAAAAGATCAACAAGTCTCACACAAGCAGCCTCAGAAGTATTAAAATGGACATTGAAGTCCCCCGCTATTACCACTTGTTTTGAGGAACCTAGTTTTGTAAGTAGGTCCTCAAGTACCCCTGTGAAAGTGTCAAGACATCCCGAGGGAGACCTATAAACACTTAAAATAAATACATTTAGGCTGTCAACATATACACAACATGATTCTATACATTTCTCAATATTAAAGCTTATATTTACGTCATTTGCGACTAAAAAGTCTCTGGTGAATACGGCAGTGCCGCCTCCAACTGACTCACCTCTTGAGGAGTAGCTTCTGAGTGAGTAGCCCTGTATTTTGGTCGCCTGCATCTCGTCTTTGGTTAACCAATGTTCTGTCAGACAAATGATATCTATGTCCTTGTCTGCGATAAAAGCTTCCATTTCATCCACCTTCCTTCTCAGAGAACGTACATTAATATGGAGGATTTTTATCTTCCGCTTGGATGGACTGCTGTTACCTGGTTTTGGCTCTGGATGTTCCGAAAATGGTTAATAACTGATCCTGTGGGCCACAGGCTAGGTGTCAGATATTTATTAACATCCGTCTGCGGAACTGGAACTAGCCGGAAGAAGCTGCAGTATTTTTGCTTTTTTGTTTTCATTTTCTCACATCGGCAGCCAGCAACAAGTAAGTTGTTTTCTTTGAGAAAATTCATAACGTCTTCGCAGGTTACCTCTGGTGCAGTTCCAGACAGGAACAGGAACGTCACTCTTGTCGCTGTTTTTAGATTGGTCGCATTTTCATTTTGCCCTTTGAGTGGCTCCGGGCGGTTTGTTTGGAAGATCGACTTTTTGTTTTTGTTTTTGTTTTTCGATCTAACCTCAACCCAGTCATCCTGATTTTCGTCAACATTGGAATTGCGCAAGCCTTCAGCTGTCATTGATTGCTTTTCGTTTTGTTGGATGAGCAGATCGGTATTATCGATAACTGCCACTTCTATTAGATTTTTGGGAATATTGACATCTTGTGCCGTACTTTCCACTTTCCCTTCTACAGCGCTAGATGGCGCGGTCTTGGTATTCTTTATTGTTTTGGTCTTCTTTTATAATGGAATTTTCTATTTTTTGCTCAAGAAAGACTATTTTCTCTCTGAGTAATTGGGTGTTTTCTTGCAGAATTTGGTTCTTACTCTGTAATTCTTTCACTAGTACCCTTAAAAGGTCTACTTCTGCATTCTCATCACTGTTGACAATTGTGCTCTGTTTTCTAACCTTGTCGGATTCGTGGATACACTCGGCGTTTTTCTGCTTTGATGCCTGCAGTAAACAGGCCGGATGAAAACAATTAATGCACTTTTTACATTTCACTACATCCACAACACTTTTCTTGCAATGATGGCATTTAATTACCACCTTTTTCTCGATTTTTTTAGGAGCTAAATTTTCTTCTGTCACTAAGTCGGCCATCTTGTTCGG
Source organism: Ceutorhynchus assimilis (assembly GCA_917834065.1). Taxonomy (NCBI): domain Eukaryota; kingdom Metazoa; phylum Arthropoda; class Insecta; order Coleoptera; family Curculionidae; genus Ceutorhynchus; species Ceutorhynchus assimilis. Next base: position 30,862,173 of record OU892285.1, read on the forward strand.
ACTCTGCTGATGCAGGGGTCGGTTTTCACTTCATTTCGCTCAATTATTATTATCAATTTGGTCTTTATGTCAAAATAATTACACGAATGCAGCTTTTTAAAAGCCAATTGAAATATCGACTTCCGTATTTACCGCCTGAACGGGTTCGTCTTCGGACTACAGAAAACGTAATTAAACCAGATCGTAGAGAAACAAAAAAACCGTGCACATTATTTTTCCTTGTAAGCACAAAGCGAGCCATTAGTAGTACCTGAATAAAAATGCAGTCAACGACGGACAAGATAATAGGCTCTTACCAATTAAAGCTGAGGCCTTTTGTTATCGGAACTTGTTTACAAGTTTAAACAATTTATGGAGTACGTAATTTTTGGGTTAAGAGTTCAAAGGATTAACGCTAAGCCACGGGTGAATAGCTGGATGCGGCCTCAGCTCTATTCTCCAGCTATACGCGTTGTCTACAAATGTTGCATTAAACGAACGGATACGGCGACAAAGACTCTGAAATTGCTCGAATTGTTTCGAGTTTTGCTTGGCGGAGAAAGGAAAAACGGACAAAACGAAGCGAATATATACAACTTTCCGGGAAGATTGTTTTGCGTTTAGAACTTTTAGGGGGATGCAATTTTGTCTACTTCTATGAAAATATCGACGAAAAAATACACATTACATTTTCGACAGAAAATATTGTCACGGATTCCGGGTTCCTATGTATGTATGTATGTATGTGTGTGTTGGAGGTGTCAGTTGCACTGCGACCAAGGTTGATCTATTGTCCTCCTTCTGCTGCTAAGTTCGGGTTTCCTGCTTAAAGCAGCCCCTCTAGCCCCGGGTTCCTACTTAAGCTCACTTCACAAAAATGTAACAACTTTAATATTGACTTTATAAAAATTTACTCATCACTTATTAATGTGCACAACGAATCTCGTATTTAAAACTTACTGTTCTCCGGATTTATCTACAAGTCACTGCAATAACTAGAGCCAAGGAATGAAAAACCCAGAAAGCCGAAATATTAACCTATTGTAGAAATAATTCCGACTTTACTTAAACGTTTCCGATTAAATTACTAAATCAACTCAATAATACCCTTTTGGAGTCAACCAAAAACGTTAACATAAAACCCTCGAGTCTTTATTAATTCCCTGGTCCATTTCCAGCACACCCTCGCCTGTATTGTTTCCCAGTCAGCCCAAAAATTCCCATCACGAGCAAAACACAAATGACCGTCCTCCTGGGCCCTTAAATCGGGTCGTTTTTCATGTTTGCCCTCGTTTTTCGATGCTTATTTAAGAATTATTACTTCTGTGTAGTATGGGCTTTATTCATTTATTTATTGCTTCGCTCAAGTTTCCAGCTGAAATGCGGCCTTGATTTTCAATGGAAATGGACGTTTAACAAGATGATAAAATAAATAATGTATATAAATTGCGGAAATATTTCTGCTACTTTAGATATTGCAGTACATTATTCAGTTTTATTACATATTTACCTACCATATGAAATTCAAATTGGATTTATGCGTTTTTGAGTGGCGGCATATTTTAAATTATGCAATGTCGCAGTAATATTCTTTTAACAGCTTCTGACGGGTATTTTCTTTTGAAACCTAGGACAACAATTATTATTGAAAGTAATTTTTGTTCAGTATATCTTCGTTGCAATGTTCTTAGTGACTAAAAATTCACAGTACCTATTTTGAAATTTAACAAAAAAATCACCAATGAAAATTCATCTTAGTAGGTACTAAAAAAAATCTTAAAAACATCTAAAGTAATTTTAATAGGGACTCGTTAAAACATTGAAATGATCTATTGAATACATCCAGCCTTTCTTCAATATTCAAAAAATCTAGAGATTCTCCTTTTATCCAATGTGTTAGGAGTTGAGCCACAAGAACTGTGACTTTTATCCCAAATATACCTACACTAGAATTAAAACTATATCTTTTGATTTAATAAAAAAGGGTTTCGTTTATTTGTGAAAATTTATAAGTTTTGGGAAGGACACTTTGTCAGTTATGAGAGGTAACTTTAGATGTTGTCAGAGTCAAGATGGAATTCTGAATGTCTTCTCGTCTTCTTTCCTGAAAGAAGGAAACGTCCTGGAACCTCCTTCGAAAGGGCGGGAGTTCCTCTAGTTATTCACTGAAAGTACCTTAACGCTATTTTACAGATGTTACTTATATTGGTGCTAAAATATTTAATGATTTGGGATTTTTTTGGGAAGTTTATACAATAATAAAAACTAAACCCTATTCGGGCACGTAAATAGTTATTGGACATCATTCCGACAATTTAACAGTTTATGAAAATAGAGGGATATAAAACAAGGGTCCGAAAGGTAAAGCCATATTGAGCCGACAAGGCATGGTCAGGCCTCTCTGCAAAATACATAGTAAATATAATAGAAAATTAGAGATATAATTAAATGTTCCTATAATCACTGTGTTATCTTATTGGTTCATAACAAATGGAAGCAGCTTGATAATCTTATATTTGATAGTAGTCATGATTAGCAATGAGATTTAGATTGAACATGTAATTACGATGTCTCAAGAATTGCACACTTTCCAGCTATAATTCATAAACATTATACTAGGGAGTCCATACAATTGACCCATACTGTGTGATCTCACTAACCCAACAAAATATACTGATATGATATTATACCGCCTGCAAAGACAACCCTCCACAATTCCTAAGACTAAAACCTAACATTCTATTAGCCTTTACTGCCAAATGGTCTATATGATTATTAAAGCTCAATTTAGAATCAAACAGTATATCTAAGTTTATAGCCACATCATTTATTTTAAGTTTCTGTCTATTTATTGTATAACATGATGATATTCTATTTTTTCTGTTATTAGGTACATCTACATCAATCATCTGGTGCTTATTATGAATGAATTTAAACACCATTTATAGGGTTCGACCAAAGGATCCCTGGTAGTATAAGTCACCCACTATGTAGAACTTTGTGCTGGGGCATGTGGGACATAGGTATTTCTTCTACAGCCAGACAGTGAGCACTATACTGATCCTCAGACGATCCAGGTGATAAATAGGTATAGACCACCGATCACAAATTTTGAACCAGAATATTTAAGTTCATGACAAAAATAATTGACCAAAGTGACTTTTAGTCTTCCCAGATGATTGAAGCTTGTATATGACTCTTCACCAATATCAATACACCACCTCCTCTGTTTTTTATTGTAATTTGCATATTTCTATCAGCTCTTAAGATATTGGGCGGTATGGTTAAAAAGAGTATTTGCTTTTACTTCAAGTAAATGCTCCATTTTGTAGTTTCCACTTCAAATAATTCTTAAAGTAAGTACTAGGAGCAATTACTTTATACTTTGCTTTATTTACTTCGATATATAAAAGTTTTTACTGCAGAAATTACTAATATTGACTAGTATTTCCTATATTTGGGAGTCCTTGGTGTAGTTTTTAAGAAGTTACTGAAGAGTAACTTCACATTAGGTGCTTCGATCCAAAAGGTTTCAAAAATTGCTTTTTTCAATAATTATAGTAGGAAAAGGAAGGAAATAGTGAGCGTAGAGCGTATGTGCAGGTACAATATAGAAAATTCCTTCGGTGAGACAATTATTTTAGGTAGCTTTCTATTATCAAGCACTGTTCTTTCAGCTTCAATTCAAACAATGTTGAATTTATGGCTAATGAGGTCCTAGGAAATTATATTGAGATGTGGGGATCAGCTTTATCAAATGTAACGAAAATGGAGATATTTTTAAGGACTCTAAGTGATGAGTTTCAATAAGGAGTAGGTGTAGATGTCGAAGTATATTAAACAACTGTGCCAAAAGTAAGACTGAGGAATGGAAATAATGTTCAGCTTTCTTGGAGGGATTTATTAAATAAAAAGCTGAACAATATTTCCATTCCTCATAACCATATTCGTGGACGTGATACTTTTTTGACTGTAACAAAAGAAGGAAGCTTCATAAAAAATCGCGTTAAAGAGGAATGATTGGATTTCTTTTCCTCAAAATGTCCTCGACGTTAAGTTAGCTAAAGATGGATGGATGATACCTGAAGAACCATAGATTGTACCCACATAAGAACAATTAAGTCAAAAATTCACAGGGAAGAATATTTCAACCATAAAGGAATTTGTAGTATCAATGTTCAGGCTACATCTAATTCTAAAGGAATTTTCACCTCTGTGGGTGCATCGTGGCCAGGAAGTTTTCACGACAGCAGAGTTTGGAGAAATTCCGAAGTTCATGCGTTTTTTTCGGGGAAATAATAATGGGGCGTATTTGCTAGAATCTTGTTACGTTACTCATCTTTTTAAGATCTGTTGCTTCTTTAACTTTGGTTTTCATATTGTTCAACTTTTTCATAACCTGTTTTACAGTCACTACTTCTTCGGTATTTTTGGTTTACGCTTAGCGAATGATTTAGCTGCTTTCTCTTTTTCTGTTTTGATTGCTTAAGTTTTCCGCTAGTCAAAAAGTATTTTACAATCTTCTAACAAAATAACAAATGCCATCTGAAGATCTACGTCTTCTACATTTTCAGCATTCTCAGCACTTGGTTCAACACTTCCTATTATTATTTACTACTAGTTTATACTTCTAACCTAAGTAAACACTTTATTTTTTAGTATTTACTTCATGTAAAAAAATATACTCCACAAATTACTAGGAAGTAAAAGCTCTTACTTGAAGTACAAGCAAATACTCTTTTTAATCATACCGCCCATTATAATTGCCACAAGAAAGTTCCTTTGAAAAGGAGTCTTCATTCAGCCAGCTTTCCGTAATAACAATCACATCATAATTAGAACAACTAAGCATTAAGTTCAACTCCGGTAACTTAGTGCGAAGCCCACCCACATTCTGATGAGTACATTTGCAATGGGACTAGTTTTTTCTTGTATGGCCAAAGTTATTGCCTATCTGGTTGTCCTTTTTCACAACTTTCGTACATCTACCGATATAGGTACCGAATGGTATAGGCATCATTTTGCTCCTCATTCTTAGATTGAATTCCAGTCAACACCTTCTTAAACCGGTCTCTTTGCATGGCAGTCTGATCTAAATTAATTATATAATTTGAACCTTGAGCCAGTTTTTTCTTTTTTATTATAACTTGTTTAGGAAAATCCGGATCAGCACAGACAACTTTCAGCTTTCAATGGTCTACAGCAGCGGTTCCCAACCGGTGGGTCGCGACCCCTAAGGGGGTCGCATAGGGTTTTTGGAGAGGTCGCGATGCCAATATCAATACATATTTTTCTGCATTTGGCAACACGCCTTAGACTCCGCCTCAAAAGACGCGCAGCGTTGCATTCACCTTACGGACGAAGTGCATAGCACAGGTTTTGAGTCACACGTTTTTCAACATAAGTAGCTATGCAAAATGGCTGAAGCATCAGAAACAGAAATTGTAGGGAATCCAAAAACAGAAAATTGGTTATCACCTTCAATCCCTTGAGAATGAAATGGGCGTTATTTTCTCGATTTATCTGAACAAAAAGCTGCAGTAGTGAGGAACCCATTCCAAGCCTCGTTAGATGTTGCCGACTTTCCCGATGAAGTGCTGGATAAATTTTTAGACCTGAGGAATGATTCCACAGCACCTGCCTATTTCAGGAAAAATTCTTGACTGAAATTTGGTGTGCGATGCAGAGTTCATATCCTCATATCGTCCTGCATGTGCTTTCTTTTCGGATACTTATACGATTTGCCTCTACCTACCTTCGTGAAATTGGTTTTTCAACTCTTTTGCTAATGAGAACAAAGGCCAGAAATAGATTGGGCGTTCAAGATGACATAAGATTGGCTTTAACAAAAATTCAACCAAGAATTTCAAAACTTGTTACGGTTATGCAGGCTCAGTCATTACATTAACAAAATAAAAATTGCCTTTTTGTATTTAGTTACGAAATATTAATATTTTTGTTAAAGATTTCTCGAATAAATGAAATATTGGTTTTTATTTATTAATGAGTAGGGGGGTCGCGAGCTTATGAGCAAATCTATAAAAGGGTCGTATAACCAAAAAAAGGTTGGGAACCACTGGTCTACAGGATCCTGTTTTCTTAGCAGCAATTCTTATTACTTTCTCAGCTTTACTGAACCCATCCTGGGCCACATTCACCCGCTTAAATAATACATACAATACAATAATACGACATTTTACTTGACAAACTACCTTTTTATCATTTTTCACCTCAAAGCATAAATCTTATAAGATCATATTTAACAAAACGTCAACAAGCAGTCAGTTTTAACAATATAATGTCCTATAAGCAGGAAGTCAGAATGGGAGTACCCCAAGGTTCGATCCTGGGGCCTATTTTGTTCTTACTTTACATAAACGACCTGCCAAACATAGCAAGAACAGAAAAAATCTTCAATTTTGCAGATGACACAACAGAACAAGTCAAACACACCGACATACAGACAGCAACCGACATGTCTAGAGAGGCACAGGCAAGAGCCAAGCAATGGTTTTCAGCTAATAAACTCTTCTTGAACGAAGCCAAAACCCAAAACTATGTTTTCTCATTAAAAAGAACAGAACCGATGGCAGGTAGTGTCGTATTCCTTGGGGTTGCTCTCGACCAGAAATTACTGTGGGATGCTCACACTGAGATGACTACGAAGAAGCTAGGTAGAAATACTTTTGTTTTAAGGAATTTGTCGGTGTGCGTGTCTCCAAGAATTCTCAAACAGTCTTACTTTGCTGTCTTCCACTCGCATCTCAGCTACGCGTTGCTCGTTTGGGGCCACTCTAGTGGTGCACAGGGGGTTTTTGCTATGCAGAGACGTGCTGTGAGGATTGTTGCGGGATTGGGTTATAGGGAAGATGTAAGACAGGCCTTTATTAATAACAGAATCCTGACTCTGCCATGTGAGTATATTCTCCAGAATTTGATGTATGTTAAAGACCACCATGACGGATATACCTGCCACAGTGAGATTCACAACTACAACACGCGAAACAAAAACCACCTACAACCAATCTTTCACCGGTTACAAAGGTGCCAAAATGGACCCGGGTTCCATGCAGTCACATTTTTTAATCGGCTTCCTGATCCCCTGAAATATCTAAGTAAGTCTAAATTTAAAGAGAAAGTAAAGGACTTTTTGATTTCCAAGGCTTTTTATTCTATACAAGAGTTTAACAACTCCACACTTAGCTGGATGGATGGTAAATTGCAGTGAAAAATAGTATAAGTAATAATAATAGTAATTGTGCCATCTTAACCTGATGTAATGTTTTATTCTTGAAATTTGTTTGTAAAATTCGTTAAGGTAAATGTTTATTTTAATTTATGTAAATTTTAGCCTGTTTTTTTTTTAATGTAATTTTTAGCTTGTGTTTTAAACCTTTTTAAACTATTTTAATATGTAAATTGGAATTAGACAGTAGTTTTTATTGACAAGTGTAAACACATGAGTGTAAATTAACACAAATAAATTGATTTGATTTGATTTGATTTGACATTATGCAGGACTTTTCTGTTATCTTCAATCTTTTCTGTCAAAACTTCCTGATTCGTCTCCTTTGCGGCATAAATTATTAGATTCCAGGCCCTCTTTGTTCTTTCCTGCATTTCATCAATCATCAGTTCTACCGCTTCTAATTCCTCAGGCCTCAACGCTGATATCGTGATTGTTGGAGTCGCCCGAACGTTGCGCTAGCAAACAAATTTCACGATTTTAGCGTCAATGGTTGCATTCAATGACAGATGGCTCGCAAAGTATGGGTAGTATTATACGTTTTGCAAAGAATGTTCATTTATAGTTGTATTCGGGACTTGAGGATTAGTATCTGATGCGGGTTGGTGCAAAATCTGCGTCTTGTTGAAGTTGACCTCTAGGCCAATTCTCCTGTATACCTGGTTGAATGCATTGATAATATATAAGTAAAAATCGAACGAGAAGAAGCCATTGATATAATCGCTGACAAAGAAGGCAGATTTCCTTTTCTCTGGGTCCCTCCTATTTAAAGTGAGACAAACAATAACGCGTGTGGCTTCTTCTCGTTTGATTTTTACTCTATTCCTCTTATAAGATATCACGACGATATCATAGGCATACTGATACGCCTGTAGTGATTTGAAAAAACTCTTCTTATTGTCCATCGTTGCTTGAGACGGTTGCATCCATATTATTATGCAGCAGGCGGAGTATATGTGGATGTACTTTTGCGGACATCAACCTTTGTCAATATCTTCCAAAGAGCTTCTCTGTTGACCGAATCGAATGCTTTCAATGAGTCTATGAAGGCCATATATAGAGGGCGATTTTGTTCTCTGAATTCCCCTAAGATTTGTCTTGCACTGAATATCATGTCAGCTGTACCTCGGTTGGGTCTAAAGCCACACTGTATCCCTAGGAGGTTTTTTCCAGCAGTTGGTTGGGATTAAACGATTTGATAATAACCTGGCAAGTATCTTAACCACAATAGAAAGTAAATATATTCCTCTGTATCAATCATCAAGTAAATATATTCCTTTGTATCATATCATCTCTAAGTTCGGCAGGTATGGTCTCAGTAATCCATATTTTACTTATCAGGATGTGAGTTTGGGCAGCTAGTTTAGGGCCTTATTTTTTAAAGAATTCAGCAGAAATGCCAGTCAGTATCAGCTGACTTTTTTAGCAGTCTTGTGCCACCTTTGAATCATAAGAAATTCAGTTCTTGAGTGGTTCGTCCGTATACCATCTTAGTAGCTTGAAAGAAGGATCTGGTGCTGTTGGATTCAGCTAGTTGCTATGCATTTTTTTTGATTTTGTTATGTAATGCTCGCATTTACATTGTCGTCAGTCGAGCTGGGGTCGCTTTTCCATGCAATATGAGCTTTTCTTTTTCTATCTATAAAGTCTTGAATGTCAGTGTCGTTGTCATCAAACCAGACTTGATGTTTCTTTTGTATGCAGCCGACAGTTTCTTCTGAGGCAGATGTTATTGGCGTCTTCAATATTTTCCATTGCTCCTCAATGCTCGGGAACTCTAACGGAAGTTTCTGGCTTAGAAGTCTTGAAGGCTTTCTATGTGAAATTTGGGTTTAAACTACTTGTTTTGACATCTATTCTTTGGTAGGCTATGCAAGTTCATTCTGATTAAATAATATGCGAGTAGGAAAAATTACTAAAATTTTAACTGGTTGTCAATAACTTTACTCAACTACTGTATTTTTGCAATTTAACTTGGTTAGGGTCCTTTAATAATTACGGTCTGCTTTCAATTTTGAATCCTTTCAAGAGCTTCTACATCCCATGGAATTTAGACTTTCCTCCACTCAACAGTTTTCCCCACTTTGCTTAAACTGTAAATCACAATTTTGATGTGTTTATTGCACTATTTTGTTGTGTTTTTCAATTTTAGTTCACTAGCTCGAACGGCTTCACCCTTCTCAGTCTTCTAACTAGCTCAGTGTTGTCTAGGAGCTCAATCACTTCCACATTCACATGCCGATGTAGTCTATCTTCATGACAGTACGCAAAAATACTTTCTTATAGTCTCTGTTACAGTATCAATTCCTAGTTCCCGATGTAGATCACTATTTCGAACGTATCAAGGTGCATTAACAATGTTTCTTAGTACTTTATTTTGGAATCTTTGAATAACTTGTATGTTACTATCTTTAGTACAACCCCAAAGTTGAATGCCATATGCCCATACTGGTTTCAGTATTTGCCTATAAAGCAGTAACTTGTTATGTATGGTTAAATTGGACGTCCTTCCAATTAACAAGTACATTTTTCTATACTCAAATTCAAGCTCTTGCCTTTTTTTCTTAACATGTGCTTTCCACCGCAATTTCGCATCAAGCGTCATACCAAGATATTTAGCTTGATTTGAATATGGTATAGGGGTGTCATTAATTGTGATCTGTATGTGATTTACATTTTTGTTTGTAAAATCAACGTAAATTGATTTGGTTTCATTCAATTTTATTCGCCATTTTTTGGTCCAATTTTGAACTTCACTGACAGCGTTCTGCAGTTTTTCTGTTGATTGTTCAATACTTTTTTCCACTGTAATTAAACCAGTATCGTCGGCGAATGTTGCTAAATGACAATTTTCTGGTTTTGGGATGTCGCATGTAAATAATAAATATAAGTAGGGACCTAGCACGCTACCTACCCTGAGGTACACCTGCTTTTATTTTTCGTAAATTTGACTCAAAATCTTCCTGTTTGACTCTGAAATGTCTATCACACATATGATTCCAAAATATCAGAATATTGTTTGGGCAGAAACAGCTTTAGTTTATAGTTTAAGCCTTCATGCCAAACTTTGTCAAATGCCTCCGCTACATCGAGGAAAACTGCGGAACAGACTTTTCCCTCTTCCAGTGATTTTTCTATTAAATTCGTTATTCTGTGTACTTGGTCGATCGTAGAGTGCTTGTCGCGGAATCCAAATTGATGAGTTGGAATGATTTCCTGTCTTTCTATGATCGGTTTTATTCTTTTTAGCAATATCTTTTCATAAGGCTTAGATAAAACGGGCAATAATGATATTGGCCTATAAGATGACACATCATGAGGTGGTTTTCCGGGTTTTGGTATCATGATAACTTCTGCAACTTTCCAAAGTTTAGGTACGTATTTAAGCCTAAAGGACGCATTGAAAAGGTTGCATAATTTCACAATAGCTTTCCTGGGGAGTTGTTTTATTACTTCCCCAGTAATTAGGTCATATCCTGGAGCTTTTTTCGGACTGATATTTTGTTTGATCTCTGTTAATATTTCTCTTGGTGAAGTAGGCTTAATGTGGCCTTCTTCTTGATAAGGTTCATTCCAGGGAAGATTTTCATCCTGTGCTTCGTTAGGCTGAAATGTCTATTCTAAATGACTTGCAAAAAGTTCTACTTTTTCTTCGTTACTCCTTGCCCATTGCTGATTTGACTTTCTTATGGGTGGAATTTGGGTAACTGGTCTTTTAAGGCCTTTAGTTGCTTTCCAAAGAGAATAATCAGTGCTTTTGTCGCCGGTGAGTTCACTAAGGTAATTGTTAATAGAATCATTTTTGATTTCTTGAATTTCTCGCCTTATGCGCTGCGTCATATTGTTGATAATTGTTTTGTCATGGGGATCTCGACTTTGCTGCCATTTTCTTCTTAGTTTCCTTTTTTCTATAATAAGATCTCTAATTTCTTTTGGGTAGTTTTTTCCCTTAAAAATTCTTTTTAATTTGGGACTGTTTTCCCAAGCTGCTTGTTGAATATTGACGATAAAACAATCGACTTCTTCATCAATTTGTTGTGGCGTTCGCAAGGTACTGATAAGTTTATCTTTTCCGACAGACTGTCAGTTTATTAACTAATGAGATAGGTGATTTTTTCTTAATTATTTATTCACTCAGAGTTAGGATAATAGGTGAGTGATCTGAGTGTAAATCATAACTTTCTTCTATTTCCAGAAAATTTGGAGATATATTTTTTATTACGAAAAAATCGATAAGATCGGGAATTTTTCCAGGATTGGTTGGATAATATGTTGGCCTACCTGTGGATAAGGGCTGGCATTGATATTCATTAATAGCTTGCAGAAGTTCCTTTCCCTTGGAATTGCTTAGTCTGGAACCCCAGTAGGTATTTTTTGCATAAAAGTCACCCCCAACTATCAATCGATTTCCCAACTTTCTAAGAAAATTGAGATATTGATTTTTCTTCAATAAATGCCTTGGTGGTATATAGGCAGCAGATATGGTTAGTGTATATGTTTTGGTTTTTACACTTACTGCTGTAGCTTGAATTTCAATTGTTTTGTATTCCGTCTCTTCAATGTGAGATATGTTTTCTTTAATTATGACAGCGCTTCTTCCATGTGCTGTATTGCTAGGCTGAATTGTGTGATACACTCTATATCCTTTAAATTTAATATAGGATTGATTTGTAAAATGCGTTTCTGATATGAGGCAAATGTCAATCTTTTGTATATCTAGTATAACTTGCAACTCTTGCTGATGCTGCAAGAGCCCATTGGCATTCCAAGCTAAAATTCTAAGATTACTGACCATTTTGACGATCGATGATAGCGCCATTATTGCTATTTTCCAGTTTAGTTAATCGCTCATCAAGTTTGTTTAATTTTTCCAAAATCAATTGCAATGTTTGTTCCATAGTGGTTTGGTTAATAGAGTTGCCACTAACAGTGGCAGGAGCTGATGCTACTGCTTGGCTGTAAGTCCTTGGCGCAGAGTTTTGCGTAGCTGCGTTTCTTGGTTGTTGGCTGTGACTATTTGTGCTTGCTTGTGGTGTGGGAGCTGGCCTTTTCGGGTTATTCCTTAATTTTTGTATTTCTTCAGCTACAATGCACCCCCTATAGTTAGCTGGGTGTTTGTCGCCGCAGTGGACGCATTTTGGCTCAGAATCTTTTGGTTTCGAACAGTCTACAGTGAGATGTTTTCCTGTACATCTCACACATCGTGGCTCGATCTTTAGCGCAATATTTTTGAGTATGATTGACATCTTTTGCATTGAGGGACTAATTTGGAAGTTTCTAGTGCTTTCATTTCCACTTGAGTTCGAAGTATTTTGGAAATTTCGAAAATTTTGTTGATGTCAATGTGTTCATCATGGCTAAATGTTATCATAAACATGTTTAGTGGTTGTTTTGTTCTCCACTTAAGCTTGTTGGAGGCTTCTAGGGCCTTGAACCCTTTATTTTTAAGGTCAGCTACAATCACAGGAAAAGTGTAACCTGTTGGCAATTACTCTAATTGGCCTTTCTTGTTTGTTTTTATATGAATGCCATTGAAGCTTTATTTCATTTAGCATTTTGGTGACCAGCCTGTAGCTGTCTGCATCCTGAACGTTTATTTTGATATTTTCGTTATTTAAAACTTTTATTTGGACTCCTTGTATGATATTTAACTTATCGTAAATATCGTTAAAGTTATTAACGCCATTAACCATAATCGGTGGGGGTAATGGCACCTTTTTAGCCTTGAAGGATTCTCCAGTAGTGTCCGAGCCAGCGTTCTTTTGTGGTGGTGATAGCGAAGTATCCATTCGACGTTTTTAGACTATTGACGCATACAAATGCAGGAATTAGTTAAATATTCTTTAGTTTCCAAGAAAGTGAAGGGATATGATGGAAAGAACTGCCTCCTCAGGGTAGGAGCTTTTTGAAAATGGATGATGGCTCTGCTGGAGGAGGGTTTTTACATAGTAGAGGTGGGTATTGGTCTGATGGCTGTGAAAACATCCTACTCCTGGGAACAGAACCGATTTCACATACCTACCATCAACCAATTTCCTTCTCCTAAATGGGGATTTATATTGTTTCAGTTAAAAACAGAAAAATCTACTGTCTATTTCTTTTTTGGTAGATTTTACATACACAATCTGCCAAAAATCACCTAAGATTTGAATTAACAGCTACTGAACAGTTATCTTGTTCACAGACGAACACAGTTTGTTGAGATTATAATAAGGTGATTCCTACTGACGGATTCTTCAATCTAGTTGAGAGGCTTGCCTTGAAGAAATTATGGATTCGTCAACCCAAATTTTGGACTTATTGTGGCCTGTGTTTACTCGTTACCGTAATAAATTGTCCTATATTCTCTCTCCTATAGGCCCTTATTTCCATTAAAAAGCATCAAACAATTTCTCTCTCCTTTTTTGAATTTGTTAAATATTTATTATTTGAATGAAGATGGAGATGGAATAATATTTCTGTCAAAAGTTTTACCTAAGTAAAAATGTACTTACTGAAATTGGAGAATAACTCAAGAATGGATTTTATTCTGGATAGTGGTGCAACAGATCATTTTTTAGTCAAAGAAAACGCATGGAAAAACACATGACCAACGTTGTAAAACTAAACAATTAGAGTATAGCAAATGGCAGTTCATTAAGTATATATAAAAAAAGGTTAGCTCACAGATTATATAATAATAAAAAATAGACTTTTATGCATTAGTACAAGATTTGACATAAAATCTACTAAGTGTCAAGAAAATTATTGAAAAAGGTAATAAAGTATTTACTAAAGAAAAAGCTATTATAAAAACAGAAGGAGGTACAAAAATAGAATGCTTCCAGCTGTCACAGCCCGAGTGGAAACTTGTACATAACCATAGATTTGAATTACCTATTTAGGGTCAAATTATGGACCAACTGGTAAGTGTCTGGTTGTTACCTAGCAGGTACTTTCTATTCTCTAGTGCATAGAAAGTACCTGCTAGGTAACAACCAGACGTTTACCAGTCAGTCGTGCAACCTAGCAGTAATAAGAGAAATTTGAAATTTGGCACAAGAAGTTAGATCATTTATCTAAAGTTTATATAAAGAAAATGCAACTTCCAACCCATACCACAATATGCAGTGCTTGTATGTATGGAGGTTAGAAACTTGATTTGACAAGGTCAAATGCAGTTAGCGGTATTTAGATATCGGAGGACCAATCGGAACACTTACAGTTAATAACGAAAGTGTAATCAAACAATAATAGATGATCATTCTCATTTTGTAAGTAAGTGTTAATTTATCAAAAACAAAGAGCGAAACACAAAACAACTTGAACTACATCAGAGAACAAAAAAATTAAGGCCGAAGAGTATTAAGAATTCGAATGGATAATGGGGGTGAATACATATAGCTGCAAACAAAAGGGAATAAAGTGTCAATATACATTACCTAATGCTCCTCAGCAAAACGGTGTAAGTGAACGAGCCAACAGAACATTACTTGATAAAATGTTTGCAGAAACAAATTTCCCTAAACATTTATGGAGAGAAGCCATAAGAACTGCTGCTACATTTCAACTGAACAGATCTCCAACCACTGCTTTAAATTATAGGATTTCTGTTACCTGTTAGTATAAACTGTGACAAAACAGACCTTAGCAAATTAAGGATTTTTGGCAGTGAAGCATGGACATTAAAAGTACCAAATTTTGAAGAGAAACTTGAAACGAGATCAGAATCATGTCGTATGGTTGGATACACTACAAATGGATATCGTTTATGGAATCCAAGGACAAATGAAATTATTGTATCTTATGATGTTAGATTTGACGAGACTGACATAGTGCATGGACTAATTCAAGATGAAAAAAAAGAAGAAAACTACGAAAATACTGAAGACCATGACTATGACAAAATTAATGATGATAGAATGATCTGAAACAACAAATTAGTAAAAGAATAAGGAAATTGCCAGCAAGATATAATGAATATGAATTATATCACGCCTATTGTTAATAATTGACACAAGAAGTGCCTTAAAATTATAACTAAGCAATAAATACCGGACAAGAATGGAAGGATGCAATAAATAAAGAGGCTCAAAAAAAAAATGGTACATGGGATCCATTAATTTTGCCGGAAGGCAAAATGTTCAATGACACACGTTGGATATTCAGAATTAGATATCAAAGCATGAGAATGTTTATATCACATGCAATGAACAATACTTGGAAAATTAGACAACTTGATATTCCTACAGCCTTTTCAAATGGAAATTTAAATATAGATGTGTAGGTCCATAAAAATCCCAGATGGTGTAGAAGTCAACAAGAAATAATGGCACATCAAAATTGAAAAAGGCACTATATGGATTAAGGCTCCAAGATTGTGGAACGATATATTTCATGAATTTGCAGAAAAGTATCAGTATAAAGATCAGACTATTGCCTTTATATTGGAGAAAATGTATGTCTATTACTCTGGGTCGATGACATTATTTTGACAGGACCAAACCATTTAAAATTTTTAAAGGGATTGGAGATACAATTCAAAGCTAAAGACTTGGGAAAACTTGATTATTTTCTTGGTATCGAAATAATGGACAAAACTGGTCAGAAATGATGAAATGTTGGTCAACCAACTTTAATCAAGAAAATGCTTGAATGTAAATCTATATCTATACAATGGCACCAAATTCAAGTACAAGAAGTTGACAACAGTGTACCATATCTAGAACTGATAGGGTCATTTTTATACGTGGCAATAATCAGCAGACCTGTTATATCATTCTCTGTAATATATCTTAATAGATTCCTTGACAAGCCAACACAACAACTCAGCAAAGAGGATACTAAAATATCTTAAACAAACAATTAACATGGCTTTGATTTATGAATCAAATACTGCAGAGAGGTCAGAAATTTTAGCATACAGTGACGCAGATTAGAGAGGAGACCAAACTGATAGAAAGAGTATGTGCATCAGTGTTTTATAACAGAAATTTGATTTCATGGATATTAAAGAAGCATAATGTTGTGGCATAGTCCAGCTTTAAATCTGAATATTTAGCTAGTGGTAGTGCATTAACAGCTTCGGAACTTCTTTATCTACCAGGCATTTGTAGAGATTTTGGACTTGAAAACCTAACAACAACTTGATTAATCAGATAAATCAAAGTGTCCTATGATCCATCGAAAGCTTTGAAAACCAGCAAGAGGTCAAAACACATTGACATCACAGCACACTTCATAAAAGATGTTGTAGATAAAGAATTAATAGAAGTGTTCTATGTTTCTCCTAATAAGAATATGGCAGACATATTAACAAAACCTCTTGTAAAAGAGAAATTTATATTTTTTAGAAAAAAGTTGAATGTAAAATAATTAAGGTATTTAGTCGAGTTCCGACCCAATGGGATAAAAACTAAGACCATTGGGTCCCTCGAGCTAAGGGCTGGCTACCTGGGCTTCTTTTCCAGTTCATCAAAGCTCTTGTGATCTAAATTATTATTACAATTTACAATGCATTGTAGTGTAGATGTAACTATCTGGTACCTACTAAATTGCAGTTTTTTTCCTTCAACTCTAAAAAATTTCCTTCTTAACATAGAATCACATATAAACGGAAGTGTACGATTAAAACGAATCTGCTCGTACTGCAGTCAAATAGCTGATAGCAATTAAATCTGGGACGTGACGAGGTATTCAATTACGCGACGGCGTCAAAACAGTTAACATCATAATAAATGTGTTTTGAGCGCCGCACATTAATTATAACTTTTTTTTTTTAGTCTTCCGGCACTTTTTGTTAGTACCACCACAGGTACCAACTGTGCAAAATAATCATGTTCTTATTTCTTTGCAAAACTTTGAAACAAAACTTGTAAATAACCCGAAGGGGAACCATGAAACTAAAAACCTAGACTAAATTAATAATTGCTATCGTGCCAAATTACAGGTGTAACAAGACCTCCGATATTTTATTTGGGAAAAACAGATTTTTCTTTATTCCTTTTAGCCTACTATGGCTCAATAATTCATCGTGCTAACATAATACTTGTCTATTGATTACTATTGCTAGGAAGCTGATAGAGGGGAGAGTACCTAATTGGGCTTATAACATTTTTGTACAAAGACATAGAGAAGTTAATTTTCCTAAAGTAAATTTTCACTCCGTATTTTATCACTCCAATAAAGCCTCACAAATCATTTTCCTGAGGGTTAAAGGCCGCACACAATCTCATCCACTAATTAGCAGACGAGACAACCGAAGCAATTTTACTACTTCATCCAGACTGTGCACAAATTCAATTTATTCAATACAACCCCTTTCTCACTCAAATCTTACTAACGGTTTAGGGGGTTGCTTTGCTTTGCTTGCCTCCGGATGTAACCAGAAACTTGCGGTTTGATTTCGATTTGTCTCGCAAATAATAATAATTATTGAACATCAGAGAGAGGATCGCGTAACGAACGGAGAATTTATTCGGCTTTAGTAATTTTTATGAAAATAATCAAAAGATGATTATTCTGTACCTACCTAATTATAAGAGTTATGTCAAATGCCTTCTGATAAATTATGAAGCGTCCATATATTGATTACAATTCATGTCCCTGCAAAGTTGAAAAAGTGAAAGGGGTCAAGTCCAAATTATATTGGTAATACTTTGTTCTTTGCAGATTTTGTACAGCCTCCGATGTATGATTTTCAGAAATAGTGTCAGTATAAGGCTTATTGTTCTGTAATCACTACACTTCCTGGATCCCTACTATATATTTTGATCGCAATCATTCTCCATGAATTTTTCCACTGTTGTACCTATATTTTAGTTAATTCTTTCTTGGAATTTTCATTGAAATAAAATATAAAAATAGTTCAGGCCATATTACAACCTGCGTCATATTTTTTATTCCCTATAGAGACTATACAAAAAAGTGAAAATCTAACACGTATCGACATTAAACTTAAAGGTAGATGTGCTGAAAGCTTGGATCCGCTTGAGACTTTACTTACGTTTTCCATTTTAACAAATTAGTCTTGGAAGCGTTCAAGTATAAGGGATCTGTGCCGAAAAAAGGTCTGAAAAGGAATTACTTAAAGGGATTGTATATTTTATATATACCCCTCTCTGCGGAATTAGATATATCCTTAATTATCAAAATTAAGTTGGATATATATATCCAACATCCAACAAAAAAAACCTATAGGTTTTTTTTTTATTGGGTAACAGGGATTATGGCATGAGTTTTTTGAAAAAAATCTCTGACACAAAAACTTTCCGTCAACCCAAAAGAAAGAAACCCCGATACAAAATTCCAACTCCTTTCTATAAAATAATTGGCAGTTGCACTGAAACGAAATAAAATTCTCATCGAACTTTCAGTAGTGACAAATTCCCCATCAATTCGATTTTCAATTCAATTTAAAGGCCCAGCGAATCTCTTTTTTAGACATTTTTCATTAAAATAATTAGTATTCCAGACTCGATGGTAGAATGGCCAAAGGAAAAAAAAACACAAAAACAATTTGAAACGATTTATTTTTTTCTGGACAATTTATCTACTTTTGATTATTACACCATTATTGGGGATGTTTCAATGGAAAAAAAAAATTCACACTACTTAACATGTCGTAGACCGGGTTAACGCTTTTAAAAATTTTAGTTTTTAAGTGAAAAAATTGTTTGTAAAGTCTTACTTTACAAAACATCATTATTTCAAAAAAATCATTACTTCATTAATAATAATTCTATTGCTTTGAGTTTTTAGTATTTTTTACATTGAACCTTAAGGAAAAAGTCCTCAAAATTTCAATGTTCCACTCACTTTAGTTTTTGAATGGAGAAATTATTTGTAAAATCTCACTTTACAAAACATCATTATTTAAAAAAAATCACAACTCCATTAATAATAATTCAATCGCTCTGAGTTTTTAGTATTTTTTACATTGAGCCTTTAGGAAAAAGTCCTCAAAATTTCAACATTCCACTCACTTTAGTTTTTGAATGAAAAAAATTATTTGTAAAATCTCACTTTACAAAACATCATTATTTTTAAAAAATCATAACTCCATTATTAATAACTCAATTGCTCTGAGCTTTCAGTATTTTTCACACTGAACCTTTAGAAAAAAGTCCTCAAAATTTCAACTTTCCACTCATTTTAGTTATTGAGTAAAAAAAATTGTTTGTAGAGTTTTACTTTACAAAACATCATTATTTGAAAAAAAAATCACAACTCCATTAATAATAATTCAATCGCTCTGAGTTTTTAGTATTTTTTACATTGAGCCTTTAGGAAAAAGTTCTCAAAATTTCAACTTTCCACTCACTTTAGTTTTTGAGAGAAAAAATTGTTAGTAAAGTCTTACTTTACAAAGCATCATTATTTAAAAAAAATCCAGTGGCACATCCAGGGGGGGGGGCATTCCGGGCCAGGGCCCCCCCAGGCCGCTCCTCCGAAACTGTATTTTTACGTTTAAAAAATGTAGCAACTTCAAGGCCTGGCACCCTGACACCTCAATTTTTTTTTAGATTTTTATTCACAAGCCATAACCTATGTAAGGCCCCCCCCAAACATATTTTCTGGGTGCGCCACTGATCACACAAACTGTAAATATGAAAATCTAAAAGATATTTTTGAAGTGCTAGTGCAGCAGTAGCTTTCAAAATCAATGAAAAGTTTTGTTTTAAATATTGTAAAAAAATCGAATATCTATTCGGTCGCCAAACGCAACGGTTCGATTTTGCAGTACACACAAACGTGCCACAAAAGTAAACAAAGTCGCGAATTTGTTTTTGTTTAACAGTCGCGCGTTATAAATAAAGTGGGCCAAGTTTATTTAAACAATGTCAGTTGATAATATTATATTATGTTTGGAAAGAAAAAAAGTGTTACGTCGTCACCTGTAAAGCTTGTTTTCGAAATAAAAAGAAATCCTCCAAAAAATCCAAAAATGCCAAACGCCTCATTGTTTGAGGAGAGCCATGTTAGAACACCAAATGAAGATACCTTATACAGCGAATGGAAAAAATCGCAAAACGAGAAAAATTCACTTAGTATTCAAGTGGATTATCTCCAGAGCCAACTGGAAACTATGCAAAAAAAGTTTGCCGATCTAGAGACAAAAGTTAACCAAAAAAAAGAGTCCAACATGGACTACCAAACCGACGAAGACGAGTTAGCAAAAGAAACTGAGTGGATCAGACAAAAGGGAAAAGGCTGGAAAAAACGTCGAATGGATACTTCGCTAACACCACCACAAAAGAACGCTGGCTCGGACACTACTGGAGAATCCTCCAAGGCTAAAAAGGTGCCATTACCCCCACCGATTATGGTTAATGGCGTTAATAACTTTAACGATATTTACGATAAGTTAAATATCATACAAGGAGTCCAAATAAAAGTTTTGAATAACGAAAATATCAAAATAAACGTTCAGGATGCAGACAGCTACAGGCTGGTCACCAAAATGCTAAATGAAATAAAGCTTCAATGGCATTCATATGAAAATAAACAAGAAAGGCCAATTAGAGTAATTGCCAACAGGTTACACTTTTCCTGTGATCCAGAAAAAATTGTAGCTGACCTTAAAAATAAAGGGTTCAAGGCCCTAGAAGCCTCCAACAAACTTAAGTGGAGAACAAAACAACCACTAAACATGTTTATGATAACATTTAGCCATGATGAAGACATCAACAAAATTTTCGAAATTCCCAAAATACTTGGAACTCAAGTGGAAATGAAAGCACTAAAAATTTCCAAATTAGTCCCTCAATGCAAAAAATGTCAATCTTATGGACATACTCAAAAATATTGCGCTAAAGAACCACGTTGTGTGAGATGTACAGGAAAACATCTCACTGTAGACTGTTCGAAACCAAAAGATTCTGAGCCAAAATGCGTCCACTGCGGCGACAAACACCCAGCTAACTATAGGGGGTGCATTGTAGCTAAAGAAATACAAAAATTAAGGAATAACCCGAAAAGGCCAACTCCCACACTACAAGCAAGCACAAATGGTCACAGCCAACAACCAAGAAACGCAGCTACGCAAAACTCTGCGACAAGGACTTACAGCCAAGCAGTAGCATCAGCTCCTGCCACTGTTAGCGGCAACTCTATTAACCAAAGCACTATGGAACAAACATTGCAATTGATTTTGGAAAAATTAAACAAACTTGATGAGCGATTAACTAAACTGGAAAATAGCAATAATGGCGCTATCATCAATCGTCAAAATGGTCAGTAACCTTAGAATTTTAGCTTGGAATGCCAATGGGCACTTGCAGCATCAGCAAGAGTTGCAAGTTATACTAGATATACAAAAGATTGACATTTGCCTCATATCAGAAACGCATTTCACAAATCAATCCTATATTAAATTTAAAGGATATAAAGTGTATCACACAATTCATCCTAGCAATACAGCACATGGAGGAAGCGCTGTCATAATTAAAGAAAACATATCTCACATTGAAGAGACGGAATACAAAACAATTGAAATTCAAGCTACAGCAGTAAGTGTAAAAACCAAAACATATACACTAACCATATCTGCTGCCTATATACCACCAAGGCATTTATTGAAGAAAAATCAATATCTCAATTTTCTTAGAAAGTTGGGAAATCGATTCATAGTTGGGGGTGACTTTAATGCAAAAAATACCTACTGGGGTTCCAGACTAACCAATTCCAAGGGGAAGGAACTTCTGCAAGCTATTAATGAATATCAATGCCAGCCCCTATCCACAGGTAGGCCAACATATTATCCAACCGATCCTGGAAAAATTCCCGATCTAATCGATTTTTTCGTAATAAAAAATATATCTCCAAATTTTCTGGAGATAGAAGAAAGTTATGATTTACACTCAGATCACTCACCTATTATCCTAACTCTGAGTGAATATATAATTAAGAAAAAAGCACCTATCTCATTAGTTAATAAACTGACGGACTAGGCTAGTTTTAAACAAAGTCTGTCGGAAAAGATGAACTTATCAGTACCGTTGCGAACGCCACAACAAATTGATGAAGAAGTCGATTGTTTTATCGTTAATATTCAACAAGCAGCTTGGGAAAACAGTCCCAAATTAAAAAGAATTTTTAAGGGAAAAAACTACCCAAAAGAAATTAGAGATCTTATTATAGAAAAAAGGAAACTAAGAAGAAAATGGCAGCAAAGTCGAGATCCCCATGACAAAACAATTATCAACAATATGACGCAGCGCATAAGGCGAGAAATTCAAGAAATCAAAAATGACTCTATTAACAATTACCTAAGTGAACTCACCGGCGACAAAAGCACTGATTATTCTCTTTGGAAGGCAACTAAACGCCTTAAAAGACCAGTTACCCAAATTCCACCCATAAGAAAGTCAAATCAGCAATGGGCAAGGAGTAACGAAGAAAAAGTAGAACTTTTTGCAAGTCATTTAGAAAAGACATTCCAGCCTAACGAAGCACAGGATGAAAATCTTCCCTGGAACGAACCTTATCAAGAAGAAGGCAACATTAAGCCTACTTCACTAAGAGAAATATTAACAGAGATCAAACAAAATATCAGTCCGAAAAAAGCTCCAGGGTATGACCTAATTACTGGGGAAGTAATAAAACAACTCCCCAGGAAAGCTATTGTGAAATTATGCAACCTTTTCAATGCGTCCTTTAGGCTTAAATACGTACCTAAACTTTGGAAAGTTGCAGAAGTAATCATGATACCAAAACCCGGAAAACCACCTCATGATGTGTCATCTTATAGGCCAATATCATTATTGCCCGTTTTATCTAAGCTTTATGAAAAGATACTGCTAAAAAGAATAAAACCGATCATAGAAAGACAGGAAATCATTCCAACTCATCAATTTGGATTCCGCGACAAGCACTCTACGATCGACCAAGTACACAGAATAACGAATTTAATAGAAAAATCGCTGGAAGAGGGAAAAGTCTGTTCCGCAGTTTTCCTCGATGTAGCGCAAGCATTTGACAAAGTTTGGCATGAAGGCTTAAACTATAAACTAAAGCTGTTTCTGCCAAAACAATATTCTGATATTTTGGAATCATATATGTGTGATAGACATTTCAGAGTCAAACAGGAAGATTTTGAGTCAAATTTACGAAAAATAAAAGCAGGTGTACCTCAGGGTAGCGTGCTAGGTCCCTACTTATATTTATTATTTACATGCGACATCCCAAAACCAGAAAATTGTCATTTAGCAACATTCGCCGACGATACTGGTTTAATTACAGTGGAAAAAAGTATTGAACAATCAACAGAAAAACTGCAGAACGCTGTCAGTGAAGTTCAAAATTGGACCAAAAAATGGCGAATAAAATTGAATGAAACCAAATCAATTCACGTTGATTTTACAAACAAAAACGTAAATCACATACAAATCACAATTAATGACACCCCTATACCATATTCAAATCAAGCTAAATATCTTGGTATGACGCTTGATGCGAAATTGCGCTGGAAAGCACATGTTAAGAAAAAAAGGCAAGAGCTTGAATTTAAGTATAGAAAAATGTACTGGTTAATTGGAAGGACGTCCAATTTAACCATACATAACAAGTTACTACTTTATAGGCAAATACTGAAACCAGTATGGGCATATGGAATTCAACTTTGGGGTTGCACTAAAGATAGTAACATACAAGTTATTCAAAGATTCCAAAATAAAGTACTAAGAAACATCGTTAATGCACCTTGGTACGTTCGAAATAGTGATCTACATCGGGAACTAGGAATTGATACTGTAACAGAGACTATAAGAAAGTACGCAAAAAGCCATGAAGATAGACTACATCGGCATGTGAATGTGGAAGTCATTGAGCTCCTAGACAATACTGAGCTAGTTAGAAGACTGAGAAGGGTGAAGCCGTTCGAGCTAGTGAACTGAAATTGAAAAACACAACAAAACAGTGCTATAAACACATCAAAATTGTGATTTACAGTTTAAGCAAAGTGGGGAAAACTGTTGAGTGAACCTCAAGAATTGTAAACTTTATAGTAAATTAGGTTAAAACAAAATTGCTAATTAGTCTTACTGACTAGATTGTAATGTAATAAACACAATGTGTTTGACAAATAAAAAAAAAAAAAAAAAATATTGTAAAAACCATGAGACCAAATTTTATAAAAACAATAAATCAAAACATTACATAAAATGCTAGTTATATTAACCAATTGCCATGCTGATTTATAATCAATTATCTATTTTTTATATGCTTTAATGTGCTTAACCCTTTCCTCTAGGACTTTTTAAATACATTGTTGTAAAGTAAACATCAAATTGCTATGTCGGCATTAAATGTTTATTTAAGCCGATGCCGTCCCATAAGGAACGTTCATTTGTTTTCTGGCTTTAGCCTGTAGCAATTTGATCCGAATATTTTCTTTTGTCACCTCTGTATTTTAATCAATAAAATAAATGTTTTTTAAAATACAAGTTTCTGAATCGAAAATATAATTTGCTTTCATTGTGGAGAAGCTGGACATTTAGCTAAATATTGTTTTTTTTTTAGAGCAAAGCAAACACGGTGTGGAATATGTAAAAACAACAAATCATTCAGAAATAGATTGTTTTTTCAGAAATAAAAATAGACATGGACATATTTGTCGGTTATGCATTACACGATTATCAACTATGGGATGAAGAACAATGGGAAATTGATGTGTAATAACAGTGGGTGTTGGTGGATGTGTACTAGGATGGTTTAAAAACTATTTGGCAAATCAAGTACAGAATGTTAAAGTGAATGAAAGAGTTTCTGATAATTTAGAAAATTATCATGTTGAACCTCAGGGTAGCGTACTGGGGCCACTACTATTTATTTTATATATAAATGAGATGGCAGATATTTTAAGAAATGCTATAATGTTCATTTATTTACTAATGATACATTGGTTTATGCAGCCCAGAGATAAATACATATAAACTGTCGAGAATGGAATCTCAGTGTAAATTTTGTTGTCAACAAAATTGAGCCAAGCCAGCGCCATCTACCACATCGGAAAATCACTATTTACTGGTTTTGCATCGATGCTACAGACACCTACTTTACATAGGACTTTTTATGATAGATGGCACCCTGTTCGCATTACTGTCGGTGTGTTCAAATTCGTTTATTCTAGACTTTGGGGCATTAATGTTTGCTTAAATTAATTGATAATTTGTTAATTAAGTAGATCAAAAGACAGTTTCTTTATCGATGGTTAAGGAATCCTTAACATATTTATTCAAAGTTCTGATTGATGTTTAATTGATCCTGTCATTTATCTAATCAACAAAAATAGATCTTCCAATCTATAAAGTTTGAAGTTCTTCTTGAAACACACAAAACAACTTTGAAATCACTTAAGAACACTTGACAACACAAAGAAAGATGAAATGCAAGACCGGCGAACAAAAAACATTATGAATTATTAGTTATGATCAAATGAATATTTTGGCATATTGTCATGTTGACATGTCAATCTCATGTCAATGTTATCGACATCGGACGTGTTCTTGATGTGCTGGTATTTTCCAATGTTGACAATTCTGTGGTTGTTAGCGACATCTAGAAAAACTGAAAAGAGTTATTATGTGGTTTATAACTGGCAATGAGAGATCGCAGGGCCTGATGCAGCCTCTAGAAATTTGACAATCCTTGTTAATAATAATATTTATTTACGACTAATGTATAATGTGCGTATTATATTTGTGATTTTGGCAGTATAATGACATATGTTATTCCTCCAGGGATTAATGACGAGTAGCGGGATTAATGGTCATTATTCCACAAAAGTGTCAGTGTCAAACGTGTAGTGCTTGTGGATTTGTATTGAAAATTATGAGACGGATGAAATTTGTTCATTGAAAATCTCAAATAAATTATAATTTGTCGTAAATAAAGTAGAGTATACTACTCGCAATAATGGCTATTATTCCCTCGGAATGTTACTCCCTCGCCGCTAACGCGGCTCAGTTTGTAATAATCCTCGAGAATAATAGCTATCATTATTGACTCGTGGTATAATCTACTATTATACATATACAAAACATCATTGTCATCATATGTCAAAATTCATATTAATACCCCAATGACAAAATCAAACTCCATTGGGATGACAATGATCTTTCATTGATGGTTGGATCTAACAAAATTCAAAGTGTACAAAAGTTTAAGGATTTGGGGGTGATAGTGGATGATAAACATTGCAATTATATTGTGTCTAAAATAAGTTTTAGTGTTTCCTATCTATCCCGATGTTCCTATGTTTCCCTGAATTAAAATTAAATTACGGAAAAGTAAATCAAGAAAATGAGCAACATGAGACAAATTTCCTATTGGGAGAAGAAAATGCTGAAGAAAATTCTGAAAATCAAATAAAGAATGACAACCAAGAAGGCGAAAATAATGTAACTAGAACAAAAAAAGGAAGAGAAGTAAAACTACCAATAAAACTATAGGATTATCATCCAAATGACACAAAATGTGCAATGTTAACTTTATGATGAAGCCCAGATAAAAAAAAAATGGATAAAATCAGTTGAAGAAGAGAAAACATAACTTTATAAAAAATAATGCATGGAATATTATGAACAAATGTGACATTGAAGAAAACAATGTGTTTTTGAGTTATTCGTATCAAAGACAATGGACTATAGGTATATGAAGCGAGATTAGTAATCCGAGGTTTCGAACAAAAAATTGGCATAGACTATATTGAAACATTTAGGCTTAACGGTGAACAATTCTCTAAGAATTATATTTGGATTACAGCTAAAAAGAATTATTTGTGTAAAAACTCTTTCGACATAGAAACTATACTTTCATATGCAAAACTAAATGAAAAAATATTTATGAAAGTGCTAAAAGCATACAAAGAAGCCAAAGACCAGGTATGTTCATTGTAAAATTCTTTGTACGGTTTGAAATAAGCTCCAGCTGGAATAAACATTTTACTGAATTTCTAAAATCAAAAGGGTTTATTTCACTAAAAACCCAACAATGTAGGTATTTTTAAAAATGAAGATAATACCTACTTTATTTCTTACAATTTATGTTGATGATGGAGTTTAATTTGGCAAAAATGAATCTGATATGGATATAATTTATTGAAAGTTTTGCATATTGAATTTTATCAAAAATAACAATCCAAAAACTAGGAAATGAAATTATAAAATCGAAAGAATATTTAGCTTTGTGCCGGACAAAATATAAAGAAAACATCAGGAAAAATGTTGGCATGGAATGTGCAGAAACAGTGAATACGCCCATGATTGAAAACTTGAAACAAAACGAAAATAACTATGAAAACAAAATATCCTTTAAGAGAAGTTGTAGGAAGTCTTTTATACCTGACAAACAAAACAAGACCTGACACACAATTTGCAGTAAATTTTTGTAGTAAAACATCAAATAATTCAACATAGATGTTTTGAATGCTGAAAGAATACTTTAGTTGAAATGAAAAATTAATAAATTCAATACCAAAAACATTCTATAGTTATCTTGAAGTTGTAACATTCTGTAAAAAAGTACTTCAGGATATGTGATTTCTGTTTACAGTGATGTAAAACCAACAATCAAATGATAGACATACTTACCAAGCCCTTATGTAAAATTAAATTCGAAAAGTTTGAAAATCAAATGATGTGGTTTTTTTTAAAACTTTTATGGTATTTAATCAATTTTCAAGATTTTTCAATTAATTTTCAATAGGGTTTATTTATTAGGAGATAACTATAAACCACAACGTAAAATCCTTTCATTTATTCTATGAACAAAATATTTTATGTCTGTGTCTGATTTGGTTCTTATAAATTTTCCTTTTATCCACAACGCGGATAAAAGAATTCTCTCTGGAGGTTTCTGGAAGAGGAAAATAGCCCTTGCGATGATATTCTCTGTCGGGATTTCCACAGTGAGACGTACTCGTTGTAATGTCGATAAACTGTCTAGAAAAATGGGAACGGAGCTTAGGGAAAATTTGTTATAAATTGTCACGCCGCTTATAAAACGTCCTTATTTTAGACAAACTAATCTGAAGTTATATGGTATATGATGATCGCAGAAAAATTGTATGCACTTTATTTTTTTTTATGCCGCAGCAAATTGTCATTTCGAATTTGAACCGTGGCCTTGTTTATACCGATAACTGACTAATTAAAATTGCTTTTCAATTTATTTTCGACTTACAGAGTTTTATTTAAATATGGGTCTTTTTGGTATTGGGATACATTTACCCAGCGAAATTTTATTGAAATAATGGAAATTTGAAACCTTTCTAATTCAATATTATTACAAACAGACTATTCAACAAAAAAAAAGTTGTTTGTTTCCATAAATATTAGAAAATCCACATCTCAACAAAAGTATTTGCTAAAAAACCACAAAGCCTCTTTACTTGGATCAACCTCTCAGAGAAAAAGATTTTTTTTTTTTTTAAATATTTTTGAAATGAAATTTCCTAAAATCAATTCTGGTGAGATCTGTCTCATCGGTATATGGACCAAAGAAACATTCCTATAAATCCTTCCCTTAAAAAAAAGGTATATGAAAGCTGCTTTGACGTATAGAAGATCCTGAAAGGAGTGAAAGGGACGAAATGTATGTGAGAAAAGCTCTAAAAAAAAAACCACGGAAATTGTTTGTTTTTGTTCGGTAAAAAAAAGGATTTCCGTCTGATGGGCTCGATCTCCATAAAAAAAAAGGTCTGAAATTCGATACTTATCGAGAGCGATTTGCCAAAATTCTTTTGTAAGTCACTTTTCTGCATGTTGCATATTGATTGACAGAAGTTTTTTCGCATGGGATTATCACGTGTGTTCTGAATTCTACACGAATAGGTTGGAGATATATAAAGAGGTATTAGTTTGTAGTTTTTAAGTTAAAGTTTGACTGTGATATGATTTAGATAGTGATTATTGTTGAGAATTGAGTAAAGAGTTTAGTTGTTTGAGTTAATTAGTGAAGTAATTGGTATCGGAATGTATAGTAACATGGAATAAATTATTGTTGTGTTAATTGGACATTGATTTTGGAATAAACGAACCCAAGATTTTTGTCATGTGTGAAAGATCCGTAGAAAAAGGAGACAAGGCCAATAGAAAAACGAAAACGTGGAAGGTCACCAAGTGGTTCCTTCCTGTTCTAGTTCATCTAATGATTCTAGCGATGGGGAATCTAGAAATGATTTGTAAAGGCAGGTAGAATCGTTAAAAAGGAAATTGGATCAGGTAAAATCTGAAGGAAAACAGACTGTGAGTAGATCTTACATTAATTTACATGTGGACGAGTCACTTATACCTATATTTGATATTACAAATGACAAAGAATGGCTTCGCAAGGTCGATCAAATAGCTGATATTTATGAGTGGGGCAATAATCTAGCAATTAAACTTGCAGCCTCCAGACTACGTGGAAATGCTCGAAAATGGTATGATTCATTAAAAGAACCATGTAAGTACAAAATGGAAAGAACTGAGAACCTTGCTAATAAATATTTTTACATGTAGCACAAAATTTGGAAAATTATTTAGTGAAGCTGCTAATTACTGCTGCTATTTACATTTACCAAATCAAAAATTGAGTGATTATTGTTTTGAAAAACTGGCTAGGTTAAAAAAATTGAATTTGGATATTAGTGACAATAATGTTATTGACTTCATAATTGAAGGTATTTACAACGAAAGTATCTAAAGTTATCCGCTCAAGCAGCAAATTTCTAATCAGTAGGACTTTTGGCAAATTATTTAGATCGCGCTAATCAGCAGTCAAGTTATAAAATTAGGAAAAGTATTTTCGATAGTACTAATTCAGAATCATCAAAACGCAAACAGGAAGAGACCATTGTGAAAGGAAATTTTAAACAAAATAAATTTTGTTATAACTGTAAAGGAAATCTGGGAAACTTTGGAAAATGAAGAACTTTTTGAAATATCCAGAAGCTTTTAATGAGCTTCAACATACTAAAATTTGATTGAAAAAAAACAAAGATAGCGGAGTTACGAATTTTTTAATTCCAGAGAGACACTGTGATATTTTTATAATACAGACTATGGCCTGATTTTAGATTTTTTTCCTGGAAATCTGGGATACTTTGGAGAATGAAGGATTTTTTCAGCCTTTTACCCTAAAAAAAAACAAAACAAAAAATTTAATTGGAAAAAAGTAAGGATAGCAAAGTTACAATATTTTTAATCTAAAAGACAGACTGAATGATATTTTTGCCTTAGAGTCTATGGCTTGAATTTTTATTTTTTTTGATGGAAATTCGGGATACCCTGGATAATGAAGATTTTTTTAATGTATCCAGAAGCCTTCTAGCTTTAACATACTAAAACTTGATTAGAAAAAAACAAAGATAACAGGAGTTACAATTTTTTTATTCCCTGAGAAACACTGTGATATTTTTCCAATACAGACTATGGCCTGATTCTAGATATTTTTCCTGGAAAACTAGGAAACTTTGGAAAATGAAGAATTTTTTACGTATTCAGAAGTCTTTTAGCTTTAACATAATAAAATTTGATTAGAAAGAAACAAAGATAGCGGAGTTACGATTTTTTTAATTCGAGAGAGTGTCATATTCCTCCATAATATCATGACATTATACCTTTTACGACCCTCGAATACTTTCCCAAATAATGTCTCGCCGTCGCCGAAAGCAATACTATTATATGACCCAGACTTTCTGTTAAAGAACCCAAAGATATTGTATGTAAATAAATTAAACATTTGTCCACCATAAACCCCAAAATTCCCAAATATCCTTAATGGTCATTCTTTGGGCGAACAGACTGTCATTTATTGCCAATATTTATTTAGGGTTTTCCAGTTGTAATTATGTAGGTTTTTGAAACGTTTTAGAAGGGATGTAAAGGTCGATTTGTAAGAGATCTAGTGAAGCAAGAAGACAGTTTTAAGACAGCTTCAGTCGTAGTAACACATTTTGTTAAAACTCTCTCTAAAATAAGTCTTACTTTTGCTGTAGTTCAATTCCATTCTATATTCCATTACCTAATAAAGCTACAAGTTTCAAACCAAAAACAAAAGTAGTTTTAACCAAGGCAAAACACTGAAGGATCACAACAGATTTTGGCGCGGTCGGTACGATTCAGAAGTATCTAGCAAGATCCAGCAGGATTTGGATACAAAGATTCAAGACATACCATAGTCAGCCAAAGCTATCATCAGCGTTGACCAGTATTGGATTGAATCACAGTTGTTGTGTAACCACTAGCTTTCAAGTTTTTTGGTAAGTGATTTTTGTCTCTTAATGAGGTAACTTTTGTTTGTCTAACTCCTTTATTAATACTTATATGCCACTATGACTCCTCCTGCCGTAAACCCAGACCTACAAACAATATTATTAGAAACTTTTCAAAACATTTTTAATCAACTTCAACCTTCGTCAAATTCCAACCCAAATAATGGTAGGTTTTCCGTAGATTTTTTATGCAAACTAATACCTAATAGTTTTGATGGCAATCGTCTTGAATTAGGGCAATTTTTAGCGAATTGTAATAATGCCAATGTATTAGCACAGGACGATCAGAAAAATCCTCTTTTATATTTTATTTTATCTCGAATCGGTGGCAAAGCTAAAGAACAGTTAGCTACCCAAAACTTTGATAATTGGGATACCTTAAAAGACGCTTTAAAAACTTTATATCAAGACAAAAAACATTACGTTCAATTAATGGAAGAGCTAAATAATTGCAAACAAAGTCCTAACGAATCAGTGAAAGACTTTTTTCAACGTTTGGAAACAATTAACTCGCGATTGATATCTACTACTCAACAAAATTGCACAGAACCGGAAGAGATTCCTGGAAAACTGAAAATGTTGAACGAAATTGCTTTAAATAGATTTATTTATCATTCGAAACCCGAAATTTCGCGAATGTTGAGATGGAAAGATTTTGATTCGATTAATTCTGCGTATAGTGCAGCTATTTCTGAAGAACGCGCTGTGGCTATGTCGCGCAGTTCAACTCAGTTTTGCAAAAATTGCAAAAACAACTCGCATTCTACAAATAATTGTTTCAAAACAAGAAATCATGATGCAAACGTAAGAACTTTGTTTACGAATAATCAGATATTTTGTCGTTACTGCAAAAAACAAGGGCATGTTATTGAAGAATGTAGAAAAAGACAATATAATAATAATGCAGGAAGATCTAATAATTCGATGAATTTCCATGTTAATCGACAGCATACTAACCAATCTCATCAAAACTCTAATTCCCAAAACTCAAACTATCAATGTAATAATAGAAATCCAAACTCTAACTTCCAAAACTCAAACTATCAACATAATAACAGGAATCAAAACTCTAGTTCTCAAAATTTAAACCAAAACTCGAGCAATCAAATTAATAGAAGACCTTATCGAAATTCGACAAATCATAATCCAGTTTTTCGCGACTCACCTCATACGAATTCAAGGCAGAATGCGAACGTTAATTCAATTCAATACAATTCTAATGTACCAAATTATCAACCAAGTCATTCAAATTCTTTAAACTCCAACGCTCCTCCAATGACGAACACCTCACTGGAGGATCATCTCAAAACTTTAGCGGTGTTCGAGAACGACGAGAACTAACAATATTTCTTGCTGAAAATAGCTCAAGTTTCATTGAACTAGAAAGTAAATATTCAAAAAATCAAAACAAAAAACTCCGATTTTTACTTGATACTGGTGCAAGCTGCTCATTGATAAAAGCCAACAAACTCAATCCTGAGATAACTAAATTTGTTCCTTCAGAAAAAATATCTCTTCATGGACTCTGTCCTAATTCTCCAATTCAAACAGTTGGAACTACCACTATTCCTTTTAACATTAACAATCAGATTTTGAACAAAAAATTCCACATACTAAATCAGGCTACAAACGTCCCTTATGACGGTCTAATTGGATTGGATATTCAAGATCAAAACGCAAAAATCGATTTTAAAAAACGAACTCTATCTCTAAACTCATTGCCATTTCAAATCCCTATCGGATTAAACGCTAATCCTAACACTGGTTCTTATTTTGTTCTCAAATCTCGTACGGAAACAATAATAGAAATCAACGTTCTAAACCCGGAAATAAAAGAAGGGATCATACCAGATATGGAAATATCTAAGGGAATCTATTTATCCCGAGCATTGACTAAAGTAAATTCAAATAATAAAGCTTTTGCAACAATCTTAAACTCAAAAGTAATTGATTTTCAATTAAAACCTATTTCAATCTATTTAGAACAGATTCCTAAAGAAAGCTACTGTTATTTTGCTTCGGAACAAAATACTGAAAATAATTTTATTAAAAATAGGAGCCAACTATTGAAACAAAATCTTAGATTAGACCATTTAAACCAAGAAGAAAAGAGCTTCATAACTAATCTTTGTGAAAATTATGAAGATATTTTCTTTCTACCTGGAGATACCCTTGGTTGTACTAACACGATTAAACATGAAATAAACATCTCTGATTCTAAGCCCATTCATACAAAAACGTACAGATACCCAGAAATTCATAAAACCGAAGTTAATAAACAAATCAATAAAATGTTACAACAGGGAATAATTCAACCGTCTGCATCGCCTTGGTCTGCCCCTCTATGGGTAGTACCAAAAAAAATGGACGCTTCGGGGGAACAAAAATGGCGCGTAGTGGTTGATTTTAGAAAATTGAATGAAGTTACAGTTGGTGATGCATATCCAATGCCAAATATCGAAGAAATTTTAGATCAATTAGGCCATAGTAAATATTTCACCACACTCGATTTGGCTTCTGGTTTCCATCAGATTCCAATGAGAGAAGAAGATAAACCAAAAACCGCTTTCACTAAACCTTTAGGTCACTGGGAATTTAATCGAATGCCTTTTGGATTAAAAAATGCACCCGCTTGTTTTCAAAGACTAATGAATGCAGTTCTTACTGGTTTACAAGGGTTACAGTGTTTCGTTTATCTAGACGACATAGTTATTTATGGATCAGATCTAAATCAACATGTCTCACGTCTTGAAGCGGTTTTCGACAGACTCAGAAATAATAATTTAAAGTTACAACCCGACAAATGTGAATTCCTCCGTAAAGAAATCTCTTATCTCGGTCATATCATTTCTGAATCAGGAGTAAAACCAAAACCAGAAAAAACTATAGCAATAAAAAATTTTCCCATTCCTAAATATCAAAAAACAGTAAAAAGTTTCCTAGGTTTAATTGGATATTATCGTAAATTTATCAACAATTTTGCAAAAATTGCTAAACCATTGACTAATCTTCTAAAGAAAAATGTTGCTTTTATTTGGTCTCAAGAATGTCAAGAATCTTTCGACACCTTTAAAGAAATTCTAATAAATGAACCTTTACTTCAATATCCAGATTTTTCAAGAGAATTTATTTTGACGAACGACGCTTCAGACTATGCGATTGGTGCGGTCTTAAGTCAAGGTGAGATCGGGCAGGACCTACCTATTGCATACGCAAGTCGTACGTTAAATTCTGCCGAACAAAATTATACAACTATGGAAAAAGAATTATTAGCAGTAATTTGGAGCATTAAACATTTTAGATGCTACCTATATGGTAGAAAGTTTAAAATTGTAACCGATAATAAACCAATCACTTGGCTTTTAAACTGTAAAAATCCCGGAAGTAGACTGATTAGATGGGGATTATTACTTAATGAATACGAATTTGAGATTATTCATAAACCAGGAAAGTTTAATACTAACGCAGATGCTTTATCTCGATGTCTAAATATCAACATTATTTCTAAAAATGATACCATTGAAAATTTTATGGAATATCATTACAAAACTTTAGATATCAATCCGCAACTTGAAATAAAAAATGGAAATCTATTCGATTTTCTTCCAAACGCAGTTTATTTCTCTACTGATTTGGACGAAAGTAATCAGTTTTCAGAGTCCATAAAAAACAAATTCGATTTCAACGATAGCATAAAATCAAACTTTGAATTATATTCAACTTATAAGTTACAAAATAACAATAAAAAATCCTATTTAATGTTCGTGAAGACTTTTCATTTTGAAAATATTTCTTATAAAGACGTTTTTTATTCACTCCGGAACTTACGTACTGAACTAATCAGAGATAATATAAAATACTTCTATTTACCTGACATAACGAAAAATTCTCCAAATTTAAAACAATCAATGTATTTTGAAATGATACACTATCTTTTCAAGGACACGAATATAAAAATATGTGTTATTAGTTCAGAAAAAATTATTATTAGTTCAAAAGAGGAAATTTCCGCAATTCTAAAAGAAAATCACGATTCAAAACTAGCAGGACATTCAGGTTTTACAAGAACATATAAAAGGATAAAAGAACGTTATAAATGGCAGAACATGAAAACTGACATAAAAAAATATATAAAAAAATGTCCTTCTTGTCAAATAAACAAAACAAATTTCAAACCCAGTAAAGCTCCTATGATGATAACAACAACTAGCGAAAAACCTTTCGAAAAACTTGCTATTGATATAGTTGGACCTCTTCCAATTACGGAAAACGGATCTAGATTTCTCCTTACGATGCAAGACGATTTAACGAAATATTCGTATGCCATTCCTATACCGAATCATGAAGCAATAACAGTATCAAATGAATTATGCAAATTTATAACTTTATTCGGTATTCCCAAAACTATTTTATCTGATCAAGGTACTGATTTTATGTCCAATTTAATAAAAGAACTCGTAAAATTATTTAAAACTAAGCATGTCACAAGCACACCCTACCACCCTGAATCTAATGGCGCTTTGGAGCGTTCACACCTTACTTTGAAAGATTATTTAAAACACTACATTAACGACAAACAAAACAACTGGGACGAATTTATACCTTTTGCAATGTTCGCTTACAATACACATACTCACTCTTCTACTAACTATACGCCATATGAACTATTATTTGGATCCAAACCATTTTTGCCAAGCTCTATAACTAGCAGACCCGAATTTAAATAGTCATATGACGATTACATAGGCAACCTAAAACTCAAACTTAACATAACTCAAGAACAGGCACGTAACAACATCTTGAAATCAAAAGAAAAATCGAAGACTTATTACGATAACAAAATAAAAAAAAATCATTATAAAATAGGAGATATGGTTTACATTGTAAATAAACATATTTCCCCTGGTCTAAATAAAAAACTGAGTCCTAACTTTAAAGGCCCATATAAAGTCACTAAAGTTTTCAATAACAATAATATTCAACTACAAATAGGAAAAAAAATTATTACGTATCATACTAATATGATAAAACCTTTTGTTTCAGATCAAAGCAACAATGATTAATAACGCTAATCTACTGTTCCTACTTGTACTAACTTCCATTTTCGTTTGTGTTAGAGGCGATAATTATCACATTACTAATCTCCACGATCATGCCGGTCTTTATTATAATAATCTTGGCCAAGTTAAACTTTCAAATTCTAAATTTGTCCTATTTACTCATCTTAATGTAACTGGATATGAAAATAAAATAAAATTTATTTCTGGAATATTGAAAAAGTCATTCGATCTATGTTATAGTAATGAAATTGTTGAATCTGAAAATTTTCTATGCAAAGATACTATAAAAGTCGTCCAATCTCGGTTTAATAAATTGCTCGGAAAATCTGAAGTTGTCAGCGAAATAATCGGTACTAATACGAAAAAGACTAAAAGAGGAATTTTTGATGGTGCTTCTTACGCATTCAATTGGCTATTTGGCATGCCTGATGCCGTTGATGCTAAATTTTATGACAAATCGATAAAAACTCTAATTCAAAGTAATAGAAATACACAACTTTTGATGAAACAACAAATTGGCATAATTTCTAGTACGATATCTAATTTTAATTCTAGTATACGAAATTTTAAATCTAATCAAGAAACTCTAAACTCTAATATTAAAATTTTCAACTCCTTCTCAGCAGATACCAATAAACGTATTCACGTAAACAAACTGAAACTTATCATCAGTTCACATATTGCGTTACTCACACAAATATTAGAAGATCTGAACGAAGAATATGATTTATTAATCTCAGCTATAACAATGGCCAGACATAATATCCTACATCCGAAAATTATAACACCAAAACAATTATTAAATGTACTTTCGAAAATCAAATTGAACAACGGACTTCAATTACCGTTCCCAATATCTTATTCAACTATTTACAAATATTTTGAGATCAGTAAACTAAAAGTTTTTCATTCTGATAACATAATTATTTTTGCAATTGAAATTCCATTGACTGACGAAATGACCTACAATCTGTTCAAATTATTGCCACTTCCAACACCTCATAATTTTTCTGATATTCATTCCTATATCCTACCTGATTTTCCTTACCTGCTGATAAGTATTAGTAAGGTTAGTTATGTGCAAATGAAAGACCTTACCAAGTGTACAAGGATCACAGAAGAGGAATTCATCTGCCAAAACACTCAAGCTACAAGGATTCAAGAACCTCCTAAGTGCGAAGTCGCATTGTTTACATCATTTTCTACCAAAATCCCGGCTGACTGTCATACCGTTACTTCCAAAGCAGACTTCGAGATATGGCATCCACTGAGCGACAACTCTTGGCTTTTCGTACTATCGACACCCTTACAGCTTACTCTGGCTTGTGATAATTTTCCAATCGAAGATATAAAAATGGCATCAACAGGGCTGTTAAGTTTGGAACCCAAATGCAGAGGCTATACTCAAAATATTATCTTGGAAAGCTCAGGAATCATTACACGGAATATTTCAAAACAAATTTCAGATATCAATATTGCACTTGACGATTGCTGCTATGCCAAAGAAGCCAGATTCAACAACACACCAATCACACTACAACCAATAAGACTTTCCAATATCAAATTGGACGATTTACAGTTTGCGAATCACAAACTTGGACAACTGGACCAATTGCTGGATGAAGAATTGAAGAAGCCATTTATTATTCAACACTCTCATTGGTTCATTATCATTATTTCTTTTATCGCGTCAGTTGTTCTTTTGGTAATAGTGTACAATTTTCTTAAGTGGTGCGGATTAATATCATGCATTAAAAGTAGGTTTTGTTGTACTAAAAGCCCAAAGCACATATCGGATTCCTGCTGTATTAAGCTTTTCAATACAAATATAAATACCACTCCAGGGACAAGTCAAAACATATCAAGAATTCTAGAAGAAGAAGCCAGAACAAAAATGAGCGAAGGGATTGAACTAAATAACCTTCTAAGTTCCAATGAAGCAACCACATCCGCTACGAATTCCATGTCCATGCGAAGATCAGTCACCCCAAGACCGTCCATACAAATGTCTTAGTAAAAGATATGTTTGTATATTCTTAGGTATAAGTTAGTTTACATTTTTTTTTTTCTCTTTCCTTTTTAATCCTACCTTTATATTAAGTTAAGCTTCATATTATTTTACGTTAGTTTTTTATAATTGTATTTCTTAAAGGATTTGTTTTGAAGAAATTTCTTTATGAAAATTTCTTTTTTTTTTCAAGGGGGGAAGTGTCTTATTCCTCCATAATATCATGACATTGTACCTTTTACGACCCTCGAATACTTTCCCAAATAATGTCTCGCCGTCGCCGAAAGCAATACTATTATATGACCCAGACTTTCTGTTAAAGAACCCAAAGATATTGTATGTAAATAAATTAAACATTTGTCCACCATAAACCCCAAAATTCCCAAATATCCTTAATGGTCATTCTTTGGGCGAACAGACTGTCATTTATTGCCAATATTTATTTAGGGTTTTCCAGTTGTAATTATGTAGGTTTTAGAAACGTTTTAGAAGGGATGTAAAGGTCGATTTGTAAGAGATCTAGTGAAGCATGAGGACAGTCTTAAGACAGCTTCAGTCGTAGTAACACATTTTGTTAAAACTCTCTCTAAAATAAGTCTTACTTTTGCTGTAGTTCAATTTCATTCTATATTCCATTACCTAATAAAGCTACAAGTTTCAAACCAAAAACAAAAGTAGTTTTAACCAAGGCAAAACACTGAAGGATCACAACAAGAGACACTAACTGATATTTTTACAATACAGACTATGGCCTGTTTTTAGATTTTTTTCCTGGAAATCTGGGATACTTTGGAGAATGAAGATTTTTTTTATGTATCCAGAAGCCTTCTAGCTTTAACATACTAAAACTTGATTAGAAAAAAACAAAGATAGCAGGAGTTACAATTTTTTTATTCCCTGAGAAACACTGTGATATTTTTCCAATACAGACTATGGCCTGATTCTAGATATTTTTCTTGGAAATCTAGGAAACTTTGGAAAATGAAGAATTTTTTATGTATTCAGAAGTCTTTTAGCTTTAACATAATAAAATTTGATTAGAAAAAAACAAAGATAGCGGAGTTACGATTTTTTTAATTCGAGAGAGACACTAACTGATATTTTTACAATACAAACTATGGCCTGATTTTTGTTTTTTTTTCCTAGAAATCTGGGAAACTTTGGAAAATGAAGAATATTTTTATATATCCAGAAGCCTTTTACTTTTAACATACCAAAAGTTGATTGGAAAAAAACCAAAGATATCGGAGCTACGATTGTTTAATCCCTAAGAGACACTAGTAGTGATATTTTGAAAATACAGATTATGGCCGGATTTTTGATTTTTTTCCAGGAACAGTGGCGCACCCAGAAAATATGTTTGGGGGGAGGGGGGCCTTACATAAGTTGTGACTTGTGGCTGAAAACCTAAAAAAAAAATGAGGCGTCAGGGTACCACGACCTGAATTGGCCACATTTTTTTATACCTACGTAAAAATTAAGTTTCGCAGGGGGCGGCCAGTGGGGGGCCCTGGCCCGATGGCTCCCCCCTGGGTGCGCCACTGGTCCCAAACAACGAAAAACAGGTTGTTATAATTGTAAAGGGTCTCATCTTGTCAGGGTTTGCCCCAAATCAATAGTTAGATGCGATTTTTGCAATAAAATGGGTCATATTCAAGACAATTGTTTAAAAAAAAAAAAATAATCAGCGACAAATAAACTCTGTTGATGGTAACAAACAGAGTATTTTTCAAAAAAAAATTCTTGTAAATGATTCTTGGATAGAAGATTGTTTAATCGATAATGGTAGCTTTTGCACATTAATAAAAAAATCCCTTGCTGAAAAATTACGACTTTCCAAGATTCTAATGGAAAATAATGTATTTTTAGAAAATTTTATGGGTAATTATATGCCATGTAATGTGGTAGGTACAATAGATGTTAAAGTAGATGATTCTTTTGGAACAGTTAATGCTTTTATAGTTGAAGATGCATGTTTAACTTACAGTATTATTTTAGGCAATGATTACTTGAATCAACCACAAGTTGCAATGTATGTACAAGATCAATAATTTATTCTGGTTAAACAATATCTCAAATTTGGAAGTTAATTGTGTGATGAAAACGGAATTAAGTATGAACCTGATAAACTTTGGTGACGTGAGTACCTATTGAAGAAAAGCATCTTATACAGAAATTGTTAACTGAGTATAGAGACAGAATATCTTTTAACCTTGGAGAATTGGGCAAAATAGATATTGTCAAAATGCGAATAGCATGCAATACCGATGAACCGGTCGTTTATAATCCATACAGAATGGCTATGTATGAGAAACAAATTCTTAATAAACTGCTAACAGAACTGTTATGAAATGGAATTATAAGAAATTCTGAATCAGCATATGCTAGCCCAATATTGCTAGTAAAAAAGAAAACAGGAGATTATAGAATGTGTATTGACTCTAGGCGTTTGAATGCTGTAACAGTAAAACAAAGATTTCCTCTACCTTTGATTGATGATCAGATTGACATGCTAGGTGGTCATAAGTATTTCACAACTTTGGACTTAGCTTCAGGGTACTATCAAATACCAATGGAAGAAGAGTCCATTGATAAAACGGCGTTCATTATGAGTTTTTACGAATGCCTTTTGGCCTAACTAACGAGCCTGCAGTATTTCAAAAATTAATCAACACCGTCCTAAAAGATTATATTAATCAAATTGTCTTCGCATATTTGGATGACCTTATAATTCCGGCTCATACAATTAAAGAAGCACTACTTAGGTTAAGGATTGTTTTAAATTTATTAAGACAAGGAAATCTTACTCTTAAACTAAGTAAATGTAATTTTTTGCAATCCAGAATAACTTATTTAGGAAGAGAAATCAGTGAATCCGGTGTTCAGCCTGTTGAAGAGAAAATAAGAGCTGTGACAGCCATGAAATACCCTACAAACGTAAAAAAAGTAAGGCACTTTTAGGCTTATCGGGATATTTCCGAGAGTACGTTCAGAATTATGCTTCAACCGTTGAACCGCTTACCAGATTGCTTAAACAGAATGTTACATTTAGTTGGGGAGATCAACAAAAAAGGAGCTGTTGCTAAAATTAAGGCTGTTTTGACCACTCGACCATTGTTGTCAATTTTTAATCCCAAACTTAGGACAGAATTACATACTAATGCTAGCAGTTTGGGTTTTGGCGCAGTTTTATTACAAATGAAAGATGAAGCTCATGTTGTAGCTTATTTTAGTAAACAAACTAGCCCAGAACAGCGGCGCTATCATTCCTATGAACTGAAAACCTTGGCGGTTGTATTAGCGTTACAACACTTTAGAGTATACTTATAGTATAGTCAATCTAGGCAGGTTTATGCAGGTGAGGTAGAAAAAATTAGTAACAAAGGGTTCTCTGCGGAAATCAATAGTCAATACGGTCCTAATTAATCCCTCAAAAATCGCACTTTGTCGCATTGGTGGAACTTGGAAAAAAATGGCCGCCATCTTGATTTTTTTCGAATTTATTGAATATCTCGTAAAGTATGCATTATATCAAAAAAACTCAAGAGACGTTTTCTGTGGAGAATGAAAAGTTAATTATAATAAAAGAAATTTCGTTACTATCAGCTAGAAAACAAAAAAGTTATTGGAATTTAATTTATTTAAAAATCTGGAAATTTTTGAACTTCAGGTAAAATCGCGAAATGTATGCATTTTTCTGATAAAACTTAAGAATGCCCTTTAGTAGAGGATTAAAGATACCTACCTATATTGAAATAAAAAAAAAAAACATGAGTAATTATCGGAAAGTTTGGTGTCAAAGGTTAAAAGTATGGTTTCAAGTTTCCAGTCTTTCTCTTCTACTACTGGGAAGATTAAATCTTCAAGATTTAGTGTTTATTTTATAAACCTTAAAGTATAGTGTCTATCCAGACAGTACACAGACATCTTAAAGATGTCCCTAAGATGTCCACAAACGACATTCAAGACGTCTTTTAGACGTCTGCTTACGTCTTCAAGGCGTCTTAAAACTCTTAAAGACATCTTAAATACGTCGTATGTTACAAAACCCAACGTCTTTCAGACGTCTGCCTTAAGACGTCTTCAGGACTAATATTTTATTATTACATATTACTCATTTTATAACTTTCAATTTTTGTCCATTCCAAACGTTAGGGCCTTAAATTCTTGATTTCTTTAAACGAAAACATACGAAAAATTCATTTTGGAAGAAAACCATTTGAATTTGAAGAAATAGGATTGGAAATTAAAAAACAAATCAAGAGCCTGAAATTCTAAAATACAGGACGACCAAATAGCTATGATTCACAGAATATTAATTGATGGTGTTGAGGATAGAGAAATGAAACAGTATTTTGAAAATTATGAGTTAAAGGAACAGAAATTGTATAGAAAACAAGAAAATGGGAAATCATTGTGTGCAAGTAAATGGCAGATTTGTAAACTTTGTCATGATGAGGGCGGTCATTTTGGGGTTGAGAAAACTTTGAGGAAGATAAATGAGGATTATTGGTTTCCAAGGGCTCGACAATATTTCAAGAAATATGTTGAGTCTTGTTTATCCTGCCTTTACTATAAACATCCGAGCGGAAAGAAAGAAGGGTTTCTACACCCGCTTGAGAAGATACTAGTTCCTTTTCACACCATACACATAGACCACTTGGGACCTTTCACAAAGAGTATAAATAACAATAGTTACTTATTAGTTATAATAGAAGGTTTTACGAAGTTTTGCGTTATTGAAGCTGTAAAATATACAAGTGTCAAACCAGTAGTTACAACTTTGCTCGACCTTATGTATATTTTTGGTGCACCGACACGCATAATATCAGATAGAGGCTCCTCGTTTACGTCACATACATTTAACACATTCTGTGAAAGTTATGGAATTAAACATATTCTCAAATCTGTAGCTACGCCCAGAGCTAATGGACAATGCGAACGGTACAATCGTACTATATTAAATTGTCTTGCATGTACAACTGCAGGAATATCTGAAAATCGATGGGATACGCCCGTTAAAAAGATTCAAGCAGCAATAAATCAGAGTTTCAATATGTCCATCAATACGACTCCTTTGGAGGCGTTGGCAGGATATAAGGGTAGAAGTATCTCTGAAGGTCACATATTGAGCGCGATTCAAGAACAGCTAGAGAGAAAAAGTTTAGAGAAAGAAATACGTGAAAACATTTTAAAGAAGATTAGAGTGGCTCAAATAAAAAAGAAACAAAGATTTGATAAGTCCAGGAAATAAGCTAAAGTTTATAAGCAAGGAGATTTGGCAATGGTTTCAAAGACTGATTTCCCTTGTACCAGGGACGAGCAGAAAACTTCTAGCGAAATTTGAAGGGCCATTCAGAATAACCAAAGTTTTGAATTTTTGAACAATGATAGATATGAAGTCCAAGACTTGAGAGAAGGGTATAGAAGTTTGAAGACCGTAGTGTCAGTAAAGATGAAACCTTGGGTAGTTCTAAGAGGTGAGAGCTCAAGTTGGAGGTAGTAGAATGTATCCATTAACTCAAAAATTGTGCATACTATAAGGCACATGATTTCTTAAATTGTGCGTACTATGAGGCACATGATTTCTTAAATTGTGCATACTATGAGGCACATGCTTTTTTCCAAATTGTGCATACTATTAGGCACATTTTTTTTTTAAGCTGTGCATACTATGAGGCACATGCTTTCTTGAATTGTGCATACTATGAGCCACATGATTTCCAAGATGTGCATACTATGAGGCACGTACTTTCCAAAATTGTGCATACTATGAGGCACATGGTTTTCATTTTTCAAAAAAAAAAAAAATTGAAATTTAATTTAATATTATAGATACAACTCTAGAAGAGTCTGAGAACAGACTCGAGCAGGAATGGCCGAATGTTACGAACAAGAAGCGAGGCGATAAGAAAACGCTATCCGAGATGCCACTTTGACGGTTTGACAAAGATTTTGAGAACGTGTGGTCTTTTTGAAAAGGAAGGCGTTGGCTAGACTTTATTTAACACATTATTTGAAATACATAAGGAGCACTAATGAAAGAATCAATGACATCATATTACGTTTCACTATGGACCGGCCTTTGGTTCCAACGCAGTGCGAGAAGGATAGAGCTAATTGATGCAAAACACAACGGGATTTGACGTGCTTGTTGTTTCTGTCAAGCAAGTTGTCAACGTTTGTGTCAATGTTAATTTATTCCGATCGGTTTAATTTCGTTTTTTTTTTTTTAAATATCACTACCGGATCTGACTATTTTGTTATATTTCAGTAAAAGGCCAATAAAATATCAATTTGGTTACCCCCTGTGCTGCATTTAATTGCAAAATAAGATGGCAGAATGACAAC
Organism: Ceutorhynchus assimilis; assembly: GCA_917834065.1. Classification (NCBI taxonomy): domain Eukaryota; kingdom Metazoa; phylum Arthropoda; class Insecta; order Coleoptera; family Curculionidae; genus Ceutorhynchus; species Ceutorhynchus assimilis. Next base: position 30,907,052 of record OU892285.1, read on the forward strand.
CCAGGGCCGTAGCCAGGGGAGGGCATTGGGGGGCAATGCCCTATCTTTTAAATGGTAATGCCCTACCTTTAAAAATCAACATACCTACATTAAGGTTTCTTTAGAAAATTTAGGAGTAGATGATGCCTGAAGTAGATAGGCCTGAAATCGAGTAAGCGAGGATGAATGTTTCCGAAAATGCCTAAATCTAATGAACAAAGTTTTTTTTTTGTTTTGAAAGAGTGCGAATGGCCCAAGCGGCCGGCGCGAAAATCCACGCCATTTTGTTTACTTGCCAGAGATGTTATTTATTGCAAAGTTGTTTGATAAAGGCGAGAGAGGTAGGATGCCTGGTAACTTTATGACGTCATCTGGGGTGCCTCAACATAATGCAAATCTCTATAAGGTATCCCAAATCAGATGCGTCATCAAGTTACCCATTACCATACATTATACATACCTTGATACGTCATCAAGTTACCAATTATCATACAACCTAAACCTTGATTTATTGAAAAATTTTGTTTACCTATACAAAATTTAGAGAGGTGGGGGGGCAAGTAGTGTATGCCCTATGTCGAATTTGTCATGCCCTATCTTAAATTTGACTCTAGCTACGGCCCTGTGACAACCTATTACGGCTCTTAGATAAAAACACTAAAGAGTGTTTGCCTCAAATAGCTACATCTCTCTCGGACCTCTCTTTCTAATGTTGGCTGCAAACAAACACTGTTTGAGAATATGGCCAGGGCCAGTCCATTAGTGAAATGTCATTGGGAAGAATACATAAAAAATTACATTTAACTTGACTGTTACATCACTTTCATTTCACTAACATAACTGGTTCCAGAGATAAACTGGTTCCTTTTAATGATACAGGTAACAGGTAACTGAAATTCTATGATTATATATGTATTTTCCATTATGGGTACTCAAGTACAAATTCATAATAATAATAAGTGGCGCTGTATACATTTCTAACACCCCCTCTCAATGGAAAATTACATTAAATTTTTCAAAGTTAACATTTTAAATATCCAAACAAGTTTCTGATAATAACTTTTCTTTACACATATACCATGATTCCAAATTACATTTTAAACAAAAATTATTAAATGATGTTTGGGGTAATGGCTTTGTTAAGAAATCTGGTATTTACGAAAGCGTAGAGCTGCCATGCTAATATTGAAAAATATTTCTATGAAAATGTACAGTTTTTCTGTAAATTTACACTTTTTCTGTAAATTAACACTTTTTCTGTAAGTTTACACTTTTTCTGTAAAGGACATGGCACTAAATATTAGAATCCTGGTGATCGGTCGATTTTTTTAAAACTGCAGTATGTTATTCTATACCTGAAAACAAGCATTTCTGTTTATGGTTACTTCTTTGTACGAGTATGGGATGTCCCAGAAAATTGAGTTCAAAGTTTTTATATGAAATATTTTCTGTGAAGCATAAACTTATGTTTAACTGATCTGTTATGTGATTTTGCATATTTTACATTAAAGACAAAGCTTATTTATGTAGTTAAGGACAAAAATTATTATACAGGGTGTCTCGAAAATTATATTTTAAACCAAACTACTCTCTAAAGAAAGCCAATAACCAAAATAACTGCTACAAAACTATTATAACCTAAAATATCAATAACAACTACAACCATTGTAACAATGATCACCAGAGACTATTCGAAGTAGCTGCTGTTCCTCGAAAACGATTTGGATTTATTACTGCAGAAATAGATCAACAAATACAAAAATATACCATATAGGCCCAGTTTCACAATTGATGATAACCTTGTGGTAACCTACACTGGTTATCGGACTATCATTGATCGGACTCATATTTGCGGGTTGACTACATGGAATATTCTATATTCTCAAGCTTGACCAAAGATTTTGGCTAAACCACACATTATGAAACAGATATATTCTAGGTTACCAGTGTCTTGTGTTTACCGTTGGGTTACCACTGTTTGTGAAACTGGCCTTAACTGTGTTGTTAATACAACAGACCAATAGATATTCAAAATCACTAAACCGATACATCGAAGGATACATCAAACATTTGATATAAAAACTTTGAACTCAATTTTTTTAACCGTTATTTTGATTATTGGCTTTCTTTAGAGTGTAGTTTGGTATAAAATAAAATTGTTGAGACACCCTGTATAATAATTTCTGTTCTTAACTACATAAATATCTTTGTCTTTAATGTATAAGTTGCAAAAATACATAAAAGATCAGATAAACATAGTTTATGCTCCAAACAAAATATTCCATATAAAAACTTTGGACCTAATTTTCTGGGACATCCCATACTCGTACAAAGAAGTGACCATAAGCAAAAATGCTTGTATTCAAGTATAGAATAACATACTGCAGTTTTAGAAAAATCGACCGATCACCAGGATTCTAATTTTTAGTGCCATGTCCTTTAGTTATTAGTAAAGGCTCATCCTCAATCAATTTAGTAGCGAAGTGGCACTTCGGCACGCAAGCTAGGAAAATGTTGTTCAACGTTGGCATCCTCAATTCAATTCCGTGCTGGCATGCACGTCGACTCCAAAGTGAAGTTTGCAAGCTGCCAGCTTTTTCGATGCGTGCCGACTTATGTCATGCGCAGTACGTTTAAAAATTAATTAAGGTTATCCTTGCGTTCGGTATTTTGCTCAAACAGCAGAGTGGAGCCGTAATCATGTGACCAGCGAGCGCACAGAGCAGTTAAACGCTGTATCAGAGGGCTCGAAATTTTATTAAACGAACGTGAATGAGCCTGCACCGAGTACACTTTTTGAATAAACGAACGGTAAATTTATGCTTAGAGAACTCAGATCAAAATACCGAATGCACGGTATGTGACCGTACTACACGCACAGCAGACTGAAAATTGACAGCATTGAGGATGGGTATAAATTTTCCAGCACGCGTGCCAAAGTGCCACTTCGCTACGAGATTGATTGAGGATGTAGCTTAAGGATTAGTTTGGGTTAGCTTGCAATTTTGATCATACATGTTCCAAGTTACCAATAATAACTCGGTTAGTTTGGGTTGCTTTGCAATTTAAATCAGAGATCACCAAACTTACCGATAATAACCCGGTGACTTTGCAGTTTTAACATTAATAAACTTTCAACAATAATAATTTGGGTTAGTTTGCGACTTTAATCAAACGCATTATGTATTCCAAATTATTGATTTTCGAAATACTAATTTTCAAAATAAGCGTTTTCGAAAAATGAATTTTCAAAATTATTGAATTTTGAAAGAAAAGATTCGAAATAAGCGTTTGTGAAAAGGTTTATTTCCGAAATAATTACAGCATTCGGAAAAAAATCGAAATTTGTATTTTCGAAAATTGAAGATACATAGAGGACTGATAACTTATCCAATCTAACCATGTTATTGTTGTTAGTAATGTCAGACAAAAATTGCAAAATAACCCAAACTAACCGGGTTATCATCCGTAAGTTTGGAAATATTTAAATAAAATTGCAAAATAACCAAAATTTACCGGTTTATTATCGGTAAGTCTGGTAATACCTTCTTAAAACTGCCAACTAACACAAACTAACCGGGTTTTTATTGGTAAGTTTGGTAATGTCTTTTTGAAACTGCAAACTAACTGATGGGTCATTATCCGCGAGTTTGGTGATGTCTGATTAAAATTGGAAGTAACCCAAACTAACCGGGTTGTTATTGTTAAGTTTGGATATATGCCTGATTAAAATTACAAACTAACTTAAACTAACCGGGTTATTATCGCTAAGTCTGTATTGTCCGTCGTTTTTAATCTGACCCTTTCCGTATGAAGAGAGAGGGGGTGAAGATTATGGCAAAAACAGGTGTAACGTCAGGTGACCATTGGCGTTCTAATATAGGGAGTCACAAGCTTACATTCCTTTGGAGTATCAGATTAAAATCGACGGACTATATGTCTGATTGAAATTACAAAATAACCGGGTTATTATCGGTAAGTTTGCTGATGTCTGATTAAAATTGCAAAGTAACCCAAACTAACCGGGATATTACTGGTAAGTTTGGAAATGTCTGATTAAAATTGCAAGCTAACCCTAACTATTCACTAAATTTACAGAAAAAGTGTAAACTTACAGAAAAAGTGTTAATTTTTAATTTACAGAAAAACTGTAAATTTTCATCAAAATATTTTTCAATATTAGCATGGCAGCTCTACGCTTTCATAGGTATTTGAACATTTGCTGGTATATATTTCAAAATAATAGTTTTATTTTTTACATTATCTCTTTAGTACAGTAAATAGGGATATGTTACTAAAAAAAAAAATACTTAATGGCTGAAATTTTGAGGGTGTGTTCGGGGGCATGTCCTGAGTCTAAAACTGAGTTTTCGTATTCGAGGGGGTGGGGGAAGATACTACCCCCTCTTTATGTAGGGTTGAGTTCGTTTTAATTCCTTTCAAGTCCGAGAGATCAAATTTGTGGGAAATAAAATTATCTATCTAATGATAATAAAATCAAGGTCATAGGACGATTAGGTGAATCACAATGGCCGGTCAAAGGTCAAAAGTGGGGGGTAGTTTTTGGTTTTTCGCGAATACCGTGAAACCGGTAGGTTTTTTCGCATACTGCTTAAATACCATTTCGAAGTACTTGAAATTATCTACAAAATGAGTGCTCAAACACTCATCTACTATGAATAGTTTGCTGTCAATCCAACGACCAAGTTGACCGCGCGCGCCGATGTCGTACTTCCCGATAAGCTAGAAAGTTGAAATTTTCAGGGGACTTAGAACTTCTAATTTTGTCGAGCCAAAACAAATTTCATCCCCCCCCCCCCCACCCCTGGGAAACCCGGGAGCCTGTCAAAGTTTTGACTTTCGACCCTTGTACAGCCAAAACGGGTGGGGGGGGGAATGAAATTTTCAGGGGTAGTAGAGAAAAAGTTCCTCTATCGAATGGATGGGGGGACGAATTTTAAAAAAATTTTGGAGGGGGGAAAAACATAAAAACGCAATATTTCGAGAACGGAACCCCTTTGCAATCTAAAAATGGCGTCCCAAGGGCTTTCAGCCCGAAGCAGTGATGTATTTAGCCCCCCCATCGATGCTAAAAATTAATTTTCAAAAATTTGCCGAGGCCGAACCGCTAGTCCGATCGAGTTGAAATTTGGTGTGTATATAGTGAAACGGGTCCTATATTGGAAAAAAAATACGAGAAACCCCTATCTTGAAAAAAAAGTCCCCTAGGGGGCCCCTAAAAATTTCTTTTGGGCCGATTTGGATGAAATTTAAAGTGTAGGTAAAAGGGGTCTAAAAAAGGTTAAATTTCAAGTTTCAGCTCTCTACGACATATAGGAAAGGTTTTAGCCCCTATCTCCCAATTTTGAGAAAGGGCGTAGAATCGGGTATACGCGTTTTGCATTTATTTTCACGAATTTTGAAAAATTGAAATTTTCATCGGATAGAGGAGGGAAAAATACGTCGAAATTGTCTCTAGGCATTTTTTGCTCTGACGCTTCCTAAGCGCGCGCGGTCAAATTGGTCGTTGAATTGACGGCAAACTATTCACAGTAGATGAGTGTTTGAGCACTCATTTTGTAGGTAATTTCAAGTACTTCGAAATGGTATTCAAGCAGTATGCGAAAAAACCTACCGGTTTCACGGTATTCACGAAAAACCAAAAACTACCTCCCACTTTTGACCTTTGACCGGCCATTGTGATTCACCTAATCATCCTATGACCTTGATTTTATTATCATTAGATAGATAATTTTATTTCCCACAAATTTGATCTGTCGGACTTGACGGTACGGGCAATAGCACCGAAGATACGGAATTAAAACGAACTCAACCCTACATAAAGAGGGGGTAGTATCTTCCCCCACCCCCTCGAATACGAAAACTCAGTTTTAGACTCAGGACATGCCCTCGAACACACCCTCAAAATTTCAGCCATTAAGTATTTTTTTTTAGGAAATGCGATTTATTTGTCTCTATTTACTGTACTACTTATGAAATGGACACGAATGTCAATATGTTTGAGTCTCTTATGAAATTCTGGGTTTTTGCGCACTTTAATTGTGGATTGGTTATCTTCATAGATATCAACACTCAGAACATTATCATCAAACATTTTGAAATCACTTAGAAGATTTTTAAGCCAACATGCTTCGCTTACTACTGAGCTTAAAGGGGGTGTGACCCTAAAAAACAACTTGAGCTACTTAAATGAAGAAAAAAATTCTAAGATTTCTCGTGGAAACCGCAGTCCTATATTCAAAATAGTCTCCGAGAAAACTCCTGCAATTATGCAGGAGCTTGTGATGTCACAACCGCCGAAATCGCTGTCTTCTGTTCATTCAGTCGTCAGTGAACCATACCTTATACTTTGAGTGGTTGCAATTCGCTCTAGGAGATAATTGCCTTTTGATTTGGAAGATTTTTACACGTGTTAATACTGTCCCTGATAATCCAGCATGACGTCACAGAAGCCTAGTTGTAACTTTAAACGGCCCTAACTCGAAAACGGACCATCGTAGCAAGATGCGGTTTAAATATTTATTCTTAGATTTTTTTGCACTAAAACTTTCATTTTTAGGTCACACCCCCGTTAAAGCAACATATTCAGCCTCGGTAGATGATAGAGCAACAAACGCTTGTTTTTTAGAAGACCAACTTACAGTGCAACCTAAAACTTTGAAAATGTATCCTGATGTTGATTTTCTGTCTACTCTATCTCCTGCCCAGTCCGAATCTGCATATCCCTCAATAATATATTTTTTTTCTGATCGTTCTCTATACAATTCATCGAATTTATTTACCTCCATAGGAGTATTAATAGGTTTACATGATTCTAGGTTGAAACGTTTTAAAATATTTTCGAGGTAGGTAAGTAGTTTGATTTATTATTAATTTATTTTCTACTAAATTTTGTGTTATTGACATATGTATCAAGAAAAAATTAAATATGTCCTAAATCTTTCATTTTAAAGTTTTAATTTAATATTTGCTTTAGATTAATTATTTCTGATTCATAAGATCCTGCCAGTAACAAATCATCAACATAAATTAAGACAAAAACCTTTGAATATTCATTTATCTTAAAATAAATACAATATTAATTTTCAGATCTCAAACTTAACATTAAATCATCAAACTTTCTATACCAATTTTTTGGCGAACCTTTAAGACCATATAAGGATTTTCTTAGGTAAAGAATTTTGCCCTTGTTTTTATTTAACCCTTCTGGCAAAGTTATATGAACTTCATCAGTTATATCTCAATTCAAAAAAGCACTGCAAACATCTATAGTTGAAAAATTTTCTAATTAAAATTGTTACACATGGCTAAGAATCCTTATAGATGCTAATTTGGCAACAGGGCTATACACACATCACAACTGTACATACATACCTGTTTGTTTAAAACCTCTAGCTACTACTCTAGCCTTATGCCGGTTTTCCACCAAACGGACTGTTGAGTTTTTGTTTTAAAACACGAAATTAACCCGAAAAACAAAACTCCACCTGTGGCAAAATACGCTAATCTTGAAAATGTTTGGGAAAAGTTGGAGTTTTGTCTGAGTTTAAGTTTTGTTTTTGTTTTGTCGGTTTGGTGGAAAACCGGCATTATATTTGCACACATTTCCTTTTTCATCTTTTTTCTTTTTAAAAACCCATTTACAATCAATATTACCTTTTGGATTTATTTCTTTATTCACTTGCAACCACGTATCATTTTCTTCTAAGGCTTTCGTCTCATCTCGCTTCAGTCCATTTTGAAGCGTCACTGATCGCCATAGCTTCTTCATAGGTAGTTGGGCCGTCATCACTATCACATGAGGTTGAAAAAATCTTGTCTAAGACCATTTCATAATCATCGTATTTTTTGTTTCTGGTACGTACTCTTCTTAGATTATAGTTACAATTTACAATATTCTCATTTATTTCAGAATCCAAAGACTCATAACTTGAATTGTTTTCAATCTCGTCACTTGACAATTCCCCTGAAACTTCCAAATTTTCTTGTTCTAGTCTTTCTTCTGGTTCATTAATATCACTTTCTTCGGTATCTTTTAATATTATTGGTTCAGTTTGTTCTACTACTAGTCTGATATTTTTCTGGAACAAAAATGATATCCCCATGGATTTCCACCTTATTTTTATCTGTAATACCTACATATTATGTAACCTTTAACATCGTTTCCATAGCCTAGAAAGATACCTTTTTTATTCTTTGGATTCCATTTTAATCTAGTTTCTTTGGGTGTGTGTACAGATAATTTGATACCAAAAATTTTAAAATCCATAATCTTGAAATCCTTTTTATACTATAGCTCATATAGTGTTTTATTTTTTTGAGGGCTTGGTCCTGTTCAGTAGGTATTTAATGCTTCTGCCCAAAAACATTTGTCAAGTTTTTCTTTCCCATTTAACATGCTTCTTGCAGCTTCTACCAAAGTTCGGTTGTCTCTTTCAGCTCGTCCATTTTGTTGAGGAGTGTACACTACAGTACGCTGATGTCTAATTCCCCTACTTTTTTTTCTACCATGTCTCACACCTCTTTCTTTATGAACTGAACTCTAAGCCATTATTAGTCCTCAAAATCTTTATTTTACAGCCAGTCTCTCGTTCTGCTAAAGATATAATATATTTCAATAAAAAACTTTTTACTTCAGATTTAAATTTCAAAAAATATACATATATCTATATAATGAATAGTCATCCTTTAATAATAAAAAATAACGAGCTCCTCCTAAAGATTGAGTCTTCATTTGGCCCGCATACATCTGCATGTACTAGTTCAAGCGGTGATGTTGCTCTAGAGTCACTTTGCTGAAAAGACATTTTATGCTGTTTCCCAGCCAAACATGGTTCACATATAAAGTCTGAATTCACATCTAAAAAATTTATATCATTTCTTTTCGAAAATTCCTCGAAATGTTTAACATTTTGGTGTACAAGTTTATAATGCCAGTCTTTTATTGTGTTTAAAATTTTTGCATGCAAAAAAAATATACCTATATGAGTTACTTTCTCATAAACTTAAGAGTTCAGCAGTTTGTTACTTTGTTTTCAGAACAAGTCCGACCGTTGCATTTCTTGGGAACAGCTTTGTCAGCAAAGCTAATAATTATAAATATTAATTTTACTTATGTAGGTTTAAGTCAGTTGTATTGTAACCACCATTGAAAATAAATTTTTTTAAAAACTAACTCTCAAAATTCGAGTTGTTAACTGGCGCAGTCGGTAGGATATTGTTGACGGTTTCGCGCATCTAGCGACAAAGTTATCGGTTCGTTCCAACGATTGACGGCAATATCGAACGAAATTTTCGAAAGTGGTGCCACGCAACTCACCCAGACCAGGGAAACCGGGAACAAAAATCGTCCTATTCCTATTGGTGCGAGCAAACGGAACAAAAATCGTCCAGACGCTCATAAGGTAGTTCCAGGGAGAAGACAAGCATCGCTTTTCCTATTGGGCTTAGGTTAAGAATGAAGAAAATCATCGTATTCCTGCTACTGTAAGTGAATCCTTTCAGTTTCCATTTTTTATTTATTTTTCCTGATTGTTTTATTGCTATACACTGTTTTGACGAGTTAGGAAAATCCTAATTTTACTTTTTATATATTTTTACCTACGAGCGTGCGGTAAAGTGCACTTTACCGCACGTATTTACAAATGGAAAGTATCCCTTTACCGCACACTATGCGGTAAAGTGCACTTTACCGCATAGTGTGCGGTAAAGTCAACTTTAGAGCATTAGTATGCGGTAAAGTAGAACACAAAGTGTGCGGTAAAGTGCACTTTACCACATAGTGTGCGGTAAAGTAGAATTTGATATTTATAATCAAAAATCCTCTTTTTTTCAGAAAATGGATTTTTGATCATTTCTGAATTTTATCTAATTTAATTAATTAATCTGAACCATTAATTAATTTGATCAATGCCTTTTTTTGGAATGGTAGATGCTCATAGGTAAAATTTTGTACCTAACACATGCGGAAAGTGCCTTTACCGCCCTTAACGGCTTGACCGAACTCCGCTTCGCGTCGTTCGGTCAACTGCCGTTGCGTGCGGTAAAGTATCACTTTCCGCATTTGTTAGGTAAATAACTATTACCTTATTACTTAATTATTTACTTATTTTTCTTAAAACCAAAAAACAAATATTTTTTGTTTTTGTCAATTTTTAATTTCGATTCTTTAAGAAAATAATTTAAAAATGGCAAATTATACTCTAGTTCGTTATCAAGCAGATAACATACCTAGTTTTGATGGTAATCCAAAACAAGTTAATAGATTTATAAATGCTTGTACTAATTTTTTAACAGCTCATAGCGATCCCAATAATGCTGGCGCAGCCATTAATATTGCTCTTTTCGATACAATTTTAAGCAAACTAGTTGGTAGAGCAGCAGATTTAATTGCTTCTAGAATAGAATTAAACTCATGGGATTTAGTAAAAAATGCGATTATTGCAACTTTCTCCGATCAAAGATCAATTGATTGTGTTATACAGGAAATCATTACAATAAAACCTGAAAAAAATGAAAATCCTCAACAATTTGGTATACGTTTGCAAGACGCCCGTAGCTTATTATTTTCAAAAGTTAATGTTTCTAACGATACTCGTGCTATTAAATTATTAAAAATCGACGAGTATGGTAAATTAGTAATGAAAACTTTTATTACTGGGCTCAACTATCACATGCAATTGATAGATTGAAAAATCCTGACTCTCTTGAGCAAGCTATGTCATTTGCTTTAGAAGAAGAAATTTTTTTTCAATTTAAAAATAGTTCTAATCTTATGCATAAGCAAACACCTTCTGGGAATAATACAAATTCTCAATTAAATGCGAATAAATTCAAAAGACCAATGCATTATTCTGCTAATGCATACCATCCGCAAAATGTACCAAATTTTAACAATAATTTACCAAGAAATAATAATTCAAACTTCTATAATAACTTTAACCCAAACTATAACCCACAAAGAAACCCAAATTTCAACCAATTTAGAACAAATGCCCAAAATTCTTCACAATTTAAACCTTTCTCAAATAACCTCCAAAATTTCAATAATAATTTCAGAGTTCCCCAAAATAATTCTAGCGTATCCCGCAGAACAGTGGAACCAATGGATACAACTTCCATAAATACTGCAGCCAATCGGTCAATACAAAGACGATTCGCTCAAGCGCCCCAACGCAATTTTAATTCACAAGAACTTTTCAACCTATCTGTTGAACCCTTACCAAATAACACCGAAATCGACCCCAATGATCAAATTGATTATTCCCAATTTCAGAATCAATATTCCGAACAGCAATATTACCCTGATTCTGATGATAACCAAATTTCATTTGAAGAAAATGACTATGACAATAACAATCCCTATAACCAAAATTACGAAAATGCTAGTAATTATGGATACCCATCAGGTTATGATGAAAATTTTCAAATAGTGACCCCAACCAACAATGTGACGTAATAAATCTCAATAATTATTCTAATTCCGATTTACCCGTTCTTATATTACTCGAATTAAATGCCAAATTTCTCATCGACACTGGCAGCGGAAAAAGTTTTATCAAACCCAATCTTGCTTATCAAATATATCCAAATTCAATCGACTTTGAACCATTTTCAGTGCGTACGGCACATGCCACATCAATTCATAATGAGGTAGTAAAAATTCCTATATTTCCTTCTTTTAATTGTCAAGGAAATCACAAATTTTATTTATTTGATTTTTCCCCAAAATTTGATGGATTATTAGGAACAAATTTCCTTATACAAATTGGTGCGAAAATTAATCTGAAAAATAAATACTTGAAAACGCCAAACGCAACGTTTCGTTTGAATTTTGAAAGCGAATTGAAACCCGAGAAATCATTACATCATTTTGAAACATTTGAAGCTATTATTCCGCCTCGAACTTGTCAAAAAATAAAAGTACCAGTTAGTGAAGAAAATGGTATAGGTATTTTAAGTTATACAGACTTTGGTGCCGCTGAAATACCAGAATCTTTAGTAAATATAGTCGACTCCTTTGCATTAACAACCATATTAAACCCACGCGAAAACCCTGTGAAGATAAGCATATATAAGCCACTAGATATTGAATTACTTGACGACGCTGAGATTAATTTCTATGAAAATATTGAGGTCAACAATTATAACGTTAATAATAATGACCATTTCGATAATTTGCAAAAACAAAATCTTAAAAATTTAAGATTATCTCATTGCAATACTGAAGAATACAAAGCCATTCGAGAACTTTGTTATCAGTATCGTGATATATTTTTCTGTGAAGGTTCGCCCTTAACTTTTACCAACCAAATTAAACATAAAATAAATCTCACTGATGAAACTCCAATATTTACTAAAACCTATCGATACCCTGCAGTCCACAAACAAGAAGTTACCACCCAAATAAACCAAATGTTACAAAACGGCATTATTCAGCATTCTACGTCACCTTGGAGTATTCCTATATGGATTGTCCCAAAAAAAATGGACGCCACTGGAAAAAGAAAATGGAGAATCGTAATCGATTATCGGAAACTTAATGATAAAACGATTGACGATAAATTCCCATTGCCCAATATTTCCGATATCTTGGATAAATTAGGCAAGGCGCAATATTTCACGACACTCGATCTGGCCAATGGATTTCATCAAATCGAACTTGATCCCCGTGATATTTCCAAGACAGCTTTTTCCACCGACACCGGACATTTTGAATTCAAACGAATGCCCTTCGGTCTTAAAAATGCCCCTTCGACCTTCCAGCGAGTCATGAATAACGTTCTCCGAGGCTTACAGAACGAAACTTATCCAAATCCAAACAGGGTTTAAATTGAGGACAGCAAGCCAGAAACTTTTTTCTTCCTGACTGAATGAGGACTTGTAAAAATTTAGACCATCTGGCCCTGGGCTTCAAAGAAATAAAACACTCTGCTTTCAAGAACAACGTAATTAATAATATTCAATAAACAAATCAAGATAATCAATATTCAACGCAAACTTTTATAAAAATAAAAGAAAAGCTTATTCTATAAATCAAGCACACACATCTCTTTCATACAAAATAAACAATAATGTAAATACAAAGTGAAACAAGGAAATAATCTCACAAATAATATTTTTTGCTCAACAGATGAACAATAAGCATTTGGTTTTATAAAAAAACACAAAAGAGTTTCCTTTGACCCTTACAAGTCACATCAAGCAACACTCTACAATAATAATCTGTCACAGTACCTTGTCCTTTTTTGTTGGTTCCAAAAAAAAGGTTTATACCTCCGTTGTCTCCAATTTCAACTTTGAAGTGCTTCTGTACTACTGAAAGGATGCTTCGATATAGGGTTAGATCGATTAGCCAACACAGAAACCAGCAGCGGAATATTCTTCAAATATCGATTGACATTTTATAGCTTACACGAATTGAAAAACTTTAGGTTTGTCTATAACGAGGTCTATTAACTGGGAATTATTAATTTATAGGACGCGGGACGAGACCAATACGTCACTAATTAGCTGGGGATTATTAGTTAATCAATAAGACGCGGTACGGGACCAATGCGTCACTAATAAACAGATTGAACAGAAATTATTTCAAGACGCCGTGGAATTGGGCCGCACACGTACGTCACTTGAAATTTAAGGATTTTTTTATCTGTCGCCTGGTTGAGATACGTATTCGCACTGATCCCTTATTCTACATTTCTCTGCTGTGTGCCATCAAGTACCACCCTTGTCCCAGCCAACGCCAAGCAAAACAATCCCCGCTCACGTCGCGGACCCCGCATTACCCTAGATACTCCGTCTCCGAATTCCTCAAAACAAAACTTGTCTAGACCTGAGTTTGTATAAAAAAAGAAAAGGAAGGTTTGGCCAGATTTTAAAAGAAGAAAAATATTTACTAAAATAGAGGTAAACCACAAAAGAAAATAATAAAGTTGCGTTGTTCGCAACAAAACTTGTTTAGTTTACCTCGATGATATAATCATTTTCAGCACTTCCCTAACAGAACACATTCAACGACTTCGTAACGTCTTTGAGCGCCTCAGACAGTCAAACTTCAAAATCCAGCTAGATAAGTCTGAATTCCTACATAAAGAAGTTGCATATCTTGGACATAAAATCACTAACGATGGAGTCAAACCCAACTCCGACAAAGTCGAAGCTGTAAGACATTTTCCAATCCCGAAAACACAAAAGGATATAAAATCTTTCTTAAACTTAGCCGGTTATTATCGCCGATTTATCAAGGATTTTGCCAAAATCACAAAGCCCTTGACCTCCTGCCTAAAAAAAGGTGCAAAAGTAATTCATAATGAACCTTTCATAAAATCATTCAATCATTTGAAAGAACTTATAAATGCACCTATCCTGAAATACTCTGATTTCAAAAAACCCTTTGTACTTTCCACAGACGCCTCAAATTTCGCCCTTGGAGCCGTTTTGTCACAAGGAAATCCACCTCACGATCAACCAATCGCTTTTGCGTCTAGAACACTCAATGAAACCGAACAAAGGTATTCCACAATAGAAAAAGAACTTTTGGCTATTGTTTGGGCTTGTAAATATTTCCGACCCTATCTATACGGTCAAAAATTTAAAATATATACTGACCACAGACCTTTAGTCTGGCTTTTTAACGTGAAAGAGCCAGGATCCAAGCTTGAAGAGTACGATTATGAGATTATTTATAAAAAAGGCAACCAAAATGCAAACGCCGATGCACTTTCTCGTATATCCTTACATGCTATTGAATCTGAATCTCTCATTAATCTTCCCGGAAACATTGATGAAGAAATCAATCAATTTTTAAACGAAAATCTCGATCCACGTTTCGATCCCAATAGCGTCACAGATGAAGCAGTGATAGAAACCTTACGAGAAATCGAAGATATTCCAAAAACTCTTGAAGTTCCTAAAGTGAATATCGTATCGAACGTTCAAATTCGAACACCAGTAAATTTCGAAAGTCGTCCTTCCACAAGTAAAGCCAACTATCAAGCCCCTATCATAATTGATCCAAAGAGAAACCAAAATGAAATTGAATCCGTTCCAACGCAAACAGCACATAGCACAGACGCTGTAGACAATTACTCAAATATGACTATGCTAGACGAAATAATCAATAATAAATGAATACAATTTATTATTAAAAAATCGCCTTACGACGCCTACATTAAAATAGAACCTGAAAATTTTGATGGTAATAAAATCATTCATGCGACTTTACCTACCCAAATTCCAGCTATTTTGAAATTTCTAAGAGAATATCTGCAGACAAAGTCAACATACATTTATTTCTTTTCGAAAGATCTTAGAATCTATTTCCAACAATGCATGAAAAATCACTTTAAAAACCTAAAACTAATTGAATGTACGAAGTTAATTAATAACGTACAACCAGAAGACCGAGAACTCACAATTAAGTACAGACACGAAGGTAAAACAAACCACCGTGGTATTGACGAAACACACAAATTTATAAAAGCCAATTATTATTGGAAATCTTTAAAACGAGATGTTATCAAATACATCAATAACTGAGAAATTTGTCAAAGAACTAAATACAATCGTAAGCCTCCTGACCAACCCCTCGTGCTTACCGAAACACCAAGTAAACCTTTTGAAATCATTCATATTGACACTTTCATAATAGGCAAACAAAAATTCCTCACGTTATTAGATAAATTTTCCAAAATTGCTCAAGCACTCCCCTATTCAGGAAACGCAGTTTCGTGCGCAGATCAATTAATTCACTTTTTCCAATTTTTCGGTGTACCAAGACAAATTACTTCTGATAATGGATCGGAATTTAAAAACGAAGTAGTCAATGGACTTCTTAAAGCCCACAATATAAAAATACATTTTACCACCCCCTATCACCACGAATCTAATTCGCCAGTCGAAAGGCTACATTCTACTCTAATCGAACATATTCGAATATTGCGAGAATCAGACCCAGATTCCGATGTCACCAAACTTATGCCATACGCTATTATTGCTTACAACAGCACTATTCATTCTAGTACTAATTTTAGTCCCTACGAACTCGTATTAGGACACACGGATTCTAGAGACCCTATGAACTTAGTATCATCCCACGTATTTACTGAATATCTTAATACCCACAAAAGTAAAACTCAAGTACTTTATGATGAAATTACTAACAAAACCCAACAATCAAAAGAAAAACTAATTAACAAAATAAACGAAGACAAAATCTCACAAAACTTAAAAGTAGGTTGTCAAGTTTATAAAAAATCCGACAATCGAGCGGGAAAATCTAAAAAGAAATTTTTAGGTCCTTTCACTCTCACCCAAATTCTACCTAATAATAAAATTGAGATAGAAAATCCGAAAACAAAACATAAAGAAGTAATTCATATAAACGAAACCAAAATTAAACCCCTTGTTTTAGAGGGACATGGACCCTTGGAGACCACTTAAAATACCATAACTTGAATAAAAATCCAGGAATCCTTCCTTTCAAGTTAGGAACCGCCAAAATGATATCCAATTCATGGTCCTTTGCACAAACCTTTAACTTGACTCCCATAATAAACCAATTTGACTCTCTTAAAATACAAGCAAGACGCTTATCTTCCAATATAAGCTCTAAAGACAATTTCTATATTGAATATACGAATTCGCTCGTATCCCTACATACTCTAGAAAAACGCATAGAAAATCTAATCGAACAAATTGTTCCAACAGTAGGAAATTCGAATAGAATTAAGAGAGGATTATTTAATCCTTTTGGGCTCATTTATAAAAGTCATTACTGGAAATCTAGACCAAAATGACGCCGAGAAAATCGACGAGAAAATTAAACTATTACAAGAAAATCAGAATAAGCTTAAATCGGACGCAATCAATCAAATCACCTTAATGGACTCTACGATTGATAAATTCGATAAAATGATTTCTAATATAACACATAACGAATTGGTCCTTCGATCCCGAATTTTACAAATTGAACAAGTAATTAAAGACGCTAATCTAACCCAAAACATTCGAGGTTATTTTATAACGTTCACAGTAATTAATCAAATTACTTTAATGTATCAATCAATTTATAGTATTCTTGATAAATTGGAAATAGCTATAAGTTTTTCCAAACTTAACACCTTACATAACTCGATAGTGAACCCAAACGAACTTTTATCTGAAATTAAAAATGTCGAATCACATTTGAACCCGGATAGGTTACCAATTTCTCTAGTACCTGAAAACATACTAATTTTCGAGAAATTTCTAAAAATTAAATGTTTCTTAAAAGATTTTAATGTCATATTTATATTGGAACTCCCACTTGTAGAAGCGGATGTGTATCAATACTTCAATCTACATCCATTACTTATCCCAACAAACCATAAACAAACCTTTTTCGTCAACATCCCACATAAGCCATACCTAGCACTAAGTGACGTCAAATACTCCTATATGGACCAACGTTGTGAAGAAATCTCGCCTGATGAATACCTATATCAAGAAGCCCGTACTACCTTTATTGAAAACTACCTTCCCTGCGAAGTACAGCTGATTAAATACAGTACAAACATCACATCTTGTCATCCTTTCGAAGTTCAATTGCACGCACCGCAAATAACCAAAATTATTGATGGAAAATGGCTCGTTACAGTTCCTATTCCACTCAAAAGTTCAACGAACTGTCAAAACCTAAAAGAAACTGTACCCATCTTCGGATCCTACCTACTAGAAGTGCCCGTTGATTGTAAAGCCAAAATACAATCAACCACCCTCGAGAGCTTCAAGCCAAGTCGACTCTCTTTTAAAGAAGTCAATTTACCGATATTGGACCTATCATTGATTAACCATAACCAATCAATGCCCTACGACCTACCTTCATTGGATTTGAACATCATTAACGTCAAGACATCCAAAGACATAAAAGAAAAACTTCATGAACAAAAGAAGAAACTTGAAGAAATGTCAACCACGACGATTTATTCAAATCGCCTCAGTCTCTGGACAATATTATTATATTTAATCATTATATTAATTTTAATTTACTTTTTCAGCTTATTGTGCATTAAGAAAATTCGAAAGTTCCCAAAAAGTGAAAGTGATGAAGTTGAAGGCATTTTTTAATTATTTTTGTATTTTTGTGAAATCACGTTTTTTTTTTTTCAGTACGTGCTTTCAACTTACACGGGAGGAGTTACATTCTCATAAACTTAAGAGTTCAGCAGTTTGTTACGTTGTTTTCAGAACAAGTCCGACCGTTGCATTTCTTGGGAACAGCTTTGTCAGCAAAGCTAATAATTATAAATATTAATTTTACTTAGGTTTAAGTCAGTTGTATTGTAACCACCATTGAAAATAAAAAAATTTAAAAACTAACTCTTAAAATTCGAGTTGTTAACTTATGTAGATTTTTTATAGAATATTTGCTCTAAACACGAAATGGTGCACATTTTTTCCTACAAGACCAATAATGTACCTAGGTACTCTATATGTATAGGTATTGAAATTATCTTCAGGTTCATTACATAATTTTTAGTCCTATAAAAATCAAATGTAACACCCACCTCAAAACACGCATCTTTCCTCAGTTAAAAAATGCAACAAAATCCCAGAGACAATTTATTATTTCATCTCTGTAACAAAAGTCTCTAAACTTGAATGGGTCGCAAACCTCGACACAAAGTTATTTATGTTACAAAAAGTTGGGTTTTTTAGCTGTAGAGGATAGAAATGGTACATTTTCCTGACATATTTAACAATAAATTTATTTTTCGCTGACAAGTTGAACATAAAAAAAAAATAATATCGCGAAGGGATTCGTCTCAATTATATAAGGAAAGTTTGGGGGATTTTTTTTTATCGGTCTCCATTATTGCTCGTTAAAACTTTGAATTGGACTTTTTTTTTTTTTTTGTGGTATTTAATTTCTCGACTGACTTTTCGGTTATCAAAGACAAAATCAATTTCTTTATTATTAAATTTTCACCCCAAATAAATTCAATCTAAAACATTCACAAATTTTATCTTCGCTTTTCAACTTTTTACTCCCTTTATCATTTTGCATAACCACATTAATTTTGTTTTTTTTTATTCCCATCGAACATGTTTTCTGGAAAATTTATTCCAACCAACGTGAGTTTTTAGTTTGTTTTGGTTAAGCAAAAAAAACTTCTGATTAAATTTTTTTTTTATTCAAAAAAGCCTACATGTTAAGAATATTAAATTGTCACGTCCACAAGCATAAATTTACTTTCTCCGCACAAAAAAAGAGAAAAAAAAGACTAATATTTCATTTGCAAAAACCTTCTGCTTGTAACATGGAAATATTCTCTATTATATTTCCTTAGAAGAAAGTTGTTACAGAATCAAATGTATCGGACAACTGGAGAATAAGTTTCTTCATCGGCAATGCCTTTTCTTTAACTTTCTAACTTTAAAATATCTACCTACCTAAGATGAATTTGTTGCTAGGACCTCAACTTGAGGGAATAATTTGAATAACACAAACAACTTGTATCATAGAAAAATCTACAAGATATTTACCAAAATCCAGTTTGATATTTAGAATGTGATATGTAGTTGACTTTGCTTATCCTGTACAAAACAATCAACGAAGCATATTGTCTGAACAAAAGAAAAATGGGAAAAGTTGAATTTGTTTTAGTTGGAAAGCAAATAAATATATTGTCACGATTCTGGCGTGCGTGACAAAAATCTTCCGTCCGTTTATCCAAAAATCAAAGTCTAATTAACACAACATAAAAATATCAAAAAGTTTTGAAGATAAAAAAAAAATTGATGAAATGTCAAACATTTGAAGAAAAGAATTTCATCGCAAGTAAGCCAGAGAAAATTAAGAAATAATACAGAATTAGACTAAACTATATGTATATTTCTTTTTTACTGGCAGTTGTCTGACATAATTTGGAAGAGAACGATATAATTTTATTAATATCATCCGTGTCAGTAAGTATCTTGTAACAACAGCAGAGCTATAGATATATTTTTCTGCCGAAAAATAAATTTGAAACTTGTAAAAAAGAAAATACCTACAGCCAGAACTTGATCCACCTACAAAAGACGCGGTAATAATTGGACAACTTCAATATGAAACCTAATATTATGTCGTTATATGGAATCCATTTTTCTTACTCCTACCTACTAAGCGACAATTAACAGTTTTTGGTCATTTACCAATTTCTCCTTCAAAATTATTACCCATTAGCTCTCCCAAAAAGAAAAACAGACAAGAAACTTTAAATGGAACGACCGAATTTAATTTCGCATTTTGAATAAATTCGTAATAATATACAAAACGGTGAGTCAGGTCCGCAGCAATAAGAAACGAGAAATAATGCGGTTTAATTTGAATTTTGAATGTAATGTTTTAGTTTCATAACGGCTCAAATTTAAATTAACAACCGAAGAATTTAACGCAGGAAAAAAAATTACCGAATTGCTTCTGGCCTTCCACGTGTTGAAACAGAAATAATGTCGTTTGGAAAAAAAAATTGTTGAAAAAACATGGTCGTTGTTTGCTTCTTATTGTTGAATTTAGGCGTATTCAGGGAAAACAATCAATTACAGGTAGGGCTTGATTTTGTAAAGGGGAGAAGCCTTGATGCTTTAAATTCGAACAACGAAATTTTTTAAAAGGATTTTTATTGTAGATGTTTTTTTTTGAAGTTAAATGCAGTGAGTTATGTCAGTAATAGGACTAATAGGCGCTGACTAAACAATAAACTTACTTACTGTGCTTTTCATCTTTATATAAGTAATTCCTCGACAAGGTTAAGTTATGATTTTTTTAAAATAATGATGTTTTGTAAAGTGAGGTTTTACAAATAATTTTTTCACTCAAAAACTAAAAGTGAGTGGAACGTGAAATTTTAAGGACTTTTTCCTAAAGGTTCAATGTAAAAAATACTCAAAAATCAGAGCGATTGAGTTATTATTAATGGAGTTATGATTTTTTGAAAATAATGATGTTTTGTAAAGTGAGATTTTACAAATAATTTTTTCATTCAAAAACTAAAGTGAGTGGAATGTTGAAATTTTGAGGACTTTTTCCTAAAGGTTCAATGTAAAAAATACTAAAAACTCAAAGCAATTGAATTATTATTAATGGAGTTATGATTTTTTTTAAATAATGATGTTTTGTAAAGTAAGACTTTACAAACAATTTTTTCACCTAAAAACTAAAGTGAGTGAAGAATTGAAATTTTGAGGACCTTTTCTCAAAGGTTCAATGTAAAAAATACACAAAACTCAAAGCGATTGATTTAATAATAATGGAGTTATGATTTTTTTTTAAAATAATGATATTTTGTAAAGTAAGACTTTACAAACAATTTTTTCACTCAAAAACTAAAGTCAGTGGAGAGTTGAAATTTTGAGGACCTTTTCTCAAAGGTTCAATGTAAAAAATACACAAAACTCAAAGCGATTGAGTTAATAATAATGGAGTTATGATTTGTTTTAAAATAATGATATTTTGTAAAGTAAGACTTTACAAACAATTTTTTCACTGAAAAACTAAAGTCAGTGGAGAGTTGAAATTTTGAGGACTTTTTTCTAAAGGCTCAATGTAAAAAATACTAAAAACTCAAAGCAATTGAATTATTATTAATGGAGTTATGATTTTTTTTAAATAATGATGTTTTGTAAAGTAAGACTTTACAAACAATTTTTTCACCTAAAAACTAAAGTGAGTGAAGAATTGAAATTTTGAGGACCTTTTCTCAAAGGTTCAATGTAAAAAATACACAAAACTTAAAGCGATTGAGTTAATAATAATGGAGTTATGATTTTTCTAAAAATAATGATGTTTTGTAAGGTAAGACTTTACAAACAATTTTTTCACTCAAAAACTAAAGTGAGAGGAAAGTTGAAATTTTGAGGACTTTTTCCTAAAGTTTCAATGTGAAAGATACTAGAAACTCAAAGCAATTGAGTTATTATTAATCTCAATCTCAATCTCAAGAAGCTTTATTGTCTCAAAATAGACATATTTCATTGACAAAGCAATTCTTATTACTAATAGGTAAGCAATTAAACTTTAAAATCATGCAATACTTAAGTAGACTAAACAAATAAAATAAAATAAAATAAAATAAAATAACTTAAAATAAAATAAAATAGAATAAAATAGCAAGTTCCCAAAAACAAATTAGAAACCCACATAGTGGCTGAAACCTTAAAGAAAGTATAGAACAAAAAATACCACATTTAAGATCAAGATATGCGCAGTAAAAGTCGATCATTTTATCAAATAAACTCACCACGAACAGTGTTATTAGGTGAAGTTGAAGTTTAAACGAATTATGTTATTTACTAAGTTATTCGGTTAGGATAATATTCCGTCAAGTTATAGAATGCTTTGGTTGCTAAAATTTTTTTAACTGTAGTGCGAAATAATTTGTAATTGTTAATGATTTTAATATCTTGCGGCAAGTGATTAAATATTTTGATGTTTTCATAAATTAATGATTTTTTTGTGAGTGTAGATTTTGGAATTGGCAATGGCAAGTTATTGTGTCTAAAATTATAATTTCTTTCATAAGAATAACCAAAGAATTTTTTGTATACCAAGCAGACTGACTCCAATATAAAAATGCATGACACCGTTAGTATTTCCTCCTGCCTAAACAGGGACCTGCATGATTCTCTGTATCCTTTTTTGCACATACAACGAACAGCTCTTTTCTGTAGAACGAACACCGAATGTAACAGACTGTCTGTTGTGTTACCCCAGAAAGCTATCCCATACTGTATGTGTGCATCAACCAGAGCGAAGTAAGCCGCCCTTGCTGCTTGTTTGCCAAGTTCCCGTGCAACTACTCTTATGACGTAACATCCTTTGGCTAGTTTTTTTGTGAGTTGGTCTATATGAATATCAAATTTCAGATGTGTATCAATGTGAATGCCTAAGAATTTTATTGTTGATTTGTTTTCAATGGTCTCGTCTCTTAGTTTTATGTCAGTCAAAGCACATTTAAAAGTAAGGATGTTTGTTTTTTTTATATTAAAACAGAGTTTGTTTGCTTCACACCATTGACTTATTAAAGAGAGATCTTTTTCTATGGTGGCACAGAAATTGATTAAAGACTTTGCACTCCACAAAACATTTGCATCGTCAGCAAAAGCAGTAACCGCCGCCGAGATTGGCAAGGATAAGAGGTCGTTGATGTACAATAGGAACAGAACCGGTCCTAGGACAGAGCCCTGAGGAACCCCCCGACTGATCGTCTGAATCCCTGATGCACTCTCCCCAACACCAACGAACTGATCTCTCCCTGAGAGTAAAGATGAAAACCAAAATAATGGCGTATCGCGAATACCATAATGATCTAGCTTCCGCAGTAGTATCTCTTGATCAACACAATCAAAGGCTTTTGAAAGATCGCAGCACACCGCCGCAGCAACCTCCTGATCATTAAGGCTAAGGTAAAGTCTGTCTAAAAAGGAGAAGACAGCATCGTTAGTGCTTTTAGCACTTTGAAATCCGAACTGATTCCCATTAATTATATTGTGCGTGTTTAAATATTCTAAAAGTTGTTTTTTTACTATTTTTTCCATTAACTTAGACAGCGTACACAACAGCGAAATAGGCCTGTAGTTTGACGGGTCGGTGTTATCGCCTCCCTTAAAAATGGGTATTATCATGGCCGTTTTAAGGCATGGAGGAAATATTCCAGTGCTAAATGACCTATTAATGCTTAAGGCTAGAACGTCAATGGCATTGTCTGGTAAATTTTGTAGGAGTTTTGATGAGATATTATCTGTACCAGATGATTTTTGTTTTTTTATGGTCTTTAGTAAGTGTTTAATTTTATTACCATCGATATTTTGAAATTTAAATGTTTCCGTGTGTTGAGCAGGTTCCAAATATGATAAGGGATCAATATGGGAGTTTAGATTTCTTGTTAATGTTGTAGCAATGGAAGTGTAAAATGTGTTAAGATCACTCGGATTAATATTAAGCTTATTCTTATGTTTTTGCTCAACGTTTCTGAATTCATTTATAATGTTCCAATACTCTCTGCCCTTGTTATCCGCATCATTAATTCTTTTTTTATAATAAATTTCTTTTGCCTTTTTTAATACGCTTCTGTAAATTGTACGGTACTTATTATAGTGTGCAATAATATTTTGACAAGTGTTAAACTTACGTATTGTGTGGAGAGATCTTAGATTGCGCGCTGAAGTTTTATACCTTTGGTTATCCATAGTTTCTTCTTATTTTTAACTTTAATTTTACGAAGAGGAAAGGTTTTATTAAATATCGTTTTTATTTTTGTTTGAAATGACTGAATTGGATCTGCTGCTGGTTGGCTGAAATTTAAAGCTATTGTAATTTTTACTACTATAATCTCTACGTTTTACTTGCTCTTTTTTGGGTTTATCAAAAGAAATAATTAGTTTAGCAACCAAAGCTTCGTGATCTGAAAGTCCTGAAGGTATAACGCTACAGCTAAGGTTATCACACTCAAAATTGCTACAAAAATAATCTATAATTTTAGAAGAGTGTTGCGTGATTCTAGTTGGTTCATTCTCAAAGACGGTTAAATTAAACGAATTTAATAAATTGACCAGTAGTTTCGTGTCTGATGAATTTTGGTCTTTATAATCAATGTTTAAGTCTCCCGCGATGACAATTTTGGCGTTATTGGGAAACCTGTTTAAAATACCTTCAAGACAATCTAGAAATACATTAGTTATTCCTGATGGGGACCTATATATACACATTACGTAAACATTTAACTTTTTAACATGTATGATGGAAAATTCAAACTGTTTCTCTAAGATAAAACTATTATAAAAGTCTATATTAGCAATTTCGTAGTTAGAAAGAACATTGTTATGCCCTAATATAAGTGTCCCCCCATATCCGTTTTTTCTAGAGTATTTTGATATGACCTCATAGTCTGGAATACAGCACATTTCGTCCTCAAACAGCCAGTGCTCAGTTAGAAGAACAAATGATGGAAAGTTGTTATTTTCAAGTAAAATAAGAATTTCGTCCGTCTTATTACGTAACGACTGTATATTAAGTAGAAAGAATGTGAGTTCTGATTCTTTAGCATGTTTACTAACGTCGTTGCTTTTTAATGTAAAAAATGTGATGGACTGTTACTCTCATTATTCCTACCCAAATTAACTATAAGGTTATCCAATTGTTCAGCTAACTTAACCTTACCTATATTTCTCAATACTAAGTATTTATTAGAGATGAAGTACATAGAGTTTAAAAAAGAATTAATATTTAAATATTTTGCAAAGGAGTTACGTAATTTTTCAAAGATTGTTACATTAAATTTATCAATAAATTTGTTTAATATTCTACGGTTTCCCCAGAGCGGCGCTGATACCATAATTAAGTTTGTACGCTGACCTACCAATGACAACATTTCAATGGCTTTGGCATCTATTTGTCCTCCATGACAAGCGTTTTGTAAACCACCCGATATCACCACAAAGTCCTGCTTTGTAAAATTCAGTGTAAACTTGTCAATATCCTGGACTATGTTTTCTAGTGTACCATTATGTTTGACAAGAGTCATCACGTTGTAGTTCTGCATGGATTGAATTTTTAGATATTTATGAAGGTTTACAATCGTGCTATCACCCAAGATTATAACATTATGGTGCTTTATATCTTCTGGTGACTCATTGAAACTGTTTTTAATTGTGCATTCGCGCAGAGATGCATCTTCTAGTTTTTTGTTTAGCTGTTGATTTTCTTGCTGTAGCACCTTTAATTTGTCTCTATGTTCCTCAAGATTATTCTTTAAATCAAATTGTTCAATTTTACCAGTTTTAAGTTCGCTCATTAGGGTTTCCATTTCAATTTCCAAAGCTTGTATTGATACAATCATGTTCTTGTTTAACTCTTCAGTTTCATGTAATTTAAGTTTTAGGTCTTTAAATTCCAATTCTAGTCTGTTATTTTCTTGCTCCTCACTCAACTGTTCGTCTTTGTGTTTCTTTATTTCTTTATTTAAATTTTCTATTATTTTAACCTGAAATTCTAGTTTCTGTTGAAGTTTTTCTTCCGCTTCGACAGCCATATCTTGGTAGCTTTTTGAGCCTCTTTGCAGTCGCAGAATGTAGTTGTCCTTTTCAGTTAATTTTTTGTTTAGTTTTGCGCACACTTGTTCCATGTTGTCATATTTTTCAGTTATATCTTGAATTTGTTTAATTAATTAATTAATGGAGTTATGTTTTTTTTTTAAATTATGTTTTTTTTTTAAATAATGATGTATTGTAAAGTGAGATTTTACAAATAATTTTTTCATTCAAAAACTAAAGTGAGTGGAATGTTGAAATTTTGAGGACTTTTTTCTGAAGGCTCAATGTAAAATATACTGAAAACTCAGAGCAATTGAGTTATTGATAATGGAGTTATGGTTTTTTGAAAATAATGATGTTTTGTAAAAGAGATTTTACAAATAATGTTTTCACTCAAAAACTAAAGTGGGTGGAACATTTGCAATTTTGAGTATTTTTTCCTAAAGGTTCAATGTAAAAAAAAAATTCAAAGCAATTGAATTATTATTAATGGAGTTATGATTTTTTGTTGAATGCTGCATCCATTTTTTATATACATATTGACATAACTATTAACTTTCAAGCTTAAGCATCCTTTTACTTTTATACATTATCTTTTCGTAATACCTTATTCTATCAATTTATTATTATTACATCAAAGTCAGTAGCACCTGAAATTCCAATTATCGGAAACATATTTGATGACATTTCAATTTCAAATTCAGATCACAGAAATGAAATATAAATACCTACCTATAAAGTGCAATGCGAAATTCCATTCTGACAATTTCCAACTCCAAAAGCAATAGCAAATAAAGACGGTATGAAAAAACGAAGATTATAAGTTTGAAAAGAACTTTCTTCGACAGCGATAAATCAATTTCGAAAACAAATAAATTAAAAGAAAACGAACCGAGAATTGAGTGTTTGTAAGTCCGGGTTAATTTACGTTTCGATTGATCGATGCATTAATTATAAATTATGTTTTTAAAAGTTCCTTAAACTTAATTAAAATAATACCTAATAATTATTTAAATTTGTAGGCCTCTATCACTATTTTCATGTACCTAGGTCGATTTTGTTAAATTAAATTTAAAAGCTTTTTGATAAAGTGCTGATAAATTGTGTATTTCATTACGCTTTTATTTAAATGGAGTTTATTTCTGGGTAACTTATGATGGTACCGCCACAGGTTTCTATAAATAAGTATCTACTTGTCAGCAGGTGGAAAACTAATATATGGAAATGGTTGATTAGAATGTAACAACAGAATCAGTCGTTGGGCTTATAGTTTTTTTGAGCTTGATAAATGTTAACCTATGCAAAAACAAAATATCTAGGTATGGGGCCATTATAAATTACATATAATATCAAGCTCTTTTATATCACAGAGACAAATAAGCTCTAGAGGAAAATTTTGCGCTGGGTCTATCTACCTGTATAGTGGGAGCGGCTCGTGGAAATAAACGGCACTTCGTATTAAAATTGTGCTACTTCGTACACATGTTCCCTAGACCTATTAGAAAGATTTGGGTCGCAGAGCCGGAAGTTCCATCTCTTAGGATTGAAAAGGGCGCCAATTTTTAAAATTGAGGCGAATTTCAGGCAACATATTTGGTGGTTCCTGAGGGTAAAAATGACAAAAATAATGTCCAAAATTAATTTTTGTGTGAGGAGCATGCTTAATTTGTCATATCTGGGCCAATTTTATGATATCTTTAACGTCTAACAAGATGCGAAAGTTTTCACCGATTTCCGTAGTTGAAATGGCGTTTCCGGGTTTCTTTTGGGTGAGGATCATGAAAAAAAGACTCAAGAAAGACCTTTTTTTATGAATTATTATGTACATATTTTGAATAAAGAAGCGGAGATAAAATAAGTACCTACAAAACTGAAAGTTATCTATTGAATTATGTTTACCTACAACTAAAAATTGTGGATTATTATTGAAACGTATTTACAAGTCAAAAGTCATCACAAGTCATCACCAGGAAATGCTTCATCATCGCTAAGATCTCCTGTTGTAGTCGAGCTATAAAAAAATACCTAGTCAAAATTACAACAAATAAAATGCTGACAGTAATGTCCATAATAAGCATATATATACTCGCCTCGCATTTTTGCAGTGTTCTTTGCAGTTAGAACAATGTAGGGTGCAGGGAAGGCTGTTTCGCAAGCATGAGCACTTCATGGTCTCTTTGGTCCAGTTTAGTGCCCAGCTCACATTGCCTCGTGTCCATCCCCAAGTTGAGGGATTTCGAGGGTATTCAGTAGGTGACAAGCAGCGGCCCCACACATGACTTGCTTGGTATGCAGCCCGCAGTGCATGCAGAAGGCGTTGGAGGGAGGAATTGCACTAATTCATTTTTTGTACAGAATAAATATTTCCGCACGTTCGTAGTGGATTTATCCTGTGTTTTGGGGTCATAAAGAATGGCAGTAAATTTTTCCAAAGTTTTCATTGTTTTTTCTGTTATTTCTCTTTGTGCGGATTGGAAAGTTCAAGTAAAGCTGGTGTCACGTCCGGGCGTTTTATACAGGTCATAAATGCTTTCTTCTTACCAATTGAATTGAAGAAGGACGTTGTGTCACAACCTGTGTAACAATGAAAGCCACGTAAGGCTTGTGAGGTTTCTTCTCCAAGTGTAGACGCAATCAAATGAGTAGCTATGTATCGGCGCTTGGCACCAACACCTGACATTATCCAAAGTTCTCGCAGTCCGAGTTCTTCCAGAGAAAAGAAGAACGAAATGCATAGGACCAAAACGTCAGTATCTGAAGACTGGACGAGGATGTTCTGGGCTCCATGCTCTACCATGTCTTCCGCGTGGAGGATGATCTACCCGTCCGCCTCTTCTTGCGTAGCTCGTATTCCAGCCAATGAGGTAAAAGAATCATTAGATAAAATAATTTTTTCACCCCGGTTTGTGACTACAGTTGCTGCTGGAAAATCACAAATAAAGCGAGGTACTCAAAAAGTGCACTTTTGTTTTCAGAGTTGCGAAGGAAATCTGCCCAGTCGCGAGGAACTTCACTTTTGGGCATGACCTGGCGTCGGAGCCCACACCCTCGATTTTCACGAGTCGAATTCTTCAAACTGTCGGGCCAGTAGAGATCCCAAACCAAGTCAACGCGTACTGCCCTTGTAGAAGAGACTCTCCGAGAAATGTTTGCTTTCAAGTCCAAGCTAAAATATTCCTCAAAAGTTTTGCCAATGCGTGGCCTGAAATTTTGCACCAACGTTGGTCCGTCAATTATAATGCTATCAAAAGACTCTCGGGTTCTTGGTGCCGATGATACTAATGTTTCCAATTTTTCGGCTAGTTCAGCTTTTTTCGCTGGCCTTAGTTTTTCATTCAGATACAACGAGGGGGGGCATTCCTGATTTTCATAGTGGAAAAATTCATCAACTCTCTCTCCTTCGCTACAATGAAAAGAATTTCATCTTTGAGGATTCTTACTTGAGTGCTTGTTACTGGTTTTCTAGTTTTAATATCAAAGATTTTTGTTCCAATTTTTTTAACAGGTTCATACAATGCTTTGGATTTTAGAATGAGCCTCTCCTGAACAAATGTTTCATAGGCATATCTACTAGCACTTTCCACACTATTTAGAGCCTTTACAGAGTTCTCTTGTATGACTATTTTGGTATCTATACAAAATAGATCACAGGATTCCCTACGCTCAGAAAAGCATCTTTCACAGCAAGACAGCGCTTCATAAATTTTATTTGAAAAGAGGAATACTGCTCATGATGTTTTTCGGAAGAGGTAGTAAATGCAGTTACAAGACGACTAATCTCTGGAGCTGAGGGCATTACTCTGCGCTGTGTTCAAATCTTGGTAAAGGCCGTTCGCACCACCGGTTGCCTTGATTTCAGCATTATGTTGTTCATGAGTCTGGTCAATAGCTTTAGCTGAGAATGGCTTTCCAGACTTCTGAACAACAAAGTTTCCTAGAAAAAGAAGTTATTTTAACATAATCAATATAATAAACGTTATTATTAAGTAACTGTTAGGATGTTGTCATTGTCATACCTGAACAAAATGGTTGAATATAGGGAGATTTAACATCCAGCTCTGTCAAATCTTTGATATGGACGGACAGCCACCGCGAATAGTTCACATGGTCGAAAGCAAAAAACCAGACAACCATTTCTTCTCAAAAAATCATCATAGTTTTTTCCCCTCAGTGATCCCACAAAGGTAATCAACAGAATCTCAAGGTTTAAAACTGTCAACCAATATTTAAAGGTCGGACTTTGAGAGCTCATTGATTTTAACCATTCGTCAAGTGACCCGTCGCCACCGTCAGAGATATATTTATCATGACTCTCAATCATTAAGCTATACAAAACTGCCGCGGTCACTTCATGAAATAATCGCGACCTTTTCACATCAGACACCTGAAAGATAAAAAAACATATATAATTACACCACGTTCATTAATTATTACCTTTAAAATGGCTTCTGCTCTTCCTTTCGCTGTTACACCTGAACTTGCAATGATACTAATCCATCCACTATCATTCAATAACGACACGCAGAAAGTTTTGTTCAATGTGAAACGGTGCAAAAAGTAGTACGAATTTTTCCTCACTGTGAAGATCTGGCCAGTTCCATTGAATAAGTTTACAAGTTGCATAGAGCGGTTGATCCGCAACGAGAACTGGAACTTGCTGTTCATTTAAGTGCACTGTCAGCTGATGTACGAGGTTCATTCCATGCCTTAGCATCGACACAGAAGACGACAACTCATCAAACAATGGAAGGACAGCACGTATACTTTGCTGTGGTGACCGCTCTAGGGTTCCAGCTGCATGAAACGCTGACCATGATACATCTTTGTACACGGCAGACTGTGGGCTTTCCGAGTGAAACTCGCCAGAAACGTACGACAACCAATTTTCTCCTTCCCTCCACAAAACATTTGAATTGTCTGGAAATGAATACAGGAGACAAAACAATCAATTTTTAAAACAATTTGGAATATATTATCATTAAATTGTATTATTTTATTGAACAATTTTACCTGGGTTGGTGAGGTTGTTTCTGGACAAGGGAACGACGGTGAAGCAATCAGGAAGAGAAGGTAAACTGCGTCTACCACTCTTCTGGACAGTACTAAACATTGTTTGCAGAAGTCGTTTTTCACCATGAGACTGTAGGTTAGGCAACTGGAAAACTGACAGAGCGGTGCCATGAAAAGAACTCTCTGATGTTGTGCTGCTAGGGTTGTGATCTATATTATCTATTGCAGCCACAGTAAAAATATTTTTTCTCAATATTTCTGGACAGACAACTCCTTCTTCTTTGGCTCTTTCGGCAGCTAAATGACAAAATTCCATAATGCGGTCATTTGACACAGAAATACCCAGCCTGTCAATTAATTTTCGCGTCCGGAATTCCCCATACAGAACGATTCCAATCCAATGTACACAGGAAGAGGAGGCTCATAATCTTTTTTGTGTCGAATTCTATCAGAAGTAATAGCTCTATCCTTTTTCTGAAAATTAAATAGAATGAGCTGGCTTATTGTGAGAGCTGGGCCTGATGGCTGGCATTCTGATTGTTCACAATTACCATACAGAAGAGATTTCACGACTGCAAGCAAGGTTGGAGGCACACTATTCTCCTGACATCTTTCATCAAACCGGCCCTCAAATTCAACTGGACCTAATTTCATGAAGTTCGGGTAAATATGACAATATTTTTTTTTCCCGGAAACGGGTTGTCTGGGGCTGGGCTATTTCCTCACGTGGAACACCCAGAAGTCCAGCTAGTCTGTTTATGTACATAATTGCTAGGTCTGGAACTTTAAAAACAAACTCAGTCGACTCACTATTTAGTTTCATTTGCATACAGTTTATTAGGTCTGCGAACGCCATGCCTTCACACATCGCAACACCAGTTACTGGTTCACTGTCTGTCACTTTACATTTATTATATAAATCTTGCATACAACTGTGAATACAACGCAGATGGTATTTAAGTTCCTGCATGCACGAAAATATCGCCTGGTAGTTAAAAGTTTAGAATCCTGTAATATTTGGGCACAATTCCTGACTTTTTCTATAACTTTATCAGTACATGCACTATGAAGGGGCGCTTTCCATTTTCCCTCTTTCAAGCACAGAAAACATTTGCTGGATGCTACGAGGGGCACTGACGATCGAGTGACACGATTTGTGTCACTATTTTCACCAGTGAAATTTTGCCTAGTAGTATCATTTGCGGCTGACTCTGCCAGGGATTTTTTCAGGCGAGACAATTTTTCCCCTCTGTACTGTGATCTACAGTTTTGGTGATACTTTGCACTGTTTTCAGTCAGAGTTTGCGAGATACCAGAACCACCATCAAGATCGTCTACTTTCCTTTTAGATGGTAAAACATGCTCCAATGCCCTCAGATCCTGCAGAGTTTCACCAAGAGATATATAACCTGAATTTCTCTGTTTAGGGTTTGGATTGCTGGCTGGCCAGATGAGTCCCTCTACATCTTTTGACTAACATAGGCAGCATAAGGACCAATCCAAATCATGCACTGCCGCTGGTAAAGAAGCCATAGACACCACTTTTACGCCTTTTCGTCCTTTCAGCATTGTCTCGAGATAATGTCTAACAATTTTAACACTTTGAAATTGGAGCACTACACCAAGGACGTAAGAAATGCAACCTAACCTCAATTGAAAATTGATAGTTATATCAAAGAGCAATCATAAAGAGGAAAGCCCAATACGCCGCAAAACTCCACTGCGATTTTATTCGTGATAAACATTAATACATTGTACTTACTTTTTTCAAATGAATATGTACTTCCACGGCACAATAAACACATAATAAACTATCGCAATCTACACTAACTTTTGTCCCGAGTAAAATCTTTTGAACCTTATTGTCGGACGGTGAAGATATCATAAAATCGGCATAGATATAAGAAATGAATGCTCCTCACACAGAAATTAATTTTGGACGTTATTTTAGTTATTTTTCCCCTCGGGAACCCCGAAAACGACACTTTGAACATAAAAATCGCTTTAAAAAAAAAATGTTGCCTGAAATTCGCCTCAATTTTAAAAATTGGCGCCATTTTCAATCCTAAGGAAAGGAACTTCCGGCTCTGCGACTCAAATCACTCCAATAGGCCTAGGGAACATGTATACGAAGTGGCACAATTTTAATATAAAATGCCGAATAATACCAGTATTTGTCACGAGCGGCTCCCACTAGTAGGTTCACTTGATCTGGTTAGCCTACGGGCGGCCGGCGGCTCTCTGGTTCAGAATTTATTCGATATTCTGCAGAGGTTGCCTTTAACTTGATCTGGAATGTGCTAAATAAGTGGACTCTTGGTTTAGGAATGAGAAAAAAAGGGCTGGTGTGAACTTAACAACAAACTTAATTGAAATAAAGCCCACTCAGGGTATGAAAATTGAAGAACGGCTGGGGGATGCTGAATTATTACGCATAGTAACTGAAAACGAGCTTACTTGCACTTTCGAGTCTCTCTCCGTGCTGCCTTTGTCTTCGTCCCGGTTCCTCTTTTTTTCCAAACTTCGTCGAGGATGGCGTTGCTAACAGTCTGTCAGTTTCGACTTTGCCACTGTATCGACCAAATGAAAAAAAAAAAAAAAAAAAATCCTTGAGTGAAGTCGAAACACTCACTATTCTTCGATTTACGACGTTCCAGATACTTCTCACAACTCTCTCAATCTTTTCAAAAATTCTATTCACCACAATATGGTTCATTTGCAATTTGGTCCATTAAAAAATCAATCTCCTGTATAATATCTAATCATTAATATTATCCATCTCTTCCAGCCCTGGAACTGACGTGCCTGACGAGAAATCCCAGTCCAAGCGCGATGTTGACGTGGATAAATTATTTTAACTCGAAATTAATTAGTTTCGCCTCCGAAAGAAATAGAATTCGAATATAAATAAAATTCCTAAAAGCTTGATAATTTGGTTAAGATGAAGCTTACTGTTTTAATGGAAACATTCAAAAGCAATTTATCCCATATATTTTCTCGATAAAATTGTTGGCTTTGATTTGGAAGTAATGGCATGTAATATTGACAGTTGAGTTGTAGAGGGCGCTTCTGTACTTGGATCTTTTTAAATTTTGGCGCGTGAATAACCGAATGTAATTTAACGTCAGAAGTTTACTTTGACGTTTTCTGGTAGTTTCTGTTTCTGCTTTAATGAAGAAATGGTGAATTGTTGTGTACCTTTATGCAATTCTGTAAACGCAGTACACAGATTTCCTGTAAAAAAAACCATTCTTTTTCACAAATGGATTATTGCCACACGAATAGATCGACATGTATGTATCACCTTCTAGTAGAATATGCAAGAAGCATTTCCGGAAAGAAGATTATGCACTTCCAAAGGAGTCTTTCTCTGCAAATCGTAAATATACACGCGTACCGCCAACTATCAGTGGCGTAGCCAAACACATACGCCAAACCAGACGTGGACGTCGGCGACATCCGAATTGCGAAGCCCTTTTTATGAAGGGGTCCATATTTCTTGCGACAAAAACTAGGGTTTCGCGAGACCAAAAGACTAGTCTTGATCTTGTCTTGATAGCAAGACCAAGACCAAGACTCTCTCTCTCGAGACTCTTTGTTTGTTCCTCTGTGTTGTGGAATGCTTTAGGCGGTATTTTTTGACAAGAAACGCTCTTGCTGGTAAAAATAGCCTGTGAACAAGACCAAATGCATGGTCGAAACGTCGGCATAATTTTTTCAGAAAGGGAGTTTTATTTCCTATTTCTGAAGTCCTAAATAACCCATTATCGCTGCTCTCTCGTTATATGTTATGTATATTCTAAAAATTTGGTTACATTTTTTTCAAGACTATCAAGACCATACCAAGACTGAGCCAGTCTTGAAACATCAAGACCAAGACTGGCCAGTCTTAGTCTTGGTCTTGGTCTTGGCCGCCTAGCTACGCCACTGCCAACTATGTTCAACATTGTGCTAATAAATTTTCAATGATTTTAGCTAAACTAAGGCTAAAAGCGGAATCTGTTCCGAGTATTTTCGACTAGACCGCTAAAGACACCAAACCGTCTAGCTCATATTGTCGCCCTAATATCTTGGTTAAGAAAAGAAAAGAGTTTGCTGTACAACAATCAGAAGTGAGTGTTGCACAAGGAACCGATGAAACCAACGCTTCTTTAGACACAGGCGGAAAAATAAATCATTTTGGTGAATCAAAAACTCCTTCTTTCAACAAATTGCGAGATTCTAGTGTGCAATGTGTTCTGATTGGCAATGATAAGGACAAGGAGAACCTCGATTCCAGCCAAAACTCAAAAAAGAACCAAAGAAAATCGAAAGGGAATTGTAAAATACCTCATCTAGTTGACGCTAACAAGTTTATACAAGCTGAGTTTAAGATAGAATACCTAATAAATAGACCAGATGAACTACAGTTTTATACTGGCTCTGATAGCTATGAACATTTTATGTTTATCTTTAACTTATTTGGCTCCCAAGTAAATCGACTGAAATATTATCCGGATTTTAAAGAGTGTACTAAACCCAGGATCTTGTCTCTACAGAATGAGTTTTTTTTAACTATGGTAAAAATCAGGCGAAATATGTGCAACAGAGAAATTCACTTTAGATTTAATATCAGCGCATCTACTGTTAGTAATATTTTTATTACTTGGATAAATTTTTTATACTGCCAATTCAAAGAATTAAATATGTGGACTCCTGGGAAAACTATTAACGAAAATTTAAAAATTAGAGGACGAGATTGTGAGACTTCTGTAATTATCATTGATTGCATAGAAGTAAAACTTGTACATCCCAAAAATCCTCTAGCTCAACAACAAACATATTCCACGTACAAATCTTCCAATACAGTAAAAGTTTTAGTTGGTATTTCTCCTACTGGAACGGTTACTTTTGTATCTGACGCATATGGAGGATCAACAAGTGATCGAGAGTTGTTTGAACGATGTGGTTTGATAGACCTTCTTAAAGACCAAGACAACATAATGTCCGATAGAGGCTTCAATATACAAGATACTGTTGCACATAAGAATGTGACCGCTAATATGCCAGAATTTCTAAAGCACAATGCAGGTCAATTTGAGCCAGAACAGCTAGTACGTTCCAAAAAAATTTCATCAAAAAGAATTCATATAGAACGAGTGATAGGACTGGGCAAGACATATAAAATATTAAAGGGCATGTTTGAAATAAATCAGCTCCAGTTGACTGGACGTATTATTTTCGTTTGTTTTATGCTTACTAACTTTCGAAGTAATATTGTTATTTCCAAATTATAGAGTTTCTAGATTTTTTATCAATTTCAATGAGTTGTAAGATAAATTAATAAAAAGAAATTACGCATAATTATTTCTGGATAGTGGATGAGATTAAGCAGTCACACCAAAATAGGTAACGCTTATTTGGGTACAGTCAAAGTTTGGTACAGTCGGCTCGAGTCGACTTCAGCCAACCGAGAGAGAAAAACAGTCAGCAGTTTGTTTATTTAGAGAAGGGCCCCATACACTATACGATGAAACAGGACGGTTTTCATCGCCACAAGGAAACACGTCGTTTTAAAACCGAAGTGTGTAGAAAAACGACGGTTTTCTACAGGGCCCCACAGACTACGATAAAAC
This sequence comes from Ceutorhynchus assimilis, assembly GCA_917834065.1. Classification (NCBI taxonomy): domain Eukaryota; kingdom Metazoa; phylum Arthropoda; class Insecta; order Coleoptera; family Curculionidae; genus Ceutorhynchus; species Ceutorhynchus assimilis. The sequence continues at coordinate 30,943,732 of OU892285.1, forward strand.
ACGACGGTTTTCACCGCCACAATGAAACACGTCTTCCCAAAACCGAAGTGTGTGGTTGAAAACCGTCGTGTTTCATCGTCGGTTTAAAATTCAGTCCGAGCTTGATTTTTGGCACGAGGTTCAATATTTCGTACACACGAACGGTTTTCTACCACACACTTTGGTTTTATAGCGACGTGTTTCATCGTGGCGATGAATACCGTCGTGTTTCATCGTAGTCTGTTGGGCCCTGTAGAAAACCGTCGTGTTTTTCTATTACACACTTCGGTTTAAGAACGACGTGTTTCATCGTGGCGATGAAAACCGTCGTGTTTCATCGTAGTGTATGAGGCCCTACCTACGTAGGTATTCAATTCAATAAAAGAATTTTTGAACTGAAGTGAAGATTGCTTAGCATTTTTTTGTGGGAACTGAATGAAACTGAGCCGTCAGATGACGATCAGTCGGAGCAAAATTTACTAGAGTAGGTAATTTATACACAGTTTTAATTGTATAGGTAAAGTGCGACAAATGAGTGAACCTTGGTAACGTATGAAGTAGCAGAGGGGAAGACGAAAACCTATACTATACGACGCGACGGGTCCCCGACGTGGTGCATTGCGAAAATTGCGTTTACCCTGACGCGACCACCCGCGTATATTTATATTTAATCTCGGGCCAATTAGGAGGGGTTTGCCCGCATTCCTTCCATACAGGTTCACTCACTTGTCGCACTTTACCTACATTGTAAATATCCTCTTTTTTCTTGGCAATATTAAACTATCACATTAAGCCAAGACTATCTTGATAGCCAACAAATTATCTATTTTTGTTACAAAAAATATCTCAACAATCACAAAAAAAAAATTGACTATGAACTACCTACGCTTTAAATTTAAATAAAGTAGGTAGTCTTTGGGTAGGTGATACATCTTTAATAATACAACGATAATACTAAATTGAAAACAAAAAAATGTAACATAAGGTACCTAGGTATCACGTATCACGTAATAATCACAGCATAGATTTACTGATGTAACCCCTTAGTCAATTTGATAAAACTTTTGCGAAATAGCAGGTAACATGTAGTCGTCGTAAAACTTTTTCACAAGAGGAATGATTTCAGTTATAATTAAATCGACATCTTTTTCCACAGAAAGAAGAAGATTATCGCAAGTGGTCCATATGAAAAAATCACAAAAATCTCTTCCAGTTGTAAAGAGTTGTGTTTGCACTTGGTAATAATAGGGACTAGACTTTTTGAGGCGTACAGACCCATCATTTTTCACATATTGAATGTGTTTGTAGTTTTCAGGTGATATTGTACTATTTCTAATGCTCCAAGGACATTTCACTTCAAGTACTGTTGTTTGTGCAATCAGCCCATCTGGAGAAGAAGCTAAATAAGGTTCTTTGATAGACACAAACAGACCACATTGCTGAATATTGTTGCCAGTTTTCTGCTGATATGCGACCTTTGCCATTACTTCCTTAGATTTTCCCCATATAATTGGTGGCGTATTTAATGGTTTAGGATCAATCAGTCCTTGGGCAAAAGCTTTTTTATCTCGTTTCTCGGTAAACCGACAAATCTGTCTTACGAAGCCGTAATTCGATATTTTCGTTCGGCATGCCACATTTTGCAGTTAGCTTGCTTTCTGGTATTTTTTTCAATTTGAAGAGCTGTTTCAAAAGAGACCTGCAATGGTACAACAGTTTAGGTTTTTGATGAAGATGTTTAATAACATAAAGTAGACTACCTCAATTTTGTTTCGAATAAACTGATGGTGAATTGGTAATTCAAGGTAATTATGATCATTTACTATTCCTATCATAGATGCGACTTCGAAAATGCCGGAAATTCCTAAGGGTCCATTCCTTTGATTACAAAAATTGATGGTCATATTCCTAACATTATCAGTAAAGTTGGGAGAATTCACTGAGTCCTGCGGTCGAGGATCGTAACAAAGCTGTTTCCTTGTTCGTTTTACAACATTATACAGCTGTACATCAAAACATAGTTGCTCAACTTTTTTAGGAAGTTTTGTAACTCGGCTTTTTTTTTGGTAAATGCCAAATTTGTTTTTTCTGTGTAACTGTTTGTGTTAGTATCCAAACCGAACTTTCTTTAAATTTAAGCAGCGCATAACAAATAACCGCTACATGCTTACAAACAGCTTTCTAAGATTTCCCTGCAGCACATTCGCAGTTTGATTGTATGATCTGTCCTTCTGTTGAAATTACGACTTTCACAAAGTATGTTAAAGCTTTTGTATTTTCTGAGTTCACCTGGCCTTTGTAAAAAAAAAATCTTCAATTTTTGCTTCAATTATTGCAGAAATAAATTCATTGCACATCATTCCATATGCTTTTCTGTGCACCGCTTCATATTCACTCATGGCAAGATTGTTTTTATAGGCGCTTAACAATATCGATTTCTGGAGCAGCAGAAGACAAGCTGACGCTTCTAAAAATATTGTCTACGGGCCACTCAACGTTTTGGAAGTTGTCGTTAGTTAGCTCTTCAACAATTTCCCCTGCAAAATTGTCGTTCCTGTCGTAATCCTTGAGTCTAAAAATTTCATTTGGTTTTATTAAAAAAGTTTCGACTTTACAAATTATATATGCTTTACATATGCATATATTTTAAAAAGGAAAAAATATACATAAACCTTTGAATTAATTCTTCCTTTGAGCCCGAACATTTTGCACCTCTCAGTCTAAATTGATTTTTTAAGTTATTCACTGTCCATTGTCCATATTCATTCATATTTCTTTCTACTTATTTAAACGGTTTAAAAAAAAACTGACATTTTGAAACCGCCAAAATTCAAAGCACTCCAAGTTCACTCGCGCCCTCTACAAAATTTTGGAAAACTAAACTGGATATTTGCTGCCATTACGTTTTAGCTTTATATTGAACATCAAAGGTGTTTTTGTTCGCTGAGACTGAAGCCGAAGTGCATAAGAAGATGATATAAGTTTCACAAAGTGCCTCTTTTTTCGATTAACAAAAGTTGTGCATAGGTACTTTGTGACAATGAATATTGAAAATTTCAATTTAAATTCAAATTCATACATATTATATTTGAATCGGCAAAATGTTTACTGAAGCATGGTTGCTATGAAAATCATACAAGATATGAGTTTTAGTCAAATATTTACACCCACTACCTCCGAGTTAAATTTAATACGAACAAATATTTTCGAATATCGAATTCGTTTTCTATGTGTCAAAAGTTTCACTAAAAACACTTTTCCTTTGCAACGTTTAAATCTTGTTTAATATTTTATTAAAATCGTTCGGCTGCTGATGCAAAATTGGACTTTCAATTTTATCGAAACCCCTTTTATAGCAAAAATTTCCATCGGCGTTCGGCTTTTGAATGTGAAATGTCGCTGTTGAATTTCTATTTTTTCGTTTTCCCCTATCATTTACTGCCTCTGCAGTGAAATGCCTTTGATTCGAAATACATTCTTGACGACTTCAAAGAACAAATTGCTTAGAAAACTGTTTATTAATAATAATTGGGCTGTGTTTATTTTCGGAACTTACTTGTTAAAAATGGTGCTAATAGTTTTCTGTACACCTTTGTAAAAAAAGTTATTTCATCGTCTTTTGCTTTCAATTTGCAGTCAAAAAAGTCGAAAAAAATCAGTGGATATTTGAGCTGCGCTGCGAAAATAGTTTATTAGTTAGTAACAAGTTAATAATTTACGATACGAATATAATAATCAGAACATTATTAGAAAGAATCTGTTTGAAATATATTATGTTAAAATAATCTGTAGAAGACAACAAGACTGACAATCTGTAACATTATGTCACAGCTCTGGCTTATGCGTGACATAAATCTTGCTTTCACTAATGTCGACCTTTATATATCCCAATCTATTCATGTACAATCTAGAATACACGCGATAACTCTTCTTCTCAAAAATACCGCAAACATCCCGAATTTTAATTGGATTCTTGACATCCTGGCGGCGTTATCGTAACACTGCCCTCCGGATTATTTTTTGACATTGACAGCTGTCAAATTTTTTTGATAGCTGTCAAGTAGCCCAAGTCGAATAATAATTATGCACCGAGTTTTGTGATTGTAGCTTGTATAGTACAGCGAGGGGAAAGGCAAACGACCCTATCAAAACAGATTCCGGTCGCATGACAGCTGTCAAATTTTTTTTGACAGGTGGTATGAGAATAGTTTTAAAAAATCTGGTGCTTAACGTTGGAAAATTTTGAAATTTATTTCTGCTTGTCATATTTTTAAAATTGACAGCTGTCAAATTTGACGTAAGAATTTTTTAAATATTTTTCTAGTATTTTTTAAGGTCAAATCTATACGAATATCCACCCTTTTTCCGTTGGTGTAGACCTTAGAGCAGGTAAAGCGCTGTCCTACGGACATAAGGAGTAGGAACGCGCCATTCTGCTTATGAAACTAAAATGAAGCTAAGTTTTTGGCAGGTGTTTGGCACCAAAATACAGGTAGAGCATTGAATTGCCATAACCGCCATTTTATGTGGGCCAAAATACCTGGAAAAAAACGGCTTCATTTTCCAAATCCAGGTTACTACTCCTTTACCTTTACCTGCTCTAAGGTGTAGACAAACTTTCTTACTCGACGGCACGGTTCTACACTGTGGGTGAAATGGAGGCCGATTCCACACAATTTAACCTTCTGACATGGAGGAGATGAAGGCCGGTTCTCCACTGTGGGTGAAATGGAGGCCGGACTCACATCTTTCGTCCTTCGGACATTGAGGGAATAAAGGCCGATTCCACACTGTGAGTGAAATGGAGGCTGGTTCCACACTATTTAACCGTCTGGCATGGAGGAGATGAAGGCCGATTCTACACTGTGGGTGAAATGGAGGCCGGACTCACATCTTTCGTCCTTCGAACATTGAGGGAATAAAGGCCGATTCCACACTGTGAGTGGAATGGAGGCCGGTTCCACACTATTTAAACTTCTGGCATGGAGGAGATGAAGGCCGGTTCTACACTGTGGGTGAAATGGAAGCCGAACTCACATCTTTCGTCCTTCAGACATTGAGGGAATAAAGGCCGATTCCTTACTGTGAGTGAAATGGAGGCCAGTTTCACACTATTTAAACTTCTGGCATGGAGAAGATGAAGGCCGATTCTACACTGTGGGTGAAATGGAGGCCGGATTCACATCTTGCGTCCTTCGGACATTGAGGGAATAAAGGCCGGTTCTACACTGTGGGTGAAATGGGGGCCGGACTCACATCTTTCGTCCTTCGGACATTGAGGGAATAAAGGCCGATTCCACACTGTGAGTGAAATGGAGGCCGGTTCCACACTATTTAACCTTCTGGCATGGAAGAGATGAAGGCCGATTCTACACTGTGGGTGAAATGGAGGCCGGACTCACATCCTTCTTCCTTCGGACAATGAGGGAATAAAGGCCGATTCCACAATGTGAGTGAAATGGAGGCCGGTTCCACACTATTTAACCTTCTGGCATGGAAGAGATGAAGGCCGATTCTACACTGTGGGTGAAATGGAGGCCGGACTCACGTCTTTCGCCCTTCGGACATTGAGGGAATAAAGGCCGATTTTACACTGTGAGTGAAATGGAAGCCGGTTCCACACTATTTAAACTTCTGGCATGGAGGAGATGAAGGCCGGTTCTACACTGTGGGTGAAATGGAAGCCGGACTCACATCTTTCGTGCTTCGGACATTGAGGGAATAAAGGCCGATTCCTTACTGTGAGTGGAATGGAGGCTGGTTTCACACTATATAAACTTCTGGCATGGAGGAGATGAAGGCCGGTTCCACACTGTGGGTGAAATGGAGGCTAGATTCGTCCACAGTGTAGAATCGGCTTTTAATCCTTCAATGTCCGAAGGACGAAAGATGTGAATCCGGCCTCCATTTCACCCACAGTGTGGAACCGGCCTTCATCTCCTCCATGTCAGAAGGTTCAATAGTGTGAATCCAGCCTCCATTTCACCCACAGTGTGGAACCGGCCTTCATCTCCTCCGTGTCAGAAGGTTCAATAGTGTGAATCCGGCCTCCATTTCACTCACAGTGTGGAACCGGCCTTCATCTCCTCTATGTCAGAACCTTCAATAGTGTGAATCCGGCCTCCATTTCACCCACAGTGTAGAACCGGCTTTTAATCTTTCAATGTCCGAAGGACGAAAGATGTGAGTCCGGCCTCCATTTCACTCACAGTGTGGAATCGGCCTTTATTCCCTCAATGTCCGAAGGACGAAAGATGTGAGTCCGGCTTTCATTTCACCCACAGTGTGGAACCGGCCTTTATCTCCTCCATGTCAGAAGGTTCAATAGTGTGAATCCGGCCTCCATTTCACTCACAGTGTGGAACCGGTATTTATTCCCCAAATGTCCGAAGGACGAAAGATGTGAATCCGGCCTCCATTTCACCCACAGTGTGGAACCGGCCTCCATCTTCTCCATGTCAAAAGGTTCAATAGTGTGAATCCGGCCTCCATTCCACTCACAGTGTGGAACCGGCCTTCATCACCTCCATGTCAGAAGATTCAATAGTGTGAATCCGGCCTCGATTTCACCCACAGTATAGAACCGGCTTTTAATCCTTCAATGTCCAATGGACGAAAGATGTAAGTCCGGCCTTCATTTCACCCACAGTGTGGACCCTGCCTTTATTCCTTCAATATCTGAAGGACGAAAGATGTGAGTCCGGCCTCCATTTCACCCACAGTGTAGAACCGGTTTTCATCTCCTCCATGCCAGAAGGTTGAATAGTGTGGAACCGGCCTCCATTTCACTTAGTGTGGAACCGGCCTTCATTCCCTCAATGTCCGAAGGACGAAAGATGTGAGTCCGGCCTACATTTCACCCACAGTGTAGAACCGGCCTTTAATCCTTCAATGTCCGAAGCAGAATTATCTTTGCCCAATCATCGGAGGAACTCTAAATAATGCTCGAACAACTCCATCACGCATCTGCAACGGTAGGCCTCCGAATGAACTTGTCGAAGACTAAAATCCTAAGCGAAAACAAAGAACTGATTACGGTCAATCAGCTAAGAATCGAAAACGTCAAAGAGTATATATATATCTGGGTCATGCCATAAGACTCGGTAAAGATAACCGAACAACTGAAATTTCGAAAAGGATTAAACTTGGATGGGCAGCTTTTGGTAGACTGAACTATATATTCAAAAGCAAAGTTCCCAACAACCTAAAAAGAGACGTTTTCGATGAATGCGTTTCACCGGTAATGACGAACGGCTTGGAGACTATGACGGTGACCACACGAAGTGTTAACAGACTATGGGTTACTCAGAGAGCAATAAAAAGAGCCATGATGGGCATCAGCCTTCGCGACCACATTAGGAATGAGGACATCCGTCGACATACGGAGGTGACTGACATTGTCGAGAAAATATCCAGTTCTAAATGGTCTTGGGCAGGACACTTGGCCAGACAATCAGAAGAGAGGTGGGCGAAAAGACTACTATGCTGGAGACCACGCCTAACAAAATGTTCAGTGGGTCGACCTCTTAAAAGGTGAACCGATGACATACGAACCATAGCTGGTAAAAATTGGATAAAGAGAGCACAAAACCGAAACGATTGGAAAGTATTGAAAGAGGCCTACATCTTGCAGTAGATGGATAACGGCTGAAGAAGAAGAAGGAAAGATATACTTGAAGAAAAAATTGTCATCATTGCCCTTGTCCAAAATGTTAGAACTTTATACAAAAATCGACCTTTAAACACCGTTGGCGGTAATGCGCTCCTCCTGAAAAATCGTTGCTGAGAATCGGGTGCTAACTTCACACGTGTTATAGGGTAGTAGGAAATAGAAAAAGGTGTTGGGAAATCCCTAATAAATTAATTAAATCCCTAATAATTCCAATATTAAAGCCTACAATCTTTCAAGAGTATATGAAAAGTAATAGTTAGATTTCTATTTTAACTGTAACCTAACAAAAACTGTACTTTACTAAAAGGTCAAAAAGCTATTTAACGCCGTGCTAAAAGACTAAACAGCCTATTAACGGTGACAGCTTTACAGCCCAGAAATGTAAATTAAACTTGGTCCTGAGTACGAAACAACACATTTAACGGAAACAAAACGTCATTTTTAATTATCTTATTACCTGTGTGTTGACCGGTAGGCCGCAAACTACCGTGCCAGCTAAAGAAGTTATGACGACATTAAAAAGAAAAACGCACTAGGACTTGTCAATAAAGACATCGACCCAAGCTAACCGTAACAGAATAAATTTGGTTTAACATTTTTAACACACAAATTTTAATTACGACTTTAGTTTGGCGAATTCTTTATAATAGCTAACGCAGACGAATATCTGTCCGAGTTAAATTTATTAGTCTCCGAACTTGCATTGATAGGAAAAGTTTGTCCTAGAAAGTTTTCCTCAAAGGACTGACAAAGAGCAATTTTATACGATTTTCAGAAAAAAAACTCTCTATAAAATCATCAGTTTTTCTTGTTTAATTAAAACATTTTTGTTGCAGATTATGCGTTTATTAAATAATATCCAGGTTTGTCTTGATACAAAAGGAAAAAATCCTACATTATCAGAGGAAAATAAAAGAAAAACTTACGCCCTTATATGTGACTTTAGAGAAGGTTATCTTTTACGATATTGTTGTCATAAAAACTTATTTTATAGTCGAGGAAAAAGTGGGTTAACATTTTGATGAATTTGTTAACCCCAAGAAAATTGACAAATTGAGCGAAAGAGCTTTCGGGGGATAAATGGTTTATTATTGGGAACAATTTATTACCTTTATTAAACATATACACTCTCGGTTATAAAGTGAGTATTTTCAATGTGAATCGGAAAATAATGGGAGTTTCCTCTGGTTACTCAGGAAATTTATTTTCAAATCTTTTTTTATTTCATACTAGTATATATATGCCATGTAGTCAGCTAATTATTATTTGTTGAATTAGTTTCAAAACTAATCGATTATTGCGAAGATTGTCGCAACTGAAGAAAGTTTAAAACTTTAGAGGAAAAGCGACATTATTATGTCAAAAGATCGATGAGAAGGAATTGAATCTCAAACTCTAGGAGTTTCTTTACAACAAGAAAAACAAACAATTTGATCTGAGTAGGTACACACCTATATACATTAGGTCCCTTCTGGAATTCTTTTACATCAAAGCAGAAGAATTTGTACACATATAACCGCAATTATTATTATTGTTCCAAAACTTCCAAACCATAGCTGAGTTTCTAAAATATTTGAAAAAGTGAGCGAGAGAGGTATTAGAGTGAAAATTCTAGGAGTTTATTAATTTCTCATCCATGATTCCAGCTTCAATATGGAAAGTCACCACATAGAAATATATGTAATATTAAAATCTTACAATAAATTTGTATGAAACTATATTTCTAAAGGTAGCAAAATTTGCAGCATTTTGTAGTCCTTCACAACTACATTCTCAGTAAGTACATCTTATCAGTTAGCTTATAACTTGGATTATATTGAATATTCCCGAAAAAAAGGACTTTTATGTCTAATTATTATTATTGATTACACAATACATTTGAAAATTTGATTTGGAAGACTCTTAACTCATAGTCCTTCAACTAATTCAATGTTACCTACTATACTTTCAAAGAAACTTCTACTAGGTTTCAAAACATGGTAGGTACTTACAGTTTCATTTCAGAGACTCTCATATTTTTTTTGGGAAAAAAATATACAGATTGTTTCCAGAATGAGCCTACAGGAAACAAACTCTGTGAGTGATTTTAGAGCCTCTTACAGATTTTTGTATACAATTTTGTACTTTTTATATATTTTTGAAATATTCTAGTATTTCTGATTGGAATTAATCCATTGGAATTTTCTACATAATGTCAAAACATTAAACTGATTTTTGATAAAGTGGGCTGTACAAATTTTTGTAGAAAATTTGAACCCTTTTACAGTATCAGTATTTTATGGGAATTTGTTTCCGCATTATCTGGGCTACAAGAATCTTATAGTAATTGAAATGTTTTTGTGCTCATAGTATGACTGAATTACAAAAGTTAAATTAAAAATCTCTGAACTTGTATATATTTATAGGAAAAGTTTGTCCCATATTAAAAACTTTGCCTCAAAAAAAACTTTTCCTCATCTCAATAATAACATGTCTCCTATAAATTAGAAATGTTCCGTAGCTCGGGGAAAAATATGCTCGGTCTGATATGATACGTGCTTTCATCTGGAAAATTATCCTTTCATACACATGTACGTCTTGTTGGCTTTTGAATAGCAACCAAACCAAATTGCCCCGGCCAATTCTAGGATCAAAATTTAAATATGCACATATTCGATTATTGAATCCATATTGAGGCGGCAATTTAATAATAAAAAAAACAAATAGACATAAAAAACGTCGGGAGTTCTTAAGCTAAGGACGCACATAAAGTCAAAGAAGTCAAGTTGATAATAAAGCAAACCCCCACGTCTGAAAATCGAGCTTAGTTAAGGTTTACGACGATTTCGAAGAATAAAATGTTCGAATGGAACGGGGAACGTGCTGGTTTATGAGTTGCAGTGATAAGAGTGATTACTTTTTCGGATATCTAGATTTATTTTCGCCTTAAGTTATAAAGTTACTTATATTGCATGAGTAATTCACAAACAATATTGTTATATATCTCTCAAGTTGGAGAAATTGTACACATTCTTACAACACTGCCTGATAACTATCCAGACAATTTTTATTTTTCTGTGTTTTTTTGTTGTTTTTGTATATTAATTTAAGCTTTATCGTTTAGTAGCAGTCTTGTGGTTTCTTTAGGAATCCGTTTGTATTTTGATTTTATTCTCTCTTAATATTTGCTTTCTTTGTTCGATTATTTATTTTGTTAATTTTTACATTTTTTACTGTTTTATATGGGTTCAGACAAAGTAATACAATAATTCACTGAGGTACAACTGTATATTTCAACATGAGCCTTGTGTTGACTGGTTTTTTTTTTTGTAGGATAGTTAGAGATTATAGATCTCGTTTTTCACAACAACAGCCCTACTCATAACATTTACTAAGTTTTCCAATTTTAACTTCTTTCTAAGTAACATCTTAGAGTTTGTATGTTGCATCTTGTCTGTTAGGATTAAGAAAATTGAACTAAAAATAATTAAATTTCCGGCGCTAGAACTTCTGAGAAGATTTAATTAGTCTGCAAAATTGCAAATAATGAATAAAAATACTTTAAGAACGAAATAAAAAGTTTGTATTTCATAAATAGAATTAAAACAATGCAAATGAGCGTGACGAATTCCGAAATAGAGCTGCAGGCGGCAGAATAATTAAATTCTCCCAGAAGAAAAGGTAAAATTGAATACTCGAAAACACGAATAAACTGTTGAATGTACTCACTTAAAATAATACATGTTAATGAAAGCTTCCCTCTAAACATGAAAAACTTACCTGAAAAGCTAAATCTATTTATAAAACATACGAATAGGCTAACTCTCAGCTGGATTTCGTTACATAGGGAAGTTCTCACAATAGAGAAAATTTAGTTCATAATTCACTAAATTACGAAATGTTTTTTTGAATAACTTCATTATGCGCAAATAGGATGTAATTTACGGAAAAGGAAAATACGGAATTTCCTGTGCCAGCATTTCTTTTTCACACAGCAAGAGAATTCATTTTAAGTTGTTCTTTGACCCAATCTGCATTTTGCCTATCAACGAGCAGCTTCTAATTCAATTCGCCAACTGCAATTCAATCTTTTTTTTTTTACTATTTCCTTTCAAAGAGATTTCTTTTTTAATTTAATTTTATCTCTGGACAAAAAAATTAGGTGTAAATTAGAAAATAGACATTTGTACATTTTTCCTCTTTCAAGTATACTTCGCCTTACGAGTCTAGCACTATGACGTCTGAAGGGCAAGGGGGAATAACGTCATTAATTTCGAGCTTTATGCTGCCTATCATAGGCGTGCGCGCAGCGTTTTTAAAAATATTACCTTTTCCTTATAAATGTAGGTGTGTAACATAGATAAATATTAAGGTATTTTCTATTGGAAGTCAAATAGGCAATATTGCAATTTTTTATCCGCATTCTTTCCATAGTGCTAGACTCGTAAGGCGAACTTTATCTAGCTATTATAAATTTGAACTATCCCAATCTAAAGTCAATGACTCATAAAGGAAAATCGTAAATTTTCAATTTTCTCGAGAATTATTCTCTCAAGTATGACACACATACATAACGAGACGAAACTGGCTTTAACTATAGACAATCAAAATCCATAATTTTCTTTTATTAATATTCCTTATAATTTTTGGCTCGTCCCCAAATGAATTATCAATTATTCAAATAAATATTGGAATTACTGACTTAAAATGTATCAATTCGAGGAAAGTTTTCTAAGGGCTTCTTAATATCTCAAAATCCGAAGACAAATTCTCCCAAAATGAATATTCTTCGTATTTGATTTTAACAAACCCAAGAAGTTTTGGGGAATTTTAATTAGTTTGCAGGAGTTAAGTGTAAATACTGAGACTTAAATTCATAAACTGTGAAAAAAAGAATTCGAGGACAAACTTTTAATTATCTGAGGTGGTTGTAGAGTACCTACCTAGGTATATTTGATTGATTTAGGTAGCTTAAGTCGTTTTTTCGGGTCACACCCCCTTTAACATCTACAATAAATCACTACAGATTTCAGGTATTGCGAGAAGTTGCTCTTTTACAAATAAAATGGTTGACATTAAATTTTTCTCACTAATTAATTTGAGCAAAGGGTTTAAAACTTCCAGCGCTATTCTGGATAATATTACTTCCCATCACCTTCAATTTTCTTTCAACATACACTCATTAAAAATACCTGAAGGAAATTAAGTTAGCAGACCCCACTTTTCACAAATCCGCTCAAATAGACATGCTGTTAGGAGCAGATATTTATTTCGAACTATTGATAGATGGATTGGTCAAACTTGGTCATAATCTACCTATACTCCAAAATACTCATCTTGGATATATTGTATCAGGAAAATTGTCTCACTCATCTCCTCAACGAAAAAGTTTACATGTTCACTCTCATTTCTGCTTGGCCGAAGCATCTCACTCAAATAATCAACCAAGCTCTTTCTCTTCAATCTGTAATGAGACAGATATTTTGATCCAGAAATTCTGGTAATGCAAAGACTGTCCTTCGAACTCCTCTAATTTACTCAATCTTTCAGAACAAAAGGCTGAAGAAATATTCACAAAACTACTCATCGCTTGCCGTGTGGCAGATTTCAAGTTAATTTACCTCTGGTAAACCCCAATGAGCATCTCAAGCTCGGGGACTCATTTTCTCAAGCCAAAAGACGGTTCTTTAACCTAGAAAAAAGATTACAAAAATTTGAAAACCTTTATTCTGAATACAGAAACTTTATTTCTGAATATGTTTCTTTAAATCATGCTAAATATGTTCCACTTTCTTCGCATAATGCTCACTCTGACATCAAATATTTGTTGGCTCATCATTGTGTTATACGAGAGGATAATGTCATTACCAAACTTCGAGTTGTGTTCGACGGGTTAATGAAATCATCATCAGGAGTTTCGCTTAATGACATAACCCTAAAAATACTGTTCGGCTTGAACTATTCAACATATTGCTCAGGTTCAGGACCTTCAGGTATGTAGTTATAACAGATGTTCAGATAAATTAGAATAGGCCCGAATCGAACGTTTTCGCTGAATATTCCCTGGCGAGACTCTCCTGAAGAAGATATTCAGTGTCTCGAGCTTCAAACCGTGACTTGTATGGAACGAACTGTGCCCCCTTTCTAAGCACTAGATGCCTTGTAGCTCTAGCCCAAGAAAACAAGGAAAAGTACCCTCTTGCAAGCGACGCTCTTCTAAATTCATGCTACGTTGATGATATCCTGCATGGCTGCAATGATTACGACACTCTCCTAAAGATTCACAACGAACTAACTGAATGCTTAAAATCTGCAGACATAACTTTTCACAAATGGAGATCAAACAGTCATGAATTTCTCAAGTAAATTTCGGGAATCTCTTCGGAATCTAACTATATATTGGACTCAGAAAACCATACTAATAAAGTATTAGGATTGTCCTGGAATTCCTCAAAAGACAGTTTATCCATAGTTCGTCCTTCTCTAATCCTCAAGGTATCCTATTCTAAACGAGAAGTGCTATCAATAATATCATCTATATTCGACCCCATTGGCCTAATAAACCTTATCGTGGTAACTGTGAAGATTATTATGCAAAGGATATGGTTATCAAAGGTTGGTTGGGATGACCCAATCCCTGCAGAAATACTTTCTGACTGGAAATTGTTCCTAGAAAATCTCGAGACCTTATCAAAACTTGAAATACCTAGACATCTTTCTACTTCCAAACCTATTCAAAGAGTGGAAGTACATGGTTTCTCAAATGCCAGTCCCAAAGCCTATGGCGCCTGCGCATATTTTATACGAAAAAAATTTAGTTAAATCTACTCTCATGAGTGCGAAAAGTCGAGTTTCGCCATTGAAGATAATAATTACTCTCCCCAAGCTTGAATTGATGGGTTGTGTTCTTCTCTCAACTTTGGTTACAGAAATAATATCAGTACTTAAATATGATACAAATTTCTGCGAAATAGATTCCGTAACTCTGTGAACAGACTCGGAAATAGTTCTTGCTTGGCTGAAATCGCACCCCTCACGGTGGTCAATATTTGTTGCAAATCGTGTGGCCATGATACAGGGTGCGACTTCGGAATTCTCCTGGAAACATGTCAGGTCTGAGCAAAATCCAGCAGATTTATTGTCCAGAGGTTCACTTCCATCAGAACTTTTGAATTGTGCTCTTTGTTGGCATGGGCCCCAATTTTTATCCGATTCAAAGTTGAACTTAGATAATTTTCAATTCAATAAACATGTAAGAATCACGAAAAACTACTTATGTAATCGAAAACTTGTATACTGGACTTCATGATATTTTCTCAAAATATACTCGTCTCCAAAGAGTCATAGCTTACTGTCTCAGATTTATTAATTCTACAAAAAAATTCTCAAAACGGTTGTTAGGTTTCCTCTCGGTTTCAGAAAATTGCGAAATGCTGCAACCAAAATAAGTTATGTTATTCAACGCACATGTTTCAAACAGGAAATAAACAATCTAAAGACCAAAGTTCAAACTTTTGATAAACAGCTTCAAAAATTGAACCTCTTTCTAGACTCTGAAAATATCGTGCGAGTTGGTGGAAGATTGTCAAATGCAAAGATCCCGTACCTACCAACAGAAATTCCCCATACTTCTACCATCTGAAAATCATACAGTTCGATTACTTCTCAGAAAAGAACATTTGAGGCTCCTACATGTTGATCCTCAAACTACCCTCTCTAATATTCGGCTTCACGATTGGTCACTAGACGGTCTTCGAGAGGTGAAAAAGATAGTTCACGAATGTCACACTTATAGATTATATATTTGGAACTCAGGAGACTTGTCAAATAATGGCAGACTTGCCAACAAAAGAAAGAGTAGAAATTTCTCGTCCATTTATCAATGTTGGTAGGTAGGACCCTTTCCTTATAAAACTTCAGTTCTTCGAAAGGATCCGATTGGAAAGTGCTATATGGTTACACGGGTAGTGCATATCGAATTGGTGTCCAGTCTCACGACGGAATCATTTCTTCTTACTCTAAAATGATTAATCGCTCGGCGGGGTAATCCTAGTATTATATTTTCTGACACTGGTACAAATTTTGTGGGTCCTCGCAATCACCTGCATGAACTTCATTCGTTTTTTTGGCAAAGCGAAAATTCGGATGCAGTAAAGGAGTTCTCTTCTGCCAATCTCATTACTTGGAAGTTCATCCCTGCTAGGTCTCCACATCATAGAGGAATATATGGGAGGCAGCAATAAAAAGCGCAAAACATCATCTAATGCGAACCATGTGCAACACTAAATTTACTTTTGAGGAGTTCTCTACTTTGTTGGCTCAGGTTGAAGCAGTCTTAAACTCACGACCTTTATGTGAGCTGTCAAATGATCCCTAAGATTATTCTTACCTAACTCCCGGACATTTCCTAATTGGCAAGTTGAAGGGTTCTATTTTGGGGTAGTTACCCCAAGGGGGGGACTATGTTGTGAGTTATTTCACTGGATGACCGTTAGGTTTTTGTTAGTTTGTGTTCGGACCAAATGCTGTCAGGGGCCTTAAAGTTAACAATGCAGTTGGTCCGGATAATGTGCCATCATTTGTTTTTAAGGGAATGATCGGTTTTTTGGCAGAGCCCCTTAGGATTTTGTTCAATCTTTCATTGAAAACAAACACTTTTCCTCAAGCATGGAAAGAGGCAAGAATTTATCCTATATTTAAAAAAAAGTGATAGCACGGATCTGAACAATTAAAGGCCTATACCACTGTTGTCGTACCCGGCCAAAATATTTGAGTCCATCTTATATCAGCTTATATACAATTTTGTGAAAAACAAGATATCAGCCAGACAACATGGTTTCCTAAATAAGCAATCTACGGCTAGTAATTTGTGTGAGATGACTTAGTATATTGCTGAGAGCCTTTGATGGAAGATGCCAGGTCGACGTAATATACACAGATTTTGCCAAGGCTTTTGATAGAATATCGCATAGCATCCTTATACAGAAGCTGTGCAATGAGTTTGGTTTTCATGATAATCTGGTGGCTTTTTTTGAGTCATATTAACATAATAGACCACAGCAGGTTGTTGTCATGGGTTACTACTCCGAGTATTTTTGTGCAACTCCAGGTATTCCGCAGGGCTCCAACTTTGGACCATTGCTCTTTCTGTTGTATATAAATAATTTGGTTAATGAAATTAGTGGTACTCAAGTATTATTGTTTGCTAAAATTATATTCAAGAGTTAACAACAACAATGCCTGTCAGTATGTTCAGAAAAATTTGGGCAAAATATGTCTATGGTCGATTAAAAATAAATTAAAATTTAATATTGACAAATGTTTTGTGTTTAGTTTTAGTAGAAGAAAAACGCATTTTAACTATGAGTATACAATGAACAAGAGGGCACTGGCTAGGGTTGCAAAAATGCGGGATCTTGGGGTAATATTTGACATATTTGACATTGTCATATAAATGACATAACAAGTAGGGCATCTAAAATGTATGAATTTATTGTCAGAAATTGCAAAGAGCTCAATATATTATGTGTTAAAACTCTGTATTTTTCATATGTGAGGAGTATATTAGAATATTGTTCTATAATATGGAGCCCGTATTATGAGAACTATAAATATAGTACCTATTGAAAAAATTCAAAATACATTTTTGAGATATTTACATTACAAGGAAATAATGCGATATGAAATGCATATACCAAAATTAGAAATCATGAAAGCTCATAATATACAAACGCTTGAAGGCAGGAGGAAAGTTTCTACAATTATATTTCTTTATAAAATAATAAATAACATGATAAATGCTCCTTATTTGTTAAACCAAATTAAATTTTATGCTCTGACATATAGAACACGAAATTCTTTGAGCTTATTTACTGATAATACTCGAACTAATTACTACAACAATTCACCTGTTATTGTAATGTGTAAATTATACAACCAAATGCGCTTACAATTTGATATGTGGAATTTAAGTTCTGTAAGTAGGCTGAAATTAATACCTACTTATGTCATTGGTGACAAGCTAGCGCCTGTGTGTATAAATGATCCTTCAAACGCCTTGTTTGTCCCCCCAACGAAAGTGAGGTTATGTATGGACGTCAACTAGTGCCTAATTCCTCCTTTCGGCACTTCTCACAGCAAAGTTGTAATCTAATGATCCGAAACGCCTTTATGCTCTTGTTCTAGTATAATTGTAATTTTAAATGTTACGGTATTTGTATATTTCATAGTTTATTCAGAAAATAAACTTGCTAATTAATGTTGACATAATTCCTTGGTGTTTTCACCTGATCCTTCGAAAACAGTAAGTACAAAATCCCTTGAGCAGTATGAGAAGTTAACAGTTCCTGGGTACCAGCAACCTGTTTGGATCTCGGCGAATGTAAGTGAAGAATATTTCCTCACACTTTCCATGTTGAGATTTTTAATCTAAATGATTATTTTTAGTACCGCCCAAACTCTATATAAATAAAATTTGGAAAAAGAGCGGCGGAAAAATTGAAAATTGATAACATTTCCTCCACTTTCTTTAGCGAAATTTTATAACTGTAACTTCAAATGAGCTGAAATTTTTAGGGTTTTAGTTCCTTCAACTTTTCATTAAAAGCTTTAGCTTCATTTACTGCTTTAGTTATACCAGCAGCTCCCCCACCAAGAGCTTCCAAAGCAGATAAGCCAGCAAATAAACGAATAAGGAATAATTAAATTTGGAAATTTAACTTCCTTCAAACAAAATTTAAAATGTTTCCATATTGAGATTTTTTTATAATCATTTGGGCCTGCGCAAACTCCATGCGGTAAATGGTTGTGAGATTTGAAGCCGAAATATTTAGAAAAAGAGCAGCACAAAAATTGAAAAACGATAAAATTTCCTCCGCTTCCCTTAGCGGAATTTCATATCTACTATTCGGATTTCCTTGAAAATAATTTCTATCTACATAAGGTACAAATTCGAGGATCGCCTTTTTCTTAAGTAGGCTTTTCGATTTCAACATCAACTTTAAAGTTATTATCATAAACTTCCGCATCTTCGTTCTACCGCTCTACTATAAGATAGGTACTATGTTGTAGCATTTTCACATAATTGGTCATAGCTGAATTCATTTATTGGAATGGAAAATTTTAGTCTACCTCCTGTCTGTATCCCTTTTCATTTGCAAGAAATACAATTGTGAGACCCCAAATTCAGAAACTTAGCAAGATGTTAACTTGGCGAGCTGTGACTTTAGTTTCTGAGTGGAGACACAGTTTAAAGTGGGTCCTATTTGCGGGTGGAGAGTAAAACACAGAAATATTGTGGTCAATTAAAATAAAGTTTATTTTATTGAAATAAATAGAACTTGGTATTAAATAACAGGCGTGAGTCATAAATAATCTTACAATAAAATTATTCAATCTCTAATTAAATGTTAAAGAAAATTTATATGATTCCAAGTAGGTATTTTTCTTATTTTCCCCTACTGAAATGTTTTTATTATAGATAAGCGTAAGAGTTTCCTTATGCAACAAATTATTAAAATTTTAATTTACAGCGTGACTAGACTCACACTTTTGCCTTCACAATTTCTGGCTGAACATAAAAACTCTACTTACATTTAACAATAATATATTTACTGTTGGCCACACCTAGAATTCTTATTGGTCGAAGGAATTTACTTTTCTTATGAACATTTAATAAAACTCGAATATTTTCGCGCTGCCCCGTAATTTCACGTCGTGCTTCTTCTGTCGGTTAATTCGACAACTCTTTCACGGAAGGTACTGCTTCTCGTTCACTGACTATTTCTGCCGTAGTTCTGACTTTTTGGACACAGGTCTCTCGATTTTCGATTACTACTTGTTTCTTGATTACTCAACCGAACACTGGTTTACAGACGTAGCTCTTCCCGTTCACTCGCTATTTCTCGAACATTGCTTTTCTCCTGCCAAAGTCGCCATTTTATATCATTGGTCCCCCCATTATCTTGAATTTCTTTGTTTTTTCTGGCCTCGATTTTACGTGGTTGAATCATCCGATCAATTAGTGTATTTGGTCCCCTTTTAAATAATTATCAAGGGCGTCGCTAAGTGGTTTGTTAAGTGGGTATCATCATATAGGCTCGTGCGTGATTTATTGATCCTTCTCTTAGACTATATACCTACAATACTGTAGAGATAGGACTAAAATCACCAAATAGTTTGACCTAACATCAACAAGCGCTTAGGATCACTTGTCAATGAGTGCAGCCAAATATTTTTTGTGGTGGGAGAACACTGCAGCCGGCAGGGGTATATTCTTTGGCGTCAAGCGGTTGCCTATCCTTGTCTTGCATAAGAAGTTGGAAAAGAACATTGCATAAATACGCTGGATGTATTTTACTACGCGGAGCAATGTGGTGTTTATAATGTGCATCAATGTTGGAGCAAAACAAACAGGCACCTTTTCCTATCTCTACATAGTATTGTAGGTATATAGTCTAAGATCCTTTTAGGAATTTTTCGGTTCCTTTGGAATGATAATTGTTGAAAGCACTTAAATAAGGTCCATGAACTTTTGCTTTATTCTCGTTCCAATGTATTAGTCAATTATTTTGTTTCTTTCCTATTGACTGGTCATTCTTGAGAGAAAGTGTATCAGCTTTCAATAATTTCTGGATATCGATGTTCAGATAAATTTTAATTGAAGTTTCTGGTTGTGTTGTCTGAGTGATGTTCTCTCCTGGGATGGTTGTTTGGTAAGTTCTAGTTATACTTGATTAAAATTTCTATAGTCACTACACAATTATTGAAAAGTCTAACAGGTGCTACTCTCTCTACTGGCATTGTTATAATTTATAAAATTTATTCCAAGTTTCCAGCATCAATGTTTTGGATCATTCAGGATATTATTAATGGAACATTTCTCTTTGATGAGTATTGAATGAAAGTGGGATGTATGAAAGTTTGAAAAAAATGTTTCAAGGATACATTATTTTACGACTCTCATTGATATTCATTGCTAGTGGAAATCTTCATGACATAATCCAACAAGGAATAAGGAAAGAAAAGGGGTGGCAACCTTGTAAAAAAGTAGGGTTCATCTGGCTCAAATAATTAGCCTATCCAAAACACGTGACTTGGCAAGCAAGCAAAGGGTTTGTGTACGTCTTGGCGGACATTTTAATTTAAGTTTGACAGCACCTTGGTTAAGCCTAGTACTCATAACTGCGAAATTCGCATTTTTTTGACATTGCTTCGACAATTTGACGTTTGATACACGCATAAAACGTCAAATTGTCAAAAAAGTGCGAATTTCGCTGTTATGAGTACTAGGCTTCAGTCACCTATCCAAAACACATGACTTTGACAAGCAAACAAAGTGTTGTGTGCCTCTTGGCGGACATTTTTATTTAGGTTTGACAGCATCTTAGATAGTCTAATTAAGGTCTAATAGTATCCTGTAAGGGCTTCTACCCAGTGTACAGGTTGAGTTGATCAACGGCGAGGAGTCTAATTATCAAGGAGGAGATCTCTTCAGTACTAGAGGAAGAAGACCTCAATAAGTAAAAACTCATCAACACACAATCTGTTTCATTTCTTGAGGTATTGAGAGAAACTTTGTCTTTTTTGTTTGTGAAGATTTCTGAACAACTGCGCCGATAACTGAAAAAGCTGTTTCAAGGTAAAGAATAAACAAATCGCCGAATTGAAAATCTAATATTTGCATAAGTCTGAGGCCTTCTGCATACGATATACCTACACTTAATTGAATTAGCTCTGGCAATTTTGAGTGTATGTAATTATCAAATCGAACCATTATTATAATTAATCAGTTTCTGGGAGGTCTCTGAAATTTTTAGATTTCCTTCTATGATTTTTCCTGGTTATATTCAGAATCAACATCTATAATAGGCGGAAAGATATGTCTAGACGGTTAAAAATCCCATAATAAATAAAACGAGACACTATTAATTCCAACAACAACCAATTATAAAGTTGAAATTTCTCCAAAAAAAAAAAAAAAAAAACTCCATCCCTCATAGGCAAAAGTAGGCTTCATTTTTCAATAGCCTTTGTTAACTGTGACAAACTGACAAAGAAACAAATCTCTCAAACTCCAAACTCTTCTCGTCAATAAATTCTTTGTGCAGCCCCAAAAACGTCCTAATTAAATTCGAGCCTTAGAAAAAAGCCGAAAGAGAAATTTAATCACCGAAAACGTACTTGGAGCTTCTCAACAAAAAAAAAAAATCTTATAGCAAATAAATTTATTTTTTGTACAACAATTAACTTTGTTTCAGGTGGAACACTTCACAGTACTCTGGATACTGTTCATAGTGATCGTAATTGGAAACAGCGGCGTGCTGTATTCGCATTTCATCGGACGACCGAGGAAAAGTCGCATGAAATTTTTCATTGCCCATTTGGCGTTTGCAGGTAAAAAATCTATTTATAATAATTAATTATTAAACCCTTAAAATAATAAAGTCTGGAGGCAAAAACCCAAAACCCTCTAATTTTCATTAGCATCAAAAGATACAGAATGTTGACAGAATATAATTGCTATGCTGGGGGGTAGATTAGAATAGACACAAAATTAAATGTGTAATTAGGGGATGATACAAAAGGACTTGTGAGTTTATTGAATTTTATGTGGGGAAGTTGAAAATAACGAGTGATTTGGAAATATGTCTTGTCTAGCGACTCTCTCATGATTGTTTTGGTGCCATCTATACCTTTGTAAGTAGACCAAGTTGGTTTTTTTCTTGTAGTTTTGAGAACTTTTCATTAAAACTTTTCTTATTTTTCAGATTTAACTGTTGGTTTAATAAGCGTCCTGACAGACATTGTGTGGAGAATTACTGTAACCTGGTATGCTGGCGACGCCTGGTGTCGATTTATCAAATTTGCTCAAGTAAGTACCCAGTAGGGATGGTGTAGAAACCAGAAAGACACCCAACTCAACTTTCTGACTTATAGCTTTGGATACTAAAGATGTCAGTGTCATTTCGTAAAGTATTGAAGGATCCTCCAGCTCGTAAAAATGAAAATCTCCTTTCTTAAAAATATCCTTTGTGCTCTACTGTATCGTCTGTATCACCAGTTACCACTCCCTATAATTGTTATCATCAATTTATACCCTTTTAAAATTTCCCTATTAAATCTCTAAATTAATTCGCTACATTCTCACGATAACTAACGACGCCATTATCGCTCCCATTTTGCGATACCCTTTTGCTGAAAATTTGCTTTAGTATCTAAGTTTACAATCGTTAGAAAACTCGTTTCTATGTAAAATGAGGAAAATCAAAGAGTACCTAAATGCTTAATAAAAGTATTTTAGCTTCTTATATTCAGATATCAATATTTAATTTTGAAATTAAGAAGCCTATACCTACACCTAAAATATACTCTAGTGGGATATTTTAAGTATTCATTAAGCACTGAAACTTTAATCATTTTGAAGATTCTGGAATGGTTACTTAGTTTAAGAGATCCTTTTAATATGTGTCTTACGACAGTGGTCTTTTCATTCTTTATAGCAATTTTGAGCTCATACCCTTTAGGATTTAACTGACTTCAAATAAAGATTGGAGCTGGTAGTATTTTGGAAACGTATTATCATGAATTTATCTTCAATTATTCGTGGAGACATTTGGATATATAGAGAGGATGTTTATGCTGTTAAATGAACAACGATCAACATGCCTACAATCAGCACTTGGCTGTCACCTAAAATTTTGTTTTTATTAACAAATTCCAAAATTACTTCATTCTTCAATATGTCTTGCAGAATCTTATATGCTGGACTACTTTCTTGTTATTGGCCCCTATAGTGTTCTATCCATTGCTCTAGCTTGATTACCTGGATATTAGCTCTAGGCTTTGGCATTTAATATAAATCTCCATACCTCTGAGCATTTCCTTCCTCCTATGTAGATGTTAATTTCTTCACATATGACAACACTATAGTGATGCACGTTCTTAGTTGTCTCTTTATGTCTTCATAAACTTCAAGGTCTTGTTCATTTTTTGTTATTTTACATTTCAAATATTTTTGCTTCTTCTCTCCTCGTACCACCAGTATTTCTTGTTGGTATTTTTTTCTTTTCGTTCCTATATTGCTTCTTGGGTGGCTTCTTAGACTCCTTATAATGTTCTCCTAGAAATAAAAAAGATGAAAAGTTAAAAGAAATGCTAGCGTTGATGAAGGAAATGTCTGCAGATCAAAAAGAGCTTAAAGAGGAACTGAAACAAATTAAGGATCAACAATCGATGTTTAATGAAAAATTCTTGAAATTAAAAGGAAAGAACGAAGTATTAAACAGGGAAAATCAAGAAATTAAAAGAGAGAATACAGAAATAAAAACCGAATTGCAAGAGATGAGAAAAACAATAGAAATTATAGATAAGGAGAGAAGAAAAAATAATGTAGTGATGAATCGATTAAAATTTGATAACAATGAGCCGGCAGTGCTGGTAGAAGATGTGAAGGCATTTTTGTACCAACAATTAGAAGTTGATGTTACACCTAAAACAGTTACCAGGATAGCAGAGAGAACCTGGATAATAGAACTACAAAATGAAATGAATAAGAGAAAAATCATGGAAAATTAAACAAAACTAAAGGACATGAGAGGATAAAGAGTTTTCATAAATGATGATATGACCAAGCAGGAGAGGGAAAAACAAAAAGAAATAAGAATATTTGCAAATCAGGAAAGGCAAAAAGGCAAAGAAGTAAAGATAGGATTCAATAAGGTAACGGTAAATGCAGAGGAGTAGAGATGGGATAAAGAAATAAATAATTAAAAAAAAAAAACAGGAAAAACCTCATCAAAAAACTGAATAGTCAAACGAACAATACAAGGAATGGGGAAAACAACACAGCAATGGAATGGACTATGAATAAGGAAGTTAGTAATAACAAGAAAACTGAGGAAATATGTAAAATGGGTATCTACGTGGAATATTAGAAGTATGTTCGGGAAAGAAAAAGAACTAGAAGAAGAATTCGAAAACACAGACTTGAAACTGCTAGCCATTACAGAAACAAAGAAGAAGGGACAAGGAATGATAAATATGGATAATGGCCACATACTTGTGTACAGTGGAATTAAGAAAGAAGAAAGACCAGCAGCGGGTGTTGCATGCATAATTCACAAAGTCATAAAAGAGAAAATGAGCAAATGAAAAGGTTGGTCGGATCGATTATTAGTGTTGGAACTTAGAGATAAGAATAAAAGCATAAGAACTATTATAGTTGTGTATGGACCCAATGAAGACGATTCAATGGGTAATAAAGATAAATTCTGGGAAGATTTAACCATGGCCACAGAAGATGCAAAAGGAAAAATAATTATACTTAGAGATTTTAACAGCAGAGTGGGAACAAAAGATGGCACATATTATAATACAGTAATAGGAAAACATGGCGAAAAGGTTAGGAATAATAATGGAGAAAGTCTGCTTGATTTTTGTGTGCTACATAACTTGATAGCAACTAATAAATTTTTCGAACATAAAGAGATACATAAATATACACGAGAGAAGAAAACAAGAAATGAAAAGTCGATAATAGATTATGTATTAGTAGAAAAGAATAATAGAAAGGAAGTATTGGATACCAAGGTTAGAAAGGGGCCGAAAATAGGTAGTGACCACTTTTTACTTGTCACAAAAATTAGAGAGCCAGTAGAGAATACGAAACATGATTAGGTATCAAAAGATAGAAAAAAAAAATAGAATATGAATCAGTGAAATCATACAAACTACAAAATAAAGAAATAGTAGAGAGATACAAAAATACATTAACAGAAAGATTCTCTAATGATACATGCATAAATGAAAATACTAATGTAGAAGACATCTGGAAGTATTTTAAGAAAATAGTTATGGAGACAACAAAAGAAATATGTGGCACTAGTAAAAAAAACGAATAAGAAAAAACAAACAGCATGGTGGACAGAAGAAATAAAGAGACAAGTAAAATTTAAAAAAAAAGGCATGGAAGATTTATATAGACAACAGAACAACATGAAAGGTACAAAGAGAGCAGAAAACAGTAAAAAATATGGTAGCAGTGGCAAAACGAAACCAATGGGAAGAATTTGGTGAAAAAATAAAAAGAGATAGCAAATCAAATCAAAAACTATTCTACAAAACCTTGAAGTCGTTACAAAAAGAGAAAGTACAAGAAATAAGTTGGATAAAGAATACCTAAAGACGGAGAGAGGCTAACAAATGAAAACGAAATAATGAATGGATGGAGAGATTATTTCCAGAAGTTACTAGGAGCCGATGGAATAGTACAAAGTGAAAACAAAGAAAATGATGCGATAGAAGAAAATCAAGAAAATCAGGAAAATATAGATAACCATAAACGAATTGCAGGAAATAATAAAGGAGTTAAAGAATGGAAAATCACCTGGACAAATAAATTAACAGCGGAAATGTTTAAGAATCTGGGGGATACAGGAATGGAAATACTACTAAGAATATTTAATACAGCGTGGTAAAAAGAACAGATACCGGAAGATTGGAAAACAGCTCTAATAGTTCCAATATACAAAAAGGGAGACAGGCATGATTGTGATAACTATAGAGGAATAAATCTACTTAGTACAGCAATGAAAATATACCTATGAGAAAATTATGGACATCAGATAAATAAGGCATAGAATAGAGAATACCCTCGAAGAGTCACAAAGTAGGTTTAGAAAAGGCCGAAGCATACAGGATCACATATTCACAGTGAAACAAATAAATGAAAAGTTCTCACAGCAAGAAAAAGTAGTATATATGGGATTCATAGACCTTGAAAAGGCTTTCGATAAAGTTCGAAGAGAGAAGTTATGGAAAATATTGGAAGAGAGGGGAGTTAATACTAAAATAATAAGAATAATTAAAAACATATACGAGAACAACATAAACTGTGTAATATATAGAAATAAAAAATCAAGAAGGATTAAGGCAAGGAGGAGGACTAAGCCCATTATTATTTACGATCTTTATTGACGAAATAATCAAAAAATCTTCACGCAGAATGACAAAATTACACGTGGGACTCTGGAATCTAAAAAGAGTAGAAGTATCAGAGGGAGCTTTTGCAGATGATGTAATAATTATGGCAGAAAAAGAAAAAGACTTAAAAAAAAATATGCGCTTTGTGAAGAATTCGGAATGAAAGTAAATAAACACAAAACTAAAATTATGGCTATAGGAGAGGAACAAATTGACATAAATGTACAAATAGATGGAATAAAAATCGAACAAGTAAAAACATTTAAGTAGCTGGGAGTAGAAATAGAAGACAATGGCAGGCAACAGCGCCGTAGCAACCATGGCGCCAGGGCCCACACCTTAGGGGGCCCACTAAAAGCAGGATAATCACTGACTTGGACTCAATTATTTTAATTTGATTGCATCATGTTACAAATCTCAAAATCTGAAATGCAAACGCCCATAAACGGTGTTTTCTTATCTTGCGATTCGTGCGACGCGTGCGGCTCGTTCGGCGCGGATCAGTGGGCGCCTACCTTCAGAGGTTAGCTGCCCATTGACGGCAACGCTGTGCTTTCTGACCGTGATGACGTAGCTAAAAGTTTATTTGGTATAAACTTGGTAACTTCAAAGACTCGCGAACACTATTGTACAAATATGCACAACTTTTTTCGGATTCAACCAAAGTCGTACTCTTTACGTACAATTCCAATACAGGATTCGAATACCAGAATTCCAATACAGGATTAGAATACAGGGATCCGAATACAGGATTCGAATACAAAGTGAGAATTCAAATACTGGGATTCTAAAACGATTTTCAGAATCCAGAGTACCGAATACTGACCAAAAAAGTATTCAGTCGAATACCAAATACACAAATGTATTCGAATAATAAGCCAAATGTATTCTGAATAGGATTCAGAATACCGAGTATTCGAATACTACCCAACTCTGGGAGGGCCCTCTGACAAAAGTGGCAGCAGGGCCCATCAACGCCTTGCTACGGCGCTGGGAGGCAAGAAATAGAAATTAACAATAGAGTAGAAAAAACAACAAAACTTTACTGCATGATAAATTCGGCGTTTATAAATAGAAAAGAAATTCAAGGAAGACAAAGATAAATGTATTTAAAACAATATATCGACCAATTTTAACATTTGGATGTGCTTTTTTCTTATCACATAGTCAATAATAGTTTTTAGGTTACGGGTATTCTGTATCCATGTGTAGCGGTGAATATCTTTGTGTTCGAAAAATCCGTTGTTTATTCTAGGATTGTGAGTCTCACAGAGATGTATGAACATTTTAATTTTAGTACTTATGGGAATTGTCTAGCCAACTTAGACGAATCTAAAACAACTAAACTGCCGGACACTTGAACTTACACATGGATTTTTAGGCAAAATTCAATTTTATCGCCCCGTATATTATAACATGAGAAAAACAAAACTTTATTCGTACCGAATATATGAAACTTTGAATTGTCTAAAAATCTTTATACTTATGTGAAAGTTCGAGTGTCCAGCAGTTTATGCTCCTGTTTCTCCTGAGTCGAATACGTCTTATGTATCATGCATCAGTTGCTGCAAGTCGCACAAAAAACATTAAAATTCTGCTAATAAAGCAAAAGGGATCGCAGAAAGATGTAAAGCAAATTAAAAAAGATTTGCAAGAAAAAGTTGATCCAAGTGATATTGGCATTGTAGTAACGAGTAACTATGGGTCGCTCTACAAAGAACCGGGTGTCTTACATACTAATAGCTGTGGAACTGAAAAGATAACATCACAGTTTATATATCAACTGTGTAATGTATTATCTAAGAATATTATTTATCACAATTACCAAAATCATAGACTAAAATGTGCTAGAATATTTCATAGATTATGACAAGTTGACCACAAGTTGACAAAGTAACAAACTGACACATTTCTGGTGTTGTCAATCATGCAACATAACCAACAGATTTCTGTCAAAAACACTATAATTATTATAAAGATTTGGACAAGTGGGTAAAATTGACGTAGGAGTTAGTAAAATTGACGTATGAGTGTGTAAAATTGACAAATAAGTGGGTAAAAATTGTTGAATTCCACTACTTCAAATATAAAGTGTTACTTTGACAACGAGTTTTGAGTCGATTAAATGATAGTTTACCATTAGCGATAGAATAAAGGACCCCGCAATATTTAAATGGAAATTCGTTACCCGTGATATTTTAATGAAATTTAAATATGTTATTGGGGATGCCGTAAGCAACATTTTTTACCATGGGCACAACCCTGTATAAATGACAGGTGAGGCGTGGTTAGCTATCATATATTGGAATCTTATATCCAAAAGCAGAGTAACTATGGCAGATTTTAATAAACAAAAAATCGATTTCTACTAAGTCGACCAAGTTAAGTCAAAAAATGTCAACCATTTTGACACCTGTCAAAACCCTGCCAAACGGCACCACCCATCTTTTCCAGTTTTCAATATTTTATGATGTCATCTGACATTTTTAACTTGTATGTAAATTCTGAATTCAAAAATTGAAAAAAAAAATTACATACCTGTCAAAGCTTGTCATTTGTTTTAGTCGAAAAAAATACTCTATTCTGGTTCTTTCTCGTTTTAAGGTAGTTTAATGGTGATAAAACATTGAACAAAGTTCATGCACGTCACATTTTGACAGCTGTCAGAATCTGTAAATAGCTTTAATTCAAAAAAGAATCAAATCTTGTTCTTTTCCAATCTAAGTTGGGCTTATTTATGATAACGCATGAAAAAACATTATACGCCGGTATCAGATTTTGACAGAGATGTCAATTTTCAATTGAAAGTACGTAGTTTTAGTATAAAGGATTTTTTTTACTACTAACCTGAGAAGTAGTCATTATTCAATCTATTTTTCTCGGAAAAAATTGAATTTCTCTCTCTAGGTGAATAATGAAAATAATGAAAAAATAACTAGGTCAATAATGAAAATGACGTCATGACGCAAGGATATTGTCATGTTTCTATTGGTTCAATTTCAATTTCATAAGTCAGTTCAAAAAAAAAATTACAGGTTTCTGTAGGTACATAAGAAGTTATCATAAGCTGTTGATAGAGAGCAGCACTTTCAAGAGGGCGTTCAAAAAAAATTATTAGAGCACAAATTTTAAACAAATTTTTTTTTTCCTACTAGCAGTAGTGAAAAAAATTCTATATATTCCTCGGTAGAGAAAGTCATTATATACCTCACGCATTATAAACCTCGGCGCTACGCGTCTCGGTTTATAAAAGTGCTCGGTATATAATGACCAACTTCTCTACCTAGGTATATAATATACTATTATATACCGGCGATTTTTTTTGAGTACTTTAATGAAATCATCATAAAAGTCAGTACTATAATGAAATCATTAAAGTACTCAAACATTTTGGCACTCACAAATGAAATCTGCAATGATGTCATTTTGACAGTTCTGTCATTTTTTTTTTTCAATTTTTGAATTCAGAATTTACATACAAGTTAAAAATAACAAATAACATCATAAAATATTGAAAACTGGGAAAGATGAATGCTGCGGTTTGGCATGGTTTTGACAGATGTCAAAATGTTTTAAATGCATTACAATAATTAATATTGTATATTAATTATTGTAATGCATTTAAAGCAAATATACTTGCAATGAGGAGTGAACCTGATTTTTATGTTAGTACTACTTTCATTCAGGTGGGTGATGCCAGTACCTGTATCGCGTACCAAATCATGGTATAGGAACCCCTTGTTAAGGGCGAGTCATGTACTTTGTATCTTATTATAACCTTAAAAGACAAGTTTGTTGTCTATTTCACCCTTCTTCATATAAATAGAGACTATCAGTAATTGAATTTTCTGATAGGGTCCTAGTCCTACTCCTATATCCAGGCCTGGTTTTGGGCCAGTTCAATAAGGACGGCATACTTCCCTAAGGTTCCTGTGTCCTTACTTATGGAGTCATTTTCATGGTCTTTGATGGTTAGTGCCTATAGTCCCTGATGACACCTCGAATTGGAAGTAGTGACCACAGGTTTCGTTAAGTTTAAATTTTACCTTTCATTTTATATATTTTTTTCTCCAAACGTCAAAAAAACGCCACTTTGTTAACCTCTGTCAAGATGTCAGAAATTCAATTTCTATGCTGGTAGACAAATCGAGCAGGTTAACACCTGTCGAGGTGGTAGAAATTTAATTTCTATGCTGCTTGGCAACCCCAGCGGCAGCAAATGTACTTTTAGTGCCGCTGGAGCGGCAGCAAAAGTACTTTTAGTGCCGCTCGTACTTTTACTGCCGCTTAACCATTCAGTTAACCCGAGCTTACCCCATTTGTTTCGAGAAAAAATAGCGTGTTGCATACGGAGTAGAAGCACTTTTTTGTGCTTCAGCAGCGTTGCAAGCCTCACTACGTTTGGCTCGCAAACTTACTGCTCCAGCACAAAAAAGTAAAGCTTCTACTCCTAATACAACAATATACTATTATTGAGCATTACCCAATTGGAATGTCTCATTTCCATGTTGAGTTCGCTGTTCGGCTCAGCATGTGAATTGTCAGACCAGAAGACTCTACGAAGTCATTTTATATTGTATACTTTTTGTTGAGCATTCCGTAATAAATGGAATGACCCATTTCTATGTTCAGTTTGCTGTCCGGTTGAGCATATGAGTTTCAAGGGCAGATAGACCAGTAAAAAGGGTCCTAATTTAAATAAAATAATCGATCATTATTATTATTTTACATAATAATATTTAGTTAAGTGTAGTACTGGGCTGGAATCTAATTACCTATATTTATGATTCACATTGAATTGACATACCAGATTTTGTAATTTTTTATTAAATTTTTATTGAACATAATTAAGCGGAGAGCGTTGTTGTATTATTTCTTTTTCATACATAATATATATATAATATATATATAATATATACACAGCAAACTCTCCTTAAACACGACCATAAATGCTTTTCGATAAACAGCTGCCGTAAGCAATAACATCTTTTTAATCCAAAGTAATTAAAAACGTTACAATATATCATAGAATATATCTATAAATATCACAGTTTGTATGTTTCTTCTGTTTTCTAAAGTTTCCAATCTATAAGTTTCATTAGATATTATTCTGTTTCACATACAAAAATCTTAAAAATCTCTTCTGGACTTTTTCTATTAAGTCAATGCTTACAACAGTTTTAAGTGCCCACACAATAGATGCATATTCTAAATGTGGACGTACAAGATAATTATACAGTTCAATGATTTTGGTAATATTAAAATTTCTACTGTTACGTATGACAAAACCGAACGAATTAAATGCTCTATTCACACTATGTTGATATTGCTTGTTGAATCTTAAATTTGCTTGATAGCAGACTCCTAAATATAATGTTGATAATATGACGCCTGCAAAAGTTGTTGGTAAAGCAGATAGACCTAGTTATAGGTTGATACTTTCTAGTGGAAATGTTGTTGGGGGAAATCGTTTTAATATTTATAGTGCATCTGCTCATGAAAAGCTGGAAACTGATTTGCAACTAGATTCTGATGAGTTACATAAACAAAGTACATCAAAAACTAGGGAAAGTATTCAGGAAAATGTTGTTTTTTTAAATGACAAACAAGAGAAAAATACTAATGTAACTGATATGAGGCTATCGGAAGCAGAAAAATCTAACACTTTAAGGTCTGGTAGTATTGTAAAAGCCCCTACATATTTGAATGATTTTGTTTCTTGAACTTAAAATATTAGTCACATTTTGTTTTGTAGAAAAATAGGGATGTCATGAATAGGTTATTATTATTATTATGTATTAATTGTCTTTTCTATGAAGGTGACTACTCTGTTGTATGACATTCCATGTCAAGTACCTACTGGTTTGGTCAAGTTTCGTGGTTTCAATAAACCTAGTCATTTATTTGAATAAAAGTTGAGCCCACATTTTTTGATTAGCTGTAGCACTTTTTGAGGCATATGCTACTGGTAGGTTATCTTGTAGAATAACTGCACCTAATCCTACACTACTACTATCTACTGATAAAACAACAGGTTTTTCTATGTCAAAATGGGAGCTTTTTTAATATTTCTTATAGTTTTGAGAAATCACTAGTATGATTTTCAGTCCATGAAAATTCAATGTTTTTCTTTAAAAGTTGTCTCATTAAATCAGTAACTTGAGAAACATTAGGCAAAAATTTTGAAATACTATAAGTTATCATACCTAAAATGGTCTCTGGTTCTTTTTTATTTTTTGGTACCTCAAGATCCGGAATAGCTTGCACATTGTTATTATCAGGTTTCAGTCCTTCCGCACTCAAAACATGTCCCAAATATTTCACCCCTCTTACTCCAAACTTGCATTTGCTTTTGTTAAACTTTACATTAAAACTTCTTGCTCTATCAAGTACTTCAATCAATGATCTTCTTCGCTTTCACTATAGATTAAAATGTCATCTTTATAAACTTGTACGCCAGGTAAGTCTCCAAAAATCTCAACAAAAGTTCGTTGGAACACTTCAGGTGCTGTGCAAAAGCCAAATGGCGTTCTCTTATAATAATAACTGCCAAATTTACCCGCATTAAATATTGTTAAAAGTTGACTATGGTTATCCAGCTTAATTTGGTAGAATCCTTTATTCGCATCAAGGGTTGTAAATATTTTAGGTCTTTGATACCACTTGTTCGAACGTTGGTAAATCATATCGTTCACGAAAAATATTTCTATTCAAATTTTGGTGATCTAAACATATTTTTAAAGAATTATCAGGTTTTTTTACCACCACCATTGAATTCACCCATTCTGTAAGTTGACTGACTTTTTTAATGATTTCCATTTTCTGGATTTTGTCTAGTTCTTCCTCAAGTTTATCTTATATTCCCAATGGTATTTTTCCGGATACTTCAACTACTGGCTGTGTATCTGGTTTAATTTTTATTTTGTAAGTAACATTTTTTATTTCGCCAACACTTTCAAACAAGTCTTTATTATCATGGATCAATTTTTAAATTTCATTTTGTAAGTTTTTGTCTTGTATTTTGTCCTGTATTGAACTAATTTTTACTCTTTTTACTTGTATTTTTCTATAAATTCTAGTACGATAATGCAAGGCGAATTCAGTTCTACAATTTTAAAAGTTTCCATTCCCTCTATTTCGTTCACTTCATAGTCATAGAAAGGACAATCAATACTTAATAATAGTAATAACCTATTTATGACATTGGAGAATTGATGTATTTACCAACAACAACCAGACCAGATATAACATTTTCAGTTTCCCATTTAAACAGATTCTTAGATACACCAACTGTATCGCCGGAGAAATAATTCTACGCAATTTACAAGAAACCAAAGAAAAATATTTGAATTACTATAAAAATAAGAGATTGGGCAACAGATAAAAGTGACAGAAAGAGTGTAAACGACTGTATGATATACTTATATCTTGGTTCTCAAAGAAGCAGAATTATTTTATTGTGGACCGCAGAAGCGGATTACGTGGCAACGGCTGCTTATGCTCAAGACCTCATAAATATTAAAGAAATTCTGCAGAAAATAAACCATTAAAAACAATTACACCAGAACTTTTCACTTTAAAATACCGTTTGATTGAACTAACTCATTTGTACCTATTCAAAGTTAAAATATAATTTTGAAATTTTCATCATATTGTTTGCAAAAAACGCATTCATTTATTCAAAAATGGTTTCTACTCCAACTCCACTTTTAAGACTTTTTTCTAAGCTACATGATTTTTGAACTAAAGATGTTTTTTTTTAGGCTTTAGTTACCTATGCGTCAACTTACGTCCTAGTTTCGCTCAGCATCGACAGATACGATGCCATCCGACATCCGATGAAATTTTCAGGAAGCTGTAAGTAAATTTCAATAACTACTAAATTCTTATTACAAATACGTTTTTTTTTAAGGGAGGAGAGCCAAAATTTTGATAATCCTCGCCTGGGGTGTGAGCGCTCTATTCTCAATTCCGATGCTATTTTTGTACGAAGAAAAAATTGTCCAAGGTATATTGAAAACAAACAAAATATTTTATAATAAAAATGAACAAGTTTTATTATATTTGCAAGTGACTGTTTTAATTTAATATTTACAGAGAAACTCTGGCTCACTTTTAGAGAATTTCAACGAACAAATTAACTCTGCTCGAAACCATGTAAACTTCATCAAAGCTTGATTATTTTAAATGAAGAGGACTTTTAATAGAACAAAGACAAAACTATAAAAATATTTTTTTTTAGATCAAAAACAATGCTGGATCGACTTTGATGAGCAATGGCAATGGCAGCTCTATATGGTGCTGATTTCTTTGGCTCTATTCGTAATTCCGGCTCTAATTATAACGGCCTGCTACGCTGTAATGATTAAAACTATTTGGTCAAAAAGTTCGGCTCAATTTCCTGTGTTTAGAGGCCGCAAAGACAGTTTCAATGAACGCATAGGATCAGATGGCGATAGAAGAGCTTCTTCTAGAGGCCTCATACCTAGAGCCAAAGTTAAGACGATTAAAATCACTTTGGTTATTGTTTCTGGTAATAAATTGTTTTGAGAAACAGAATTATATTCTATTATATTTTTATAGTTTTTATAGTGTGCTGGAGTCCTTATATAATATTTGATTTGCTACAAGTTTTTGGGTATATACCTCCAACGCAAACCAATACAGCTATAGCCTCTTTCATACAAAGTCTAGCCCCTTTGAATTCGGCAGCTAATCCTATTATTTATTGTATATTTTCTACGCATTTTTGCAAAGTACTTGGGTAAGTCTTAGTACATAAAACATAATGCATCATATGGTGATTGTTTTTATTCATCCACAGGAAAATTGCCCCATTTAAATGGTGCAAAATTCAAAAGAGACGAAAACCTCGCAATTCTACAACCAAAAGTAGTACCATTTCAGAGGTGCTCACAAATAACACTACCAAAAGAAGATCGGATATGGTGACGTCCATTAATAAGGCCCATACTGCCATTGTGGTGGCTTTGGTACACGATAAGACTTAAATGTTCTTGTTGGGTTAATTTTAATATTGTTCCTTTTACAAATTAGCATAACTAAGGGGAACCCTAGAGTTTTTTTTTTTTGGAGAAAAAAAACCTATTCTAGGGGTCTATAAATTATTACAGGGGTTGAAAAAAATCTAGTAAACTTTAATTTTAATATAGGTAGATAAAATGCAAAAAAAAATAAATGTTTACACCATAATAATTGTTCACAAAATATCAAAGATCCAAACTGCATTTGTGTAAAAATCTGTGATATTACTTTAGGTAAGCTCGTAATATTTGCAAAATGCATTTGTCTTTTAATTTATTTGTATTTTGTATATAATTTAGGTACCTAGTTAGATTAAAATATACTTATTTATTGA
This sequence comes from Ceutorhynchus assimilis, assembly GCA_917834065.1. NCBI lineage: Eukaryota > Metazoa > Arthropoda > Insecta > Coleoptera > Curculionidae > Ceutorhynchus > Ceutorhynchus assimilis. The sequence goes on from OU892285.1 coordinate 30,979,722, forward strand.
TGTACAATGTAATTATTTATTCTGAACTGGTGTCAACGAATAAAGACTGATTTTTAAAACATCTATCACATCAGAAACTAGTTTCTGATCTTGGTAAAGCATCACTTCTGAAAAAATCTGAATTATTTTTCATTTCTTATATACAAATATAACAATTTTGGATACTTAATGGTTATTAATCGATGTATACGGAAGATATATCTTATACCTCTACACATTATATTTGAAAATAAATGTTAGAATAGTGATTATATGAGTTTTATTTAATTTATCTCCAATAGAACCCAGGATTTAAATTATTGACATTATCAAATATTGATTGGAAATGAGGTTTATCAGAAATCCAACAGTTTCTTCCATATGTCCAGTAGGAGTTGTTTGTTTGCTAATTGTTCTGGATTGGACCCTCTGGATATAACATGTGCTGGATTTTCAGGTTTCCTCACGTGGTTCCAGGGTCTGCTGTTCAAGTACCTATAAATTTTTATCACTCACGCGATTGGCGACAAATTTTTTCCATCGATTGGGCTGGCATTTTATCCAGCATAACGTTATCATGGAGTCACTCCATGCGAAAGTTTCGATATTCTCTATCTCTAGTGTCGAAATAGTTTATCATTTTCGCTGATAAGTGTACTGTACAGAGTTCAAGTCTTGGTAGCGTTGTTCTAAGTTTCACTGGAGCTACTTATTTAGATTTTGCCCAGAGAAGTGTGTCAGCTATATTCTCTTCAGTCGTCATTATTCGGCTGTAGATCACAGCTCCATGTAGGCCTTTTCAGAGGCGTAGAAGAATCCGTGAAGTTGAATTTGGTTTCCTTGACTGAATGGTAAATATCTTGGAATTTTGATATCTTTGACTTTATCTATGTCCTTTTTACCATCTGTCTGCTAGTTCACCTTCTATTTTCTCATCCCATCCCAATCTTTCTAGACTTTCTAGCCATTAGTCTTAAAATAAGTACCTACTTTTGATCTCTGAGGTGATAACCATCCTAAAGGATCGAAAATTATTGATGTCTCTCATAGGATGTGTCTTTTTGTTATTAGATTTTCGGGTGATATGGTAACTTTAAACATGAAGTTGTCATTATAAGGCGACCAAAATACACCAAGTGGTTTTTGGATGTCATCTTCGGATAACTCTTGGACGGTTTGGTTTTGTTGAGGTTTGGGAAGGGCTTGAAACAGGGCTGAATTGTCACTGGTCCATTTTCCATTAAAACCAACGGATTGCAACATATTGAGTAACTGTTGTTGAATTTCTATTGCCGATTTTAGGTCTGTTATGTATTTAAATATAACAAGACGGTTTTGATTGACACTTTTAATAAGAATGCAAAACATAAATTAACGATTACAACGTGCTTACTCGAGACCCGTGGAAGACAGACTATCACTGTCATTCCTTCACATCCCTTATCACTAAAGCTAGACTCACAACAATTCTCCCCTTCTTAAAGGTTAGGCTTGTAAGTGGGTTTTATAACTCTACCATAGCGGAAGACTTTCGTTGGAGTTACACTTTTAGGAATCACTTGTGGAACTTCTTCAGGATTTCCTGTTGCTTGTGAGAAACTTTTAGGACTGAACTTGATCTCAGAAGCACTTGATGGTTTAATAATTTTAGGTAACTGTGATGGCACTGGTTGGGGTGAAACTTCGGATAAAACATTGGTTTGGGGAACATAAGCCTGTGCACCACAATAAACATCATTGGGTATAACACTTACATCACTAACATCATTATTATATGTTGAAACAGTCAAGCCTAAATCAGAACGCAAAGAATCTGCATGAACAAATTTGATGAGCATGTCAACTTGTACCAAATATGTACAAAAACTTAAAACCTTTACAATTTTGCCTTTCTGCCAAAGCTTGGTTTGTTTATTTTTCACATAAACTGATTCGTTAAGTTTATACAATTTCTTTACTCTAGGAATATTATCAGAACTACCCTTAACATGTCTACTATGACCAGAAGGTTTTAGCAAGTCAAATCTGGTTCTTGGTCTCAGTTTCAGCATGCATTCAGCTGGTGAAATACCATTACTTGTGGTTGGTGTGTTTCGATAAGAGAACAAGAAACTTGATAATTTTAATAAAATTTGTTGTTCTGTGATATTCTCTCCTTCTGAGAATAACGCTTTTCTTAGATCTTTTTTAACTGTTTGAACTCCCCTTTCTGCAAAACCATTACTAGGCGGATGCCATGGAGGAGATTTAATTGGTGTTATCCCATTTGCTTGACAAAAAGAAACAAATTCGACTGAGTTATAGGGTGGACCATTATCAGAGACCAATTCTACAGGCAGACCAAAAATAGAAAAAATCTCTTTCAATTTCGAGATAGTTTCCGAAGCAACGGTGCTCTGGTCCATTAATTTCACTTCAAGCCATTTCGATTTTTGGTCTTAGACAAGTAAAAATGTATAATTGAACTTCTTAAAAAAATCTATAAATATTCTATAAAAATTATGAGGTGCTTCTGGCCAAGATAAAAGAGGACTACTATTGGTAAAATTTTGGAATTTTTGACAAATTTCACATGAAGCAATACATTTTTCTACATCATTATTGATATTTGGCCACCAGCAGTAGGATCGAATCAACATTTTGGTACGAACAATACCAGAATGTTGCTCATGGAAGAGTTTAAGGATTTCAGGTCTTAATACAGCTGGAATAACAACTCTATTGCCAAATAAAATACAATTTTGTTCTATAGATAAATCATTTCTGTGCTTGAAGAATGGTTTTAATTTTTCAGTACTTGGCCATCCTGACAAAATGAAGTCATTTAATTTCAGAAATAGTGGATCTTTTTGTGAAGCTTTCCTAATGTCATCAACATTTAAAGGAATTTCGTTGACCAAATTAAAAGAATAAATGAAATCAGGAATCTCAGTTTGACCAGACAAAGGTAAACGTGACAAACCATCAGCATTGCTTACGGATTTCCCTTTTTTATATATGATATCATATTGATAGCCAGATAGTGTAATTGCCCATCGGGCTCTTGAAGCAGCTGTTGTAGGTATATTTTTGTTCTTTGCAAAAATGAATTGAAGTGGTTAATGGTCAGAAATAAGTGTAAATTTACGCCCATATAAATATTTGTGGAATTTCTTAACTGCGAAGATCAAAGCCAACGCTTCACGCTCTAAGTTGCTGTATTTTTGCTCTGTAGGAGTGAGAGTACTTGAAGCAAACATGACAGGTCGTTCCTCTCCCTCAACAATGTGACTCAGTACAGCCCCAACTCCGTAACCGCTCGAATCACATGTGACATAGATAGGTAATTTGGGGTCATAATGTGTTAAAACATTGTCAGATGTTAGATAATCTTTGCTAATTTGAAATATTTCTTCACACTCCAGACCAGTTAGTAGAAAATTTGATGCCTGGCTTGCATAGATCGTACAGGGGTTTCAATTTTGATGAAAGCATAGGTAGGTACAAACTTGATGTAGTAGTAGTCCAAGGTAAGATTTCAGCTCAGTGACATTGTTCGGAGAACGAGCTGATCTTAAAGCCTTGACTTTCTCTTCTGTTGGATGAACACCATAAAAATCTACTAAATGCCCCAAAAATTCAACACTAGACTTAAAAAACTTACACTTTGACTGATTGACTTTGTCATTATATTGATCGAGTTTCTTGAAGACATTAATGACGTTTTCATAGCATTCTTGCAAGGTAGAACCGTAGACCAGTATGCCATCCAAATAACATTTGGTGTTCTTTGAACCTGCAAGAATACTATCCATGATCGTTTGAAAGATTCCAGGAGCTGAACTTATTCCGTAAGTCATTCTTGTGTACGCAAAAAGTCCAAGATGAGTGTTAATGACCAATAATTCCTGAGACTTATCGCTACTTTCAAATCGATGACAGAAAAATACTTATTTCCAGACAAACAAGCAAAAATGTCTTCTGAAAGTGGTAAAACGCAATGATCAGCATTGAGGGCTGGGTTCAAGGTTTTTTTGAAATCGACACAAATTCTGATATCAGAAGAATTTTTCTTCGGGACAACTACGATCGGACTTGCCCAATTACTAAAACTTATTTTTTTTAGTATACCAGATACACACATTTTTTGAATTTCAGACTCGACTTTATTTTTTAAAGAGTATGGCATATTATATGCTCTGTGGAATACTGGTTGAGCTCCTTCTAGATAGAAGACTCTGTATTATCATCAAACACACCGAGAAAATAATTTTCAATGCTTGAAATTAAATGTTGAATTTTTGACTCGACTTTTAGAAACTCTGACTCATTGACATTATTTGAAACATTTTGGGACAATAATTTAGACTCATTACTGACTTCAACCACTGCCTTCTTAGGCATTGGATTTTCAGTTTTATTCAGTTCCAGCTGACAAGCATCAACTGACTGACATGACTCTGACATAGATTTAGAATTACAGACATTTTCAGTTAAGAATTTTTGACGCCAGTTTAGGTTTAGTACATTTAACCAATTTCGACCAAGTAATGGTGTAAATTTATGACTGCTATCAATTACTACTATAGGCAAATTCACTATTTGATTGTTTTTTCTGACAAAAACATCAGTTTCGCCAACAATTTTTACACCATCACCAGTCAAAACTCTGAGATTGTACTTTACATTATAAAGACTTAGCTTTGACAAGTATTTCTGATAATCTTTAAAATGAATAACGGTTCGACAAGCTCCGCTGTCGATATCAAAGTTTATCAGTTTACCTTCGATATCCCAATTTCAACTGAACTGGTTTTTCTTTATCGTTGCTTTGAATCGATGATAAATACCCAAGCACTAAATCATAATCTGCATTTGACGATTCATCATAATGCTCATTTAGGGCATGGATATTACTTTTTCTGCACACACGACTAGTATGACCTTTTCTTTTGCACTTGAAGCATTCCCAGTCTTTTGCGGGACACTTCTCTGGATCATGCTTCCTCACTCCACAACGACGACATAACTTACCATAATTTTGACTCGTTTTATTACTTGGCTCAAAAGACTGATTTTTATTGTGGCTTCCTTGCACATTTTTTGATTTTTTGAATGAAATCTTGTCAATATCTTCTGCCATAGAATAAACTGAGGCACTGACAGGATTATCCATGTTCATAGATCGTACCTGGCCTTCAGCTAACTCCATCGAAAATGCTTCTGCACAAGCAGTGTCAAATGTAAGTCTATCCATTGACAACAATTTTCGTTTTATGGCTTGAGACTTTATACCACAGACAAACTTGTCACGCCAAGCTTCTTGTAGAAAAGCACCAAAGCTGCAATGCACTGACAAATTTTTTAATTTCTTGACATAAGCTTTAATATCTTCACCTGGTTCTTGTACGGCTATCCAAAACTTATATCTTTCCGCTATTTGGAGCCTTTTGGGACTATAATGCTCGACTAATTTGGTTTTTAAGACGTCATATGTTTTTGAACTTGGAATATCTGGTGTTAGGATATCTTTAAGTGTCGAGTAGGCCTCACTACCTATCAACGTTAATAGCATTGACACCAATGACCTATTAACACAGATAGACGGAACAATAATAGTAGATTATACCACGAGTCAATAATGATAGCTATTATTCCCGAGGATTATTACGAACTGAGCCGCGTTAGCGGCGAGGGAGTAACATTCCGAGGGAATAATAGCCATTATTGCGAGTAGTATACTCTACTTTATTTACGACAAATTAATTTATTTGAGATTTTCAATGAACAAATTTCATCCGTCTCATAATTTTCAATACAAATCCACAAGCACTACAAGTTTGACACTGACACTTTTGTGGAATAATGACCATTAATCCCGCTACTCGTCATTAATCCCTGGAGGAATAACATATGTCATTATACTGCCAAAATCACAAATATAATACGCACATTATACATTAGTCGTAAATAAACAATAATATTGGTTGACTACATGCCAGGAGCCGCATCTCTCCCCACTACTTATTAATCCCTGTGTTATTTTGTATCTTTCTCTAACACGTGGAAAGCGATTATTTTTCAATGAAAATTAGCAACGCTGCAAAAAAATAAATTCCACCTCAAATTCCACCTTTCCACCAATCAGCGGCTTCTATTGAATTGTCATGTCAAAATGCAACCTGCAGGTATTTTATGACAATTTCCATTTGTCAATCAGTGCGCAGTGAGTGTATCCGCATCTTTTTCTAAAATTATGTGAAATAAAGGATAAAGATACACTTTTGTAGCACTGATTCTGATTTCATTTTCAGAGTTGCCAAAGTATGCGATAGTAAAATGGGGCGGAGTTAGCGGAATCATTTGAATCCCTACTCCTAGCCGCTTTCACAGCTCACCCCCCCTCCCCTGGCCCATAAACATGTAGTCAACCAAAACAAAGCTATTTTATCAATGGGATGTTCTGTCTATCTGTGTTAATAGGTCATTGATTGACACTTTCATTTTTTCTTCGATAGCATTACAAACAAATAACTGCTCTAACCTTTCCATATAACTTGTTATTTATCCAGACTTGGGACAAAATTGTTCAATGTTTCCAATTAGATTATTTGCCATGATGGACTACACGTGGACGATAATCAGTTAACGACTTGACATTGAATAATTTTTTTGACAGACTTTTTTTTTAAACTGATTCCGACCGGAAAACTAATTAAAATGAAGACGGACACTGACTTTTACTCGCGGTTCGACCCGACTCGTCGCCAAATTATGTTATGTATTTAAATATAACAAGACGGTTTTTATTAACACTTAATAAGAATGCAAAATATAAATTAACGATTACAACGTGCTTACTCGAGACCCGTGGAAGACAGACTATCACTGTCATTCCTTGACATCCCTTTTGTGCATCCCTTATCACTAAAGCTAAGACTAAAGCTAGACGACAGGATACTTCGTTTCTTCAGATTTTTCTAATGTTTGTAAAGTCTTAATGGCAAAGTATGGTGCAGATGTTGTTCCATTTGTGACAGTAGATAGCTCCTATTCTATCATTCGGTGTTCGCTGTCAGATCGCCATACAATTTTCTGGTAAGGTTGAACTTCTTAATGGATTTTTATCTGTCGATATATTTTTTCTATATCAGCTGTAAAAACTACCTTATGCTGCCTTCATCGCAGCAGGATTTCAGATAAGTTCTGTTGGAATCTTGAACCAGCAAGCAACAGATTATTGGATGTTGATTCACTGGAAGCATCAAAAGCAACTCGTAGTTTAGTGGTTGTACTGTCCATTTTGAATACTGCTTGAGCTGTAGTATCTGCCTTTATGAAGATTTTGAAATAATACTTTTTTCATATGCCCTAGTTTTAAATATTCATCCATATTGTTCTTTAAGGAACGGTTCTCTCAAAAACCGGTTTTTCAGGCTACTTATGGCGGTTTGCACCGACCATTTTAAGGGAGGTTTAACGATAATCAACGCTTAAAGTGACATTTTTATATGTACAAATGTCACTTTAAACGTTGATTATCGTTAAACCTCCCTTAAAATGGTCGGTGCAAACAGCCATTAAACGGGCACCCGCTCTAGGTTTTGTTTGTCCTAAGTAATGCTCCGTTTGAATGGAATTCAGACTATAAATCTTCCTTTTTCATCTCGATATGTAGTCTCATCGTAAAATTTTTCGCAGATTTTGTCATCTTCTGATATGTATTTATTAGTTTTTGGCAACTCTTCTAATTCCCGAAATTTCCTGAGTTGGCTACCTTCTTTATGTCGGGAAATCATGCTGGTCACTTGAAGTGGAAGGTGGTTTGACGATACTCCCCCAGATACCATCCATCCTAGTTCTGTATTTTACTTAAGACGCCTAACATTTTTACCTCAAGTGAAAAGTTGCTCGGAAAGCGTGGCTTATGCGGAGATCTATTGCCGAGGAGCAAACTAACATCTCATATGCCTGAAATTTCTGCTCTGATTTTCTGACGTGGGATAGATTAAAAGACGCTTCTGTTATAAACGCAGATTGTGATCCTTGGTCAATGAGGACACGTATTTATACCTACCTAAGTATTGGGTTGTGCTAGCTGTTGCTACCTTTACCAATGCTGTGGCAAGCCGAACATTCTCTTTATGGTTCTTCTTGATGTCTGTCGTCTGATGTCCTGAGTTTTTGAAGTAACGTTGATTGTTTTCATTATCTAGGATTCTATGATGATGCTTTCTGCAGACATTGCAAGTTACACTTCTGCGACATCTAATATGCTTTTTGTGGTTGAGAAAGTTCAGAGAGTTGAGAGAGAAACTTGAGATAGGTATATGGAATCAGGGGTAACGCAAATAAATGGATATATTTTTGTACTTCAAACAGAACACATCGTGTTATCATTGCAGATGGAAATAATGCCAAAAAATCAAAAACTTTAACAAATAACAAGTGATGTGGGAGTTGCTCAAGGCAGTGTACTAGGTCCAATACTGTTTGTTATTTACTTGAATGACATAATGCAAATAAAGAGGGAAGTATGGTAAATTTTGCTGATGACACCAACAGCTATTGACTGGGCTACAACTGCCCAAGATATAGAACATGAAGCAAATGCAATATTCTCTAAAATAAAATTCTGGTTCTGGTTGGTAATATTTGATACAACACACTCACAAAAAGATAAAATTTGTTCATTGAACCTCCAATCAGATAGTTTTGAAATATCAAAGTCTGCAAAGTTTTTAGGGGTACATATATGGACAAATTCTTGAAGTAGGTACTATGAACATACAGAAAAATTGAACAAGGTATATTTTGCCATCAGAACTGCCATACGATATTTAAATAATCAGACTCTAAGGACATTATACTTTGCGAATTTTGGAGTCAGTTTTCAAATATGGAATAATTTTTTGGGGAAATAACCAAAATCTAGAAAAAATATTTCTGTCAGAAAAGAGTAGGTAGGTATTTAGTAATTTGAAAGGTAGTTCACGTCCACACACTTGTAAAGAAACGAAATTGCAGCTTTTTTGGACTTTTTTATTCACGTATTAATCAATTGCCAACGTTTCGACACGGATGCGTGTCATCCTCAGGGCTTGTCTCCGGCAGCTGATAAGAAATGTCCTTTGGTTTGTCAAACTTACCAGTTTTTCCGACGATCGAGACCAAGTTTTTTTGTTTGTAGGTATTTAGGTTAATTAATAAATTACAGTTTAGGGAATCTTGTAGGGATAAGTTTAAGGAAAAAAAAATATTCTCATTGTATATGCTGTTCATTTCTATGAATGTTTAATGTATCTATATAGAAATAAGTCGCAATTTATCACAAACAATTGCAATATGTACTACATTTAACACTTGGACACAAGATTTAGTGTTTCCAATGCATAGGCTGACAGTAACAGAAAAAAAATCCATCATACATGTGCATAAGAATATTCAACAAACTACCAAATAATTTTAAAACAGTAGATAGTCTAAATAGTTTTAAAAGGAAGGTGTAAACATTGTTTATAGTCCTAGAACCATTAGGCCAATGCAAATAATTTTGAATTTGCAAAAATGTTTATAAAACTGCAACTATCGAAAATAGTTAGCGTTAGTACTCCTAGTAAACATACCAAAAGTCCCCATTCGTCCGGTTGTTGCGTCATTAGAAAAAACAATCCGCCATCTTGAATTTCGGCACTTTTCGGAAAAAATCGTGAATAAGTCAAAAACGGTACATTCTATCGAAAAAACTCAGGAGAGGAAAATTGAATAGAATGAAAAAATGAAGGAGGAATCATAAAAACTGAATGCGTGAATGTAGAATCGTCTACCGATATACCAAACTCATCCACAATATCTACAAAAATGCAACAATGACGGTAAAACACCACACCTCATAACTATTGAACGTGGTGTTCAGCAAGGCGACACGATGTCACCAAAACTGTTCATTACAGTCATGGAGAGTGCATTCAAACAATTGGACTGAAGTCAGAGAGGTAAGTATAAACATAAATAGATGGCAAGAACCTGAACAACTCACCTTTTGCAGATGATATAGTGCTATTCTCGGATAATCTAGAAAAAATGCGACTCTTGTTGCAGGACCTGCAAGAGGTGCGTGGAAAAGTCGGTCTAATATCAATATGTCAAAAACAAAATTCATGACAAACCTTGTTCCCAGCTGTGGCTTGAAGATTGACGGAGCTGAAATTCAAATGGTAGATAGATATGTGTACCTTGGCCATGAGGTCAGCATCTCAAGGGATAACCAGACATGTGAACTAAAGAGAAGACTCACTCTCTCATGGGCAGCCTTTGGAAGACTTAAAGACGTTTTCAAGAGTGACATTCCCGTCAATCTAAAAAGAAGGGTTTTCGATTGGTGCGTGCTACAAGTAATGACATATGGCTCAGAAGCCCTAACACTAACAATAGCAATAGCAAAGAAACTCAGAGTTACACAGAGGAAGATGAAGAGTTCCATGCTTGGTGTGATCTTGAAGGACCACATGAGAAACGAGGATTTGCGTAAAAGAACCGATATCAGCGATGTCGTAGGAGCTATTGCGAAGCTTAGGTGGAACTGGGCTGGCCTCGTTGCACTGATGGGAGAAGAGGCTTCTTGAGTGGAGACCTAAAACAGACCAGCGAAGTAGAGGAAGACCGCTTACGCGTTGGTCGGACGATATTAAGAGGATCCGCAGCAACTGGATACAAACAGCACAAAATCGATTGGAATGGAAAATGTTTAGGGCCTATGTTCAACAGTGAATGCAGAGGGCTGGTTTATGATGATGATGACAATAGAACATTCAAATATCCTTCCAACAGTGGAATAATCAAATTTGCTATCATTTCAAAAACTCAAAGTGTTTCATTTGCGAGCACCATAGTACCTCCACGAGCAGAGACTATTCACAAGCTGTGGACGCTGTGGTTATTCCCTTGTATAAAGGTGGAGACCACGATACGCCGTCAAACTTTCGTCCCAAGGCGTTTGATTCTGTGAATCAGAACATACTGTTGTGAAAGCTTAAATGGTATGGTTTTGAAGATTTCAGGATGGTTGGGATCACACAAGGTTCTGTGCTGGAACCTATTCTTTTTCTCATTTACATCAACTCCCCAATTTCGGGAAAGTTTACTCTTTTTACAAATGATACAATTATCTTGTGGCACGGTTCAGATGTGGAAAAATTGAACAATTATATCAATGCAGATTTGAGGAGGGTAAAGGCCTGGTAGGTACTACTCCAATTTATATTTCGAAAACCAATTGTATGAACTTTCGATGCGAACTAGAGAATGTTCACCTGGTAATTATAATGAGAATTTCATACATCTGTCAAAACTGGTATTCCAACAATAAATTGACATGTTTTGATTGTTGATTTGAACCAATCAGATTGTTATTATGCGATAATTTGCACTAGTGCAAATTATCAGATAATTGCATACTAACTGGTGCGAAAACTGGTGTTTTGACATTTTTTGACAAAAAATTTAAATTTTTGATTTATGAAATTCTCTCATTAAATACAACTCGTGCAATGGAAATATATTTATACAAATTTGCACTCATGCATTCGGGCAAATTTCCCAAAAATTATCAATAATTTCCATTGCACTAGTTATATTACTATTGATAATCTTGGTAACTCGACAAAACCATAAGAAATTTTTGGGCCTCACAATTGATAAGTCCTTCAAGTTTGAGGATCACATTTCACAGGGTTTCTTCGGGATGTTATGCGGTAAGAGTGATATCTGGGAACTTTGATGTCTTATGGTTGATTTGGGTTGTATAATGTATAACAAAGAAGAACTTCTATGCAAAATTTCAGAGCTCCATGAGCCATATTTCAAAAAATATCTTCTCCCTTAGGTCTCAGAACTTTTCTAGTATCTTCCACTCATTTTTTACATATCTTAGACGGCATGACACTCTGTATAAAGACCCTGAATCTACATATTTAAAAAATTAAAATATTTCAGCTTTTACAACCTTTTTGTTCACATAATCCTAGAAATTGTATTATTTTGATGTAATTTCTCTTAATCAGTGGAAACATAATCTGTTTTGTTTGCAAAGGTATTTATTTATAAAAAAAAAGATAATTAAGCAGATAAATTTTATCAACAAAACTAAACAAAATCTTTTTGCTCCGGCTCTGGTCCTTCTATAGATCATTCAATATAACAATGAGCTAATTATAATTTAATACTCTCTGTCAGAACGTTTTAGTGGATAGTCTAAAATTATGTATTAATTTTTCATGACCATACAATGGTAACGAACTTACATTGAAGGTTACAAGTAGTATTTGATAAAAATAGAATGAATCATGTGTAAAGCTAACAAAATTGCCGTCTGTGTATTAGTTTTTAGTTGTGTTTACTTCACTGAAGGACTTGAAGGTTGGTAGGTACTTTTTACTAGTAGATTTTTAACTTAAAATCATTATTTTTATATAATATAGGTACTTAAGTATAGTTTATCCAGTCAATTGGAACCAAGTGAACATAAATCATAACTTGGGGCTGACTAGTGGCAGTGCATTTCGTATGGAAATTTTTAGTGACCAATCAGCCACCAGTTGGTACCTTGTTCTAATTGAGTTTGGAAATACTATACCTACCTACCTATTCTTTCCAGATCAAGCCTATTGGAAGCAACTAGGAAAAGATGAACTATCAAAAGCCTTAAAAAAAACCTTCAATAACAACTTAGCTAAAAATGTGATTTTATTTGTTGGAGATGGCATGGGCCTTACCACTTCAACTGCTTCTAGAATTTATGGTAAAGGGGAAAGTGGTCATTTGGCATGGGAATCTTTCGATAACCTAGGAGTATTAAAGGTAATTTGCCAACTTAAAAAAAAAAAAAAAATCAATAAAATGTCATTGTTTTTATTGTAGATTTATTCAGCCAACAAACTTGTCCCAGATTCTTGTAGCACAGCTACAGCCCTTTTCAGTGGAGTAAAAGCCAACCATAAAACTTCAGGTGTAGACAACACCGTACACTTAGACGATTGTGCAGCTTCACTGAAAAAATCAGCTCAACTGGAAAGTTTCATTGATTGGGCCCATGAAGCTGGCAAATCAACAGGATTTGTAACTACCACTAGGGTAACTCATGCTACTCCTAGTGCCCTATACGCGCACACCCCGAACAGAAAGTGGGAATGTGAAGCTTCATTGCCTGAAAATTCCGATTGCAAAGATATAGCTTATCAGCTGATAAATGATAGTCCTGGCAGGAATATTAAAGTTATTATGGGTGGAGGTAGGCAGTGTTTAGTAGCTAATGTTGAAGGTTCAAAATCTGACCCATTGGATACATGGTCTTGCATCAGCAAACAAAAAGGCAGAAATTTGATAAATGATTGGGCCACAAATAAAACCAGCTATCAAATTTTACAAAACAACCAACAGCTTCAGAATATGAATGAATCAGCAGAGTTTACTTTGGGTATATTTGCCAATGGGCACCTGAAAATGGAATATGAACGTGATAAGGGTCCAGAAGGTATGCCCTCTCTTAGTGCTATGACAGAAGCTGCCATTAAACTACTAAAAAAAAACCCAAATGGGTATGCACTTATGGTTGAAGGTGGTAACATCGACCAGGCCCACCATAGAGGCCACGCACGAAAAGCCTTAGACGAAACAATAGCCCTCAGCGATGCAGTGGAAGTAGCCCTCAACCTTACAGACGACCAAGAGACTCTTATCATAGTAACAAGCGATCATTCGCATTCTTTAGTTTTAACAGGATATCCAGACAGGACGCAAGGAGTGCTGGGTCATACTAATTCCGCTATGGACCAAAAAGCTTTTACTAACTTACTGTATGGCACTGGAGGTCCCAATAATTATCAATTTGCTGTGGTGGACGGTCAAGTGCAAAGGCAAGATCCTAGTTCGGAAAATACTACGGATTTTGAGTATTCGCAGCAAGCTGTGGTGTTGAATGATGAGGTAACGCATAGCGGGACTGATGTACTTGTTTATGCAAAAGGTAAGTTTTCATTTAGACTTTTTCTACTAAAGGATCGCACTTTGCCAGGTTTTATTTAGCATTTGATGATTATTGTCCAAAATGTTTAAACCTCATTTCATTGCATATATGCGGAGTAGTAGTAGTTGTAACTGTGCATGAAAGAAAACTGATAAAATGTACATCAAGTACTTTGTCCCACTGTTCAAGTTTAAGATTTCAAAGAGCCAGAGAAATAATGGAAAAGTTTTGATGACAACTAATAGATGAATTTTCACGTGGACTGAAAATCCACTCGTTTGAAGTTGCGACATCAGCATTAGAGATAAACATCCATTGGACGTTCTCAGTTACCTACTTTAACTGTCATTTTTAAAACGTTTTGACGTGCGGTCGGATAGGTACGTTTTTAACGTTTCTGTGCTATATAAAGCTATTCAGTATTCTTTGAAAGAAAAATAATTCGTCGAAACTGATATAAAGTTCCATCTGCTTCAAAAGCAGTGGAATACTTCTTCTTCTTGTATTGGTATTTAAGTACCTACTAAAAATCTATTGTACCAATTTAGTGTATGGAGTTCGGGGGATCACGAAGCACCATCAGGACCTTATGATTTAGATTTTGGAAAACTTTGGAAGGGCATAACTTTTTTTCTATTATAGATAGAAAGCTGAAATTTTCACTGAATCTGATCCCAATGAAGAGACTACAATAGGTAATAAGATAGGTATCATACACTCATCCATATTTCATCAGATATAAATTTGGCGTCTTGGACAGAAAATTTTTGAGACAAAGTTGCAATAGTGTGAGAGATTCTCAAATGTAAATGAGCCAAACAGCACGGTGAACCGATTATTACCGGTGATTTCAAATGTAATTTTAGGAGCTGAATATTGTTTTAGTAAATCTTGGCCAATAACTTAACAATACAAGATCACATAAATCTTGAAGAACAAACGAATAAATGAGTATGAGGTAGTACAGGTCGAAATCTGCAAAACAGTGTCCATAGGTATATTGAAGATTTCAATGTTAAAAGTAATCATGTAAATGACCAATAGGTACCAGGCGGTGAAAACCGATTAAGCTATATTGTTTCTTCTATTTAGAATATCTGTTCCACAGACCTATTAATACTACGAGTTCTTAGGTCTGTGATCTGTTCACACTTTAGGCATACTATACATATAGTGTATCATTCTTGTTTCATTATTGCTTGGTTCTTTATCCAATTGATTCTGGTTGTGGCGAAAGATTGTAAATATGTTGCAGTTGTAAGAGCCACTTGTTATTTTGTAAGAATCGATCAAATCGCCCCAGTGCTGCTTCTTTCTCAACTTGTTAATTTAAATCTCTATAATCTCTCGGGATAGTCTCAAGCTTCTAACTCTAATGTAATTATAGTAACCCTTGTTTAGACTTTTTCCAACATCTCTATATCTTTGATATAGTATGGGGTTCCACACCGCAAAAGCATACTCCAATTTAGGCCTGATGTAGCTTTTGTATAGTTTTGTAACCATCTATACCAAGTGGTCCTTAAAAGCATGTTCGATGAGATAGATTACTGTGTTCGCTTTCTTGACAACTTTGATGATGTGACTTTCCCATTTAAGATTTGATGTCACCGTTTGCTCTGGTACTGTTGAAAGAACTTGAGTTATCAAGCATGTACCTATACCCAATATTTGGATTGTTTTCGCCTATCCTAAGAACGGTACCCTTGGCTGCATTCAGTTTCATCCCCCATGCCCTTGACCACTCCTCAACAGTTCACAAGTGTTTTTGAAGCTGCGCTGCATGTTAATTGTAATATTGGATTCGCATGAAGTTTCCTATCATCTGCAAATTTTGTCATTAATTTTCCATGAGATCCACAGGATCAAAAAGGTATGATGTGAAAAACAATGGTCCTACTACAGACCCCTGAACAACGCCACTACTTACGCGACGTTTATCCAAC
The DNA here is from genome assembly GCA_917834065.1 of Ceutorhynchus assimilis. NCBI lineage: Eukaryota > Metazoa > Arthropoda > Insecta > Coleoptera > Curculionidae > Ceutorhynchus > Ceutorhynchus assimilis. The sequence goes on from OU892285.1 coordinate 30,995,649, forward strand.
AACATACCATTGACTAGTACCTGATAATACCTTCCATATAACAAATCGGTTATCAATTCTAGCACCTGTTCCCGTATTCCAAAATGCTCCAACTCTCCCCCAACAATAACAAAGGCTTTTTCATCATCGAGGTAAATTATATCTGTTGGCTAACCAACTCTTTTGTCCAATCATCAAGGCATTCATTGTAGTGGATCGTTTTGCAAGGAAATGTCATAGAAAAATGCTGTTAGCTCCTGCACAACTATTTTTTCCGTGCATTCTTATGGGTCGATAGTTTTATGGTTTATGTCTGTTGCCTTTCTTGTATAAAGGTGTTACTATGGGAAGTTTCCATTTTTCCAGGATTTGCCCAAGCTCCATACACTCCTACTGTGAGTCGACCACCAACTGTTTCTCTACAATAATTTTGAAGTAGTACATACTGTAGTAATTTCATCCGGTCCAGGACTTGAATATTTCTTCATCTTCATTAATTCTTCTTTTGCCTTTCCTTCCGTGAAATCTTTACTATTTATTGAGTTCCCAACGCTGGTATACTGTACAAGTGGCGGTAGGCGGAAATCTTGATGGATAAAAACTGTGTTAAACTTTTTAGCAAAGCTTTCAGCCATTGACTTCTTATCTAGGATCGCCTTTCACGGGATCTTCTATAAAGACCGTTGAGTTTCAAATTTCGATTTAGACATCTGTTTGGTGATTCCTGATATCACTAAATTATATTCATATGTTCTTCTTGATAATAGCTTTCTTGCATTTTTCAAGTTTATCCCATAGTTTACGCTTTTTGTTGATTTCTTTGAAGTGCGACTGGTCAATCTCTCTGGAATGAGGCAAAGTGTATATTTATATACCGGGTGTTTTTCAAAACCCGCTCACCCATATAACTTTTTTATTTTTTCAAATAAACAAATGAAATTTGGTGTGTTTATTTATGACCCGGATGTGCATTATTTGACGTATTCAATTTTTTACTATCACTTCCGGTTTGACTGGAAGTGACCCTAACTTCCTTATTTTAAATGAGACGCCAGGTAAATTTTTCCTCATTTCAATAGAAAACTACATTACGAGTACAATGACACCTCATTTGTCACTTTTTGACATTTCACCTCCAAATTATTTAAATTTTTACTTTTTAATCTAGAGCGCCATGAATAAGTTAAAATGCTTAATTTTGCTCCCAGAAACATGGGAGAATTTGTTTTGAGCTTATTTTGAATTTTATATCCTCTAAAGGCTCATTTAAAGTTAGTAGCAGCGCATTTTTGGAATTATATCAATTTTTTCAAATGGAAAGGGTATGGCTTATTAGCATATTTCGAGAAAGAATTTTCTAACCAACAATTCAGTACCGCACAATCGCTAGTTTATTCAAATATTGAACTAAAATTTTCCAAAAATATTTAGAATGCTGGAAAAATTCTTAATTTGAGTGATGAACTAGCGATTGTGTGGTACTGAATTGCTCGTTAGCTGGAATATGCTCATGAGCCATACCCTTTCCATTTGAAAAAAACTGATATAATTCTAAAAATGCGCATCTACTATCTTTAAATGAGTCTGTAGAGGATATAAAATACAAAATAAGATCAAAACAAATTTTCCCATGTTCCTAGGAGCAAAATTAAGCATTTTGACTTATTCATGGTGCTCTAGATTTAAAAGTAAAAATTTAAATAATTTGGTGATGAAATGTCAAAAAGTGACAAATGAGGTGTCATTGTACTCGTAATGTAGTTTTCTATTAAAATGAGGAAAAATATACCTAGCGTCTCATTTAAAATAAGAAATTTAGGGTCACTTCCGGTCAAACCGGAAGTGATAGTAAAAAATTAAATACGTCAAATAATGCACATCCGGGTCATAAATAAACACACCAAATTTCATTTGTTTATCTGGAAAAATAAAAAAGTTATAGGGGTGAGCGGGTTTTGAAAAACACCCGGTATAGGTTCGGAAGCTTCTAATATCTATTATTAAAGCGTCAGGACTCAGCAGGAGTTCCAATAATTTTTATTTTCACTATTTTTTTGCAGCAGGTACTTATTATTGAAGTTGATGAAGGATTATATACAGGGTGACTCAGAGTAAATTTCCCTTTTCGAACGCGTTCTGTAGGTACATCCTACTTAATATTTGTGGTTAGCGCCGGCAATTTACGGCGACTGTTTGCGGATTATCAGTAAACATGGAGCAGTGGTCGAACAAGCAACGCGCGTTTAGTGTCGAGGCGTTTTTTAAATCAAACGATTCCTATGTCGCGTTAAGGCGTCGTTTTTGTAACCGTTACAATATTCGGCGTATACGTGATACTCCGTCAAAAAATTTATTGAAATTATGGGTTCAAAGATTCAGACAGTGGTCCAATGGCAAAGCCGAAGCGTTCGGCCAACAGAAGTCCATCAAAACGCCAGAAAACAATGGAATTGTGCTACGTGCTGCGACCGAAAATCCGAGGCGCTCAATTCGAAAACATGGTGGGACGCTTCTGATTTGTCAATTGCCACTGTACCACTTTGAATCTTTGAACCAAGGGCGTACCCAGCGAGGGTCAGGGGGGGCAGCTGCCCCCCCCCTAAAATTTTTTATAAATTATAAAAAGGCTCCGCTAAGTGCAGAAAATAAAAAAATCAAAATAAACCACTATGGTTTTACTAAAAAAATTACAAACCCGAAAAATATACTACTAAATACTACTAAAATATATTCATATACCTACGTAAGTCAAACGCAGCGCACTGCACAGCCTACTAGATTTGCAATTAGCGGAATTAGCAAAGAAATATGAATTTTCTATTACGATCCTGGCCCCTGCGAATTTGTTGTATTGTGTTGTTTTTCTAACGGAATTCGATTATTTTCATTTGTTATTCAATGTTAATTTGTTTGTGCAAGTACTGCAAGTAAACTTAATTTACTTAGTTGTTGATAAACGTCTATGCTATGTTGTTAGCAGTTACGTTACACTAGTAAACATTGTCAGAAATTTATATTAGATTGTACTGTAACGAAAATTACCCTGAGTCCGCCTCTGACTCTTCCCGGCAGCGTGGAGAATTCTCGAGACGCAGCGCGAAGCTTCGTACGTGCTGCGGAGAGAATCTCCGAGAAGCAGGCGCTTCGGATATAAAAGGAACAATGTCGGGCGGCGAGGGCAGATTTCGCCAGTGCCGGGTTGAAGAATAGAATACTTTTATAAATAAATACAAGATACAAGGCGTTACATAAACTAGTTAGTGTGTTTAGTTAAATTAATCAGAGTGAATTTTAGTTAAGTGTTAATAAAAGTATAGTTTTAATTAATTGGCAGCTTTTATCACATCGTAGTCGAACAAGTTCACGCTAAAAACGTTAGGTACAGTACTTATTGGAAAATCTGCTGAATCTACCTATTTCGGGCATCTCGGTATCTCCACACTGATAAATGGATATCAGGAAATTTTTTCAAACAGGTAAGTTACAGTTAGTAAGTTACATTCGACGACATTTGTGTAATATCTGTAAATTCCAATTAAAAAAAACAAAATGTTTTTTTCCATGTTACATGTTAAACAAAACACTAACATGGATATCACTCACACTGTATAAAATACTAATAGCGGCATTATTGTGTTTTGCAGCTACTAAAACTCTCAAGAGGAAAAAAGAACATGACAGTAGCAGCGGGAGCGATGATAACAATGATCAAATTTCATCGCCAAGCCCATCTAAAACTGAATCTGAATCTGAGCAACCGCTAAATTCTTTGAGATCTAAGAAAGTCACTGCTCCTAATTTAGAATCTTTACCGTCAACATCTGGCTCTGTAGTCAATCCCGAAATTGAAGAGAATGATGGTTGCCACGAAAATGACTTGGGTCGTTATGTAGGACAAACATTTCACCTGACGATGGAAAGAAAAAAAGAGTTGTTAAAAAATCCGTGGGTTCCACCCAAGAATTACGATTTTGCAGCCGATGCCAGTCATTTGCGAAGAAAATTTAGTTATGCTTGGTTAGATCAATACACACCATGGTTAGTGTATTCCAAGCGACTAAAGGGTGCTCTGTGTAAGCACTGTGTTTTATTTCCTCCTTCTACTGGCACAGTAAGGGGAGTGTTAGGTTCATTTATGATCAGACCATTTACGAAGTTTAGGAATATGCACGAAGATTGTCGTAAACATGCCACCAATAACTTTCACAAATCTGCATCTGCTGCTGCAAAGGCCTTTCTCGAAAATATACCTGTGGACATTCAAGTTCAAAGTTTCCACCAAAAAACAATCGAAGAGAACAAGCAAATATTGGCCTCTATTATTTCCTGTGTAGTATTCTGTGGCACACACGATATGCCTCTACGAGGAAAAGAAGCAGATGAGGGAGTTTTTTTCGATCTAATGAATTTGCGAGTTGAGTCGGGCGACATCAAATTAAAGAATCACCTGGAAAAGTGTCGTAGAAATGCTGTTTATACGTCACCAAAAATACAAAACCAACTCATATATTTATGTGGCGAAGTTATTAGGGAGAGTGTGATAAATGATGCAAAGAAAGCCATGTTCTACACAGTTTTAGCCGACGAGACAGCCGACGTTTCAGGAAAGGAGCAGCTATCCATTGGCTTGCGTTTCTATGATGAAAGTAAAAAAAAAGTCCGAGAAGAATTTGTGGGTTTTGTGGAGCTGACAGCACAGGATGCCCCAGCAATTGCCAATGCAATAGACAATTTTTTAGTTAGCTATAATTTTTCACCGCATAGTTGTGTAGGACTTGGTTTTGATGGCTGCGCTACGATGGCGGGCAAAGAGGGTGGCGTACAAGCGATTTTAAGGAAAAAGTACACACGAGCATTATTTTTTCATTGCTCAAACCATAAAATAAATCTTGTTGTCAATGATGCAAATAATGTTCCGGAAATTAGAAACACTATTGGCACCGTAAAGGATGTTATAACCTTTTTCAGGGAATCCACCACTCGCAGAAGTTCCGCTCCTAATCTATCACGACTGTGTGAGACTAGATGGTCTGAAAAATACAAAAGTATTCGCTTATTTGCACAAAATTTCCTCGAAATTGTGAAATCACTTGAAAAACTATCTATCGAAGGAAACTACGCCACGAGAAAATCTGCGTACCAGTTGCATGCCGCCGTTACCAAACCCTCACTAATTGCTGCCCTAACTATAATTGCAAAATATTCAGCTTTACTGGAGCCGGTTGTTAATGCCTTGCAAGCAAAAACTATGGATTTAATTAAGTTGCAAGAACATCTGAACGTAATCCTTAACGTTCTGAAGAAAAACCGTGAAGATGCCGACCTAGTTATTGATGAAGTACTTAAAAAAGCACAAGACTGTAGAACGATCCTTCAGTACTCTTCGAAGAGTGAAGACTTGGTTGAGAAGTACCATGGGAGAGGAAAGGTTAACAGGATTATGTCTCATGAGTGTGCATCGTGATTTAATTAAATCAAATCGAGAGCAATTTGAAAATCAAGTTTTAAATAAATTTGCGACAAATCCAAGAAAATTGTTATTGAAGTAAAAATTAAGCGAGTTATGTCAAAATTTAGTAATTAAAAAGAGAAATGCAAAATCCATTGTTTTTTTTTTTTGGTCAGCCCCCCCCCCCCCCTATTTCAGATCCTGGGTACGCCCTTGCTTTGAACCCACGATTTCAATAGGTACATTTTCTGACGTAGCGTCACGTATACACCGGATATGGTTACAATTACAAAAACGTCGCCGTGCCGCGACATAAGAATCATTCGATTTTAAAAACGCCTCAACCATGAACGCGCGTTGCTCGTTCGACCACTGCCCCATGTTCACTGATAATCCGCACGCAGTCGCCGCATATTGCCAGCGCTAAACTCCCCACAAATATTAAATTGGATGTACAGGGCGCGTTCGAAAAGAGAAATTTACTCTGAGTCACCCTGTATATCTCATGCTTTGACATCCTTTTGTAAATTGTCGATATTTTCTACACCTAAAACAAACAGAATCTTTAGCTGGACATGGACTAACGTAGATGTTTTTTCACTAGATCCGCAAAAATGATGGATGAAAACGATTGGATGTGTGTGAAGTAGGAATAAAGGGTATACCTGAGGGCCGGTTTCTGAATAGCAAGTCACCTCTGGGTTAGTTTTAACTCCAGGGTACACGTGTCCAGTTGCTATGTTTACCTTGGAGTTACGCTTAACCCGGGGGTGACTCGCTATTGACACATTGAGAAACCTGCCCTAAGCTAAAGCTTCTGAATGCTTCTGCGCAAAATCCAGTGAATAAGAATTATTCACTGCTATGTTAACAGTTTTTTCTCTAATGTGCATATAAGTTAGTCCAGGAATAAAAGAATCTCTTGAGTAAATACTACTCATCCGATTTTGAACTGAAGGAACATCAATTTTGATCCGTTTTTCAACATCGAAATTCTCCACTTTTTTTAATGGAACGCCCTATATATCACAACGTCAAAAAAAAAGTCATGTTGAAAGTATGTATCAGTAAGCATCATCCTTGATAAGTTTTAGCCGGAAAAAATTAAAATCGAAATGCTGGTATTTTCGCAAATACATGCAACTTCATGTTGTGGGTAGCTAGGTATAGTCTGTCGATTTTAATCTGATACGCCAAAGGAATGTGAGCTGGTGGCTTCCTACGTTAGAACGCCAATAATGGTTACCTGACGTTACACCTGTTTCTGCCATATGAAACACCCCCTCGCTCCTCATACCGAAAGTATCAGATTAAAAACGACGGACTTTACTTGCTATTACAATGGCAAACAATAAACAATTTTATCACTGTCAATTTAGATATCAACTAGGTTGAAACCAATACATTTTATAAAAGAATTTAACGAGTTTCAGTGAGAATAGGATACCCTAGAAGTAACAGTTTGGTGTGCAATCTCTCTGTTGAAATAAAATGCGTAGGTACCTACCATTTTTCATTAATGAACCAACGATAACAGGATCTTTATACATACACTACTGATATGTGAGAAAATTTCTTTCATCCACAATTAAGACGGGAGGGTATCTTGGACGATATAAAGACATGACATTTGGGAAAGGATAGATAGGGAGAGCTGTTCCTGTAGATGAACACCTGACTCTCCTGACTTGACAATTCCAGATTTTTTTCTCTGGAATTATGTCAAGGAGAGATCCTGGAATCCTTTGTCAAATAGCCTGGAAGATCTTGAAAGGAACATTCGTAATGTCATTGAAGCAATTCCCCAGGAAATGTTACACAATTCAATCAACTGATCCATGAATGGGTGGCAAATATACAGGGTGAAAAATTAAAAAGGATCCACCTGGATTCTTTCGAAAATTATCAGGAAGTTTAAAAAAATGCCGAAACACGTCGATTTTGTTTGCAAGGGTGACACTTTTTGGCTATTCCAAAATTTTTCTAGACTGCACCCCCTTGCCGGGGTGAGTTGTACCCTCAAAACTTGAATAGGGAAACTGGGTCGAGTGTCGAGTGGTACCTTGTTTGAGAGGTATTTGAGATGACTTTACAGGTCTGTAATTTATTTCGAAATCTGAGTACCTACTAATTTTCAAGATATTCGCTTCGGAAGTTGCCATGGGGCGAAAAGAGAATGTGTCTTTCGTACATTTCTACAAGAAAAAAATTGAAATTCCTGAAACACGTCAATTTTGTTTATTTTGAATCTTTGTTAGTTTGAACCTTTTCAACAACCTTTCAAAGATGACCCACTTTTCATTTTTCCACGAAAAACACGTTCTCTTTCCGCCCCATGGCAACTTCCGAGGCGAATATCTTGAAAACTAGAAGTCAGATTTCGAAAAAAATGACAGATCTGTAAAGTCATCTCAAATACCTCTCAAACAAGGTACCTACCACTCGACCCAGTTTCCCTATTCAACTTTTGAGGGTGCAACTCACCCCGGTAAGGGGGTGCAATCTAGGAAAATTTTGTGTGTGTCCCTTGCAAACAAAATCGACGTGTTTCGGCATTTTTTTAATTTCCTGATAATTTTCCAGAAAATCCAGGTGGATCCTTTTCAATTTTCCACCCTGTATACAGCTTTTTTATAGTTTTATGTTTCCTGCTTCAACTTTTTACTAGGCAAACAGAATTTCCAAGCTTTGTATGCTAATGAAAAATACCAGAATTTCGATTTTTTACGGCTAAAACTTTAAATTCAAAGGACGATGTTTATTGGTACATGGATACCTTGAACATAACTCTTTCTTTTTTGACGTTGTACAGGATGTACAGGGTGTTCCATTAAAAATAGAGCAAAAAACTACTAAAAAACACGTTAGGTCAAGAGAAATCGAATGGCGCACACCGCTTAGGTACCTGGTTTGAAAGTTATAAGCATTTAAAATGGGTCACTCTCGGCTGGGACACCCTGTATTTCATTTTTCATAAATTTATGAAGGCATCAGATTCAAGACTCTGCATGCATTTCTTCGAGTCTGCAATAAATACAAAGTTTAAATATCTCATCCTCCCTTAATCCTTCAACAGACGAAATAAAATTTTCAAATGTACTTTTCCATCAGTAGGTAGGTATGTCAATTCTTGGGCAGCGGTAGGAGAATTCTGATCTGCATCAAAAAGATCAGGCCTTTGTTATTAATTTGTAATAAATATGCGTATTACTTCCTACATTGGATTACCTGTTAAATTTGCCTTAAAACTCTAAAATCTCAAGATCAAACTGACTCAACATCAACGATAGTATTATAGTCTATAGAACCCTCTTTCCAGAGTTTCCAGTCTTTCTTCTTCAAGGCATCTGACAGTAAATTATAACTTTATACTTGTGGTGAAGCTTCAGAAGTGATTGGCTCCACTCAGAAGGTTAAGATTTTTGAATCTGGTAGAAGTAATGTCTGGAGTGCCTTTTAGAGAGAGATTCAAAGCTTCGAGTATTCGCTCCTATGGTAATGAACTTCCTAAACTGTAAACTGTTGACAATCGTCAAAGATATTATCGACTTAAGGTTACCTCAAGACCCAGTGAATACAACTACATAAAGTTAAGGTTGAAATTTATGTAACTACTTTACCTATAATTATGTAATTTTTAAATTTTTTTCAAATCACAATAAGGTAAAATTTGACTCAAATGTAACGCACAATGTCAAGCTAAAGTAGATGTAAAATTTATATCACATTGATGTAAGTAAACCATATTATGCATTTTTTATCCTGAAAAATTTCAAACATCCGACATTGCCTCACAAAATCGCTCATATCTTAATGAATATTTCACAGATTCTGATGCATATTTATATATTCTTGATCAGAATCGAATGCTCTTCAAGATAAAATAAAACTGAATAATTTATCTCAAATAGTTTTGAGATATTAAGCCACAAAGTTGAAACCTTGTCTCAAATTTTGGACTATGCTTAACAGCATCTTTGTCTCTTATCCCTTGAATACAGAAGAAGGGTTTTTGAACTGTACTTGATTGTTCCAATTTTTTCAGTTGAAAAAATTTTAGTAATTCTATTGTTTCTGTATGTATATGTCCATATAACTGCCAATTATTATTGTTATGTTTTCTCTTCATAATTGGGAAATGTTCTATTTTACATAGAAATAAAAACTACAAAATACCTAATTACTTATTTCCAGGTCCAATGGCTCATTTATTCAATAGCGTCCACGAACAAAGCTATGTAGCTTACGTGATAAGCTACGCTATGAGAATTGGGTCATTTAAAGACGAGAGCTTCCATCCAGACAGTTCAGGCTCTAATACAAGTGCCAACATAAGAAGTTGCTGGTCAGCATTATTAATCTTGTTTTGTATTAGAACTATGTTCAACCTTTATATATTTTAGATTTATATTTGAATATTCTTTCAATCACTGCCTAAACAACTGCATCTTGTATGGTAACAATGAATATAAGGAATAAAACAAAAACTTATACAAAAAAACTTTTATTTTATTTCAAATCATAATACACACATGTAACCAATAGCCTATAAAAAAAAAATAGAAACAAAAATCAAGCAGTACCATTAGTGGCAGCTTTAATAATAGTAGCAAGTAAGTCGTCTTCTTGTTGAGGTCCCACCCACCACATACACAAAGCGTTCTCGTAAACCGGAGTACTTCTGGTATGATGCATAGGATCGATGCTGTTGTGATGTTGTCCGCTCGAAGTCGCCAAGATCGGTCTGTAGGGATGCAAACTCACCCCGTTGCAGCTGTCATTATGCAATTGCATCTGTAACATACCCAAGCGTGAACTTTTGATTTGGTTAAAATCGAGGGTCATTTACCCATAGTCGAATCTTTTAAGTGATTTTATGCGGAAATAAATAAATTAATAGTCCTGGATTTAAGTCCTGAAGTGTCACTATTAATGACATGATGACTAAGGCCTGTAAATATTGCTTACGTTATAACAAACAAAAGTGGGAAAACTTTGGTGTAGCTATTCATTGGTGTAGTCACATTTTGATTCACACACAACCAATTAAAGTGCATTATTATTATATTATGTACATACCTGCAAGTGTACTGTAGGGTAATGTTGTTCGGTAACGTCCCAAATTTGTACCTTACCATCCGAACCGCCAGACACCAACCATTTATTATCAGATGACAAGTCAATAGAGATTTTTTGATTGGTGCTACACTCTCTGGGCAAAACAAACATCGGCCTGCCCGGCACCTAAAAACAAACAAAACTTTCAAATAAAATTCCCTCAAAAAGTTTCATAATTTCCTTTAAAAATTGCTTCATAGTTGTCAGGAGTATAATCTTACACGTAAATCCCAACAGATGAGATCTTTGTCCTTCCTAGCGCCGCTGTACAGTCTGGAACCGTCCAATGAAAATGCCATCGAAGTAATACCGCCTTTATGCCCTTTGAGCTTACACAAATTCCTCAAAGTACCGTCAGTTTGTGAGACTAATTCAATAACTCCTTTAACAGTTCCAATGGCCACTACTCCAGGTTGGGCTTTGCTAGCGACGATAGTGGACACCTGATGAGTGATGGGGATTTCCGTATATTCACGTCCGGGACGTCCAGTGTCGAATATCTTGACGTTTTTCTTGTAGCCGCTAAATATGTTTTGACCGTCGGCAGAAAAGGTGACGCACATGGCAGATTCTAGTTCGTCTACTGCGTTGTAGCCTCTGTAGGAGCATCTTAGGTCGCCTGTGAAAGCGTCCCAGAGGTGAATAGGACCTTCGTGACCACTTGACAGCCAGCTGATGAGGAAAAAAAAAATGTTTTATTAGTAAAATTATGTGTTAGGCCTTTTGGTTATGAAGGCAAGAGAATATTTATTCATTTATCAATGAGCAATTATTGCCCAATTAAAAGACGATAGTACGGGATTTTGGCTGGGATATAAAAACTTTTTGATTATCAAAACAGTCCAACTTGTCAGAATACTGATTAAAGAATCTTGCTATTAGACACTTAACAATATCATTATATATATAATATAAGAAATAAGAAATAGTAATGGCTCCAATTTACTTCCCTATGGTACGCCATTATTGTTTAAAATTTCTGGAGAAGTGTTCTTGTTTATGTATGTGTTCTGTTCCTTATTCTGAAACCGCTCCAGAGCTACACCCTTTATACCATATTTTTGCAATTTTTGCACTAAGCTACACCTGTTGTCTCGAATATTAGTCTCAGTTCACTGGCAGTTTTCACATAGCGAACTTTAGGTATTGGATTAACCGTTGAAATTATTAAGGGTGATGGAATGGTGCCTGTTTCCAGTGAATAGTTAATTAAACTTAGCAGAGGGAATTCAATACTTGCATATATCATTTTTATGAAGTCCGCTGATAGCTCGTCAGGATTACCTTTACATGGTAATTGAAAAACAATTTCCTTCAGTTGATTGGTCGTTATTGGCATAAACCGTGCTAAACCTCCTGGCGGTGTTTGTATTTGGTCAATGCATTGAGTTCCTCCATTTACGTCGATTTCAGACACAATCCCATGAATACTACTAATATAATAGTCATTGAGATTATTACAGAATAATTGGGGTTCGCTTATTATCTCATTGTTAGTATGATCTTTTTTATTTTTAGATAAAAGCAGTTTTAATGTTTCCCACATTTTTTTTTTAATTATTTTTAGAATTATCAATTTTATTTTCAAAGTGACTCTTTTTCTCTTCACGTATCACTTGTACAGAAAATATTACAGTTGAACGTAAGAAGGATCCATTGTTGCCTACTGATAGTCACCATCCTTGTTTAAATATATGCCTTGAGACAAAAAATATGGTTAAATATTGTAGACTTATAGAAACAACTAAATTTAATCATGATTGGTCAAGTTTCGCACTCTTTGCTGATGCAAATCATGCCCTAGGCTGTTTTTACAGTGAAATTTTCAAAATATTTGAGTTGTGGGTTCCTAAGTAAACACAGAAAAGGAAAAGTAGTATTCTGTTTGGTATAATCACGAACCAATTTCAATGTTGAAACAAAAAAATCACTCCTTACTTAAAGTCAAAAAAAAGTGGAACTCAGTTTTGGAGATTGCGGTATAGGAGTTTACGGTCATTACTCAAAATTAAAATTAAAATAGTGCATAATCAATATTTTGAAGATCTGAAAAATAGCTTTAAGACTGATCCTAAATACTTTTGGTCTTTTTTGAATAGCCTTAAGAATAGTCCGGACTTACTGGATAAAATGGCCCCCGACAACGATGTTTTCAGTGGTGATCAAAATTTTGCTAGTGGCTTTGCAACATATTTTAAATCAGTTTTTGTGAACAGTGATATTAATGGTACTCCAACTGAATTGAAAACCTTTTTTGGTGAAAAATCAATTTCTCAAAAGGACATTAATGTTGCTGTAATGAAACTGTAATGGTCCTGATGATGTTCCAGCTTTTTTTCTGAAGGGTTGCAAGGATCTTCTTTTTTATCCTCTGCAGGTGCTCTTTAATCTTATTTTAAAAACATCCACATATCCGGACAAGTGAAAAATTAGAAAGGTAATTCCTATCCACAAAAATGGCCCTAGGCAAAATATAAGAAATTATCGACCCATAACTATTGTCTGTGCTGTTTCCAAAATTTTTGAATGTGTACTTTTTGATATGCTCTTTGATGAGGTTGCTGGTAAAATTTCTATTAATCAGCATGGCTTCTTGCCCAAAAGGTCTACACTTAAAAATTTAATAGTCTTATAAAAAAATATCAAATAGACATAATTTATACTGACATGGAGAAAACATTTGACAAAATAAGCCACAGTTTAATAGTTAAAGCCTTATCTGATATGGATGTACCCAATTTTTTGATTAACTTGATTAAGTCTTACTTAGTAAAAAAGTACCAATATGTTGAGGTTAAGGGATGCAAATCTGAAACCTATATTAGTACCTCAGGAGTGCCTCAAGGCTCTAATTTAGGACCCCTTCTTTTCATACCTAATTGCAATAAATTAAATTGTTGGGAGTGTTGAAAATTCTTTAGCCTTATTATTTGCTGACGATTTCAAACGCGAAAGAGTGTGCAAAGTAATAAACTTTGCACATGTGAGTAGAAAAAATATTTTTTATTATTTGAGATATTTTTATGGACTAAAAGAAATAAAAGGTTGTTGCTCTGGGGGGGGGGGCAATTGCCCCCTTTGCCCCACCCCTGGATACGCCACTGCCATAATATGGTTTCAATATACTTAGTGTTTGGATTAACATTATCGAGGAGGAAAATTTTTAAAGGCTATGTACTATGTACTTCAGAACGTTTGGTACTTATCCCCAAAGAGGCTGCGACGAGGGCTGCGACAATGATTATCTTCTGGGCTTGTTTAACAGGCTCTCGTTAAGTAAGAGAAGGATTAAAATATTTTTATATTCGATTTTTATGTACAATGTACATACAGGGTTATTGGTTATAAATGTCACCCCCCTCTATCTTTTTTATTTGACATTTGAGAAAAAAGTGTCTCAAATAAAAAATGTATGGTTGAAATTAAATTTTTTGAAAAACTCACTTTTGCATATACAGGGTGTTTCAAAATAGCTGGTCGTGCTCCAACTTTCTTATTTTAAATTGAATACCCTGTATATTATTCAATATTCGGATTTGACATCAAATTCTGAGCAGATTTCATGTGATATACCCTATACCTAAGTTCAACTGTTTTGGAAATATTGACAGATGAAAATTTACTTTTTCGCAAATTTGACAGGCTGTAAAACCTAAACGGTTAACTTTTGAGCAAAACTGATCTTACATTTTTTTTTAAGATTTTCACAAGTTATCATTTGACACCAACTTTGAATTTAACCGAAGATTCAATTTAATTGAAATTTTCAATCAGGGATTAAATTCAAAGTAGATGTCAAATATTGGTGTCAACTGATAGTTTATAAAAATCTAAGATAAAAATGTAAGATTGGTTTAGCTCTAAAATTAACCGTTTAGGATTTACAGCCTGTCAAAGTTGCAAAAAAGTCAATTTTCAACTGTCAATATTTCCAAAACAGTTGAACTTAGGTATAGGGTATATCACATGAAATCTGCTCAGAATTTTACGTAGAATCCGAATATCCAATAATATAGAGGGTATTCTATTTGAAATAAGAAATTTGGAGCACGACCAGCTTTTCTGAAACACCCTGTATATGCGAAAGGGAGTTTTTCAAAAAATTTAATTTCAACCATAAAACTTTTATTTGAGACACTTTTTTCTATAATGTCAAATAAAAAAGATAGAGGGGGGTGGCATTTATACCCAATAACCCTGTACAGAATCCTCAAAGGTGATATTGACTGTCAAGATATTTTAAATCAATTACCATTTGCAATTAATCGCCTAAATTCGAGAAATACTAAAATGTTTTATCTTACATTTCCCAGAACAAACCTGTACAAAAGCTCGCCAGTCTATCAGTTATGTAACTAATTTAATTTATATGTATTGGATATTGATATTGACTGTATTATTAATATAAAAACTTTTAAAAAGCTTATAGACAATAAATTAAGGTCAAGCAGTTTAGGGCTTTAATTTTGAATAGGCGGAAGTTACTTCTTTTTGCCATCATAATTATTAACTTTATTCAAGACTATATCTATGTACGTACAATGTAAGTTTTTACTGGACTAATAAATAAATAAATCTTATTTGTTGATCATTTTTTAACAGTTTGTGTTAATAGTAATACAGCATCAATCATGATTTGCTTATTAAGAAGTTCATATATTTAAGTTTTTCTGAGAGATTGGCAAACTGGTTTTTTAGTTTCCTTAGGGATAGAGAGCTCATTGTTAAAATTGGTAATTTTTTATCAAAGGTTATTAGTCAGTTCTGGTGTGACCCAAGGAGGACACTGTTCATGTCTATCTATGGTTCTCCCTTATTGTTCATCCTGTTTGTCAATTACCTAAAAGAGCAACTGAATAACTGTGAATTCTTGAAGTTGGCAGATGACCTGGTTCCTTAAATTAGCACAACGAAAATAGCACACATCAGAAAAACTAGCGTACTAAATTCGGGCCTATTTAGTGCTAATTTAGTACGAAAAAAAATAATTTATAACTCTATTTTTTAAAAAATTACGTGCATGTGTGCAACTCTAGTTGGATAAGGTTGAATCTTTGAAAATCAAGTACCTCATATTTAGTGCTAATTTGATACATTCATGGCACGCCTAAAAACTAACAATGATGTATTTATTACGAAATAACCACGGAAAAGTGCTAACTTAAGACTTGAATTAGCACACATACATCGAATCGACCGCGCGAAAACGGAATTCGCATGCGCATATTTAGTGCTAATTTAGTACTTCAGAAACGACGACCTGAAACAAATTAGTATCACATCAGCATAGAGTTAGCACTTGTGTGCTGGCTTAGTGTTTAAGTTAACAAACATTATCACCGATGACGCGATGAAACTAGAGTACTAAATAAGCACACATTTAGTGCTAATTTTAGACGTTAGTTTGGGTTAGTTCGGGTTAGTTTCGGTTAGTTCGGGTTATTTTGGGTTATTTTGGGTTATTTTGGGTTAGTTTGGGTTAGCTCTGTGCTGATGTGATACTAGTTCATTTTAGGTCGTCGTTTTTGAAGCACTTAATTAGCACTAAATAATATGTGCATGAGAATTCCGTTCTCGCGCGGTTGATTCGTTGTATGTGTGCTAATTCAAGTCTTAAGTTAGCAGTTTTCAGTGCTTATTTCGTAATAAATACATCATTGTTAGTTTTTTAGGCGTGCCATGAATGTACCAAATTAGCACTAAATATGAGGTTCTAAATTTTCAAAGATTTGACCTTATCCAACTAGAGTGTGCCAGCTTAATCTTAAGCTGGCACACATGCACGTAATTTTTAAAAAAATTTTAATTTTATAAATTATTTTTTTTCGAACTAAATTAGCACTAAATAGGCCCGAATTTAGTACTCTAGTTTTTCTGATGTGTGCCATTTTCGTTGTGCTAATTTTCTAGACCTCAGATGACCTTCAGCTGTTTTTAATAATTCTTAATGAACTTGATATTGCCTCACTTCAAAGTGATCTCATTAGTCTCACTGGTGTATCAAATCTTTTTACTTATTAAATGGTCACCAACTGGAAATAAGTGAGGTAGCTAAGGACTTAGGCATACTATTTGATTCTTGTTTACATTTTACTGACCATATGGATCAACTGGTTGTAACGGCCAACAAAATGTTGGTATCCACTCTTAAAAATTGTCACACTACAGCGTGTAAACCGAGGTGTAAACAAATTCACTTAAACCTGGAAATCTAAAGAAGAACCAATAGCTTCAGAGGTTGTCGAGTCGGTTGTACCGCCTGCTATTTTCAACATAACAATAATTTGGAGAATAAATAACTATGTAGTAACTTTCAATAAATAAATAAATGAATACAGAATAAAAGTATTAAGAAAAGGTGTTGTGATAATATTATTCTCTTGTGTAGACTTGTATATACAAGGTATATACTTGGATTAGTAATATTGTAAGATGGCTGGATGGCTCTACCAGTGTTAAAACTTTTTGTAAATAGACTTATCAGTAGCAGTTTGACATTGGGTTCTGTTTAGGGCATCCAATACCGAATTAAAATTCCAATCCCGGGATTCCAGTACCGAAAAAAAAAAAATCGGTATCCCGGTATTCAATACCGGGATTTCCGATATTCAATACCACGATTTTCGGTATTCAATACCGGAATTTTCGGTATTCAATACCGGGATTTATACGAGAATTAACAAATTTAATCTTTTATTAAATTATTCCTCACATTATATTTATTATTACATTAATACAAATACGTTTGTAGTGAAAATATGAGTATACAGGGACAATGTTTTATTTTTCATTTGTATTAAAATATGACCTTAGAAATAAAAATCTGTCAATCGACCTATCATTAAGGCTTGACCGAATCTTCGAGAATAATATACCGGTAGCAGAAAATGCACGCTCGGACTCAACACTTGTTGGGGGAATAGATAGTAAATACTCATAAGAGAGCTGTAGATTTTGTCCTCGGATACCTTGTTTCTCAAATAACTGAACTTCCTCATCTAGGGTTGTTTCTAAATCTGATGGATCCTCTTGAACTTTAGGTCGAAACGCACTCATCTTTTCGGCGATAGTTTTTTGAAGAGCTACTGCAAGGGGCGACTCTGATTCCTGTGCCGGAGTACTTACATGTACATCAGTAACGGTGATGTTTTTCTCTTGCAGTTGTGCAAGCGGTATGTGGTCTTCATCCTCATCCTCCACAGTAGTGATAGAAATAGAACCACTAAGTCTCTCAATCAGCTTTTTAATAGTGTTTTTGACTGCATCTCTACCAGGCAAAGAAAAAAAATCTGGATAATCATGCTGATCTTGGGGATTGTGGAGATAGGACAGAACACCAGACAAAATAGTCCGACGTTGCTGAATGCGCTGTTTCAATGCAATTTGGATCTCTTTGCTTAAATCTGTTTCAACATGAGAAAGTTGCTTCAAAGTGAACATTATTGTGACATCTGCTGTAATAAGATTGGCATCTCTCTGACAGAGAGCATCCACTGCCAATTTCACCGGTTCCAAAACTCTGACGACGTCGTCGATAAAATTGTAGGAACTGTCCGAGAGTGTTGTGGTGCAGTTTAGATCTATCAAAGACTTTTTCACACAGTCTTTCATATTTATTTATTTATTTTATTTTATTTATGTATAAGAAAAATACATTTGAAGTTGAACAGAGTTTACATCTAAAAAAAAAAAAAAATCTAACCTAAAACAATTCTCCTGGCCTTCATCTTAAATTTATCCAGAGATAAACCAAAGAACTCAAGGCCCTCACAAAACTTATTTACATTGGCAGATATTCTATTCACAGGACTGAATAGTAGGTACCAGGTTCGACAGTAAGGAATGTGCAGTAAAGATTTACTTCGTGTCTGATAACTTTGAATGTGTAGATTAAAACATTCAAGACATTCGTGGCTTTTTATGTAGTAGTTAAGAATTTTAAATGCAAAACAGACATCAAAATATTCCCTTCTGCGAACAAGAGTAGATAAGTCTAAATAAGTCATAGTCAGGTCATCACTGAGAATTACACCACTCAAAGAAAGTTTGTACCTTGCAAACTTAATAAATTTGTGTTGAACACTCTCAAGCCTATTGATGTGGATCTGATAGTAAGGTGACCAAACTATGCATGAAAATTCAAGAACGGACCTGACCAGTGATGTGTAAAGAATTTTGATAGGGTGTATACTTGTAAAGTCCCTAGTAGCTCTCTTAATAAACCCCAACATTTTATTAGCCCTGCCAATTACCACTTCAAAATGCTCAGTGAACATTAGCCTAGTATCTAGATAGACACCAAGATCTTTAATGATAGAAACTTCAGACAAGCGAACATTGTTTAAGTAATACTGCAAGGGAACACTATGGGTGCGTCTACTGAATCTTATACAACAGCACTTATCGATGTTGAGGGACATGTAATTAAGCTGACACCAATCGTGAACGATGTTAAGATCATTTTGCAAAATAAGTATGTCTTGAGTTGACGTCACCTGACGATACAACTTCAAGTCATCAGCAAAAAGTAAAAAATTTGACGAGAGCAACGATCCTAAATCGTTGATAAATAAGCTGAATAGAAGGGGGCCCAAGTGAGAACCTTGGGGTACCCCAGAGGATGCATGGAAAAGAGAAGAAAGATAGCCATCGATCTTGACATGTTGCATTCTGTTAGTAAGGTATGATTTCATCCATGAAAATAAATGTCCAGAAACGCCGAAACTTGAAAGCTTTGAAAGAAGGATGTTGTGATTTACCTTATCAAAGGCTTTACTGAAGTCAGTATATATTGCATGAGTTTCTGCATTATTAGCAAATGATGAATTTATGAATGTTGTAAAGAGAAACAGGTTCGTCTCAACGGATCTACCGGCTGTAAAACCGTGCTGTTGACTGATCACAATCTGATGAAATATTTTTGAAAGAATTCCTTCCACGCACTGCTCAAATAATTTTGGAATCGCAGACAGAATGCTGATGGGTCTGTAATTTATTACATCATTTTTGCTGCCTGACTTGTAAATAGGACAAACGTAGGAGAGCTTCCACATTTCTGGAAAAATTCCAGAAGATAATGATTTGTTGAAAATATTAAACTGAGGAAGATACAAAGTGTTAGAACAAGATTTTAGTACTTTGTTGGGAATACCATCAGGTCCTGCAGACTTGTTGATGTCCAATTGCGTTAAAGCCCTCTCAATATCTGTTGGATCTATGACAATGCTTGAAACATTCTCAAATCGATCAGCAAAGGTTCCAGCGTCGGAATTTCTCTGAGGGTTATAGACGGAGGAGAAATAGACAGCAAAAAGATTAGCTATGTCAACACCGTTGGACGCCTTTTCTGAGGCAAGAAACATTTCGTTAGGAATAGTAAAGATGGCGCCGACTAAGGAACGTCTAAAAAGTACGTCGTGCGACGAAAAAGCAATTTTTAAGTGCTGTAAGAAGAAGTCTGGTGCTGTGGTGTGTGTAAACTGTGGTAGTGTTTTTCACAAATCATGTGCTACTCGCAATTTTGCCGAGAAAGTTCATTTCATCGATGAAACTCGTGTAATCTGCTGCAAAGCCGATTTGGAGGTTAACCATGAAATAGCCTCGAAAATCGAAATTACCTATCTAAAGAGACTCTTGGTCGAGCTGGAAAAGCAGAACAGGACCCTGGAAGAAAATGGCAATTTATGGAAAGAAAGGTACGAAACGCTAAGCAAATCGTTACATAATCCAAGCACTTCCTGCATACCAATCTTTCCAACGTCCACTTCGCCCCGCCCGCGCCCTCTACCAGTGGTCTCGGGCCCCGGTGCTGCCAGCTGCCACGGATGTTGTTGGTGACCGTGGCGGTGACCCGCTAGTGCAGAAACAGGAAGAAATACCGTTAGATGGCGCCACCCGAACTCCAAAAATTGCGGTTTCAAACGACGAAATCGTAAATTCTGAAAACCAACATATAGAACAGCTGGTGCTGGCTGACGTCACCAATGACATCGACAGCCCGAAACAGCGTGACTCAGCGATAAATTTTGTAAACACTCAAAACCAAATCCCAGAAAACAAAGAATTATGGCAAACTCAGAAACGGAGAGGCTTTAAACAGAAACCGTCGCCCCAGAGGGATGATGTGAAAATCACTGATGCACCCAAAACAACAAAATTCGAAAGACCGAAACCACTGAAAGGTAACAATGAAAATGCACCTTTCCTGAAGATAGCACAAAGAATGTCTTTTCTTTTTATCTCAGGCTTTGCACCAGAGGTGAAAAGTAACGAAATTATGGAATATCTAAAACAAAATGAACTGGACAAGGGATGTTCATGTGAAAAAATCCACACAAAGAAGAGCAAATACCGTTCTTCATTCAAATTGGCTGTACCACACAACAGCCGAGATAAATACATGACCCCGACACTGTGGTCCAACGGAGTCATCATAAACCATTTTATAAACCTTCAGAGTCGAAAGATGACTCAGAAAATTATAAGCGTAATGCACGCAAATGTAAGGTCATTACGAAACAAAACTGATGAGCTGGAAGCTTTTCTAGTGTGTTTCTAGTAGACAAAAACTTTGATGTTGTCTGTCTGACAGAGCACTGGATGACTGGTACAGAAATTGAAACATTGGAAATTCCAGATTATAGACTAGCTGACTATTCGGCAAGACAAAACTCCACTGGTGGTGGAACTGCCATCTTTATAAAAAAAAATATTGATTTTAGTGTGTTAAGTATTTGTTCAGATTTTAATGTAGAAAAATGTTTAGAATGTTGTTGTATTCGTTTGACATATTTTAATTTAAATTTTTTAACTGTTTATCGCTGTCCATCAGGTAATTGTGACACCTTTTTGACATCCTTGGATGGGATGTTATCTCGCTTGGGCACGAACAGGCGAACTGTTTTAGCAGGCGACTTCAACATAGCACTTGGCAGTGAACATACCAACTACCTACAAATGCGAAATGTACTGGAGAGTTTCAACATGAAACAAACAGTTTTTGAAGCAACAAGAGGTGAAAACTGTCTTGACAATATTTTTCTAGATCAAGATACAGAGGTTAGATTGGCTGAGGTTTTTGACCTGGGTTTTTCTGATCACCGAGGTCAGCGGGTTGATTTCATAGCAGAAACGAAGAGACAGCCTTACATAGAAAACATAACAATGTCTAGACCTATAACACAAAGGGGTAAGTTTCAGTTCCACAATAAAATAAATGAGGCAGATTGGGATTTTATAAATGGGACTAATATGAATGTTGATGATAAATTCGCTGATTTCATGAATATACTTGAGAAAGCTTACTTGGACTCTTTTCCAGAAAAAGTCTATAAAGCTAAATCAAATAACCCACAAAAAATAAATTGGTTTAGTGAGGAATTGAAAACAATGCGTGAACAGTTGTGTTTTTTGCATGACCTCAGTATACAATATCAAAGTGAAGAAATTTCTCAAATGTATATAGAACTTAGGAGAAGATACAAAGCCGAAATACGGACAGCAAAGCTTCAATCTAACAAGAATTACATTCAGACATCTGGTAATCCGTCACGTGCTGTCTGGGAGATTATAAATTGCAAACGGGGTATTACAAAAAATAAGAAAAGTTCTGAAAATCATACAATCTCTCCAGATAACTTTAATCAGTATTTTGCAGAAATTGCAAATAATCTAGTAAAAGATATTCCACCAATCAACTTACGTCTTCCTGATATGAAGTTGACCACCACAGGAAATAACTTTTCTTTTTCTCCAGTAACTTTCAACCAAGTTAGAGACGTCATCAGTAACTTGAAAAATAAAAATAGCCGTGACCTTTATGGACTGAATGTAAAACTAATTAAATCTGTAAAAAATATTATAATAAGCCCTCTTACTAAACTGATAAACTTATGCTTTCAAGAAAATACATTCCCTCAAGTTCTTAAAAGAGCTGTTGTAACCCCCATTTTTAAAAAAGGTAACTCTCAACTACCTGAAAACTATAGACCAATTTCACTACTGCCAATAATTTCAAAGGTAGTTGAAAGATGTATGTCTCTACAAGTGGTTGATTTCTTCGAAAATAATAACTACTTTTCGAAAAGCCAATTTGGCTTTAGGGAAGGCAAGAATACAGTGCTGGCCATCCTGGACCTGGTCTCATATATAATAGATTCATTTCATAATCTTGAGTTCACCTCAGTCTTGCTATGTGACCTTAGCAAGGCCTTTGACTGTGTCGACCACAGCATCCTCTTGCAAAAATTTAAAAACTATAACTTCTGCCCAGAAAGTATCAACTTAATTCAATCCTATCTTACAGGCAGAGTGCAGGTAGTGAGAATCTCTGGGGTGGACTCATCGGAACGAGTAATGAACATCGGTGTCCCGCAGGGGTCAGTGCTGGGTCCGATACTGTTTCTAGTGTATATTAATGATCTACCAGCCATTGACAACAAAGCCAAGTACACACTATTCGCTGACGATACAACACTGTCTTTCTCTGCGGGCGCTCTTGATAGGGCTTTGGAGGTTTCCAGGGAGGCACGGGAAGGAGCCGAGGAGTGGTTTAGAATGAATAAACTGCTGCTTAATACTGGAAAAACACAACAAATTGTATTCTCAATGAGAGATAATGGGGACATAAATCAGACAGGCAGTGTTGGATTTCTAGGAGTTCAGCTTGATCCAAAACTACAGTGGGGACCCCACATCAATGAGCTATGCAGTAAGCTAAGTAGAGGCATCTTCGTTCTGCGAAACCTCAAAAACTGTGTCACTCAAGACATAATGCGAATAGCATACTTCTCTATCTTTCACTCGCATCTTTCTTATGCTACTCTTGTGTGGGGCCATGCTGCTGACACCAGTCGAGCCTTTAGTCTACAGCGGAGGGCAGTAAGAATCCTAGCTGGACTTCGTTTCAGAGATGAGTGTAAACATGCTTTTAAAACACTCGGAATTCTAACTTTGCCATCTCAGTACATTCTTGAGAATCTCTTGTATATTAAACAAAGACTGGATTCCTTTGAGTGCCACAAAGACAAGCATGACTACAATACTAGATATAAAGATAACCTCGTTCCTGCCTATTGGAGGTTAAAGAGGTGTCACCTGGTTACTGGGCAATAAAATTTTTTAATGTGTTACCTGATGACATAAAAATCTTAGATTATAAAAATTTTAAAAATAGGATTAAGGAAATTTTAATAAGTAATGCCTTTTACAATTTTGAAGAATTTATTTCTCAAGTTTTTTAACTAGTGTCGGTTTTGTATATTAGATTGTAGGATTACTATATATTCATGTAAACATTGTATTTTGCCTGTCTTAATGTATCATTTTACTACTTTGTCGACGATTGTAAACATACTGAATATGTAAAAACATGAATAAAGATTTGAATTTGAATTTGAGTACCCTGATTAGATTGGGAGTGAATAAAGTTCCAAAAAATTTTCATATTGGTGCCTATGGCTCTTTCAGTATCACTTATGTATAATTTATAGCACTCTTTGGTGAGGTTTTTACAATCTCGCCGAAGTGTACTAAATGCAAAGTAATCCAACCTTCTATTCGACCGCTTGAATCGTCTGTGAGCAATTTTCTTTTGAAAAATCAGATTTTTCAATTCGTTAGAGAACCAGATAGGAAATTTCTCGCTGTAAGAATGTGCCTTTATTGGAACAAACATATTAAAGCAGTCGAACAGTACCAAGTAAAAGCTCTTAACAGTTTCGTTTAGATCGTCCATCATAATGGATCGCCAATCAAAGGAAAGAAAATATTCATTAACCAAATCAAAATTGGCATTTTTAAAGTCATAAGAAAAATAATTAAGAGGCTTCAGAAATATAAATGAAACGCTTAAGCATATTATATAAACTGCTCCATCTAGTCCGACAATCTAAGATGAGCATGAGTTCTTTGCCATACATTTCTTTGACATATTTTTGAAGAATACTGTTTTTTGTTGGTGATCAATGACCTTTGGTGATAGTCTAAATAATTTAACCAGTCTTCGAACCTCTTTGATATAATCACCAAGGTTATAATTTTCCGTCAAATCACATTCAGTTTCTTCATTTGCATTTTAGTTTATTCATTGTTTGACTTCAGCATTTTGAATGTTATATTCTTATTTTGTATGTTCATATTCAATGAAGTGTATGTCTCCAATTTTATAATTGGGTTTTGTATTTTGTGATTACTAATTTTAGTTTTAATGCTTGTGATTTTTTTTGTTTTGATTGTTATGGAAATCTAGTTTTTAGACTGCTATTACAATGATCTTACGAGGATATTCTTTTATAAGTGATTTTTATATGTATGTACTAGCTTTGTCCACAAAACAATTTGTATCGTTTTTATGACAATAAAGCACATTATCTATCTATCTATCTATCATCTTCAAAGATCAAGTCACCGTCACCATCCCCGCAATCGTCATCATCCAAGATGTCAATGTCAACTTCACTTTGCTCTTCCATTTCAGGTTGTTCAAGCTTCTTCTTATATAAAACATCTATTACAGCTAGCTGAATACCATGCGCAAAGCATAATTGTTGAAATGGACTGATCAGTTTGCCAACTTTTGTCATTACGCTAGCCCCATCTGTAGTTATGCAAACAATGTCATTTTGTAAGGACAAATCATACAGCTTCAAGCGAGCCTCGACCAGTTTGACGCAGGCATTGATCCAAAAATACGTGACAGTCCCAAATTCCAGAATATGCCCTTCTGACTGTGAAGATTTATGTTCATATAGCGTTTGTTAGAGACCGAGGTCCACTCATCAAATGTAAGAGAAAAACGCCTACCCTCAGTTTTAGCTGTTGCTATTATGTGAACGAATAAAATTCTTCACTTTTTCGCAGTATTGAAAAACCTTATTGCGTATGGTAGTCGCCGAGGTAGGCACAGTTAAGCCTTTTGCCTTCAGAGCATCTCACAAATCTTCAGATGTTACAAAAACTCGAAACGGAATACCATCTTTTGCCGTCATTCGGGCCAGCACAGCTTCAAGCGATGCATCTTTTTTTGAAAGAAAAAAATCTGTCAACTTTTGTTGTTTATTAGGAGTAGGACTTGCGATTGATTCATCAGTTCGTTCTAAAGCCCGTTTTCCTTGTTGAGTTGAAGTTGATGGTTTATTGATATCTTGAAGTCTAATCTGATGCTTACTAGCCAAGTGGACATGCAAACCTCTGGTAGATCCACCTTTGGTTTTTAAAATAGCTTTACACTCTTTGCATAGAGCCGCTTCAGCGTTTGTTTGTTTTAAGAAATAGTTCCACACTGACTTCGAACAATGGGCCTTTTTTTCGTTTACACGAAAATCACGAAATGTGCTGTTGTCAGTCTTGTCCGCGTCTTTTTCCATGTTGTTTTTTCTATAAGTTCAACACATCATGCAGCTAAGCTAACGTCACATTAAGAAATAGAACCTACCTTAGATACTTTTAGTTTTCAAATTCCACACTGACTGCATACGAAATAATAGGTAAATGTAATACGCATACGAAACAATAGGTAAATGTACACTACCCTAAAACCCTTATAATAATTGTTTTTCAAATCAACTTGTCGCCACATGCCTGGCGAGTGGCGCCATGCGCACTCCGGCTGGCGAACGCCACTGCGACTCGCTGCTCTCCGTGTCTGCGAAGCAGACGAAACAACCCCGAAAATCCCGAAAATATCGATAATACCGAAAATATCGATAATACCGGTATTATTAAATTCAAACATTGATCCCGAAAATTCCGGTATTGAAAAGAGAATACCGGAATCGGAATACCGGGCTAAAAACTCCGGGATCCTGGGATACCGAATTTTTGGTATCCCGGTATTGGATGCCCTAGTTCTGTTTTATTTTAATTTAAATCCAAAGAAAGAGGCACAATAATTAACATCTTGATTGATTACCATTGAAAATGGGCCCCCGTAAATTTCAACCAAATTTGAATATTTTAAAGGTATCATCATTGAAAAAAAAAATTGAAATGTAAAGAGGATTGTATGTCTGTGATAGCAAATATATCTTGTCAAAGTATGTAGGTCCGGCTATGCATAGGGAATTTCCCTACATAGATTTTCTTGAATAGGTATCTCGAAAAATACTAATTCAATTTTGATCTTTTTGGAGTTTGATGCCTACAAAAAGATCCCAAAAACGTCAAAATCGAATTAGTATTTTTTGAGATATTCAAGAAAATTTATGTGGGGATATTTTCTATGCATAGCATAGCAGGAACTACGTACTTTGATAAGCTATATCTGCTATCACAGACATACGATCCTCTTTACATTTCAATTTTTTTTTTTGCAATTATGATACCTTCCAAATATTGAAATTTTTCAATGTTAATTGTGCCTCGTTCTTTATAGTTGCTTTTTAAGGTTTTCTCGCGCCTTGAACGTTTAGAAATCACTGAGGAATTCACATTCACATGTGTGTCAAATAGTAGCAAGTGTTCATCCTAAACTCACAACCTCCAAGAAACGACTATAAATTCAGCCCTTGCCGAAATGAAATGTTAATATTGTCAAAAGTTGTTTTAGAGAGTTTTTCCTAAGTTTAAATAAATTATCAATTTATCATTAATAAAGTAGAATACAGTATTATTTATAGAGATTAGTGAAAACAAACAACCCCATTCAACAACCCACGAAATTAATTACAAATTATTGAACCCCATCTCTGACCTTGAACAATTTAAATAATTCTTAAACAATAAAGGCTTGTTAATTGCTTGCATGTTTTTCTGATGAACTCCACCTCCTTGACTGCTTCATAAATACAATAAATATGAGATTTATAAGTAAAATAAACTCTATAATCCAGAGATTCTTACCAGCATGTGGCCGCATTAGCGCTGTTCATCCCAGGATACCAATCATAATCGTAAATAAGCCCGGTTTCCTGTACCGATACTGCAGGGGTCAGGGCGTCTATGGTACGAGTTTGGAGCAGGGTATCGCAAGTGTACAATTCGCTGGGCAGTTCGAAAACGTTCATCCCGCCGCCCCTTATCACGGTGAGCAGGCAAGTTCCATCGGGGGACCATTTGCAGTTTTTCAAATAGTGCTGGTCGGCGTAGTTTGCCCATTGGGCTCTGGCCAATTCCAAGGCTGTCTTGTCGAAATTGTACGGGGCGTAGTTCACTTGTGGGGCTTCGATATACACTTCGGATTCGGATGGTTGTTCTGCCGCCGCCGCCGCCGCCGTTTCCATTATGTTGTTGTTTGATTAGGAAATAATTTGGTTTTACCTTCAAGGCCTGTTGTTTGAAAGGTTACACTTTTTTAGGTCAGTCTTTTGGTGATTAATAAATAAGCTGGAGACAGAGAAAATGGAAAAATGCGCTTGATGGTCGGTTTTCCAAAATTAATAGGAAATCAGAAAAATGGCGTCTACCTTGACGATTGACGACGCAGATGTTTACCTTCAAACTGTCAACTTTCAGCGTTACATATTCAAACCCGATAGATGGCGCTAGAAAATCTGGAGCTAAATAGTGACTGCATAAATCTTCGCCATATTCCTGCTCATTTTAAAAATATAGGAGTCCAAAAGTAAGGCAAGTCCTCATCGCCATATTCTTGTTCATTTTGATATGAATGTTTAGGATTTTAAAGAACCAATCAAAAATAGGATCGCCATGACGTCACTGTATGGAGCCACGGTCTTCTTGATGCTACTCTTACTTGAACTGAGTGCAAAGAATTAGAACAACATTTTTATCAAATTAGTTAATTAAGTATATAGTAAATGTTAAATAGTTAATTAGAGGGGACGCAGTCTTGCGAATTAGCTTTTTTTTTGCAAAGCCGACCTTCCGCTTGTTTCTTTAGAATAATTCACGAAAGCCAGCACATCTGTTCCTTGCAAATCGGGGTCGACTAACACCGAAGCGAGGAGCTCTGGTGTTCTAAACTCTTGAATGGAATACAACTATACCCTTTTTCCTTGTGGTTGAGAGTACAGAACCGCGATAATTCAAACACACTATTTCCACAGTTTATACCGTTTGTACGGTATAAACTGTGCCACTTCCATAACTAGGCGTTTTCTCGCAGATCGAATGGTTCGAACTATAGTTTAAACCAATTTGTAGATGACGTCATCACTTGTGAACGCGAGAAAATGTAAGGTTTGAACCACTGTCAGGTTAACGGAGAGCAAGCCATGAGTCCGGTTCGAACTTTTTTCAATGTCACGTCACTGGTTCATCGTAAAAATGTACAGGTCCGAACCTATTCGAACCGGATCGAACCAGTTCCATCGCGTGAAAACAGCTCAAATCTGTTCTAAAAATTTATCAAAAACCTGTTCCGAACTCGTTTACTGTCAAATGAAGCCCTGAACTAGATCACGGTCTTAAATCCTGTGTCCTAGAACACATTGAGCTTACTCTATCTCTTGTTCGTATTTCTATTAGAACCGGTTCCAAACTATTAGAGTTCAACTAGCACCAGTTCCAAATGGTTTTTTTTGTGTTCTAAAGACCTGTTCCGGACTAGTTCACGATCAAAAAATCTTAATATAGGTGCCCTGGAACACATCAAATTTACTCTTTATTATTCGCAGTTCATTTAGAACCAGTTTCAGATTTAAGGCGTTGTAAAACACTTGACACTATATCAATTCTTTAATGTTACAATATTCGATTTGTATACAGAATACAATCTTGAACGATTTACCTACTTAGAGCACTCCAAATATAACAAATAGAGTAATTATGCTCATGTTTGAGTGGAGTGAAATAATAAATACAACTTTCTAATGAATAAATTTACTCTATTTACTCTAGAACAGTAGTACGATCAGTAAACAGAGTAAAATTTAGTACAAACGCGAATATCAGACCGAATGGAGTAACTGTTAACGTTGTCCGATTTATTACAAACATAAAAAAAAACCTACACTGGATTCAGAATTAGTATTCTAGAGACAACAATAAAAGGAATTCTAATAAGAAATGACGATTGGAACGAAATCTCCTCTGGAAAGACCAAAGACCGCAAACATAACCTACAAAATCCCAAAATGCCGATAATGCAGGCACCTGCAACGATAAATAGAATTCTATTTTAGTTAAGTCACTTGTCTTTTAAAATAAAATTCATCAAATGATGTTTGTTGTGTTGTGTCGCACTGAACTGTGCGCAAAATATTTCAGGGTTTGTGACGTCACCAATTCAACTAACGCTCTTTAGTTTGCCAAACACAAACGAATGCCCTAAAGCCTAGTACTCATAACTGCGAGATTCGCATTTTTTTGACATTGCGTTGACAATTTGACGTTTTATGCTTGTATCAAACGTCAAATTGTCAAAGCAATGTCAAAAAAATGCGAATTTCGCAGTTATGAGTACTAGGCTTTAAGCAGGCAGTGCTGGGTTGCGTTCAAGGTCGGCAATGCTAATGCCAAAACCTACTTTTCCCCCTCCACCTGTAATGCCGAACCACGTAGGTTGGAGTCGAAATCGAACGCAAAATGCCAATTTTGGCTTGGCTGTAGTCATTCCTGAACACAGCCCTGGGGTTGCGTTTAGAAATTCGAGTTTGACATTTCATTTACCACAACACCCAATTGCGTTCAGAAATAGCGCACCGCGCACCCAGAGTGCACTCAAAGTGATGACGTCAAAACACTCTTACAAACGACTCTATGGTTATCAAGAATATTTTAAAAATCAAAATATAAATTTATTTACAAAGAAAAAAGAAAACACGCTAAATTTCAGGAGATTCAATTTTTTGCGTATGCCCCTTGTATTTGTCCTTGTATTTGAGCCCTGTAACCAACGTTGAGCTTTCCGGAAAGGCAGTAACACCACCAAACTTCGTATCGGTATCTAAAACCCAAAAAATGAAATACACTGTTTACAACCAATCCGAATACTATACCTGGATGAAATCTCTGGTACTCAAACTGTATGTGAAGATTCTCCGGAAGCTCCATGCTCCTCATTCTATCCAAAGGCGTGCGAGTATCCACAGGGGTCGCATAAAATTTGACGACGTCCTCCAAAGTCTCGATTTGGTGCAGCTGCGAATTGGGGATGCTGTGGTTGAATTTGTTAGCGCAAGCGGCGAATAATTTGAATCTTTGGTCGAGATTTGAGATTTTAAGATTCAGCTCGGTTTTGCCTAGGGTTTGATTGAACAGTTCCTGGAGGTCGGCTTCCAGGGTTTTGGGTGGCAGGTAGGATTTTTGAGAACGAAGAAATCTAGAAGAAATCATAACTGGGTTTTAGCTTAAATGTGGTTTGCCGCATTTGAAATTCAGTTCCAACAAAAAAGCCACATATTTCAGAACAGGCTTTGGAAAAATGTATAGAGTGATCTATTATAAATGTCATCCCCTCCTAACTTTATCATTTGAATTTTTTGATTCATGCCTTCGTTTTTCCGTCAATCCGATAGCCGGAAGTTGGTCCAATATTTTGGCGCCAAAATATTGGACCAATAGGAATACTTCCTGCCTGAAGTGTAAGATACAATGTTGTTGATGAAAATGTTGAAAAGTAAAGGTCCCAGGTGTGAACCTTGAGACCTGGGATTTGTGAAGAAGTTGTTTATCATTACCATCTGGACCCTTTCAGTGAGGTAGCTCTCTATCCAGAAGAGTAGGATGCCAGAAATGCTCAGTATCTTCAATTTTCTGATTAAAACTGTATGACTGACATTGGCAAACGCTTTGTTGGAGAAGTCGGTGTATATTGTCATTGTCATTTGCACCTCTTTCCAAAGCATTTATCAGTATAGAAGATTGATCCAGGCAAATACAAATCAGTATAAAATGCCCATAGCTAATCCGTTGCAAGGATATTTATTACACACTACTACAGGATTGCTAATCGGTTTTTGGACTCAAGGTCAATATGGTGTTTCACCGTTGCCGACGTCATTAACGGTGTCGTTAGGTGTTTGCGCTAGCTGCCGCAGTTTTAAGAATATGCATTTATGATGAAAAATATTATTATAATTTTGATTTTGAAAGATAACGCACACCCAACATAGAATTTTTGGGCTGAATGGGACGAAATCTTGTAGGTATCACAGTCTTTGAGATATGGAGCGTTCCGTTGAA
Organism: Ceutorhynchus assimilis; assembly: GCA_917834065.1. Lineage (NCBI taxonomy): Eukaryota > Metazoa > Arthropoda > Insecta > Coleoptera > Curculionidae > Ceutorhynchus > Ceutorhynchus assimilis. The sequence continues at coordinate 31,027,279 of OU892285.1, forward strand.
AGATGAACTTTGAGGCATACTGGTGTTTATCAGTCAAAATATTGACAGGTTTACATATTCTACCTCACTAACAAACTAATTTGAAAGTTATTTTAACCATGAGCCCGGAGGGCCGAGGTTATACGAGTTCGAAAGGACAACAAACGTCAAAACATTGACATTTCAAAGTAGGCTTTGTTCTCTTTCAAGGATAATACACACTACTAATATAAGATAGCTTATCTTCATAAGGCCTGTATGTAACAAATCCTCCCCTTACCCCTCGGGCCAAATCACCAATTGTGACGTCGACAGCATGTTATTTTTCGCCTTAACGTAGACTGTTTGAATAATTCACAATTAGTATTTTTAGTTAATTCAGTTATTGGAGGTTGATTTCCAAGATACTTTCTGTTATTATTTTCCACTGGAAAAATTAGAAATTTTGGGAAAATGAGCCTCCCTAAAGTTAATTGGTTGTCTAGTAATGGGTAACTTGATGACGCATATGGAGATTAGAATCATGTTGAGGCACTCCTGATGACGTCATAAAGTTATCAGCTTTGGGGTTATATTTCGTGATAAAGGTGTAATCTTTCCTTGGTTACTCTAAAATTGTATTGTATTATTGTATTATTTTTTACTCTTTGGAATAAATAGAGTAAGGTTTGGGTCAAATGGAACTGATTCTAGTTGAACAAAAAACCAAAAGTGCTATTGCGGATCATGTTCTGAATCAAATAAGAGTAAATCTAATGTGATCGTAGATACTAATTTAGGATCTGATTTGTGTTTGGAACAGCAACATAAACAATTCAGAGTCAAACTGGAACTAATAATGAACCAGGAACAAAGAGTAGAAACTTTATTGTGCCTGGGAGCACTAATTTGGAATTCTCGAGGAGTGTAAAGTGCGTTTTTTTTTTTAAAGATAATTCCCCAAGTCAAAAATTTAGTAACTATGTTGGCAACACAAGCCTTTTCTACGTAAAAAATTTGAAGCATTGACAATTTTACATTGTATTGCCAACATAATGTCAGTTTGACTTTTATCTTTAAAAAAAAAACACACTCTACTATGATTTTTTCAAGTTTGGAACAGCTCGGAACCCTAAGAACTAATTCGTTCGAATTTCAACTGAGATAAATTGGGTGTTCTAGAACAATAATTTCGTGTAATGTAAAGCATAATAATAAACTAATTCGTGACTTTTTCTAGTTCGGAACAGCAATTAAAATATTGAATCAGTTCTGAATTAAATACAAATAAATTTAATGTGATCTAGAACACTTATTTTGCATTGTTTGATTGCGAACCAGTAAAATGAAACCTTGAACTAATCACAATCAAATGAATTAGTGTCCTAGAAGACATAGAACTTATTATATTTTTTGTTCTTAATTCAATTAGAACTGGTTCCAAACTATATAAAATTCAACTAAAATCATTTATTTCTGTTCTGAATTAATTCACGATCAAAATATCCTAATCCAAGTGCCCTGGAACACATCGAATTTACTTTTTTTTTTATTCGCAGTTCATTTGTACCCAATTTAAGCAAATATTAATGTTGCAGAAGAACAGATCCAGAATAAACAAATTTGAAAATCCCGGCAATAATCCGATTAAGGTGCCATCTATCTGTCAATGAAATGCCTTAACGTTTCAGGAAACAGATATCTGTGTAACAAGTTATACATGGCGCTGGATTAGCAAAACTTTGTTGATATATTAACACAGAAGAGTCTATTATCGACAGTTTATAAAGTATTTATCTCTAGATAGCAAATATATGTTCGATGTTGTGATAAGGATTCTGGCAGAGTGTTTTTATTGTTTTTTTTCAGAGTCATCTTTTGGTCAGCTAATGAAACTAGCCATTTTATCATTCATTCTAACATGTATATAAACCGGGAAAGTCTGGTTAATACCAGATTTTTAGAAAACTCCACTCCCAACAAAACTTTTTCATAAAATTGACCTAAAAAAATATAACTTCAACAATGCTCTGAAGTAACACTAAATATTCTTATTTTCTAGTGGAAAAATTTGAAATTTTGGGAAAATGAGTCTCTCCCGTTCCTCTTTTACATGCAAAAAGTTTCAAGATTTTTCCTTCATTAGTTTTCCAGGAAAACTTTGGAATGTGTGAGACTGTATTTTCAATTAATTCAGTTATCAGAGATTGATTTCCAAGATTTTTCATGTAGTTATTTTCCATTGAAAAAATTTAAAATTTTGGGAAAATGAGCTTCACTCTTTTCTCTTTACATGCAAAAAGCTTCACAATTTTTCCTTCACTAGTTTTCTAGGAAAATTTTGAAATGTGTGACACTGTATTTTCAATTAATTCAGGTATTGAAGGCTGATTTCCAAGATTTTTCATGTCCTAGTCATTTTCCACAGAAAGAATTTAAAATTTCGGGAAAATGAGCTTCTTCCCTTCCTCTTTACATGCAAAAAGTTTCAAAATTTTTCCTTCACTAGTTTTCTAGGAAAATTTTGAAATGTGTGACACTGTATTTTCAATTAATTCAGGTATTGAAGGCTGATTTCCAAGATTTTTCATGTCCTAGTCATTTTCCACAGAAAGAATTTAAAATTTTGGGAAAAAGAGCTTCTCTCCTTCCTCTTTACATGCAAAAAGTTTCAAAATTTTTTCTTCACTAGTTTTCCAGGAAAACTTTGAAATGTGTTAATCAACATACGCTAAGGCCGGAAACGCACTGGGGTCAGTGTTGGCGCAGGTGCGGTCCTGGCCTTAGCCAATGTTGACATTTGTTAGTGACGTAAAATATGTGAATCTGTCAATATTTTGAATGATAAATGATAAATACGAGTGCGTTAAACCTGGTAAAAACCAAGGGGCGTTTTTTAACCCAGTCCCTGGGTGGGGTAATTTGGGCGCACTCTGGGCACGTCAACTTTCGATTTCTGAACGATTTCAGCGTAACGCTCTGAGTAAGCACCTGTTCATTTATGAACGGTTTAGAGCTACTCTAGGATTACTCTCACACCCAGAGTGGTATTTCTAAACACGCAACCCAGTATTTCGTATACTCTCCACACAAAAAGTTCACTCATATCTCAAAGACCGTAATACCTACAAGATTTCGTCCCATTTAAAAGTTGTTGGGAATTAAATCATCTACAACATATCAAAAAATGGGCAAAATCCATAGAGTGCAAAAGTCCCATGCGCTCTATGGTGCGTTATCCTTTGATAGCAAAGAGGAAGATCTAAAAACAAGATCTAAAAAAGGGTTGTTTTAGAATGGTAATAATGGCCGTTCCCACCAACTACTTTAGGGAGAGTGGCGGATCCAGTGTGCTTTTCGGGGTTGGGGGGGGGGGGGCATAGAGCAAAAGCCAGCGAAATTATGGCCTGTGGTGCCCCTACGTCAAGGCGAGAAACGACACGCTGTCTACGTCATCACTGATACTTTGGCGTAGTGGTCGAGAGATTTGAAACAGGGACCTGGGGTGCGATTTTCGAAACCATTCGAGTACATTTCGTACACGAAATTTGACTTCTCCCCATTTAATTTACATTGCTGTCAGTCAAATTTCGTGTACGAAATGTACTCGAATGGTTTCGAAAATCGCACCCCTGGGGTACAATTTTCGAATCCATTCGAATACATTTCGTACACGAAATTTGACTGACAGCAATGTAAATTAAATGGGGAGCATTCGAAATCGTATCAAATTTCGTATGCAAAAATATTCGAAAATAGGACCCCTGGATCGGAACGATATTGAACCGAAAACCGGAACGGCACAGTTTTGTTTTTGCGGACCGGAACCGGAACGAAACCCATATTTCATAGAAATGTTAGAATGTGAAGAAATCACAAACCAGTGTGAGAGTGAATTTCGCTAGTTGAAACTAATTTTCTGACTGTTTTCAACCAATGAAATTCGCTCCGACTGGTTTGTGATTTTTGCAGAAACAGACTTGTTGTAAGGCAGGCAGAACCGGAACCGATATAAATTAAACGGTTATTGGTATTTTTCGGTTCCAAGATTTCATAAATTAGTCTGCTTTGGTTGGTGTTTGGTCGTATCGTAATAAATTTAACTCTAAAAACAGAGCGTTGGAAAGCGCTCATTTTTGAACTTGGCTAGGCTACACCAAGGATATTACACATTACTACAGGACTGCTCATTGGCCTCGAGTTTTGGATACAAGTACGGTCATAATTATGGCCGCGTTCACCAGATACAAACGTTGGTAAACGGTTTCCGATTGTTCTGCTGAACGCTACGTTGAATTTGCGTTAAAACCAAACATGTTTTGCAAACGGTCGCCATTTTTGCAAGCATAATTTCAGAGTGTTTAAAATTTTCAACACTGTGTTTTGTGTGGTGACCTGTCATTCAGAAGGTGACGTTCTATCATTGAAAAGTTGAATCGTTCAGCAGAATCAAGAGTTTACCCAACATATTCTGTTGGTATTTGTAAACTGTTTACAATGCGTTTTGGTTCTGGTGAACGTAGCCAATACTGTGTTGAACCGTTGCCAACGTCATCAACGGTGTCGTTAGTCGTTAGCAGCGGTTAGCGTCAGCGGTCGTAGTTAGGAATAAAGCTCAATTTATAAACTCGCGTCGGGATTCCGTTTGCGTTACCAATTGAATATTAAAAATCCTATAGGATCGTTTATATTCGTCGTCGACCTCACAGTTCGCCGTCAGCATAGAGCAGTGGTTCCCAAACTTTTTTCTTTTGCGCCCCCTTTCTGAAATCGAGAAGTGGTCGCGCCCCCCTACCTTCCCCCATTATACAAAAACATTTTTTTTTTACTTATTGTAACTCGTCTGAACTGGACTTTGGAAGAGGAAGAATGGGAATGACAGTGGGCAGCGAGCGTGCGCTGTAGCAATTAGTGTATTCCTTTCATACATCGAGTTACACCGAACGTATCGCTCTAGAGCTCCTCGGAGTCACTCCAAAACACACAATTCATAATTAATTCAGATATTATCATTATACTTTAATATTAACATCACCTAAAAAAGCTTCTTGCACCCCACGCAAATTTGGTGCATCAGGGGAAAGGGGGATGCACTATGAGCGACTCGAGTGCTTTCACGCACTTTTAAAAGGAACGTTCACGCTTTTGACATTAAGCAGCTCCGAGTAACTCAACGGGTAAAAGGAATACATAGTAACAGATCGCATGACAAAGCTGCTTTGGCCAATGAATTATAGCTAAAAACTGGAATGCGCACACAGTGCCATATCTGCCAAAAAATTGAAGCCATGAAAGACAGATGCCACAAGGGGGAATGTTGTTTTTTTCTGTTGCTCGCTGTCATATGACTTTTTCGAAAGTTTTGTCATATTTCCCTTTACAGGTTTCATCGATTGGAATACGTGTGGGAAGCAATTTTCGCCATTTAACATAACGAGTGCGACAAAAACAGCCCCCTCCGCAGCAGCTGCACTAGGCTTCACGTTCGTCCTTATGTGTTAGCATTCCAGTTTTTGGTTATAGTTCATTGGCTTTGGCTTATGTATACGCTGTTGCAGGATTGTAAACTCTGTCTAACAAAAGTTGAACGATGAAGGTCACTTACTCGAATATATCACAGACGGTGCTTTTTGCTGCTGTCTTTATTGCACGCGCACTGTGTTTATCAAACCAAAATAGGTCCGAACATGTGAATCCTATGGTTACAAGAATGAGTAAGTGACCTTCAACGTTCAACTTTGGATAGAGAGAGTTTAGACATCTTTTTTAAAATTTTAACTAATTTTTTATTTTAAAGCTTAAAATTTGTATTAATCGTTTAGAAGACTTACGCCCCCCTCAATGTTGCTTCACGCCCCCCCAGGGGGGCGCGCCCCCCAGTTTGGGAACCACTGGCATAGAGACTACAGTAACGGCGAGGCCGACGCAAACGCAGACGCGAACGGAATCCCGACGCGAGTTTATAAATTGAGCTTAAACATTTATGATGAAAGGTATTATTTGATTTTGATTAACGTAATATAGGCAAAGAGGGACAAGCAAACGAGATCTAAATAAGTGTTGTTTGAAGAATTATAAATAATCAGTCTGTTTCTGTAGAAATAACACACCAGTCAGAGAGAATTTCATTGGTTGAAACTAGTTTTCTGACTGTTTTCAACCAATAAAATTCGCTATGAATGGTTTGCGATTTCTGCAGAAACAGAACTAATGGTAAACGACTGGTACTTTCGAATAGGTATATTCAAAAATACTAAAATCTGTTTTTTTTTTTTAAGATAAAAGTCAGACATTATGTTGGCAATGCAATGTAAAATTGTCAATGCTTTCAAATTTTGTATGTAGAAAAGGCTTGTGTTGCCAACAAAGTTACTAAATTTTTGACTTGGGGAATTATCTTTAAAAAAAAAACAGACTTTATATTTCTCAACTTTTCCGTGTGTCAGGATGTCTAAGGTCAGGACAATTAAAGGGGGTGTGCGCCAAAAAAACAACTTCATCTCAAAAAAAAGAGAAAAAAAATCTAAGAATAATAGTGAAATCCGCACCCTATGACAAATAATACCGCAGATATGGCTCTATGAAGGTACCGCATCTCACTATGACGTCACGAAAGCTCAAGCGACGCACGAGAAAGTGGAGTTAATTAAATTTACATATGTTTCTCCTGCGTTACCTGCAATAATCTAAACAAAAACCACTCACACGTGCCGGGAACAATCAAATTAACAATGCGGAGCTCGGCTGTAGGAAGTTTTCGTGACGTCACGAGAGCGTCCTCCACACTTTAAAGCGGTATATCTCAGCGATGGTTTATCGTAGAATAACGAGGTTTGAACAGTTATCCTTAGATTTTTTTACACTTAAACTTTAATTTTTGGCGCACACCCCCTTTAAACATAATTTGATTATGCTCAGCTCTTATGTTTCAATTGTGTCATACTCTCCTAATGGCCGTTTCCACCAACTATTTTAGGGGAGCCTTAACGATAAGTATTCCCTTAAATGACATTTTTACATGGAGAAATGTCAGTTTAGGGAATACTTATCGTTAGGGCTGTCCTAAAATAGTTGGTGGAAACGGTCATAACTCCCACTTCATTCAATTCTGGGCTTGCGAGTGACGTCACTATCAGCAGCCAATGAACTATAAACTACACGTACCTGGAATGGCCCGGCCTATCTATAAAATAAGACAAACTGGGATGGAGAATTTAGGAGATACCTATCTCTATTTACTTTATGGGCCAATTATGAAAATTTTTCCTTGTCTAAAAAATATTATATTTTAAAGTTAGGAATATACCAAACCTAACAGCAATTAACTTGAGAGAGAAAGGTTTTCCCCACTATGGGCTATCTTTGGACGCTCTATGAGAGAGATGACAAATACCACATCCGACAACGGTCGGTGCCATGTCAGGTTTGGTATGTGTAGTGTATCCTTGCGTTCGGTCTTTTGCTCAAAGAGCAGAGCGACCAGAGCGTGCTAAACCGGAGTAGTAATCACGTGACCAGCGAACGCACAGAGCAGTGAAATGCTGTTTCATAGCCTTTTTTAAATTTAATAAACGAACCCGGATGAGCCTGCACCGAGCACACTTCAATAAACGAACGGTAAATTCAAGCTCGGAGAATAGCAGGAAATATTTAGTTAAGTTCTCCAAAATTTTGTAGAGGGCGCGAGTGAACTTGGAGTGCTTCAAATTTTGGCGGTAAATGTCAATAGTTTTAAACCGTTTAAATTGAGTAGAAGGAAAGATGACTACAATATGAACAATGGACAATGAATAAGTTAAAATATTTTCCAAAGCATTCAGTGGCCCTTAGAGAATATTTTTAAAAGTGTCAGCGTCAGCTTGTCTTGAAACCACACATCAGACTTAACTTTTGAGGTTAAAATTACAATCAATTTATTTACGCGCCATAATTTAAATAGCTCCAAGTACAGAAGCGCCCTCTTCAACTCATCTGTCAATAGTACATACCATTCAGATCATAATACCGAACGCACGGTATATAGTTCATTGTCAGCAGCTCATGGTGATGACGTCACCCGCAGACCTCGATGGAATGCTTGCGATTCAGGCTGTGCCACTGATCGGCTGTGCTAGTGAGTTAATTTTTTTGTCGATTTCAAATGTAGAAAAGGTGATTTTCGGTCTGTACTCACAAAAGAAGTTAAGTGTTCTTGATCCTCGAATATCCCAGAATTTGATGGTGGGGGAGTTAGGGAGGTATGACACATAATTAATTGACACATAACATCTGAGCATAATCTGCGGTGTGTTCAAAGACGGCAATGCTAATGCCAAAACCAATGAACTATAACCAAAAACTGGAATGCTAACACATAAGGACGAACTTGAAGCCTAGTGCGGCTGCTGCGGAGGGGATACCTGTTTTTGTCGCACTCATTATGTTAAATGGCGAAAATTGCTTCCAACACGTATTCCAATTGATGAAACCTGTGAAGGGAAATATGACAAAACTTTCGAAAACGTCATATGTCAGCGAGCAACAGAAAAAAACAACATTCCCCATTGTGGCATCTGTCTTTCATGGCTTCATTTTTTTGGCAGATATGGCAATGTGTGCGCATTCCAGTTTTTAGCTATAGTTCATTGACCAAAACCTACTTTTCTCCCTCCGCCGGTAATGCCAAACCACGTAGGTTGGAGCTGAACCAATTTTGGCTTGGCTGTAGCCATTCCTGAACGCAGCCCGAGTATGCTTGGTTATCCTTGCCAAAATTTGCCTATTATACGGCCACCAGTAAACCTCATAAGTATGAAACGTTGAAACCGAAATTATTGGTCCAAACCGAATCGAAATATTTTTCTCTTAGAACCGGAACCGTAACAGAACCGATATTTGTAATGACGTTGAGGACCGGAACCGATATTTCATTTCAGTCCAGGTCCCTAATTTGAAGTAAACAGGCCTTATTGTACGTTCTGCCTCAATGGCGCGGGCCAAGGTTCCTAAAGTTGATAGGTTGTCTGAGTCACGAGTCACTTTCCAGTGACGCACTTTATTAAGTACTCCTGATCTGCTCTAGAGCGCCCCGGACTGTTCATAGGCGTTCCAGTGCATGAGAGTTTCGCGCAAAACCGTTAATTTGTCCTCTCCCCTGCCCTCTCAAGCACCTGCAATTTTATGGGTGCATCAAAAACACGACGCTTAAAGTAGGGTGCGTTTCAGTGAAACAAAAATTGTTTGGAGCACTAGAGTGTAAAGCTGCGGGTGTGGAGCACCTTAAAATTCGTCACTGGAAAGCAGGTAGCTTGAGGACGTTATCTGGGGTGCCTTATGGAGATATGCATTATTTTGAGGCACCCCAGATGACGTCATAAAAGTTATCAGGCAACCTAAATACCTCACTAAAACTTTGTGTGCTCAATTTTAAACTCCTATTGCTAACCCGTTATACGTTCTGCCTAAATGCTTTTTGGCATGTGAAAAGTGTCATATTCAATACCAATAAAGACTCATCGGTTTTTCTATACCACTTTCTATTGTAAAAAAAAAACAATAATTATTAATAAGTTAATAATGAAATATTTTTTAGATCTCATGGATTACCGCTGGTGCAAACTGACTGAAAACCATTCAACATATCAGAACAAGTAGTTGGTGTACCTAGAGTTGAGAGGAATGAAAACGCCTTAAAGCGTTCCAACCTTGGAACAGTTTGGCTGGGGACAAGTTATTTCGTTATTCGACAAAGGCAAATTAAAAATACCATTCAAACCGATTTTCAATCATAGAATTCAGTGCAGAACTTGCACTTAGGTATAGAATTTGTATTAACGATTTCAGAACGCTTTTAAGAAATGAAGTTGGAACAAACTTTTAAAAAAATCAAATAGTAGTAGAGTTCGGTTAATCATCTGCAAGTATTTAAAAAGATGAGCTCTATGACTTCGAATGAAAAGATCATGTGTACATAATATTCTGTCCTCAGTGTTATCTTTTAACCGAACTGACTACGTATTGATAAAATAAAGCGCTATTTTACGCAAATTAAAGCCGACGCGCAGTCTCAAATATATCGACCGTCAGGTGGCGGCCTCTACACCATCTATCCGGAACCAAAGGGAAAGCTGTAATAAATGGCTCCCCGCGCTAGTCGCAGTTGTCAAAAAGGAAAGTAAAAAGACGGTACACACCCTTTTGCCGCAATAGAGACGGACACAGGATCCAGTTTCGGTGTCGGCCTTCTATCCAGCCCTTTGCGTTTTTCCGCTTTCGTGGCGTAACATCTCGGACTAACCTGGAAAAAAAATCTCTTATTATTGTGTGTGTTGTTGTTTTGAAAACTCCCTGAAACAGTGCAAAAAGAACAGAGTGTTGAGGAAACAGTGAACTATAAACTTAATTGGACTTTAACAAAGTGGTATTATATTAAAATTATTTATTTACGTTTTTCGGTTTTAGAATTCCAGGGGTTTTCGAAAAGCCATGCCTGAAAAAAGCCGCCATGATTTCTTTTGGTGTATTGACAAACTAAAACTAGAAGCCGCTTACGTCGATTGACTGATAACGTATCGTCAACTAACGATCGGTGATACAAAACATAGAGAACGTACGTCGTAACTAGAACGAACTGTGAAATGTCTGTCGGTTCCGATTGTTCCGAAACCGAGTATTTCAGTACAGCTTGCGTCGCCATTTTGCAATTACCACAGTAGGATAAAGGTAGAGAAAATTTCAAAATCGGGGTAATATTTTTTTTTTGTTTTGTAACGGTGCGGTTCTCTGGATTCTAATTTTCGTAAAGTGTTGTGTTGAAGTGAACTGTGGATTAAATTTTAAAGGAAAATGGATCAAATATGACGCACCCCAATTTTCAAACTAACGGAGCTAGTTTAGAGGATTGCCACACAAATTTCTTTGCTTTGGTAAGTTCATTAATTAGTGTAATTAATTGAATCAGGTGTCGATTTATTTTGGCACCCAATAATCAAGCATTTTTAATGTTTACATTGCTTGTTACGTTACTTATTAATAAGTTAAAACTATTCTTGTTTTTTACAAACAGCAGCTTTCTTTTCTCGAATCCAAATCATTTAAAATCGATATTTTTGTTGTTATCAAAACTGACACGATTTCAATAATTTCAAACAAACAAACTTAAGTCTACGAAGGTTGTTTATTTCATTTTTAATTCGATAAAATTATAATGAAAAGTAGTAACCTACACACACACACACACACACAAGTGTTGCGATATTTCTCACTTTCTCTCGGTTTTAATTTATTTTAGTGTGTGTGTGTATTTTAAAACCTCTCTGTGCTAATTTCGCACAACAAAATCAATTGGGAGGACATAGTTCGGCGATTTTCCTTGGTGATTTCCAATTCAATTGGAAAAGCTCTCTGACAGTGTTGCCAAAGAGTAGAAATTAATTTATCGGAGAGAGAGTGTTGATTTTTCTAGTTTGTATGTAGTAAAGTAACTATAGTCCATTTCTTATGTACCTACAAGTAGTGGAATAAAGTTAGTGAACTACTATATAAAAATACCTTCAATTGTGGAGTGGTTTTGGAAATTTCAAAAGATAGGTATTTAGTGATTCCAATAAACTTTATAGGATTTCTAAGGGTTAATGAGGTTTTTAGGAACTCCAGTAGCAATTACTTACAAGAGATTATTTACCTGCCTTGATTTCTATATAGTCACAAATTGTACTGTACCAAAACAATTTTTAATTTTTTGTAGGTATTTTGGGGCCACTTCACAGTTTGCTATTTTTTTCCCTGCAAGTTTATTGCTATACAGGGTGTTCCTAAATATCATGTACAAACGGAAGGGGGTCATTCTTTGGTTTATTTTAGGATTAAAATTTCTAATGAACATAAGGTCCGCAAACGCTTCGTTACTGATCCACAGGTTGCGGAAATTTCAATGTTTTCATATCGAAAATGAGCAAGAATATGGCGACGAAAAGTGTCTTACCTCTAGATTCTTATTGTGAAAATGAGCAAAAATATGGCTGCGGGATCTCTATTGTCGCCTCTGTAGGTAGAAAAAGTTTATTGAATCATTTTAGCGAGCATTTTAGTTTCATCTAGCTAATTACAGATATTTGTTTTTTAATTTTTTTCTCGATAAGGGTCAATAACAAATAAAGTTTAAAACTAACACTAAAATTAAAAATTAAAACATTACTCAGTTAAAACAGAGAATAAAAGAACAAAAAACAGAAAAAACAAGTCTTTACCAACGCATGAAACACAGACAAAATATATCTATATATCTCCCCGAGGGGTCAACCACTCTGTAAAAATTTGTACACGTATTGCGAAAATGTCGGTATTTCGCAAGTATTTCGCGAAATTCAAAGTATTTCGGTGGTGGTAATTCGGACCCATTTTTGTGTGGTATTGCCAAGTACTTCGTATTATTTGAAAGTAATTCGAAGTATTTCGAGGTAATTCGAAGTATTTCGAGGTAATTTGAAGTATTTCGAGGTAATTCGAAGTATTTCGCGGTAAGCCAAGGTATTTTGCGCTATTTTCAGGCAGTTTTTTTTTTATGTACCAAGAACAATCAATTCTTTATCACTCAAAATTGAATATTATAGAATAAAAATTCTACTCCATCTTCGAACAGGCTGAATATGTTGGCCTAATAATTTACTGCAGATTAATTGAAACAAATGGAAAGATATACTAAGTAGGTATATACCTGATATGTATTACTTGTATTAGTAATCAATGTCAGTTAGTTAATAGTACAAGGTCATCCAATGATGACTGAACAGAGGATTATTTTTGAATTTCCCTGTATTTTTGAGAAAATTCAAAATAGCCAATTGGAATTTTTTTCTCTGGAGAACTCAAAAATGGTACCAAAAAATCCTTTGAACAAAAAACCATAGGGTTACTTATGCCATGGATGAGCTGTTTTTTAATAGAAAGAGAAAAAAATATTTGATATTCCAATAGCTATTTTTATTTTATTTTAATATTTTATTCTTATTAATTTTTGCTTTGCCTGTTTAAAACATAGCAACAAAATACAAAGATTATACCTATAATATCAAATATGTATGTTCAACAGAATAGACATGAAAGATAAGCCTTTTCCAAAAATCATGCAAAAAAACACGGCGTTCTGTTTAAGAAACAGTTAATCCATGGCGTAACTCTTTGGTTTAAACGATTTTTTTGGACTATTTTTGAATTATTCAGAAAAAAAAAATCCAATTGGCTATTTGGATTATCTAAAAAATACAGGGAAAGTCAAAAATTGCCCCTGTTCAGTCTTCGTTGGATGACCCTGTACCTAACAGCATTGTAGAACTAACAGTCACCTGCATCACTAATTAATAATTTAATTGTCTAACCTGTATGTCCAAATAAAATTCATCATATCTAAAGACACAAAAATCCGAACAAAAATACATCACTGCGATCTGCAAGAAAAATCGTTATCAACGATAATTTTTTAGAAGTATTGCGGGACTTCGTGAGGTAATTCGAGGGTATTTTGCGTAATTCGACGGTAATTCCATGGGATTTCGTGTACTTCGACGGGAATACCTGGTATTTCGAGGTACTTCAAGGTATTTCTAGGTACTTCGAAGTATTTCGGAGGTAATTCGGGCCAAGTGTACACGTATTTCGGGAAGTGGTTGACCCCTCGTATCTCCCTGTAGATTCTGGCAAACGTTTGACATGTGCAATCGTTCAGCTCTTATTGCGTAACCTATATTCCAAATTTGAGCTAAACCCCACAAAAATTGCAGAAGCTACCTATAAAGAAAAAACTAGAAAAATATCAAAACTTCAACACCCTGTAGATCGGTAACGAAGCGTTTGCGGACCTATGTTTATTAGAAATTTTAGTCATAAAATAAACCAAAGAATCACCCCCTTTCGTTTGTACATGATATTTAGGAACACCCTGTATATATAATTATCGGTTTATAACGTTCTACATCTTCTGATTCCCGATCTCCAACCATCTCTGTCAATCCAGGCATCCTCTTCTAAGCCTCTGTCTTTCATTTCCTCGTCTACTCCGCTTCTCCAGCTTCTTCTTAGTCTGCCGCGACTTCTTCCCCCTGGCTTCCACTCAATTATTTGCTTGGGTATTCTTGTATCTGCCATTCTTTGCACATGTCCACACCAAATCAGCTGTTTGTCCTTTACTTATATCATCTATTATTGTGTGTTTTACGTCCATAATCTCCCTAATTCTCAGATTTGTTATCCTTTCCATTTTTGACCTGCCTGCCGATCTCCTCCAAAAGTCCATTTCAGTTGCTTCTAGCATTTTTGCGGTTCTGATCTTTAGTGGCCAGGCTTCTGAACTATACGTGACTATGCTTTTGACTATGGTGTTGTATATTCTCGTTTCGTTAGTGTTGTTGATATTTTGATACCACAGTACACCATTCAGTAGAGATATTGCCTTACGTCCTTGTATATTCCGATCTTTAATTGCTTCATCTAGGGTTCCTTCATGTGATATTTTCATGCCCAAATATTTGTATTCAGTACATTGTTTTATTTCTTGTCCGTTATTCAATTTCAGATTTCGTTATTCAACTCCCATAGTCATATATTCTGTTTTCGCTAGATCTACTTCCAAACCCCATTTCTCGTACTCCTCTATCAATTTTCGTGTCATGTACTCTAGGTCATCATAGTCCTGTGCAATTAATACTTGATCATCTGCAAAGCTTAAAGTATAAAGATTGTATTCATTGAGCGGTATTCCCATGTGTCTACATTTGGGAGTAGTATATTGTTTTGCGGATGACTCTGGAATAATTATTTGGGGAAACAGCTGGGAGGGAGTAAAGAATAAAGCTGAATTCGCACTGCAGAGGATTAAGAGATGGATGGATTATAGTCTGCTTTCATTAAATGTAGTGAAAACCAAATTTGTTGCCTTTTCGTTTTCCTCTTGCAATTTACCAAACTATCAAAATTTGATATTACATGAAAACAACTGTATATTGGACCAAACATGCTCATGCATAAAACTGATAGAAAGAAAAGGTTACTTGAAGTACCTAGGAATATACTTAGATGAAAATCTTACATGGAAAGAGCATATTACATATGTTACTAACAAAGTGCGAAAATTGATATTTAAGTTTTATGAATTGAGACACATCCTTACTCTGGATACTCTGAGGACAGTATACTATGCCCTGGTCGAGTCAGTATTGAACTATGGTTTGGTTGTTTGGGGTGGTGCAGGGGTGACAATCTTAAACAAGCTTCGAGTAGCACAAAAATACATTATAAAAATCATGTTATTTAAAAATAGAAGATATCCAACAGAACTAGTATTTAGTGAAAGTGGCTTGTTTGATATACGACAGCTTCACTTAAAATCAATAGTGAGGTTTATGTTGAGGGTGCCTTATTACAAAGAAGCTATTAATCATGGAATAAACACGAGAAATGCTGCCCAAAAAGGTGTCATCAGACAAACCCCCAAGCATACCTTATGCCAATTCCATATCTATTGTTTGGGACCTAAAATATTCAATTGTCTACCAATTAGCATAAGAACTCAACCCTATAACAAGTGTAAAAAAGAAATAAAACTATGGATACTTCAAAGTGACTTTCACATTGAATATCAAATTTAGATTAATAACAAGAACAAATTCAACTCGTTAAAAAATTGTATTCTTGCTTTATGTAATACCATCAATAGTGTATTTTGTGTTTTTGTATTAGGGTATTTTTTCATATGATTTGTGATTTATATAATTTTATATAATTTTTTAATTTTTTATTTGTATAACCTCGGGTGATATTCTTTAAAGTATAAGGGTGCACACACGGTACTATAAGTACTATCGTGCACTAAAGTAGCTTAAGTAGGTCTAAATTATGGGTAAGGGAAAATTATATTGTAATTTACAACAGAGTTTATTAGTTTAGGACCAAACATTGCTTCTGTAATTTGTATCTTTGCTACTACCAATAAATAAATAAATAAATAAATAAATAAATAAATTTGTTTTTCCAACCTTTGAGAGCTTGTTCTAAGTATATTTTAAAAAGTGTTGGTCATATGCAGCATCCCTGTTTAAGTCCTTTAGTTGCTATAAAGCCTTTACTGATTAAGTTTCCCTGTTTAATCTTGGTCTTTGCGTCACTATAGAGCGTTTTTACTGCCTTTATTAGTTCTAAGTTGATATTGGTCTTTTCCAGTGCTTCCCAAAGCTTTTTCAGCGGAACATTGTCGTATGCTTTCTTTAGATCGACAAAAAGTAAATGGAGTTCTTGGTTATAGGCTAGCTTCTTTTCCATTACCTGGGTCAAACTAAATAAATGGTCCACAGTTGATCTTCCTGCTCTAAAACCGGCCTGTTCTTCTGCCTCACTATCTTTGTACTTGTTCTCTATTCTGGCTTTTATAAGTTTTCCATACACTCTGCTCAGCGTATTTGTTACTGCAATTCCTCAGTGGTCTCGGATTTGTTTCTGTCTCCTTTCTTATATATCGTTGTTAAATAGCTAATTTTCCACTCTTCTGGTACTTTATGTTTATCTATGCATGTTTAAAATAGTTTTGTTAAATGTTTGTAGAGTTTATTGGTCCCACACTTTATCAGTTCTCCATATATTTCTCCTGGGCCTGATGCCCTACCATTTTTCAAGAAGCCGCACTGTTTTTTAACTTCTTGCATAACTCGTATTGGTGATCCTGCAGTTTTTATGTTTCGTGTCTGTTCCTTTTCTTCTTTAAACTCTGCCCGCTATTCTGTCAATAATTCTTCAAAGTACTCTTCCCATTGCTGGGGTGTTATTGTATTGATAATATCCTTAGTTTGTGTTTTCCTCATGTTTTTAAGTAATCTCCAACTTTCTGTGTTTCTTTTACCCCCCAGATAAGTATTAATATACACACAGTTTCTTTCCCATAACTCGTTCTTTTTATTCACTATTTTATTCCGTACTCTTGCTTGTGCTTCTTTATAAATTTCTTTGTCTCGTGTGTTATTTGAAGTTAGATACTGTTGATATTTCTTCCTTTTATCTTCTATGTCTTTCTCTATTTCTTGGTCCCACCAATAAGGTGTGGGTCTACTTCCCTTTTTTTCATATTTGCCAAGGGCTTCAAATGCTGCACTGTGAATACTCTCTTTGATATGTTGGTAATGCATTTCAAGGTTTTGGAAGTTCATACTACTCTGTAATTTTTGATCTAATCTCTTCATGTACAACCCTTTAACGCTTTGCTCTTCTAGAGATTTCAGGTCGTATTTCTCAGACACAATATTGTCTTCTTGGTTTTTCATTCCGTTTTCTTTTGCGGTGTTTCTGCCCGGGATAAAGATTTATTGCTACCTGCTGTAAATTTGAGGTTTGTAATTTTTATCCCTAATTCTTGATGCTATTTTCAGAATTTACCAACCCCAGACACAGTAATTTCCCCAGAAACAATAATGAACCTCAGCTGGTTTTAATAGGGTTATGTTTAGTTTATTTCGTTTCTTTTAATAAGGCGATTTCGTACATTTTGACTTTGACATGTTTATTTGGACATGAGAGAAAAAGAAACAGAAAGCTACCAAACCTCCAGAATGGTACCTGTTTGACAGACCAAACTGGGGTACCAAACTGAGGCGAAATCACCTATAATTTAATTTATTTCAAAATTTAAATTGTTAACAATTCTACCTAATAATGTAAAACAATAACACATACAAACTTAGCAAAAAATAACAGATACAATTTAATTACAAGTCCTAATTTAGGTATTTGGAATCACATGCTCGAGGAACTCTTTCACCATTCTATCTGCCCAAGAGAGACATTAGATATTTCAATATTCAGTGAACTAGCCATTCTGTTCAAAGGCGAACTCATTCCATAATATGTTCTATGAAAACCAACATGCAACAAGGCGAAATTACTTGTCATCTTTTGAAGAACTTCTAGAGACATCAGTTCCAGCAATCTGGGACTATACACACTATTATTCACGTGTTTAAACAAGAAGTCAGTATTTAATAAATTTTGCAAGGAGACCTAATCAACCTCTTCTTTTAGTATTTTCAGTTTGTAATTAACAATTTGCAAAAATCTTCTTTGTATCTTCTCCAGCATTTTCTTGTATTTAAAATAATGTGGATTCCAAACTGAACTGGCATATTCAATAAGAGAACAAATTACGGAACAGTATAACAAGTTATTTATTTATTTATGTATAAAAAAATACATACATTTGAAGTGGTACAAAGTTTAAATCTAAAAATCTAACCTAAAACAATTCTCTTAGCCCATGTCTTGAATTTATCCTGAGATAAACTGAAAAAGTCAAGACCCTCATAGAACTTATTTACATTAGCAGGTATTCTATTAACGGGACTGAATAGTGAGTACCAAGTACAACAGTAAGGAATGTGCAGTAAAGATTTACTTCGTGTCCAATAACTTTGAGTGTGTAGATAAAAGCATCCAAGACATTTGTGGCTTTTTATGTTGTAGTTAAGGATACTAAAAGCAAAACAAACATCAAAGTATTCCCTTCTGCAAACCAGAGTAGTTAAGTCTAAGTACTTAAGTCATAGTCTAATTCATGCTGAGAATCACACCACTCAGAGACAGTTTGTAGGTACCTAGCAAACTTGATAAATTTGTGTTGAACAGTCTCAAGCCTATTGATGTGGATCAGGTCTATAAACCTAGCAGTCCCAAGGTGGAAAAAAACTTCGGGAACTATATAATAATTAGGTACTTTTTACTCGGCTTTTTAGGTACTAATTAGGGCCTCTAATTAAAAATTAGGTGCTCCTTTAGTTTTTGAGAAAATCAAAAAAAAACTAAGGGACTGCTAGGTTTATAAAAGCTAGCAGTCCCCTATAGTAAAATATATTTTTTCAATTTTTTTCTTATCATCAGAATTAGGTGCTTTTTAGGTGCTCTTAAATAGTAGAAGAAAAAATAGAATTGATTAATTATTAACTGAGTTACAGATTTTTTTAAAATTATTAGGGGACTGCTGGCTTTACTTTTACATGTTGTGTCAGAATGGCAAGAAAACTTCGGAATCTATATAATAATTAGGTGCTTTTTAGGTGCTAATTAGGCCCTCTAATTAAAAATTAGGTGCTCCTCTAGTTTTTGAGAAACTCAAAAAAAACTGAGAGACTGCTAGGTTTTTGAAAGGTTTAGCAAACCCCTATATTAAAAAATATTTTTTCAAATTTTTCTTTTATATCAGAATTAGGTGCTTTTTAGGTGCTCCTGAATAGTCGAAGAAAAAATTGAATCGATTGATTTTTGACTGAGTTACAGAGTTTTTTTCATTATTAGGCGACTGCTGGCTTTACTCTTACTTGGTGATGTGTCAGAATGGAGAAAAACTTCGGGGTCTATTTAATAATTAGGTGCTTTTTAGGTGCTAATTAGGGCCTCTAATTAAAAATTAAGTGCTCCTTTAGTTTTTGAGAAAATCAATCAATCCCTTAGTGAATAACCCTTCGGGTATTTCATCGTCGCCAGTGGATTTCTTGGGTTTAAGTTTTCTTATACCACTGATTACATCACGCTTATGTCCGTTTGCACCAATCATTTTAAGGAAGCCTTAGCGATAAGTATCCCTTAAAATCACATTTTTACGTGGAGAAATGTCACTTTAAGGAATACTTATCGCTAAGGCTTCCTTAAAATGGTCGGTGCAAACGGCCATTAGTGATGTTTCCAAAGTCAAAAGTGTCCCATTCTTTATTTTCATAAAGATAATTAGACTAATTAGAGACATTTGAAAAATCATCACCTTCCGTTTGATCCGAGGTTTGATCACTTCCAACTGATGGTCACTCAAATCTTCATGTACTTACCTATTTCAAAGAATAAAAAATTTATCAGTGATGCGCCAGCAGTGTCAAAAATGTTATTTCAGACGATATTTTCAACATATAGCACTTCGCAATCATGAAAAACCCTTTGCAATCATGCAAAATCCCGCAAAATCATACAAAATTCCTACAAATCGCGCGAAATCCCGCGAAATCATGCAAAATCCCGCGCAATGATGTGAAATCCCCCATTTTTTTTTGCAATCGCGTCACTTTTTCACTCTAGTGGTTCACTCCTTGTGTTTAACCTTATCAGAGGAGAATACTGTGTAGATTGCATCCACCTGTCTGAGACCCTCCAAAGCCCCTGACAAGTACTCAGTATACTCCTGTAGTTTACTCATAATGGACCTCCCACCATAAAAGCCATGTTGACTTTGACTGTTGTGTGGCTCTAGAAGAGGACTAATTGTATTAGTAACAATATGCTCCTCAAGAATTTTACCAAATAAACACATTTTTGAAATTGCACAATAGTTTTCAATTTTATCCCTAGCCTCATTTTTTTTTTTACTGTTGAAGAGCTTTATTAATCCCAAGAAGAAATTACATAATTATTCTTATTTTAGGAATTAGCTTAATCTAAAAAATAACCTTTATACATATTGAACAATGATATGATGTGATGATGGCGCTTCACAACAGCAACATAATATTAAACAGATACATACAAACTAACTATTATCACAAATTGAGGAATACAAAAGAAAAAAATATATATAAATATATAAAATTAATAAATATTTCTAGTAACATCCAACATAATGACACAAGTACATATGATCCATGAGAGAGCAACACACATTTAACAATTTTACAATTTTCGCATCACAAATTCCTTCAACTTTCTTCTAAATGAAGTTTGCCTATCAATATTCCTTATAGCCACTGGTAGGCTATTATATAATTTCATACCTTTATGGTAAATAGATTTTGAACATATTCCTGATTTCACCTTTGGCAAATATATATCATTCATTCTCCTAATATAATGATCATGTACGGTTTGAACATTTACAAATGTTATTATTGACTTTTTCTCCTTTCTGACTATATAATAAGTATATAAGATTGTTAAATTTGGTTAATATTAAAGAATTTATAAATTTCATACAAGTTCTTAGTATGGTATCGCAAGGGAAGTTAAAAACGTTTTTTATAGCTTTTTTTTTGGAGAGTTCTCAAGGGATTTAAAATGTAGTCGGCTGCCGTGCCCCAAACTTTAATTAGATAATGCAAATGGCTATAAACATGTGCATAATAGAGCTGTTTTGTCAATTTTCCAGTCAACAGATGTCCAACTTTGTACAAAAGGTGCAATTTTTTTCCTAACATGTCCAATATGTGCTGCCCACAACAGTATACTATCTATGAAAAGACCAACATGAGGACCAACATAACTTATGACAGAAACGTTTTGTAATTGCTGATTCTCAAACACTATGTTATGGCATTTATTATTCAAATTTTTCCTACCTAAAAACATATATGCTGATTTATCCATTTGTGAGACTTTAGCCACAGACATCCTAGATAAATCATCACTGATGTCGGAGTTAATAGACTCAACACTTCTACTATAATACATTGAAAAACATTGTGGGGCCTAGAACTGATCCTTGAAAAACCCCGCACCTGATCAATTGTAAATTGCTGTTAGTATTATTTGCATTCACAAATTGCCTTCTGTTCTGCAGATAGTTTCTGAACCAGAAGTACGGAATTCCTCTGATACCTGCCTCCTCCAACCTTAACAGCAAAATCTTACGATCTAAGGTGTCAAATGCCTTCTGCAAATCCAAAGACACCAGAGAACAGATATTTCCACTGTCTATTTTTATTTTTAAATCTGGGATAAGCTCTATAACCGCTGTCTTGGTGTCCTTGCCTTTGCAGAAGTCATACTGACCCTGATACAGAAACCCAAACTTATCCTAGAAAGATTGAAGTCTCTTGTCCATAAAAACTTTCTGCTGAGGAACTTTACAGGGTGTTCTATGTGAAATGGATAGAGGATGATGGCTTGAAAATATCAGAAAACTTGACAAAAGTAAAGTTTTATCTTTTTCCCAAAATTTTGGATGGGTTAGCTCTGCCATCTTTCAACAGGGTAAGTAGGGTGTTCTAGAATAGTTACTACATTGGTTTTGGAATCAGTAGGGGATCAAGGCTTGAAAATATCAGAAAACTCTCCAGAAAACTCAAAAAATAAGGTTTTATCCTTTTTCCCAGGATTTAAGATGGAGTACCTTGACAGCATGTTCTAGAATATTCCCTCATATTGGTTTCAAATTCGATAGAGGATTGAGGCTAAAATTATCAGAAAACTTAACAAAGTTGAAAAGTAAGGTATTTTCGTTTTTTGCCTTGATTTAAATTTGAATTGGATTTAAATGAGATATCCACCAGTCACCACTACCATTCTTTGTTCTAGAGACGGAGTCACACCACTCATACCCCAAATTCTGAAATCTGTAGAAGATCAAGGGTTGAAAATAACAAAAAATTCAAGGCTTTATCTTTTTTTCATGCTATTTCAACAAGTCTTCAGTACCTACTTGAGGCAGAACTATAGGTAATATTGTACTTTCAATGTGGTCCAGTTTGGATACTTTCATTCAAGGAAGTTTTTATGTATTGAGAGCGTAAAGTGCGCGAGAAAGTGATATTTTGTCATTTAGTGAAAAAATAAATTGATAAAAATAACCAAGGGTTTTATGCATGCAATATGAGAATATTCCATCATTTTCAAATTTTGTTCCTTTTTCAAAGGATCAATGTCCCCATGGTAGTAGGATGACATTACATGAATGATAAGGCACATTGTCAATGGATCCTGATGGAATCAAATCCAACATCTCATAATAATCCTCCAGCGTGATTCGATTGGAACATTTCCTTCATTTATCTTCATTGCCAATATGGATGATAGTTTTTGTCCCAACTTCCTTTTTCAAATAAAGGTTTTCTTCCTTCAGAGAATTGTCCATAACTTTCATCATGCCACATTCTTTTACAATGTGCGTTATAAATTTCTATCAACATTTGATAATGGAAGTGAATATTTTGCCAAAAGAAATGTAATAGAGATTCTTATAATAATGCAACCAATTGGCAATGCCGCCTCTCACAAACATTGCGGGTGTTCTAGTGTGAACGAACCGCCAGATACAATGTTGCCACATTGTCATACTTAACGGTGTACCCTCAGCGCCTACTATGGCTCAACGAGTGGACAATCTAGGATCTAGATTAGATGGAAATTTGTGTATATTTATGCTTGTGAGTGTAAATAGGAAAAGATTCCGGTAGATATTCAATGTCATCGCTATTCTGTTTATGTGATGCATAATGTAACTTCTCGTTTTGCTTTCCTTTTTGAGTATAATTACATACATTTAATACTCATACAGACTGCCAATAAGTATGTAGATTTTTAATAATAGATAAATAGAATTCAAAGATTTTACTAAGCAATTTTCAGGAGCAATCTATAAAACCGCCGGTTGTTGACCGCTACTAACTGTGCTCTCTCTCTTGAACATAGTAGGCCCCCCCCCCCCAGTTCTGCTCTTTGGCTATTTAGAACATAGCTGCTTGGCTGTTTCAAGATTTTACCTTCTTTTGTTGGGTCCGATCACAATTAAAAAGGAATTTTTGACCATTCATCTACAGTTTTCGCAGCTTTAAAAGACTGATATTTTCAAATAACCGAGCAACAATATAAATATTTCTAGTTGCACATTGTGAACAAGCTTGAAAAACTCGTTTTGTAATCTAAATTGCTTTTACTTTGGGTAGGTAGTTGTTTTTAGGTGCGTGCTAGTTAGTTTATAGATTGGCTAATTATGAATTCTAAACCCGAAAAATTCTAAGTAATTGTTAATCACTTTTGTGTGGCAGAAGTGAAATAGGTGTAAAATAGTATATCAGGTATTTCCATTGCCTTCTGTTCGGAAGCAAGGTGAACAGGAATGGAAACAAAAATATGTAATTTTCAAGGCCAGATAAATGCATCAATGATAAAAAAGATTGCAGTATTACCTACCTCTCGAGTAGGTACTTTTCTTTTGGATTATTATCTTTTATGTACTAATTTATTTAAGTATTATTATCTGGCTGTTACGAAACCTGGCACTATTGCGTGCAGTCACTCTTCATCAAATAATAATATACTTTCTAATAATTATTATTTAATAATTGGTTTATGTTTGTGCTCAAATATGTATATTGTAAACAAGATTTGGTGAAATTATATACATATATCTCTTTGCCTTGATAAACTATACAAGAGATTGGTAAATTTGTCTTGTAGACAGTTTAACCGAAGATGAATAAACCAGGTTTTAGTAAAATAGTCCAAAATGGCAAAATGCTTATTGATTTTGAGGCTATTCTTCTTATTTTGTGGAATTATGTAAAGGGTCTATTTATACCTGATATCCAAAGGCAGCAGGTAAACCCAACTATTCCGAACTAACCTTGCTTTATAGTAAATGACATTATGCATAATTGAGGCCCTTGCTTATTTATACTTATGTTTCCTAGTGGATTTATAAATTTTGTCTAGTCAACAAAAGTCACCCTATCCAATTGTCGTTTTTCTATGTAAGTTAAGAGACCTTAATTCCAAATAAAAATCACAAATTCTCTACCTGCTCTAGGAGCAAACTCACATAAAGTTTGCTTTATAAAACACCCCGGTCCACCTTCTTCTTTTCTACCTATAGGTATAGAAGAAGACCAAGATCATTGACCTACTACGACTACCCACATGTAAGTGGATTTTTTTTCACTCTCGTATTAAGGACTACCTAATGCCATGTGCTAGACACCCTCTTATATAGGCTTCTGGTTGCAGATGTTGTTTTAAGAAAATTTAAATCTTGCACGCGGCACGATTATTTACAGCTGCCCTGCTGCTAAGCTGATTTCCTTTATAAGACACTCCCAACAGATGATTCAAAAAACTAACTATTCGTTTTTTTGGGTCAAGGTCGTCTAATTCATCTCATGATCACTTTACTATTACAATCAAATTCATTTTCTATGACTGCATTTCACTTCAGATACAAGGTGAAGTGAGAAGGTACAAACAATTTAAAATTGTTGCTATATAATTTTGCTTTGTTTCTGATACGTTAACTGGGTGTCAAAGTTTTGTAATTTCTTCTTTTTTTTTAAGTGGTTTATGCTTTCCGCTTTCCTCCATTAAGTACAGTAAATAATAAGCTAACATTTATCTTACTGATCTGATGGAAAACCTCGCTTATTTGTGAAAAATAGTATTCTATAGGAAATAGCCATCAAATTATACAGTGTTTGCAATCTCCTGAACTAACGAACATCTGTGCCAAGAAGACAAAACACAGCGATTCTTTACTGCCGCATTTATTGGCAATAAAATCAGCAATAACAATAAAGAATTAATTGATTGAGCCGGATCAAAGTGGCGGCAAAATGTTGAATAAGCAACCGCGGCAACGTCGCGTCCTCCTCCTCCTCCTCTTCTTCTTCTATGCACAGCACACACAAATACAGGCTAGACTGGAACGCCGATCGCTCTGGCTACTTCGCCACTTGCAGTCGTTAGACATTGATCATCGGTGCGATAAAGACAGCGGGAGGTATGTGTCCTCTGAATGACAAAGATAAAGATACGAGGTGAGGCAACGTTGCAAGAGAAATTTTACAGTCGGCGCCAAAAAATCAAAAAATAAAAGCCCAGCACGGATTTTTGGGCTGGGAATTGTTGGTGGCAATTTTTTGGTTTACACAGAAATAAATACCTACACCTATTGAAATGCATAATCAGCGATTTCGTTATTTTGTTTTCTGCATGCTAACAAAATGGAGCAAGGTTGACGGCTGGTTTAAATTGCGTCAGACTGATGATGGGGGCAAAAAGCATCTCTTTTTTTATTTAGTTTTGAAGGTGAATTACAAATTGAGGGTTGTTTGTGTAATTTTGATAGATAGCTTTTGATGATTCCATCTTCATTTTATAATTAAATTGAATTGTTAATGAATGGGGGATGCAGTCTTGTATTTGGCCTACCAAAGCCGAGCTTTCGAAAATCCTTATTTCCTTTTTCAAGGTGCTAACTGAGGTTGAATTGGAATCAACTAGAAAACATTAACAGTCAATCCCACAAATCCATGTAGCTCAGATTTCATAACTGCCTACAACGAAATCAATGCTTTTAAGCTTGTAAATTTTCCAACCAGAATAAGAAGAAATGAACCGTCTCTACTTGATCTGCTATTAGTCAATGACAAGAGTCTTGCTTTTAATGTATCACAGCCTAAACCAATTGACCATGTAGTTAGAATAGCCAAATTCCAAATCCAGGTTACACCAAAGCGAACAAATAAAATACATTAGACGAGATTTTGGTCTAGACTATAAACTTGGTAACACACATCTACAGCAAGAATTCTCCAGCATCTATGAGTATGGGTCATGGGCATTCTGTCATCTACAATCAGCTCTTGCATTCCATTCAAACTGAAGATTGTCCATCCCCAAAAACCTTCGCTATCTCAAGAAATTTAAAAATTGAAAAAAAAAAAGAGGCAAATTTGTGGCACCAAAAATTGAAAAGCAACTCTGAAAATAATCACTTGAACTACAGGAACTAATGTAACTCCCTCAAAGTCAAGATAAAACAGTCTAGAACTCAGTCTAGAAGGAAATATAAACAAGAATTGCTAGCCTCTTCTGATAAGCAGTATTATTCCTACATAAACAGATCTCTTGTATCAAGACTTACACATTTAGGCCCGGTACTTTCACCTCAGTATAAATATAATTTATTCGGCGAATAACTATCTATCGGATAAGTAAACCAGAGGTTGCTATTTGTAGTATACCTCCGAGGGTTATTTTCAAGTAAAATTATCCTCGGGCTAAAAATCCGTCGCTAGTAACTTCGGTATTTTGACAATGCTAGTGTTACCAACCAAAGAAAACGAATTTTTCAAACAAACACAAATCTTAGAAAATTAGTTTAGAATTCTGTGTTGTCACCTGAATCAGAGTAAACATACTGCGCGAGGAGCTATTTGGCAGATAAAACAGGTTATTCTTAGATCTGACCACAGGATACGTTAACTAAAGGTTAGCCCGCATTTATCTGATAGATATCACTATACGGAAGTGAAAATACACTCGTTCTTCTTATCTTTTGGATATTCTCTAATCTGTAGAATAAATATCGCTATCTGCAAGTGAAAGTACCGGGCCGTAGGCACGTAACCAGTAACTGCACCTTTTATGATGAGAAAGAAGATGCCAATTTGTTTCAGTGACAGCCAGCATCTGAGGGGTGGTATATGTGCCAGACTTTTGTGTAGACATTTTTCATCCAATCGAGTAGTTTATAATTATTGGAATCAACTCAGTTGGGACACTGTAAATGCATCTTCCGTCAACCTGTTATAAACAGACTGGACAGTGAAATGGCAAGATCATTTATGCACTATACCAATTAATATATGTGGATAACTAGACATTTTAACTAGAATGTGATAGTAACCGACTCAAAACAAGTCGCTCATTCCTCTGTTTTGTTCCAATTTCTTACTAATTCTTATCTGTAACCTGTAACCGATTAACCTCTTGCTACAAGTCGTGCCTTCTTTTCAAGTGTTATGGATACTTTCAGGATAACTACTTAACTTTTTCTTGCCAGACAAATAGAAAAGGGGGGTAACAATACCCATATAAAAGGCAGACGGAATACATGGCAAAAGTTATAGATGCATGCAAGAATACTGGAGAAGAGAAAAGATGGAAAAGACACTATGGTAGAAGAAAGATTTTAGACCAAATCGTTGCTTATTGTTTGCAGATAACTGAGGAAGGAAAATGACAAGATTTTAACAAATTAAAATGTGCTTTATTGTACAAAGAAAAAATAGATTATCCACCAAGCAGAAAAAAATATACTTACCTAAAATGTAAAAAATTGAAATAAATGTAAAAATACCTGGCAAAAACAACTACAAAACTTGCTACAAACAAAATATGGAAAGAAAGCACAATCACAAAATACGAAGTTGGAGGAAGAACCCTATAAACAAGTATAAACAAAAATCCACTTGTTACGAGGAAAAACCAAGAATTTAAATTGCAAAACTAGCATTGAACCAGAGTTGATGAATGAATTTTATTGATCAGTTGCAGAATACTTAACTTCAGATCTCAGGTCATTTCCTTCTTAGATCATATAAATATTCCTAATATTGGCTCCAACATCTCTTCTGAACATAAAGCTAAAGCAGTTGCTAAACATGGTAGAAAAGAAAACTAGCTCAGGCATTGATGGTTTGTCCACAAAAATCCTGCAACTTCTTCCAGATTCTACTTTGTCAGCTTGTGTTGAACTTATCAATCAGTCCTTTCTCATTGGCTATTTTTCAGATTGTTTGAGAGAAGCGCTTGTTCTACCAATTCATAAAAGTGGCGACTTGGATGGCCCTATATCATTATTGTCTTCTCTTTCCAAATTATTGAAAAAATAGCTAAATCAATAATTACCTCTCACTTTGGAAAGTTTAACATTAGGTCTGCTTCTGCAGAAATCACAAACCAATCAGAGCGAATTTCATTGGTTGAAAACAGTCAGAAACCAAGAGGCAAACCACGTAGGAATTCTTTGCCAAAAATGTGGGAAAATTGAAGGAACTCATCAGAATTAATGAGAATTTGGGGAATTTCTCGGAGAATTTAAGTATAGGGAATTTGGAGGAATTTGCGAGGAATTTAAAGGAAATTTTAGTCATGACGTCACTGATTACTCACTCATTACATATAAGAAATACTTATAAATGGAAATTTGAGAAAAAAATTCTAGTTTTGTGTTGAACGTTGGACATTCATTTTTATTAAAGAAATTCTCCCAAAATTTCACTTGTGTGAGATGGTATTTTCAACTAATTCAGTTTTTGTAGGTTGATTTCCAAGATTCTTCATGTTATTGTCTGCTGGAAAAATTTGAAAGTTTGGGAAAATGAGCTTCTCACCTTCCTCTCCACATGCAAAAAGTTTCAAATTTTTCCGTTCAGTAGTTTTCCAGGAAAACTTTGAAATGTGTGAGACGGTATTTTCAACTAATTCAGTTTTTGTTAGTTGATTTCCAAGATTATTCATGTTGTTATTTTCCACTGGAAAAATTTGAAATTTAGGGAAAATGAGCTTCTCACCCTCTTCACATGCAAAAAGTTTCAAAATTTTCCCTTTACTAGTTTTCCAGAAAAACTTTGAATTGTTTGAGAGTGTATTAACAAGTATTTCAGTTTTTGTAAGTTGATTTCCAAGATTTTTCATGTTGTTATTATTTGATATTTCGGGAAAATGAGCTTCTCCCCTTCCTCTTTACATGCAAAAAATTTCAAAATTTTTTCTTCACTAGTTTTTCAGGAAAACTTTGAATTGTGTGAGATTGTATTTTTAATTAATTAAAATTCTTCATGTTATTTTCCACAAAAAAAAATTTGAAATTTTGGGAAAATGAGCTTTTCACCTTCCTCTCTACATACAAAAAGTTTCAAAATTTTTCCTTAATTAGTTTTCCAGGAAAACTTTGAAATGTGTGAGACTGCATTTTCAACTAATTCAGTTTTTGTAGGTTGATTTTCAAGATTCTTCATTTGCTGTTTTCCACTGGAAAAATTTAATTTTTTTTTGAAAATAAGCTTCTCATCTTACTCTTTACATGCAAGAAGTTTCAAAATTTTCCCTTAATTAGTTTTCCGGGAAAACTTGGATTTGTGTGAGACTGTATTAACAATTATTTCAATTTTTGTAAGTTGATTTCTAATGGAAAAATTTGAAATTATGGGAAAATGAGCCTTTAACCTTCATCTTCACATGCAAAAAATTTCAAAATTTTTCCGTTTACTTATTTTTCAGGAAAATTTTGAAATGTGTGAGACTGTATTTTCAATTAGTTCAGTTATTATAGGTTGATTTCCAAGATTCCTCATGTTGTTATTTTCTACTGAAAAGATTTGCACATGCAAAGTTTCAAACATTTTCCTTCACTATTAATTTTTAGGGAATTTGTAAGAGACATTTGTTGGATATTTGAGAGGAGTTTGGAGGAATAGGAATTTGCAGGGAATTTAGAGGAATTTGTAGGGTATTTGGAGAAATTTGTGGTGGGGTATTTGGAGGAATTTGTGATGAGGTATCTAAAGGAATTTGTGGTGAATTTGGAGAAATTTTGAGGAATTATGCGTAAAAAATTCCCCTTTGAGGAATTGTTTGCACAAATTCTAGGATGGTAGTTTACCCCTTGTCAGAAACAGCCAGAAAACTAGATTCAACCAATGAAATTTACTATGACCGGTTTGTGATTTCTGCAGAAACAGACCTATTATCACACAATCTCAGTTTGAATTTCAACAGAAAAAAGGAATGCATGTCGTCGTATTTGCTCTTTTGTAGGAAGTATATCTCAATATTAACGAGGTAGATTTGGTTGCGCCGGAGTTTCGTGATTTCTCAAAAGTCTTGTGTGAATCACGAAATACTGCTGCAGAACCTGTGTCGCTATAGCTTCAGGTGCTCCTCTGCTATCTTATAACACAGGCAGATCCCAGATAGCCAGCTGCGACCAATTCTTATCAAACAATAAAGAAATAACTCGAGGAGTATCACAGGGATCTGTTCTCTGCCTTATTTTCTTCCTTGCTTATATTTATCAACATTGATGGAAAACTTTATGTCTTTGCTGATGATAGCACTATATCGTGGACAGGTAAAAGGGATGAGCTTGAGAATACGATCTAAAGAGGGAGAATGGTGTGATGCAAACCATAGTTGTGTTTCAACATTAAAAAAAACAAAGTAATATTATCTCCTCGATTATCTCCTTTAGATTCCTCATAAATTCTATACCTATGAATGACCAGTTTATCGAGTCCCATCAGAGTGTAAAGTTTTTTGGACTGGTGCTTGGTAAACAGTTAGATTTTAAAGAACATATTATCCAACTTAAATCTAAACTATCATCTGCCTGTTTTGCTCTTAAAATAGTTATTAAGGAACTCAATTTGCACTCAGCAAGAATGGTGTATTATGCTCTGTTTGAGTCTCAGGCAAGGTACACTGTGGCCTTTTCTGTGTCCTATAGTGGAAACAAGCATGGAGGCTCCCACACTGAGTACTTAAGTTGAACCAACTGGAATGTTTGGAAGTTTCACGGGAGAGTTGTGCTGATGGCAAAAGGGTTTTATGAGATCACCCGTGGAAATGAAGTAGCTTTAGTTGGTGATGATGATAAGTTAGCGAAATGAAAGTTAAAAGACGCCAAAGCCCAGGAAGCTCTAGTTATGAGAATGGAGAAAGGCATAATTTATCACGTAATGCAGTGCGAAACTGCTAGGGAGATGTGGCTAAAACTGGAAAGCTTTTTTGAAAGAAATTCAGAGGTTGGTACGCATTTATTGAATAAGCAATTTTACAATTTGAAGTTCCTAAATGAAACTGTTGATAGTTTTATCACTAAAGTTACAAGTTTGCAAGTAAAGCTCAAACAACAGGGAGAAGAAATTCTTGCAAAAAATATTTTGACAAAAATTATCATGACATTGCCAGAAAAGTATAAGCATTTTCGTTCAGCTTGGGAGAGTGTCAGACAACCAAACCCTAAATCATCTAACAGCCCGTCGCTTAATTGAAGAAGAAAGATTAGAAGAAGACAAAGACTCGACAATGGCACTTATGTCAGTTCATCGACAGCTAGGAAGTTCCTCCTCATTGTCAAAGAATTTAAATTATGTCAATAACCAATCACAACAACAAAAAACAGTTGGACATTTAAAATTTCAGTGCCGAAACATACAATGTAGCTATTGCAAAAGAAAAGGACATTTGGTATAGGATTCTTATGCTAAGAAAAAAAAGATAAGCAAATCAATAATTAATTACAATGGGAACGTCGCTCTTGTTGCAGTGTCTGATGTTCAGTCTCAGATAATTGTCGAGTGGAGTGGTACATGGATTGTGGAGCTTCCCAACATATATGTAAGGACAGGGAAGTATTTTGTTTTTTTGAAGAAGCCAAAGTTTGTAAAAATTGGTGACAGTACAACTATAAAGGCTATTGGATGAGGTAATGTAGGTATTTTAGCGTATAATGGTCAGGGTTTTCATTGTGTAACATTATTTGATGTTTTGTTAGGCCACAACTTAAATTTGTTTTCTCAAGGAAAGACTCTATAGTCTATTTAAGTATTTGGGAATGCTGAAAAGGCACAATTTATAAACAAGGAAAATGTAACTCTACTAAAGAAAGAGTTGTTTTATTACTACCACAAGCTTCCTCAATAGTTTTGTTTCAAGACTCTTTTATCTTTGTTAATATTTGGTGAACAATTACTGTAGCAGAAGAATAGGAAGAGCACTCTATTATAATCAGACTACAAAATTCTATTAATGGATTGAATTTGCTGTTGCATAATTCATGATTTGTAAAAAATCTCCAATGTTATTCCAGAAGCATAAAATAATTTATCTATTTTTTATTGAGGTGTTTATTTTATAGTTAACTGATTAAAATTGGTCTGGTCTACGATAATAAAACCCCAGTTTATCATCCGTCCTCTCAATAAAGCGGCATTTTTATTGGTAATAAAAAAAATGGGCTTCTGGAAGCAGTGAAAAGGTAAGTAAGCAGAATTGTAGTGGAAAGCTTGGGGAGAAATTATTCAGTGTTTAAGTGCAAGGAAACAATAATAATGAAAAAGAAAAAAATATTTCAGACTCAATTGTATCCAATGAAGCACTCTACAGCAACAATTCTATGCAGCTACTCTGTACTCTTAAAAACAAGTGTTAGTAAAATTCCAATAATGAACCTACGAATTGTGTCTCCAGGACACAGAAAAACAGATTATGTACAAGAATGTCAAGGGCTTACTAAATTCTGATTCAACATTCCAGCAAAAAAAAACCCAACATGCAAATCAACTTCCCATTCACTCAAGGTACAGATGATAGTAATAGGATAACAAAAACGAAATCTTCCCAATCCATCTCCCAGTAAGTAGTATGAATGGCGTGGGCGAGGTCCATTCATTTTATTTCTTGCAACCGGAAAGACGTTTTCTTTCCTATTGAATTCGAACACAAACGATCACTTGGCGTGATTCGACGATAAGTTTTATAGGCGGCATTGGTTTACCGTAGGTCATGTCTCCCATTACTTTTGGGAAGTTTTTAAATCAGTATTTAACTTTTCTGTGGTCAACAGGTCAAAATATTTTTGCAACTTTTATCTAAGTTCAGTACGCATAATAATGTCAAGCGTTTATTTAACCAGCCAACACTCGCCGAGTCTAATAATAATATTAACAGTAATGATCCGCGCGGTCATTTAAATATAACCAATTACATGCCGAGTGCCTATCCAAACAATCAAATTAGCCACCTTTTAGGACTCGACACAATCATCGAGCGACGTTCGGGCGCATGAACTTCACGTGCCTCGTGATGCGGGGGCGGCGCGCCACTAGTTTCGACGGACCTGAATGTGGCAACAGCGTCGCGATCCTTTTTACCCCGAGACAATTGCAACTTGATGGCTTTTTCTCTCTGACACTGTTGTGACTGTCTTTATTGGGGATATGATGGGAGAGCGTGAGATTTACTGGATAATCTTTTGCAAGAAATCATAATCAACATTATTGGGCCTTGAAATAACAATGAAATCTGGGTTTCTATATTGGTCCAATGTTGTGTGTCCTGTTTTTGTTGTAGGAATGAACTTCTAATGCTGTCATATAATTTTCCTCCTTTTATACTTTTCTTCCTGCCGATTTCATTCAAATTCAAATTCAAAATACTGCTTTTCTAAATTTTTCAAATTTTTTTGTTGACCTGAATTCAAGAGGCAGGTGGTTGTAGGGTAGGTATACATTGATGCTCTCATAGATTACTGATTCTTTGGTCAAAGTTAGTTATAGAAAGGGATACAAGTTGGTTTGCAGTTTGCCTAGTATGGATCGTTCAGGGGCATAATTAGCGGCATTTGGATTTGTCTGCCCTCTATAAATAAGACAAACAGATTCTAGGATAAATATAGCAATAGCAGTCAAAGTTAGAATTTTGTGCTTTTTGAATAATGGGTTGCAGTGTTCCCATGGCGCTACTCCATACTCAAGATTCGAATAGCCCGCTCTTGGATTGGGAGCACTGAGTCAAAGCTAGTTTTGGAACAGTAACTCCAAAAGGCCACCAGTGGCGGCTCGTAAGAGGAGGCAAGGAAGGCTAAACCTCCCCCAAAAAAATGAAAATTCAATCTCAGTTTTTTATTTCTGATTCCTAATTAAAATAATAATTCACAAACTACACTTTCTAAATTTCGATATTTCAATTTAATTTAGAAAAATCTGACAACATTATTTCAATCAATCCCGCGCCTCCCCGACAAAAATCTGTGAATCTGGGATACTCAGTAATACGAGCCCGAAGGGCCGGAGTTATACGGGAGCTTGAAGGGCCGGAGTAATACTAGCCCGAAGGGCCGGAGTTATACGCGTTCCCGAAGGGCTAAAGTTATTTCAATCACGTGACCCAGTCTATAATTCTATTGGTCAGCAGATAATTTGGAGCCAATCAAAAATCGGGAATATTCAAAATGTGAAATAACAACTTATGGCACACACTATCAAAGGCCTTTGAAATGTCCGTGAAGATCACGTCCACCTGTTTTCCTGATTCCAAAGCTTTCGTTAGGAACTGTTGATAGACAGCAAGATTTGTAGCAGTGGATTTTCCCTTGCAGAAGCCTTGCTGTTCGTTAGCAATGTAGTTACTAAAGCATGAGTACACATCGTCTGTTAGAATGGATTCCATAATTTTGGGAATGTGCGATAGTAGAGATATGCCTCTATACTTATTCACATCAGTGTTATCTCCTGATTTATGGATAGGGAAAAGTGTTGAGACTTTCCAACTTCTGGGAAAAATGCCAGTATCAAAAGAAAGTTGGAAAATATGCTCCAGAGGTTCTATCAGAGATGTGCAACAGCCTTTAAGAAACACTAGGGAGAGACCATCTGGTCCAGGACTCTGTGAGGTATCAAGATCCAGAATTTTTCTCTGTATTTCCTCGGCCGTGAAAAAATGATCGAAGAGGTAAGGTCCAAAAGGGACCGAGTAGTAGTCTTCCTTGATCTCAACATCCTTGTGGTCAGAGTAACAATTCTTGAAGTGTGTAGCAAAGAGTTCAGCAATCTGTTGAGGGTTCGAAAAACGGATATTGTTAAAATGCATCTGATTCGGCAAGCCTGCATCTCTCTTCAAAGATCTTATAAATGACCAGAAGTGTTTCACATTTGACGGAATCAAATGCTGAGCTTTGGTAACATGTAACAGGTAGCACATATCACTATGGTACTTCACGTCTTTCCGGGCTTCAGAGTAAGCTTCATAGTCCGTTTGCCGTCTTGATCTTCTGTACTTCTTGTAGAGTCGATTTTTATGTGCAATTTACTTTTTTAGCTCAGAGTTGAACCAATTGGGATATGTGTCTATCCTGATGGTTTTTTTGGGAACAAACTGATTAATTCCTTGCTGTATAACTTCGTACAAACTAGCAACCGCTTCATTAGAGTCGCCATTACGTAAGCACAGATTCCAGTCAATACTGTTGAAGTAATTGTTCAGTTCCGTATAATTTGCTTGCTTAATAAGGTAGATAGTAGCAGGATCCTCGGCTTTTAGCATTTGTATACTTTTATATGAGAAACTAAGCTCCAGAGGTGGATGTATATCAACCACCCTACACAGTGGAAAGTCACTGTTTTTGATCACAGGTAGTGTGATCTAGTTGACATTCGAAAGATTGAAGTCGCCGAATATGATAAAACTGGCATTTGCATATTTGTTTTTCAATGATTCACATACTGTTACAAATGACCTGTAAGTCATCTCAGGGGAACTTGGAGGGATGTATGCTGATCCGATCACCATCTCACAGTCGTGACAGATACAGTGAATCCATATTTGTTCAAATTCAATAAAGTTTGCAGTTGGTATAACCGAAGACTGAAAGTTGCTGTCTAGCGCTATTGAAACTCCCCCTCCTCGATCCATGTTGGTTGCTGCATAATCCCGATCGGCTCGGAATATTGTGTAGAGCGGAGGCAATAATTCAGAATTGTTGAAAGAGGTTTAGTGAGGACTATGAAGTCAAAATTACAGCTAACAGCATTTCTAAAGAGTTCTTGTATTTTGGTAATAAAAATTAAGAGTAGATGGGATGGTCTTAGGTTGTGGGTTTCTATTGAGGGTTGTGGTTGTGGGAGTGCCTTTGACCCCGCCCAGGCTGCGTACCTCTGAAAAATCTAGTCTGATAAGTGGCTGGAGGTCTGTGATGAAAGGAATGAAATTTGCCAATCTCTATATTCATGGGCCAATTGCTGGCATTGAGCCAGATCTAGATGGAAATTCTTGTACCTTGAATTGGTGGTCAGATCCAAAGGTATCTGTTAAGTATTTTGTGAAATTATTGTGAAAATGCCGCTGCCGAAAAGTTTTGTTGAGTAGAAATAGAAATAGGAAGCGGGCCAATATTGCTCGTGCTTTGAATAGGTTGGGCAGGTTCTGCTGGTGATTTCCTGATGGCATTAGCGTAATTCTCAGGCTTTTCAGTAAACATAAAGTTGATAAGTTCTTTATTAGAGTCAAGAATAATTTGAGCTACTCCACTGAGTTTGTTGTACATGCAGTCCTCTAATTGACCAACCGTGTCATTTGTAATTTTTCTAATTAAATCCTCAGACTTTTCATGGATTCATTTGTGTTATCTCCTGATTCCTCTTCACTCCTTAAAGACCTGATTGTTTCCCCACTAGCACTGAGCACAGCATCCTTGTGCCCGATTTCCTCCTTTAGCAGTGCAACCTCCTTCTGTAACTCTTCTATGGTTGCTTTATGATTGGTGAAGCCTGCTAACTTTTTTTTAGTTGTTTCCAATTCAGCTGTAATGGAAATATATTTTTGCTTCAAGTGAGAATATTTTTCTTCCTTCTCCTGCAGAGTTTTCATCAGCTTTGATGTTATTAAGCTGGAATTTTCGGATTCATTATTCAAATTTTCCGCATGAGCTTCTCCACATAGCTTAGAGCAGACAATCTTATGCAGTTCGATCACCTCAAATCCAGATTTTCTCTCCACACAGCTTTTATGAAAGACATTATGGCAAACTACACAGAAGCAATGTTTGACGTCCTTTGTTGGTGGTTTGTTCTTACAACAATTAAAGATAAATTCCATTTTGCTGGCCAAGTAGTCAATTGTACTAAAACAGTACAAATATCAGGTGCAACACAACCAAGTAATGCTGGACTATATTTAAGTTATTTACTATTGGTATTTTGAGATAAGGCAAGGCCGATAAGGTAAACAATGATAAGGAGAATTTTTTAATGGAAATAAATTGTCGCAGCACTAATAGGACTTTGGGAGCCTGGGGGCCCGAAAAACCAACGCAGGGGGGTCCTACAACGATTAAAATGTAGACGCCGAAACGACGACTTTAATGACACCAAACACTACTATACTGTTCCAATCAAAACACAGGAAAAAGCAGCATAAACCGGAGCGATCAAAAGCACGACCACACGCACTCGCAATTTTATTTAGGTTAAAAAAGAGAATGAAATTACCTATAAAATATTTTTTTATTGAGATTCCAGGCCGTTTTCGTCTTTGAGATATCAGCTGTCAAAGTTGAAATTTTTTGTAATTTTGTTAAAATTTTCCAGGTCGATTTTCTCGAAAACGGTGCCCCGTGGAGGAATACTTCTCATAGGCTTTTTTGTAGCACTCGACTTTAAGTTTTGTATTTGAAGTTTTTCTCCCGAGCTTTTCGTTTTCGAGTTAGGTCGGAAGGCTTATATCCCCATAGATTTTTTTTCGAAAAAATTCAAATTTTGAATTTTGAAAAACAAAAAATAACATTGGAAAGAGAAGCAAAAAATACAACGAAAAGTTAATTTGACTCTCCCCGCTTAGGGCCGGAAAAAAATGAAAAAAGAAATTTCGATTTTGACCAGAAAAAAATTGTGGGTACCCGACATGAGGCCACTTTGTCAGAATCCCTGTCCTGCAATTATTCTGACATTAGAGGTCGACCGGAGGCTAGGCTCTTACATGCTTCACTGAAATTTAGCATTCAAACCGCGGATCAGAGCGTCCAATAGAAATGCCTGAAACATATCGAACCACTACTGGCGTTCAGCGACCATAGTCTCGAAGATCGGCTAGCCGCACTCATAGTTGAAAACTGCCATCCTTGCTTTTTTTTGTCTCTGTTTTATGCATTAAAAGTTCCATGTTACTTTTCTAGTCGGAAGTTGTAGAGTTATAGTTGATTGATATTTTTTTGCATCAGGTGCATTATAAATTATTGTGCAATTGTGCATCTTGTTCCAGACAGTACAGGGTGATTCATTAAGAATGGCACTCGGCCATATCTCAAAAACTATTCATCGTAGTCATGTCGGAAAAAAATTATCCCATAAATATGGCCAAGAGAAAATGCTGGAAATATATTTCAGCTTTCTAAAATGACCGTAAGGGGGCGTAACCCAACTGTCAAAGTACAAAAATTGTTTTATTTTATAAATTTCAAATAGAAACGTATCTCAAAAATGCTAGCAATAGATTTTTGATGAAATTTCACACAATTTTGATTTATGAGTTTTTACCATAACTTATCCGATAAGATAGTTATGAGCTGTCAAATATTGCAACTTGAGAACACGAATAACTTAAAAACGACTCAACGAATTGGGTTGATCTTTGGTTCGTTGGAAAGACAAGAGTCTGTTCTTTAATTTTGTTGTAAAAAATTCCAACTTCAGTTAGTTGGACTGACTCTATGGGTGGATATTTGAAACTAATTGAATTTTTCTAATTTTTCTTGAAATTTTCAAATGGAACGGTACATTTAAGATATGTTCAATCGATTTTTGAGGATGTGTTACACAGTTTTTCTTTATTATACCTTCCTACAAACGAATTCCAGAGAGTGTTAAATTTAATTTTATCAAAAATAATCAATATTTATGAAAAAGCCCTCGTAAATAATGACTTCGCTTTTCTGACAGTTGATTGTCATCATTGATGAATGTCAAATAATGGAAAAAGTGCGTTAGGAAATTATAATAGTAACTAAAGTGTGTTTTTTTTAAAGATAAAAGTCAAAATGATATTATGTATGTTGGCAATACAATGTAAAATTGTCAATGCTTTCAATTTTTTTGTGTAGAAAAGGCTTGTGTTGCCAACATAGTTACTAAATTTTTGACTTGGGGAATTATTTAAAAAAAAAAACAGACTTTATATTATGCAATGATCATGTAATGATAGCCAGTAATACACAAGCATGTTCTGGGATGCGAAACTTGAAGAAGAAATACATATTTATTTTGAGAATAGTAAACTACTCAAGTGGTGGTGCCATCTATTAATAATTTTGGAAATTAAAATCTAGACGTCATTTCCGCATAAATTCGGCACCCACGTACTGTGGATTTATTCATTTTTCATTCTACTTTTTCTGTAAATCTGCATTTCCATTACATTCATGCAGAACCTCAAGGATGTCCTGTGCTTCTCCATTTTGGAAATGCATTTTGACTTTAGAAAATAGCGTTTGAAGTTTCAAAAATGTGTCAGCCTGACATACTTAACTGGTTGGTATATGCTCAATTTACGAGGGCTTTTTCATAAATACTGATTATTTTTATTAAAATTAATTTTAACACTCTCTGGAACATGCATGAAACTATTTGCCAAAAAGCAAAATTATGCAAAACATATTTGGATAGCTTAATCCATTTAAATTTATAGGTCGAGTGGTATACGGCTAGATTATTTCATGAATAATTAGGATTAAATTGTTGGCGTCAATCCTATCCAAAGAGTTCTATTTATTAAAAATGTCAGAATATTTCTATCAAAATTCTGTCACAAAAATTTAATCACTGATAAACAAGGTCTTGTGAAATAATCACTTATTTAAACAAAATTCATTCAAAAAATGACGTTGTCTGATGGGTCTATTTTATAATGAATGAAATAATCATCATTATTTGTCAATTTGTGCCTTCCTTGTATTTTTTATTTTTTATTTTCTGTCAAAATTAACTCTGAAAATATATACTTAAGTACATGAAAAAAAGCAACATTAATGGTTTTTATTGAATTTGAGATAAATTATTCAGGACATAGGCACCCCAAAACAAATTTTGCCTGCTGCGCAGTGGTTACCTTACCGTAATTCATTATTTTTTAGCTTCTTCACTTGAAATAGTCACGAGCCGCCAGTGACAGAAACACAAAAAAATCTTCAAATTACTACCACAAATATGAACTTGCTGAGCCCATAACCTATTGAGGAAGCTTGTGGTAGTAATAAAACAACTCTTTCTTCAGTGTGACACACACTATTTACTGTCGTTGTCATGACACATTTCTCTTTTGTCTTTCTATTTGTTTTCAGCACCAACTTTAACATAATTTTGATTGACCAACAACAAAAACCCATCAAATTGTTCCGTAAAGTTAAAAAAATGATTAAGAATTAAACTCCTTGATTTCATATTAACTCAAATCATTAAAATGTTTATTCCAATTAGCAGTTAAATTGAACGGGGCACGCTTTTACATTCATCCAATTTCAGTAGCCAAGTGCCCCTATGGCTCGCGATTATTTCAAATGCAAAATTCTATGCCGAACGGCAACGTCGCTAGTAAGGGTCATCGCACGTGCTATGTGGTGGTTCGATAGCCTGATTTTAGTTTTTTTTTTTCGTAGTTTTTATCCCATTTTGGCTTTTGGGAAGCAGGTGAACTTTATTAGTTTCATAAGAGTAGTTGAATTGTACACCGCAAAATTGTAAATATTTACATAATGTTTTTGTCGCATTTCAATTAAAATTATATGCGGCTAATTACCGTTATGTTTCGTAATAGTTGTTTGGAAATAGATTGCGGTCTTGCCAATACGAATTTGGAAATAACTTAGTTGATTGTCACTGGACTTGAGTATGTATAGTTTTAATCGAAGCTACGATAAGATTATATTGATTCTTGTCCTCAAATTCGAATTTTCAATTATTATGTCTAATTGCATACCAGTTTTGAGCTCAAGCGAAAGCATACCTACTCAGACAGAGAAACAAGTTTACAATGAGATAGGAATAAACCTATAATTATTGAGTTTTTGTCCTGTAAAGCCAGACCAAGAAACGACCGGTTTACATGTGATAAAATTTGAATTTTCATCATATCAGTGTTTGGAGCTTTGGTTAAACTTGTGTTTTATTCTTTTGAACAGAAACTTCCAAAGACTTATATTACTTGGTAAAACTAACCCAGTGGACTCTCCCAAGAACATAAATCATCATGAAGGGGGTTAGAAAGTCCCCTCAACTCATCCGTGGTGGTGTTTTCGCGTTCTTATCGATTGTAGGCAGAGCAGGGCAAAAACGGTTTGCTCGCTCTCCCTCGACCGCACGATGGCCTTCTCTCTATTTCGCCGATATTCGCTGTGTCGAGGGGGCGCGGAGTGCCATCCTGCCCGTGTCGGTTGTGTTACCCGATCCAGAAGAAAAAATCAATGTTTAGGTCATACACGCATATTCAATTTTCTGGCTGGCGCGAATTGTCGCATCACTTCTATCCCACTCTTGTAAACCGTAACTAGATTACATAATAACTACAATGAGGTAAAGTCATTTGGGAATGAATACTTGGAACAAAGATTTTCTATTGCTGTTCATCAGCTCAAGACAACCTGAAGTTTTTCTCTTTTATATAAAGATTTTTGCTTTGTCAATTGAATCTGACAAATATTTGTACCGGAAAGTTTGGAACCAAAACAGCAAAAATAACTTTACAGACATCTCGATAGCAAATTGAATGTAGGTACAAAATCTTCATAAGAGAATTGAGAAGATGAAACTGATGATACAACAATGAATTTGAAAAAGTCTTTATGTTGCATCAATTCATACTTCTTGTCACCTACTGTACCCTCTGACAAGAAACCTGAAATAATGGGCCAAAAATATTGTTCCCGCAGATTCTGTATCCCCCGTAGTTTGGCAACAGTGTTAGTTACTGAACCAATCAACAGGTTGGCGTCTGCCTTGTCTCTGGGTCGTCATAGCAACCGGGGCGCGGGCGAGTAATAACCGGTTTATGGGGCTAATCGCGGTTGCCGGTTCGGAAACGTCGTCAGCTGATCGAAGGACTAAACTCTCGGCGGCGGGTCGTTATCGAATTAGTTTAGGCTCCGATTTCGAGTTAAGATTGCAGATAGGTATTTAATGGGAGGCCGGGTTTTAGGTGGTGTTTTTAGGCTTTAACCGTTATTAGCTTTATTAAGTTGAGTGCTTGTATTATATTGATATGGGGGCTTTCGAGCCGATTGAATCTAAGGGCCGACTTAACAGTCTGTTAGGTATCATTTGGTCAATATTTGTATTGTAATTTCATCTTTATTTAGGGCCGAATTTATAGTCGCTCCTTGAGGTTTCCTCAGGCCTTAGAATTGACATAACTAATAGAGGGCAGAAACTGTGTTTTCTAGAAAGTTCTCTCTACACACTGTGGAGTAGTTTTCTTTGTTAAGTTTGAAACTGTGACCCTGGAGTCTCTGGTCTGCGTTCAAAGCATAGAGGTGTCTGAATGTTATTGTGGAGTGTTTGGTAAGTTGTTCTTCTATTTTGGAAGCTCGGCTGTTTTTGTTTTTCCAGTCTTTCCTCATATGTAGGTCTTCTGCTACCAAGTTGCAATCATGTTGCTTTTCTCTATACAGCTTTAAGGCTATTGTGGTCTCTATTGAGGACTGGGTGCCAAGTCTGACCTGCATATTCTATGATTGGCCTGCAGTATATATGTTGTACAGTTTTTTAAATGCTTCTTGGGATGTGTTTGGGGAAACCTTTAGGAGGAATAAGTTGTTGTTGTCACATATGCTGACCAAGTCAAATAATTGGTTATCAGAACTCCAAGGTTATTGTGTTGCTGAACACTGACCAGTACTGACCCATTGATGGAATTCATTTTCTGGGTTATTTTTCCCGAAATGGAGTAGCACACATTTTTTCATATTAAGGGGTAGTTGCCAGTCCTCATACCACTTCTCAATTTGGTTCTCAAATCATTTTGGAGCGAGTCAGAATTGTTGGCGGAACTATTAGTTTTTATGCCGTCAACACAAATGTTGATATTATTAGGTGGAGACGATCTATAGTGTAAGATAAAAACATTAGAGCTGCAAATACCCAGCCTTGGGGTATACACTACTTTG
Source organism: Ceutorhynchus assimilis (assembly GCA_917834065.1). Lineage (NCBI taxonomy): Eukaryota > Metazoa > Arthropoda > Insecta > Coleoptera > Curculionidae > Ceutorhynchus > Ceutorhynchus assimilis. The sequence goes on from OU892285.1 coordinate 31,070,426, forward strand.
TACTGGATAGAGTTCAGAGTATGAGTCGCCAACTCTGACTCTGTACTCCCCAAGGGATAAACCACCATTCCAGAATTGGTGCAAACAATTCCTCAAAAGGGAAATTTTTCACGCATAATTCCTCAAAATTCCTGCAAATTTCTCCAAATAGCCCATCACAAATTCCTCCAAATACCCCACCAAGAACTTCTCCAAATACCCCACAAATTCCTCTAAAAAAAGGGAAAATTTTGAAACTTTTTGCGTGTAAAGAGGAAGGTGAAATAGTATATTACATACCGAGGTGGAAAGTGTTTCATTACTGTCGAGAGATTTAAGTTGGACTAACTGAAATCTCGAGACAGTAATGAAACTTTTCACCGAGGTATGTATACTATTTTATTTACAATCATTCGAATTTTGAAATTTTCATTTGGATTAAAGCTAAAAAATACAATAATTAACAATTTCATTTACTTTCGGCCCACGTGGGCCGAAAGTAAAAGTCAAAAAATACAATAAATTTTAAAAATTTCATTTACTTTCGGCCCGCGGGTCGAAAGTAAACTTTCGACCCGTGGGCCGAAAGTAAAAGTCAAAAAAGTGACATTTTCGAACTTTTTAAAAGTCAGTAAAGTCAACATTACATGTATGATTGTAAATAATAGTATATTACATACCGAGGTGGAAAGTGTTTCATTACTGTCGAGAGATTTAAGTTAGACCGAGGCGCAGCCGAGGTCTAACTGAAATCTCTCGACAGTAATGAAACACTTTCCACCTCGGTATGTAATATACTATTTCCCAAAATTTCTAATTTTTCCAGTGGATAATAGCAGCATAAAAAATCTTGGAAATCAACCTACATTAACTGAATTAGTTGAAAATACATTCTCACATATTTCAAAGTTTTCCTAGAAATCTAGTGAAGGGAAAATTTTGAAACTTTTTGCATGTAAAGAGAAAGGTGAAAAGCTCATTTTCCCAAAATTTTTCAATGGAAAATAGCAACATGAAAAATCTTGGAAATCAACCTACAAAAACTGAATTAGTTGAAAATACAGTCTCACATATTTCAAAGTTTGCCTGGAAACCTAGTAAAGGAAAAATTTTGAAACTTTTTGCATGTAAAAAAGAAGGTGAGAAGGTCATTTTCCCAAAATTTCAAATTTTTCCAGTGGAAAATAACAACATGAGGAATATTGGAAATCAACCTACAAAAACTGAATTAGTTGAAAATACAGTCTCACACATTTCAAAGTTTTCCTAGAAAGCTAGTGAAGGGAAAATTTTGAAACTTTTTGCATGTAAAGAGAAACGTGAAAAGCTCATTTTCCCAAAATTTTTCAATGGAAAACAGCAACATGAAAAATCTTGGAAATCAACCTACAAAAACTGAATTAGTTGAAAATACAGTCTCACATATTTCAAAGTTTTCCTGGAAAACTAGTGAAGGGAAAATTTTGAAACGTTTTGCATGTAAAGAGGAACCTGAGAAGCTCATTTTCCCAAAATTTCAAATTTTTCCAGTGAAAAATAACAACATGAGCAATATTGGGAATCAACCTACAAAAACTGAATTAGTTGAAAATACAGTCTCACACATTTCAAAGTTTTCCTGGAAATTTAGTGAAGGGAAAATTTTGAAACTTTTTGCATGTAAAGAGGAACCTGAGAAGCTCATTATCCCATAATTTCAAACTTTCCAGTGGAAAATAACAACATGAGAAATATTGGAAATCAACCTACAATAACTGAAAATACAGTATCACATATTTCAAAGTTTTCCTGGAGAACTAGACAAGGGAAAATTTTGAAACTTTTTGCATGTAAAGAGGAAGGTGAGAAGCTCATTTTCCCGAAGTTTCAAATTTTTCCAGTGGAAAATAACAACATGGGGAATATTGGAAATCAACCTACAATAATTGAATTAATTGAAAACAGTCTCACACATTCCAAAGTTTTCCTGGAAAACTACTGAAGGGAAAATTTTGAAACTATGCATGTAAAGAGGAATCTGAGAAGCTCATTTTCCAAAAATTTCAAATTTTTCCAGTGGAAAATAACAACATGAGGAATATTGGAAATCAACCTACAAAAATTGAATTAGTTGAAAATAAAGTCTCACACATTTCAAAGTTTTCCTGGAAAACAGTGAAGGGAAAATTTTGAAACTTTTTGCATGTAAAGAGGAACCTGAGAAGCTCATTTTCCCAAAATTTCAAATTTTTCCAGTGGAAAATAACAACATGAGGAATATTGGGAATCAACCTACAAAAACTGAATTAGTTGAAAATACAGTCTCACATATTTCAAAGTTTTTCTGCAAAACTAGAGAAGGGAAAATTTTGAAACTTTTTGAATATAAAGAAAGAGGAAGGTGAGAAGCTCATTTACACAAAATTTCAAATTTTTCCAGTGGAAAACAGCAACATGAAAAATCTTGGAAGTTAACCTACAAAAACTAAATTAGTTGAAAATATAGTCTCATATATTTCAAAGTTTTCCTGGAAAACTAGTGAAGGGAGAATTTTGAAACTTTTTGCATATAAAGAGGAAAGTGGGAAGCTCACTAGATTTTTTTTAAAATTTCCATTTATTACTATTTCTTATACCTACTTAATAAGAATGTGAACTTCAGTGACGTCATGACCCTGCAATTTCCTTTAAATTCCTCATAAATTCCTCACAAATTCTCCCAAAATCCCTAGATGAGTTCCTTCAAATTTCTCTAAATTTCCCACATTTTTGGTAAAGAATTCCTAGGTGGTTTGCCCCTTGGTACTCCCTGTTTGTGAGATAGTCCTTGGTCCAAAACAGTAAATCCCCCTCACACCAAAATGATCCAGTTTTTGGCAGAAGCCTCTGACTTGGGACTCGGTCAATTGCTTTGGCAAAATATGAGTATATGACAACAATGGGAGTTTTTTGATCTATGATTTTGTCCAGTTGTTAAGACAGTCAAGAAGGCAAGTTGTGGTACTCCGGTCTGATCTTCTTGTTCAAGAAAACGAAGTTTATTTGGAGATCTTCAAGAAAAAATCTCATGCAAGGGACAGTTTGCCATTACATAATCATAATTATTGTTTGTTTTAAGGAGTAGAAACAGAAAAGTTTACTCGTTTACCGCTGCAAAAAGTCTGTTTCTAGATCTATGAGAGAGTCAACCCAAAAAAATCTAGTATATTTAAAAATTACAACCTTCTCTAAAAAAAAAACATCCCAAAATTGAACAGAGGATTACTTAACCAAACTCTCATATCTCTTAACTGCATAATCTAACAATCAATATGATAATCTAATAATTTACCAGTCAATGGTGAAAACGGTCATAAGACTTGTAACAAAACAAAACGGTACAAATATTGCAGTAACATTTTCTTGTATTGTTACGGTTGATTGTTTTGCTGTAGCAAATCTAGGACAAAACAAAAATTAGTGGGTCATAGACTGAAACGCAATTTTATGTCTCGATTTCAACTTAACGGCATACCCTAAAATTCAGTGCAACTTTTAATGGAAATTGACTTCTATTTTAAGTTAGTGATTAACGAATGCATTAAACCCAGACACTCCCCATATAACACTATTTCATTCAACAAGAGATATTTTAAGCCTGTTCTAAAATTACAAAACAATTACAAAGGTCGCATTTAAAATCAAACGAAATTTTCTTTGTTCCAGACCGAGCTCTCCGGCATCAAATGGCGTAAGCTGACCTGGTCGGAACCGGGCGGCGGCAGTCACGGTCCAGGTCACCACCACCACCACCACCACCCGAATCACCACCATCACGTACCCGGCGAACCGTTGGACGATCCGGTGCTGCGCAGTTATGCCCGGTGCCTGGCCGCCGACATTTTGTGCGTGTGGCGGCGCGTCTGGGGCGGCCCGCGACCGCCCGCCGACGCTTTCGAACCGCCGCCGCCGCCCGCGCAACCGCCTCCTTTGAGTTTGGCTAGCGCTAAGGAGTTGTGGATTTTTTGGTATGGAGAGGAACCGGATTTGAACGAGCTGGTGGCGCCTGAATTGAATATGAGCGGTAAGTACTAACTGATTGATGGTTTTTATCTCAGTTTTCAATGAGAGTTGATCTGGATTATTATGGAATTGTCTGGTCCAGTTTTTGTTAGGTTTCTGATTGTGGTCAACAAATCTTTAAATCAACAAAATCTGATTCAACATGAAAAAAGCTACAGTAAATTAGTTAGGATATCAAAATTTCTTCCTCCGCCCCCTAGGAAGACCAGAGGAGGATAATATGAACAATTATTAAGCAAATTCAAGGAAATAGGGATAATATTCATCAAATGATAGAAGTTTCTGAATGAAATTTGAAAGGGGGTTTCCCCCTCAGTTAAGTGAATTTTCGTTTTAGAGGATAAATTGAGATTTTGTTAACCATTATTTAAGGAAAAACTAAAATCCCGCTCATGTTGGAGAAAGTTCAGTTACGAACAATCAAAAGACGAGGAAAAAAGATTATGATCTAAATTGAAATTGAGAATAAGGATAATACCTCGGAAAATACTTACCTACTTATGTGTGTGATACTATTTTATATATTTTTGAATCCTCATTATTGCGCAAGTTGTTTATCTTGTAATGATAGATATTTCAATAAGAACTCTTATTAAAAATTACAACAATTTAAAATGTTTTGAAACTCCACCTAATTTTGTTCTATAACACTTTACCACGTGATTTCAATTCCCTTGAATTTTTCCGAGAATTTTTTTTTTGTTCTTGTATAGGGTTTAAAATATTTCCAACTAATATATTTGTACAATTTCATTGTCAGGCTTATGTACTAACATCTGCGAAGGATTATTTTCACTCTGTTACAAGCTTGGTTACAAGTTAGTTTACCAGTGAATGTGATTCTAGCCTAGGTTTAATTCCATTAAAGTTATCTTTAATCCAGTCTGATCTTCCAGCTGGATGTTTTTTAACAATTACAGCTGTCTCCTACTACTTTCTAATAAGTTTATGATCCCCTACATCATATTTATGTTTTTATGCTTTTTCCTCTGTTTTTCTGGTAAACCATAAGGTACTTTTAGGATAGTGAGGATTTGAAGTTTTTATTTCAAATTTCCAATCTTAACCAAAATTATTAAGTGTCAATGAGTTAATACAATACAATACAAAAACTCTTTATTTAAAAATTGTGTTACAATACATCAAATATATAAACACAAAATAAATAGTGTCACAGAAAGGCAAAACAATATGTATAACTTATCCAAAATAATCATCTAAAGAGTATGGTTCTAATTCTAATAAAAATTTCCTTAATTTTGTTTTAACCACCATTACATTTGAAATATTTTTGATTTCTCTGGGCGAATTATTGAAAAGTTTGAGACACATGTAATATGGAGTCTTTTCAGTAAATGTTAAACGATGTATTGGATAGTTTACATTCAATGTTCTTGTATTATATACATGAAATGTTTGTAATTCAAACTCTGTTCTGTTTCTGAAGAGAAACATTAGACATTCAAATATATATATATATTGCAAATACTGTTAATATACCCTCATCCCTACAACTTTGCCTATATGCCATTTTCTTAATAGATCTTATTGTTCTTTTTTGAACTACTATCAGGCTGTTCTTACCCCAGAAGTTTATTCCATATTTCATGACAGACTAAAAATTAGCAAAATGCACAATCTTTTGTACTCCTTCACTTAAATATCTTCCAACAATTCGTATTCCATAGAGCACTGAATTTAGTCTTTTCAATACGTTATTTATATGTTCACCCCAGTCAAAAAATTCGTCCATATGCAGACCCAAAAATTTTGTGTGTTCCACAACATTCAAATGATCCTCAACTCAGGCTTTCTGACTCTTGATAATTTTGTTCGAAATAAAATTATTTTTGTCTTTTCTTTGTTCAAAATAAGCTTATTTCCTTCAAACCAGTCTCCCACCCTTTCAAAAAAGTCTTTACCTCTAATTAATAATTCATCCTAATTTGTGGCCCCCACCACCAAACTAGTGTTGTCTGCATAGCATGTGATGTTCTCGGTATCAGAATTTGCTATGGAATACAAATCATTTACAAACACCACAAATAAAATGGGACCAATAATTCTTCCTTGTGCTATGCCTAATGTGTTTTCCCTAATTTCAGAAACATATGTCTGTCCATTTCTTGATATCGGCACTTTTTGTTTTCGATCTGACATATAGAACTTGAAAAGTTCGTCAAAATTTCCTCTAATGCCTACAGTTTCCTCAGAGGTATTTCCCTATCAATACAGTCATGAGCCTTTGACAAGTCTAAAAAAAAACCAAGTGCTAAACCATCTTTTTCTATGTATCTTAAAACTGCTTTAGAAAATTGAAAAATTGCTATTTGTGTAGATTTGTTAGACACGTATCCATATTGGTGTTTATTTAATAAATTGCATTTATCAAAGAAATTGATTAAACGTTTACACATTGCAAGCTCAAACTGTTTTGAAAACCCTGGCAAAAGACTGATTGGCCTATAATTCTCCAGCAATTCTGGATCACCCTTTTTATGTAGCGGCTTAATTAATGCTAACTTTAGTTGATCTGGAAAAATGTCATATTTAAAACAATTATTTATTAGAAAAGTCAAAATTTCAGCAATATGTGGAAATATAAACTTAATGATACATGTAGGTATTTCATCCACTCCACTGCTATATTTATTTTTCAACTGCATACCAAATTCACATATTTCTGTTATTGTTACTGGCTTCATGTACATTGACTCATTATTTAGATTTATTTCACAATTTAAAGTTTTTGTGTTTAATTTACTCATCAAATCCGGAAATATTGATAATAGATATTGATTATAATTATCAGGTATCTCATTTGGATTCCCATTTATTTCAACCTCTGTTTGTCTAGAACTTTTGCCAGTGATTTCTTTACATATTGACCACATACATTTAGTTTTGTTAAATGGCATATTATCTGCCCAAATTTCTGAAGAAATACTGTGTACAAAAAATTTTGTTTGCAATACTTTTATATTTTCATTTTGAGGTTATTGATTTCAACATTATCCATTCAATCCATTATTTCTCAATTTTGACTTTACCAGTCGATAGAGCAGGTTTAGTAAGAAACAATTCTAACATCAGTTCAAAATGTCTATTTAAGTGAAAAAGGAAATCAAAAGAAAATCTTATTTTTGGGTGGGTAAATTTTTTGAGACATTTGATTCCAATATTGCAAAGCAAACTCTGAGGCTTACGCTGCTGATCTCAAATATATTTTGTACATGTCGCCTATTTATCAGAAGTCCGACTCCTCCTACAGAGCTGTTTCCGTCACACTTGTGATAATACTTTTTCCTGACTTCAGTAGGATTTGTTTTTCCCCTCTTTTCCAGATTTCGCTTATTCCGAATATATCCCAGTGTACCCAAACTACACGATTATTCAAAAAATTCTTCCGAGGGAATTGGATTGTTTTGGCCTGTCCTGAGAACAGTGCACGTGGCTTCATTCAATTTCATCCCCGATGTATTTAACAGTTTGCAGGTCTTTTTGAAGCTGCACTGCATGTAAAGTTGGATTTGCATAAAGTTTTCCAGCATCTGCAAATTTCTTTATTGATGTTTTTATGAGATTGACAAGATCAAAAAGCTATGATGTGAAAAGCAAGGGTCCTATTACAGACCCCTAAACAACGCCTCTGCTAACTCGATGTTTATCCAGCAATGTACCATTGACTCATAGAACAAATCGGTTATCAATTCTAGCAGCTGTCCACGTACTCCAGAATGCTCCAACCTCCCAGCAAAAGATCACGAAGAACTTTGACAAACGCTTTTTCATAAGCGAGGTAAATTATATCTGTTGCCTGACCATTATCATCATACTCTTTTGTCCAATCATGAACGCATTGGAGCAGGTTCGTTTTAGTGGATCGTTTTGCAAGGGTTATGATGGGGGTATGCTGCAGAATTATTTTTCCCTTGCATTTCAATGGGTTGCATGTGAGACTTATGGGTCGATAGCTTTCTGTTTTGTGTCTTTGCCTTTCTTGTATCAAGGTGCTACATACTATAGAAAGTTCCCATTTTTCCGGGATTTTTCCAAGCTCTATACACTCCTTCATCACCTCTGGGAGTCGACCACCAACTGTTTCCCTACAATTTTGAAATATTAGTGTAGGAATTTAGTCTGATCCAGGATCCAGGTAGGGTTTCCATACATCCGGATTTACCCGGACATTTTTGGGTTTTTAAGGTGTCCGGGGAAGTCCGGTCGGAATTCGGTACAATGTCCGGAAAACTCGGAGATACCCAAGGATGGTACAAACTACTACTACAGGATGGCCTATCCTCATAAGGACTCTGTGTGTAACAAACTTAAGAGTAACAAATCCCCCCCTCGCCCAAACACCAGTTGTGACGTAGGCAGCATGTTATTTCTCGCCTTGACGTAGACTGTTTAAACAGCTAATGACGTCGGAAATGGTTTCACACCAATATAGCGGCAATTACCAAAAACAAGGCCGATAAGTACTCCTTAGAGTGTGTATTCTCCTTGTGAGATACCTACCAAAAATTTGAAATTTTGTATCCTGGGGCGGCAAGTAAATTGTATCCTGTATCCATTTATTCTGGGTTGTCTATAGGATTGATACACGTGTTCATTATATTTTTGTCTCTTGTCATTGGTACCTTGTATTTGTCATTGTGTCTACAGTCTAACGGAAAAAATGCTCAAAGCGTATCTATTAATTTCTGTAAAAATTTATTTTTGCAAAAAATAAACAAAATTCATTCTTAATAAAAATGTTATCGGCAAATTCTTGACTCCTAGGTCCTGGATACCGAAAAACCTTTATGGAAACCCTAGGTCCAGGACTTGAATCTTTTTTCATCTTCATCAATGCTTTTCTTCTGTGAAATTATTAAGTTCCTAACTCTGATGCACTGTACAAGTGGTGGTAGGCAAAAATTTTAATGAATAAAAACTGTGTTGAACTGTTGAGCAAAACTTTCAACCATTGACTTGTTATCTAGGATCTCTGCTGTTACGGGATCTTTTATAGGGATTCTTGATACCTTTAAACTCGATTTTCTCAAAAAGTATTAATGTGACGTTGTTAATTATCATATTCCCTTTTGAAGCATAATTGGAACTATAATCCCTGAAAATTTCATTTCAATGTCTCGATTAGGTAGCGAGATATAGAGGCTTAAAGATTTCAAGATAAAAATTCAAAAAAAATGAGTGAATTTTCATTTCCCACTTTTTTCTAATTTCCACTATCGATAGAACTCTAATCAATTCAAAATGTCTATTTAGGAGAGAGAAAAAAATCCAAAAGAAAATCTCAATTTTGAATATGGGGGAATTTTTGGAAATCCTGACATGGTTATGAAAAATTGCTCATATTGTCAATTATTTCAAAACAAATAGACATAAATTATATATCGTTGGGAAGAGCATTAAGTTCTCTATAAATTGAACTAAATTTGATATCAATGGCTCTCACTGTTATTCAGTAATTAGGCTTTGAAGTTGAGTTTTAGCCGAAATTTGGTCTAAAACTTCAAATTTGATTTTTTTGAAAAAGTGTGTGAATTATTAAAATATTTTTTGAATTTGATGCCGAGCTCTAATCCCTGAAAATGTCATCTCAATATCACATATGAGTCCCAAGATATAGAGGCTTAGAGATGTCAAGATAAAAATTCACTATGGAAATCTTCTACTCTATAGGATGGAGATCTCATGGAGATCCTTGGAGATATGTGGAAATCCAAGGATAACCGGTATTAATGGATATCCGGTGGAGATACGTAAAGATCCAAGAACTTTGGCTGCAGTCGTGTAGAATCCCACATAATTTTAACTGTGTGTTATACTCAAACCATTAAAAAATATGTTTTTGTAAGGGGGAAAATGAAAACATAAATTTCATATTCAGATGTTGTTTCTTCAGGGGTAAAATAATACCTGGAATAATACCAAGTTGTTTTACGATACAATCCTTTGACAGTTATAATTTATTTTCTGGCATGTTCTTAGAGCAGGTAATTTCCTAGGTGGGAGGAGTAGGAACATGAAGTTGGAATTTGAAACCGTTTTTTCCAGGTATTTTGAGATCCAGCTAATTCAATGCTTTACCTAAGCTTTACCTATCATTTGGTGTACAAACACCTGCTAAAAACTAGCTTCACTTTAGTTTCATAGCAGAATGGCGCATTCCTACTCCTTATGTCCGTAGGACAGCACTTTACCTGCTTTAAGGCCATGCTACATAATCTACTATTATAAGCATTACATACTATTCATAATGGTCTACTTACTTCCTTTGAAAAGTTTGTGATTTATTTAAAATTATTATTAATATCGAACTTACACTTTCTAACAGCAAAAACCTGTTTTCTTTTTTTCAAAAGATCTGATTCCATAATATGAAATTTAAAGGTTACTCAGATATGTAGATGAAGGTCCGGAGGAGGTACACAAAAATCAGTGGATATCCAAATGAAGATCCAATGTTATGCCTGGAGATTTCAGGATATCCATGGAGATTTATGGAGATACAATAAAATCTCCAGAAATGTTTTTTTTTGCAATTTTTCTCAGTATTCACTTCACTCGAGGGGTAAACCACCTTGAAAAATGTGTACACTAGAATTCCACTAGAAATCCTACTGAAATTATTCTACGGAATCTCAATGGAATTCCTCTGAAAGTGAATGAAATTTTGAACTTAATCAGTTAATGCGTGCAAAAATGATCAAAATCTGCAAAAATCACTTGTGCAAAGTACTTTTAATGATCACAATGACTTGAAACTTTCAGGAATTATAAATTGAAGTTTCCTCTTTGTGAAAAAGTTAATTTGAAGTTGATTTGAAACTTCAAACTAAATTTGAAAGTTTTTTCTCATTTTAATCCATGTAAAAATGATTAAAATCTGCAAAAATCGCTTGTTCAAAATACTTCTAATGATCACAGTGACTTGAAACTTTCAGGATTCATGAATTGAAGTTTCCTCTTTTTGGAAAAATTAATGTAAAGTTGATTTGAAACTTCAAACTAAATGTGGAAGCTTTTTCTTACATTAATGCATGCAACATTGATTAAAGTTGCAAAAATCATTTGTGCAAAATACTTCCAATGATCACAGTGACTTGAAACTTACAGGCTTTATGAATTAAAGTTTCCTCTCTGTGGAAAAGCTAAAGTGAACTTGATTTGAAGTTTCAAACTAAATTTGGAAGTTTTTTCTTACGTTTATGCATGTAAAAATGATTAAAATCTGCAAAAATCGCTTGTGCCAAATACTTTTAATGATCACAGTGACTTGAAACTCTCAGGATTTATGAATTGAAGTTTCCTCTTTGTGAAAAATCTAATTCCAAGTTGATTTGAAGCTCCAAACTAAATTTGGAAGCTTTTTCTTACGTTAATGCATGCAAAAATGATTCAAATCTGCAAAAATCACTTGTGCGAAGTACTTCTAATGATCACAGTGACTTGAAACTTTCAGGATTTATGAATTGAAGTTTTCTCCTTGTGGAAAAGTTAATTTGAAGCTCCAAACTAATTTAAGAAGCTTTTTCTCACGTTGATGCATGTAAAAATGATTAAAATCTGCAAAAATCACTTGTGCAAAGTACTTTTAATGATCACAGTGACTTGAAACTTCCAAGATTTATAAATTGAAGTTTCCTCTTTGTGGAAAAGTTAATTTGAAAATCTTATTTTTGGGTTGTTGAATTTTTTGAAATCTTGACATAGATATGAATAATTGCTCATATTGGCAATTACCTATAACAAGGCAAATTGACTTTAATCATATATTTTCTGAAAGAGCATTGAATTCTTAATAAATTGAGTAAAATTTGATATCATTGGCTCATACATACAATTATAAAGTTACCGAGCTTCAAAGTTGACTTTGAGTTGAAATTTTGTTTGGTGGTTCTTCAATTATTATTGGATTTTGCTCTATATTTCTCACACAATCTATATGCACTTGCATAATTTTCTATATCTTGAAACAATTTTATCAGAATTTTTAATCTCTCATTCTTCAGTTCCGTGAGATGTTTAGAAATGAATCAAAATTTTCATTATTTATTAATGCATCAACGATTGCCTTATTTACAAATACATAAACCCAGTTTAATAGATGCCTATCAGCCCTGTCTACATTTCAAATAAATAGGAATTCTCTAACATAAGAAAGCTTATTATTATTATTATTCATATCCTAACCCAACTGAAAATTTGTTGGCAACAACGCCGAATGCAAAAGCATGCCACACTACCAGTTTTGTTGAATGCCTGACGATGGGTGATGGCACTGGCTACTTACTTTACGTTCAGTTATCGCTAGACTACCTGTTTCGCATTCTTTTGTGCTACCCAGAGGACAGAGACACAAGTTTAAAAATGTCCGAGATGCCTTTTCTTTGGTTTTCGGTCGCGCTGACCACTTGTGGGGGCAAAGAATAATTTTCTAAGAGGATTATCAGTATAATCAGAAAATCCATTGATTATGTGTGAAACAGAAAGAAAAGATATTTGAAATGGAAATTAATGTAAATTAACTATTCGAAACTGTATCTGCTGCAAGATAATAACCGTTAAGTGGGTCAAGAATCGAAGAAACAGTTGGAAAGTAAAATCAGGCGGAAGCAACAAAATGCACAGATAAAATGAAACAGAAACTACCTAGAGAATTTCAATAAATTTTGATGAAAATTGTCTCTGATTAGATTAAAAATCCCCAAGGTCATCTAATTAACAATTCACTCTCAGACTAATCAAGCCTCGTTGGCAAAATCTCTCTCCCAGATTAGTGAGCAAATGGATTTTCAAAACGAATTATCCCGGAAGGGTGCAGAGGCCGGCAGGCGTCAAAACGGACCCGGCCCGATGTAATTTCGACCACAAATTTCCAATTCCAGAGTCTCTTCCGGGCTTCGCGACTCTCTAATTAGATTAATTTACGACGAGATGTTTATTTTATGGTTTAAACCATGGGAAAAAAAAAACTTGATAATACAAACCACGAAAATTAATCTCATGCGGTTAGGATTTTATCTCAACAAACATCGAGCAAGCGACGTTTTTCCCTTTTTATATCGATGTTCTATTTTCCAGAAAATGCTCCACAGTCTGGAACTGATTATACCCTCACCATGACAACAGACTTTATATACTCTTTCTTCGGTGTTGTCTTTGTAATACCAAGATTTAATCTTCCTAGACTTGTGTGTTTAATTTTGAACATTTTCTGTGTACGATTATTTGCACAGATACAACATTTTCACGGACAAATACCGCATCGAAAATGTTGCCAAGTCGTTAAATTTTACCTTATAATCGGAAATGTTGCAATTATTGCCGATCCCTGCAAAATTAACCTCAAGGTTGCTATAATAATTGAGAAACTCTCTTGTTGGCCGGGGATCTAATTATTTCCATGACGAAATGCATTGTTAGAAAATGGCAATTGGGTTTTGCGATTTAACAATCTATTGCTGAAAATTTTAAAGAGAATGCATTAGAATCTTCAAAATAATCCTTTAATTGACTAAGTCGATGAACTCGTGTGATAACGGTATATAAATCGTCTAGCTGATCAGTGCGAATGCTGCTGCCATTGTTTATTTTCTTTACTACATTGTAATGGCAAGATTTTGTAGTAAAATTATTGAAACAGCATAAATAAGCCGATGACTGAAGAATCATGCAAATAAAACAAAGATTAAATGAAGTTTTAATTACTGTACAAGTATCGATCTGGCAACGTAGCGAAGCTTTTTAGAAGGAGGTGCAACGAGGGGGTGTAACATTGGCGGCGCGCGTTCCGTGACCTTTAAACGCGTCCAGGAAAGCACGTGGGAGGGTAAAACAGCCCCCTTTGTATCGGAGGCGAAGTTTTAGCGTCGCATATATACACAATACCTTTGGGGGAAAGATTGTGGGAGAGATACGTTGGCGATGATGGGAGAAAAGTAAATCGTTAAAGTGCCGTATTTGGAGGAGAAGTCTCTTCGAATTTGCTGGAAAATAAGGGATGACAGAATTCATTCTGTATTATCCAGTGTCAATTGAAACATTGGAAGATCTTTGGAATACACCCTGTATTGTTTTTTGCATTGGAATAACTCCTAAAGTTTTTTTTAGATTGGCAAATAAGGGACCATTCTCAGGCCAGGTGTTTATTATTATTATTATAGGTTTGAGCAGCAGTAAGCGGAAACGCCGTTCAGACTACTGCTGTATTGTTATATCCTTGTTTTCACTGTTATGAGTCACATGTAATGCACAAAAATCAAGTCTAGCTCTCTCCAGGTCCCAGTCAAGTCTGTTTTTGAAGGAGCACTGACTGTGCATTCCTGATAGGCAACCCCGTCAGAAAATTCTTTCTGATCAGCTTCGAGCATCTTTCCTTACCCAGCTTCTTATTATGGAGTTGCTGGTTAGTATTTAGACTGAAAATGTCCAGTTGCAGAAATGGTGATTCAAGATATTGTACGTTTTCTAGCTTTAAGGGTTGTTATGTCGTATCTCAGTAGTCTTTCTTCGTATAAGAGATTTCTGATTTCAAGGAGGAATTTTGTCACTCTACGCTGGACTCTTTCCAAGATCTCAATGTCCTTAACCAGGTATTGTTTCCGAACCGAATGTGCGAACCCCAATTTAGGTCTGATATATATTTTGCTAATCATGGATCTGTCACTCTGTGGGGAATTTAGAGGAATTGGTGGGTAATTTGGAGGAATTTGTTGGGAATTTGAAGAAATTTATTGAATATGGATTTCATAGACCTTGTTCACCTTGGTAGAAATCAAAGTAAAAAAACTTTGAAGCTTGAAAAGCTGAAAAATATTCAGGCTGCATTGAAATTATTCACTAAGGATTTATAGAGGATTCAAATGGCTTTATTTCAAGCCTAAGTAATTACGTTAAGATCGGATTGAAATTACCAAAGATGTAAGGTAAAAATGTCATTTTGGAAAAAATCAAGCTTCCAAAAACGACACTTTAGGATGTTTGATTTTATTTTTTTGAGAAAAGTGCTCGAAGGATTATTGGCTTGAAATTTTGCAAGTGGATAAAAAAAAAGATTGAAATTCAGGAAAAAATAAGAAACTCCTTCTGATAGTTCACCTCTTATCCGCTGGATTAGTCTAGATTCGAGATCCTGGAGAAAATATGGTGGTTTTTAGGGTCTCTTTTTACTAATGATCAAATAGAGAAAGTCAGAATCCCTTGTGGGAAAAAAACGTGCAAAGCAAAACTTACCGAAATGGTTTTGAAAAATCTGAAATCATCGGCGAAATTATGGCACTTCACGCAACGTAAGGCAACTCAATGGAAACTACCTAGGAATATCTTGTCAAAACTGTGGGGAATTTAGAGGAATATGTGGGGAATTTGGAGGAATATGTGGGGAACTTGAAAGAATTCAGAGGAATGTATGAGAAATTGGGGGAATTTATTGGTTTCAACACTGAGCGTAATAAAAATAGAAAAATACATTTATTATCACCAACAATTTTGGGGATTTTTATGTAATTTCTAACACGCATTTGCAGCGAATTTGCGAGCAGTTTGGAGGAATTTGCAGGAAATTTGAAAGAATTTGAGGAATTTGCTGGTAGTTATTCTGGAGGGTGGTTTACTCCTTGGTTTAAACAATCATTGTAGAAGAGCAACAAATTCATAAAAATCTGGCCTTGAAGAAGATCTTATAATTCAGACAAAAATTGGTAGGAAATTTCAATTAATCTCTAATGCCTATTATATATCTGGATATATAACTCTGTGTAACTACCCTAAGCTGATGATCGAAATTTTCTCAGTAAATCAGAAATAATACTTTTGCTGCTTCTCTCATAGATACCAGTAGTTGACAGACTTATTTCAATAAGAATTTTGTTCAAAACCTAAGTATAAAAATCCATTCCAGTAAAAGCAAGTTTTGCTATGGAATCAACAAATCTATATTCCAAAATATATGGATACTGTTTTGTGAATATTGAACTTGTGGGACATCAATACAACATACATTTTATCAGAACTGTATGCAGATGTTATTGGTCATGATTTAGTGTCGCAACAATTTGCTAAATCCAGAGCTTTATTTAGTGTTGCTGTTGCTAAAATTGGGCCGGTCTTTTTCTTCAGGAATCCATCTCCACTTTGTAGAAAGTCTATTGCAACTAAGTTGAGAAAACATACAGAAGAAGATGCTGAATTTATATCTGATGAAGTGAGGAAGCTGTTAGCAAAGCAATTCACCCTGGAGAGCCCAATCCAAGGGGCAACCTACCTAGAAATTCTTTGCCAAAAATGTGGGGAATTTAGAGGAATTTGTGGGAAATTTAGAGGAATTTGTGAGGAATTTGAAAGAACTCATCCGAATTTGGGGAATTTATAGGGAATTTGGAGGAATTTATAGGGAATTTGGGAGAATTTGTGAGCAATTTATGAGGAATTTAAAGGAAATTGTCAAATTTGAAAAATTCAAACGAATACTGAATACAGTTTTTGTAGGCTCATTTCCAAGATTTTTCATGTTGTTATTTTCCACTGAAAAAATTTGAAATTTTGGGAAAATGAGCTTCTTACCTTCTTCTTTACATGCAAAAAGGTTCAAAATTTTGCAAAAAGGTTCAAAATTTTCGCTTCACTAGTTTTCCAGGAAAATTTTGAAATGTGTGAGACTGTATTTTCAACTTATTCAGTTTTTGTAGGTTGATTTCCAAGATTTTTCATGTTGCTGTTTTCTACTGGAAAAATTTGAAATTTTGGGATAATGAGCTTCTTACCTTCTTCTTTACATGCAAAAAGTTTCAAAATTTACCCTTCACTAGTTTTCCAGGAAATCTTTGAAATGTGTGAAACTGTATTTTCAATTAATTCAGTTATTGTAGGTTGATTTCCAAGATTTTTCATGTTGCTGTTTTCTACTGGAAAAATTTGAAATTCTGAGAAAATGAGCTTCTCAGCTTCCTCTTTACATGCAAAAAATTTCAAAATTTTCCCTTCACTAATTTTCCAGAAAAATTTTGAAATGTGTGAGACTGTATTTTTAACTAATTCAGTTTTTGTAGGTTGATTTACAAGATTTTTCATGTTGCTGTTTTCCACTGGAAAAATTTGAAATTTTGGGAAAATGAGCTTCTCACCTTCCTCTTTACATGCAAAAAGTTTCAAAATTTTCCCTTCACTAGTTTTCCAGGAAAACTTTGAAATGTGTGAGACTGTATTTTCAACTTATTCAGTTTTTGTAAGTTGATTTCCAAGATTTTTCATGTTGCTGTTTTACACTGGAAAAATTTGAAATTTTGGGAAAATGTGCTTCTCACCTTCCTCTTTACATGCAAAAAGTTTCAAAATTTTCCCTTCACTAGTTTTTCAGGAAAACTTTGAAATGTCTGAGACTGTATTTTCAAATAATTCAGTTTTTTTAGGTTGATTTCCAAGATTTTTCATGTTGCTGTTTTCTACTGCAAAAATTTGAAATTCTGTGGAAATGAGCTTCTCACCTTCCTCTTTACATGCAAAAAGTTTCAAATTTTTCCCTTCTCTAGTTTTCCACAAAAACTTTGAAATATATGCGAGACTGTATTTTCAACTAATTCAGTTTTTGTAGGTTGATTTACAAGATTTTTCATGTTGCTGTTTTCCACTGGAAAAATTTGAAATTTTGGGAAAATGAGCTTCTCACCTTCCTCTTTACATGCAAAAAGTTTCAAAATTTTCCCTTCACTAGTTTTCCAGGAAAACTTTGAAATGTGTGAGACTGTATTTTCAACTTATTCAGTTTTTGTAAGTTGATTTCCAAGATTTTTCATGTTGCTGTTTTACACTGGAAAAATTTGAAATTTTGGGAAAATGTGCTTCTCACCTTCCTCTTTACATGCAAAAAGTTTCAAAATTTTCCCTTCACTAGTTTTTCAGGAAAACTTTGAAATGTCTGAGACTGTATTTTCAAATAATTCAGTTTTTTTAGGTTGATTTCCAAGATTTTTCATGTTGCTGTTTTCTACTGCAAAAATTTGAAATTCTGTGGAAATGAGCTTCTCACCTTCCTCTTTACATGCAAAAAGTTTCAAATTTTTCCCTTCTCTAGTTTTCCACAAAAACTTTGAAATATATGCGAGACTGTATTTTCAACTAATTCAGTTTTTATTAAGTTGATTTCCAAGTTTTTTCATGTTGCTGTTTTCTACTGGAAAAATTTTGATATTCTTGGAAAATGAGCTTCTCACCTTCCTCTTTACATGCAAAAAGTTTCAAAATTTTCCCTTCATTAGTTTTCCAGGAAAACTTTGAAATGTGTGAGACTGTATTTTTAACTAATTCACTTTATGTAGGTTGATTTCCAAGATTTTTTATGCCTTTATTTTCCACTGGAAAAATTTGAAATTTTGGGAAAATGAGCTTCTCACCTTCCTCTTTACATACAAAGAGTTTCCAAATTTTCCCTTCACTAGTTTTTCAAGAAAACTTTGAAATGTGTGAGACTGTATTTTCAAATAATTCAGTTTTTTTAGGTTGATTTCCAAGATTTTTCATGTTGCTGTTTTCTACTGAAAAAATTTGAAATTCTGGGAAAATGAGCTTCTCACCTTCCTCTGTACATGCAAAAAGTTTCAAAATTTTCCCTTCACTGGTTTTTCAGGAAAACTTTGAAATCTGTGAGACTGTATTTTCAAATAATTCAGTTTTTTTAGGTTGATTTCCAAGATTTTTCATGTTGCTGTTTTCTACTGGAAAATTTTGAAATTCTGGGAAAATGAGCTTCTCACCTTCCTCTTTACATGCAAAAAGTTTCAAATTTTTCTCTTCTCTAGTTTTCCAGGAAAACTTTGAAACAAGTGGGACTGTATTTTCAATTAATTCAGTTATTGTAGGTTGATTTCCAAGATTTCTCGTGTAATTTTCTACTTGAAAAATTTGAAATTTTGGGAAAATGAGCTTCTCACCTTCCTCTTTACATCAAAAAGTTTCAAAATTTTCCCATCACTAGTTTTCCAGGAAAACTATGAAATGTGTGAGACTGTATTTTCAACTTATTCAATTTTTTTAGGTTGATTTTCAAGAATTTTCATGTTGCTGTTTTCTACTGGAAAAAAATGTAATTCTTGGAAAATGAGCTTCTCACCTTTCTCTTTACATGCAAAAAGTTTAAAAATTTTCCCTTCATTAGTTTTCCAGGAAAACTTTGAAATGTGTGAGACTGTATTTTCAACTAATTCACTTCATGTAGGTTGATTTCCAAGATTTTTTATGTTTTTATTTTCCACTGGAAAAAAATGAAATTTTGGTAAAATGAGCTTCTCACCTTCCTCTTTACATACAAAAAGATTCAAAATTTTCCCTTTTTTAGAGGAATTTATGGGGTATTTGGAGAAGTTCGTGGTGTGCTATTTGGGGGAATTTTTGATTGTTTGCACTAATTCTGGGATGGTGGGTTACCCCTTGGCCCAATCACTGGTTACAAAATCTGAAAATCATAAGAAAAGCATCGTTATTGTCGAGGGTAGTCACTGTGGAAGTCTTCTGCCCTACAGGATAGAGGTACATGGAGATCCATGAAATTTGTGGAAATCCTTGTATATAGGTGAAGATACTCTGGGATCCTGTGGAAATACATGGAGATCCAAGAACTCGGCTGCAGTCTTGTAAAATCGGAGATACACGGAAATCCAAATGCCTGTTGATCCCAGCATAGATCCAATGATATCCATAGAGATCTATTTATTTATACAATAGGCCAAGCCCAATATTGGATAGCTCCTTGTAAAAAAAAGCAATAATAAGTGTGTATAAAAACATTAGAGAATGAAAATACTAAAATATAAAGTGTAAGGGATTTAAGATGTCCATCAAAGGTGCCTCGTGCTTCAAAGAAAATATTCAAATTTCGGTTTTGCTACTACTTTTGAGAAGGTAGCCACTGTGGAAATTTTCTGTTTTACAGGATGGAGATCCGTTGAGATATTTGGAGATTTGTGGAAATCCATCGATATCTGTGGAGAAAAGGAGAACTTAGGCAGTGGTATAGAATCAGAAAAGCAAAATTGCATGCGCACATCATTTCAACTGGTACCATGGAGGAAATACCAATGAAGCAGTAAGAAAGTTTATAATGGGCTTTGCGTTATTTAAATGATTCCAGAATGAGATAGCGCTAGTAAGGGCAGGAAAATCTTACGGATCTCTCCTGTTCTCTCACTCTTATCTTGGCCGCAAATATACGTATTGAGTAGATAGGCAAAGGGCCATTCCAAACCTTCTTACTACTTCATTGGGAAATACACGGAGATCCTTGGAAATCCAAATGATCTCCATTGGGATTCAAGGATATGCCTGGAGATCCCAGGATTTCCCTGGAGATTCAAAGATATCCATGAAGATTTGATCTATATGTATAAGTTACCTCAAAAATAAAATAACTTCCTCAAAATATCATTTTTTGCTGATGATACAAAGCTGTACACAAACGCTAACGACCAATAGAAAGACCTTGAGGAGATTAAAATTACACAGATACCTGGGAGATGGAACTAAATGTGAAAAAGTGCACTACGCTAAGTATACGCCCAAAAAACCCACAAATTAACTACTATTTAAATCAGCATACAAATCAAAAAAAGACTTTAGAGTTATTATAATGAGTGACCTTGAATCGGAACCCCACATAAATAAAATTGTCAAAAAGGCTTTCAATTTTTCTGAGAGCCTTTTTTCATAGATTTCGGCTTCAAATCTGAGAATAATTTAGTGTATGGAGTTTGGGGTATGTTGATTGACCATTAGGATACAAAATCTCGACAAAATATTTTTTTGAAATTTCATCGTTTTAGTAAGAAGGTCATAGATTTCAGCTTCAAATCTGAGAATAATATATACAGTCCCCGTTCAACTGGTCAAAAATGCTAGGGTACATAGAGGAGCCATAGAGAAGTAGTTTGAGATAGGACACCGATGGTCGGAACATTTCATTAAAATCGCTAAAAGCGTTTTTAATACCAGAGAGAAAAATTCGATTTTTTTGTAAAATTATTTTGGAAACGACGCACTTCCGACAATCGATGTTCTATCTCAAACTACTTCTCTATGGTTCCTCTATATACCCTAACATTTGTGACCAGTTGAACGGGCACACCCTGTATGTGTAGCAAAGCATTCAAAAACCTTTCTGTTGAAATGACATGACCTACAAAAGGCTTAAACTTGAATTTGCACGCTCAGTATGGAATCCTTACTTTGTTGTGTTGGTGACATAGAATTGCTGGAAAGTGTACAACGTAGAGTAACCAAAATACCACCGGAATTAGGAGATCTGCCCTATCCTGAAAGGTTAAAAATATTTGGTCTACCAACACTAAGAAAAAGACGATCCAGAGGAGATATATTTGAAACCTACAGAATTCTAAACTAAAAATTACACACCTGTGAAATGGATATGTTTCGGAGAAGCCATTCTAACCAACTCTGAGGCCACACCAGAAAAACTGTATAAAGAAAAAAACCATAGGCTGGCAAGTAGTGTACACATGGAATGCCCTGAGTGAGACAACTGTTAGTAAACCAAATATAAACTTGTTCAAAGTGTCATTGGATAATGAAAATGGAAACCTAGCAGATCAATTGGTGCACTTCAATAAGTAGCAAAGGCTGATGTGAAATCTGTGACGTCTTAATTTTTGATCCTAACATTCATCAGTTAATCCGCCTACTATTGAAACAATAAAACAATCTATGGAGTTCCAAGAAAATTTCTACAAATGGAGGTTTTCTGACGTAAAAACTGGCCCCCCAATTATCGACTGCTCTAAGACATAAACATGTATGGACAGGCTGTATTTACCTACCACCTAAGTCTGATGTAAACTTATTTGGGTGAGATTTATGTCAATCATTTGAATCAATTTCTAATTTGTATTTTGTGTGTAACCCTTTACTAGTGGACGATTTCAATTTACCACAAGTTAAATGAGTTGGCAAAGAGTTTGGTCTTATCAGCAAGTGTGCGAGGAATTTCCTGGCTAATGATTTTAAAGTATTGCAATGAACGCAATGTTCCTGCAAAGAAATTCAGAACTTATAACTTTCCTATGTGGTTCAACACTGGGCTGTTGAAAAGAAGAAGCTTCACACAAAATTTAGAGAAACGGGAGATAATTTGGACTCTGTTATTTTCTGAAGTGAGGGGTAGGTGCAAGGATTTAAGGGACTCTTATAGAATGTACCTTTCTGAGAACTGAAAATAACATAAAGGGGAATCCTTAGATCATTTGGGTCACATTTCAACAATCTTAGAAATAACTTTGGACTTATAATGGCTGTAGTAATCAAGAGACTGTAGACTTATTTGCAGAATTCTTTTCCAGTGTTTAATTAAGCCATACCACTAATCAGGCTTCTCGGAATACTCATTTTCCAACGTCACTGATGTCTCTGGATACTCTGTTTCTTGTGCTGATATTATAGAACAAGTAAAAAGTTGTCATTTGGGCCAGATGGAATTCCCTTGCTCTTCATAAAGAAATGTCTGTACCCCCTGGCAAGTCTCTTCAACCATTCATTGTCAACAGGTTCTTACCCGGTTTTATGGAAGTTCAGCAGAAACCAATATTCAAAAGTGGGTCGAGAGAAGAGGTCAGAAATTACAGGGCTGTTTGCACACAGTCTGAGATTCCTAAATTGCTGATTTGTCTTATTAACAGGAAACTCAGCTGGGACTGTAGGTACCCACCTTTTGAATCCCGAACAACATGGGTAGGTGGACATCAACAAATTTTGTTTTGTTTCAGAATTTTATTTTAAACAGCATGGCAAGGGGGTTCCAGGTTGATTCTGTCAAGGGGGTTCCAGGTTGATTCTGTAAACTCGGACTTAACAGGGTTAACAAGTCTGCTCATAAAGAAGTTTGGTTATTGGGATTCATGTCAAATTCTGAGTTGGGTTGTTGACTTTTTTGTTGGGAGAACTCAGGCAGTTAAGTTATGACGGTATTTCGTCTCGTGTTTTTGATGTTCCACATTCCATCACTGAAGAAATAGAGACTGTATCTAATTGACAAGAAATTGACTCTCAATTTGTACAGTTTTTGATGAATGAAGCCTTATTCCCTAAGGTTGCTTTCATATTACAAACCTTAGCTGACATCTCCCGAAAGACAATCAACCAACAGTTGCCGGCCGGAAGACTTATCCATCATAACCATAAATAAATTTTGTATGGCTTTTTATTGATAGATTGTGAACTACGGCAACATTGCACAAGCTTACCCAGGGCCAAACTATGCCTCGTGCGGTTTTGGCGAAAACCCCGATGATGATGAGGAGGTAAACGAGCGAGAAGAAGGGGAACTCTCGGATTCGATTCCTCTCTCCTACGTCACCGTGACGTACCTGCGACGTCAGAGAGTGCAGCCACGAGCCTTGGAACGTTTTTCTGCTGCGCGCACATGTTTCTGTGTGTGTGTATCGGGAACCGAAACGGAATTCCACTTAACACTTTATAGAATGATAATAAAACCTTAATATGGTTGTAGTTTTACCGATACTATAGTGGCTCGGTAAATTTTTTTTAAAAAGGAACTCATAGTTATTTTGGTCAAGGCTGCATTTGAATTAAAAGATCAAATTTGGATCCGGCAACGTTGATGTTAGTGGCACGAGCTGCCAAACAAAATCTATAGTAATTTTTCTCTCAGCGTAACCTGGCAACAAGGGCTAGACTGTTGTGTTGGGTGGTCTAAATATTTCGGGTGGAACAACCCCATCGGTATAGGGGAGAGAGAATGATGCCATAGGGGCAAACAAAAGGGTGTTTAGTGCACCGCTCTATCGATAAATGCACGATTCAAGTGCTAACAATTTAATACAAATTGGCCACTGTATATAGAAGAAAATCACCGTCTACATACCGAGAGGTCAACGATTTCTGATTTTGCTTCTCTCGGCGACTTATACACTCGCGCTTTTATAATGCTGGTTCAAAACCGTTTAAATTGTTATTTCGATAGTTTCAAGTCAACAAACTGGTAACTGATCTGTTTGCAATTGTCCTCTGACACCAACAAAGGAGTTATGTATTTGAATATTGACTCATACAACAATGTTTAGAGTTATAGGTAGTTGTAATTCAGCTGGAACTTAATTCAACAAAATTGCAAATAATAAATCCACTGAAAAGTGTTTAGGATGAGAAAGGAAAGAGACTCTTATTGAGGCACCCTATTTTGTAAAAACAAGGAAAAGTCACTGTTTCTAGAAATAAGCCTCGCCAATATCTCAGAAAATCTTTCATGATAATGTTGATAGATTTACTTTTAAATCACTGAAGCATTGTGTGAGATTGTACTTATTTCAATCTGATCTCTGTCAAATAGTTCAAAATCCAACTAATTATTATTTGCAAAATAATAGGCATTGGTGATGAGAATAGAGAGATTTTGAGCCACCTATTTGATCAACGTTATACATTATCAGTTATTTTGCTCATGCGCAATAGTGAAAAAATAACCGGCCCGCTACTAGCGGGCTACAATCCCTTAAATTTTAGCTCATTTGCACTTATAGTTCCTGAGATAAAATCGTGTTAAGAAACTTGGGGTCATTTATCAATTTTTCAATTTTTCTGAGTGCCTTTTTTCATAGATTTCGGTTTAAAATCTGAGAATAACTTGGTGTATGGAGTTCGGGGGATATCAAATGACCATTAGGACACAAAATCTCA
The DNA here is from genome assembly GCA_917834065.1 of Ceutorhynchus assimilis. Taxonomy (NCBI): domain Eukaryota; kingdom Metazoa; phylum Arthropoda; class Insecta; order Coleoptera; family Curculionidae; genus Ceutorhynchus; species Ceutorhynchus assimilis. Next base: position 31,095,152 of record OU892285.1, read on the forward strand.
ACAAAAAAATAATTGAAATTTTATCGTTCTAGTAAGATGGTACCTACCTTATGATTTAGATTTTGGAAAACTTTGAAAAGTCGTAACTTTTTTTCTATTATAGGTAGAAAGCTGAAATTTTCAGCGATTCTTATTCCAGTAGACGACTTCAATCCCTGAAAATTTCAACTCATTTGGACTTATAGTTCCTGAGATAAAATCGTGTTAAGCAATTTGGGGTGATTTATCAAGTTTTCAATTTTTCTGAGTGCCTTTTTTCATAAATTTCGGCTTCAAATCTGAGAATAATTTAGTGTATGGATTTTGGAGGATGTTAATTGACCATTAGAATGCAAAATCTCAATGAAAAAAAAATTGATATTTCATTGTTTTATGATTTCAGTCATAACAACAGTAACATTACATCTCCACATATTTCCCCAGATCCCGCTCATGTCTCTCCAGATTTCTCTAGATATCCTGAAAATTGCTTTTTCTTTTATCTGAAATGTCTTTGACTCGCTGGAGTTGGCTCACTTAAAAAAAAATTAACATATCCAAGCCCTGATTTCACAAAATGAAGAATTCATATTTTGGTATGAAGTACCTTGAATGATTTAATTAATAATTACTAATCTCCAAACAATGAGCCTCCTATAAGTCAGCCTTCAGTATCAAAGGAAATACCACAAAGCAACAAATCAGTCCCAAATCTTTTATATTTCTAATGAGGAAAGGTGTTGAAGAACATTCTACATCTTTATGGAAAAAATTGAAACAGAGTTTTGAAAGTAGTTGCCATAGAGAAAACATCTCTAACTCAAAAAATGAGTATCTTGATTCCAAAAATGAATAGTATACATTGGTGTCTAGTCAGAGAGTATCCATTCATCAAACCTTCAAAAAACTTATACTCGTAGTAAATCACGAAACGACTTGCTAATTGTTCAATTAGCAAACACTTAACAGTTTAAGTAAACAAAACACGGTTCATTTAAAGGTGGACACTCGTTGTAGTTTCATTCTAATTTATTTGTAGCGGCACAGCTCAAGGTAGAAGCTGGCAACAGTCTAAAGCAATCATTTTTATTAATCCTCCTTTGTTTTTAGTAGGTAGTAGATATTTTCGTTGGCTCACTACTAAATAGAAGCAACGTTGCCGAGCTTTGCATAACAATGATTTGTTTACATCTTTATTTGAATTGAGAATTTGTCTTTTAAGATTCTATATAAGAATGGTCAACAAATATAGAATATGCAACGACAGGGTTATGAGAATAGTAGAAATAATACAGGATGTAGAACCATAATCCAGTTAGGATATTAAATCTAATCATGGAGTAAAGGTAACAAGGAGAGCTGAAGATATTGGAATAAAATAAACAACGTTCAACATGGAGAATGGAATAAATAAATACAGTAGAACCCCGGTTATTTTAGGTAACATGGGAGGGCACCCACTGACTGAATACTCGGATAATCCGAATGTACATATATTTATATTTTAGAAACTCGGTTAATACGGAGTATAGACACGCCTACCTCGGATAATCAGGGTTTTTGGGTCTTAAGACTGGTTCAGTTAATCCAGAGCTCGGATAATTGCGACTCTGATAATCGTGCTTCTACTGTACTTTATATATTATGTTTCATATATTATCTAGACACAAACAATAAGATTCACTTTTTAACCAATTGGACAGAAATGGCAGAAAAACTAGATTGGTTCAAAAAGCTCATATTTGACCATCCCAAACTTAAACTTTAGTTGAAAATTGTGGAAGTCTCCTGGTTCTACTAGAGCTGAAATTTCAACTAAAAATCATAAAGATTCTATTCTCGGTGCTCCTATAGCCAAAAATTGTACACATCTTTGATTCTTGACCATTTATAAGTTAAATTAGAGTTACAGTGGTTCAAAAAGTTGAAAGAAGGCAGATCAATTTTGCAAATGAAGAAGAAATTAATGTCAAATCCTTTTAGAGTCATGTGGAACAGAGAAAAGATGCCTGTCAAGGAACGAGGAAAGATAATGAAAATAGGTCAAGGCCCATGACATATCTACAAAGACAGACTTTTCAACTCATTTTTATAAAATTCATATGTGCAGTTTCCCATATATTTTGCTGAACTTTAGGCTTACAGATTTGTAAATAACTAGATTGTAGACTTGTTTGCACACTTCTTTTCTAGTGTTTACTGGAGCCGTACCACCAATCAGGCTTCGAAATACTAATTTTCCAACGTCCCTGATATTTCTGGATACTCTGTTTCTTGTGCTGAAATTAGGCGTTACAGCAATTCAAAAAGTTGAAAGAAGGCAGATCAATTTTGCAAATGAAGAATAAATGTCAAATCCTTCTAGAGGTGTGTAGAACAGAGAAAAAATGCCTATCAAAGAACGAGGAAAGATAATGGAAACAGGTCAAGGCCCATAACAGATTTACAAAGACAGACTTTTCAACTAATTTTTATAAAATTCAAATGTCCAGTTTCCCATATATTTTGCTGAACTTTAGCCTCACAGATTTGTAAATAACTAGATTGTTTATTTAATAGTTTTCAATGAAAATAAGTATACAAATTCAAATGGAAAATATGCGGCTAGGTTCAAATCAATTAGCCATTATCTAATAATAATAATAATAATAGTGCAAAATAGTTTTTAACAAAAACAAGATAAGCAACAGATTATGGCATAAATTTATACATTTTCAAAGATAAGCCGCTTTACTGATATCTTAATTATGGTTAAATTGTATTCACCTACACTCTACTGGATAAATTTTTAAATGTCGGAAAGAGGTGCCAGGGAAATATTTAGTAAACAAACGTAATTTTGGTTTACCTACGTCAGCAGGAATTCTCCTGCACCTTATTACACTATGCAAATATTTCAATGCGAATTATTTTCTAAATATAACACCGTGAGGTATTATTAACAGTTAAATCAGATCTAGAGAATCCAAAATATGTAATTGGACTTTTATGATGTTAATCTCATAAATTTGTAATAGGGCTATTTGAAAGCTGACCTAGTGCACATGCACATGCATCTGTGCGCCCCTTTGGGGGACAACTAGATAATCTGTTTAATGTTCCATTAATTCCACTATATTAATTAGGATTTTCTTATTCCAGATTGTGAACAAGGTTCATGGGAAAGCGGCCTGTCCTACGAATGCAGATCCCTACTATTCAAAGCTTTGCACAACCTAATCGAACGTTGTTTGCTATCGAGAGACTTCATACGTCTCGGAAAATGGTTCGTGCAACCCTACGACTATCCGGCACCGCGTTACGACCCCACCGATCCGGAAAACCCCAACGGACCCTCGCCCGAAGCTTACACGACACCTCCACCGACAGCCGGACATTTGTCGTTTTCTTTTGCCTTTTTTGTACACGGCGAGACTTCGGTTTGCGCTAGTGTAGATGTACGGCAACATCCGCCTGTACGGAGACTTACCAGGTGGCACATGCAGGAAGCTCAGTCTAATACTGGAGGAATCAAAGGTAAGAATTATCAGTGTCTTAGTTGAATTGCAATAGAAAATCTATTCAGATCTTCTTAGGTTTTTACACTGTTTTGCTTTTGCCCCCAGGTTGTTTAGAAAGTTTATTCCAAGGGGCAAACCACCTAGGAATTCTTTGCCAAAAATGTGGGGAATTTAAAGGAATTTGTGTGAAATTCAAAGGAATTTGTTGGGAATTTGAAGGAACTTATTGGAATTTATGGGAATTCGCGGAATTTATAGCGAATTTTTATGGGGAATTTGGGAGAATTTGTGAAGAATTCATGAAGAATTTAAAGGAAATTGTAGGGTCATGAGGTCACTGAGGTTCATATTCTTATTATAAGAAATAGTTTTATGTTGGACGTTAGATATTCGTTTTTAATAAAGAAATCCTCCCAAAATTACACTTCATGATTTACAGGTCCAAATTTGAAAAATTCAGAATAATAATGAATACAGTTTTTGTAGGCTGATTTCCAAGACTTTTCATGTTGTTATTTTCCCATGGAAAAATTTAAAATTTTGCGAAAATGAGCTTCTCACCTTCCTCTTTACATGCAAAAAGTTTCAAAATTTTCCCTTTACTAGTTTTCCAGGAAAGCTTTGAAATGTGTGAGACTGTTTTTTCAACTAATTCAGTTTGTGTAGGTTGAGTTCCAAGACTTTTCATGTTGCTGTTTTCTACTGGAAAAATTTGAAATTTTGGGAAAATGATCTTCTCACCTTCCTTCTTACATGCAAAAAGTTTAAAAATTTTCTCTTTACTAGTTTTCCAAGAAAACTTTAAAATGTGTGAGACTGTATTTTCAACTAATTCAGTTTTTGTAGGTTGATTTTCAAGATTCCTCATATTGTAATTTTCTACTGGAAAAATTTGAAATTTTGGAAAAATGATGTTCTCACCTTCCTCTTTACATGCAAAAAGTTTCAAAATTTTCCTTTCACTAATTTTCCAGAAAAACTTTGAAATGTGTGAGACTGTATTTTCAACTAATTCAGTTTTTGTATGTTGATTTCCCATATTCCTTATGTTGCTGTTTTCCACTGGGAAAAATTGGAATTTTGGGAAAATAATTCTCTCACCTTCCTCTTTACATGCAACAAGTTTCAAAATTTTCTCTTCAGTAGTTTTCCAGGAAAACTTTGAAATGTGTGAGACTGTATTTTTAACTAATTCAGTTTTTGTAGGTTGATTTCCAAGATTTTTCATATTGCTGTTTTCCACTGGAAAAATTTGAAATTTTGAGAAAATGATCTTCTCACCTTCTTCATTACATGCAAAAAGTTTCAAAATTGTCCCTTCACTAGTTTTCCAGGAAAACTTTGAAATCTGTGAGACTGTATTTTCAATTAATTCAGTTATTATAGGTTGATTTCCAATATTCCTTATGTTGTTATTTTCCACTGGAAAAATTTGAAATTTTGGGAAAATGATCTTCTCACCTTCTTCTTTACATGCAAAAAGTTTCAAAATTGTCCCTTCACTAGTTTTCCAGGAAAACTTTGAACTGTGTGAGACTGTATTTTCAACTAATTCAGTTTTTGTGGATTGAAGTCCAATATTCCTTATGTTGTTATTTTCCACTGGAAAAATTTGAAATTTTGGGAGAATAAGCTTCCCACTTTCCTTTTTAGATGCAGAAAGTTTCAAAATTTTCCCTTCATTAGTTTTCCAGGAAAACTTTGAAATGTGTGAGACTGTATTTTCAACTAATTCAGTTTTTGTAGGTTGATTTCCAATATTCCTCATGTTGCTGTTTTCCACTGGAAAAATTTGAAATTTTGGGAAAATGATCTTCTCACCTTCTTTTTTACATGCAAAAAGTTTCAAAATTGTCCCTTCACTAGTTTTCCAGGAAAACTTTGAAATGTGTGAGACTGTATTTTCAATTAATTCAGTTATTATAGGTTGATTTCCAATATTCCTTATGTTGTTATTTTCCACTGGAAAAATTTGAAATTTTGGGAAAATGATCTTTTCACCTTCCTTTTTACATGCAGAAAGTTTCAAAATTTTCCCTTCACTAGTTTTCCAGGAAAACTTTGAAATATGTGAGACTGTATTTTCAATTAATTCAGTTATTGTAGGTTGATTTTCAATATTTCTTATGTTGTTATTTTCTACTAGAAAAATTTGAAATTTTGGGAAAATGAGCTTCTCACTTTCCTTTTTACATGCAAAAAGTTTCAAAATTTTCCCTTCAGTAGTTTTCCAGGAAAACTTTGAAATGTGTGAGGCTGTATTTTCAACTAATTCAGTTTTTGTAGGTTGATTTCCAAGATTTTTCATGTTGCTGTTTTCCACTGGAAAATTTTGAAATTTTGAGAAAATGATCTTGTCACCTTCCTCTTTACATGCAAAAAGTTTCAAAAATTTTCCCTTCACTAGTTTTCCAGGAAAACTTTGGAATATGTGAGACTGTATTTTCAATTAATTCAGTTATTGTAGGTTGATTTCCAATATTTCTTATGTTTTTATTTTCCACTGGAAAAAGTTGAAATTTTGGGAAAATCAGCATCTCACTTTCCTTTTTACATGCAAAAAGTTTCAAAATTTCCCCTTCGGTAGTTTTGAAGGAAAACTTTGTAATGTGTGAGACTGTATTTTCAACTAATTCAGTTTTTGTAGGTTGATTTCCAAGATTTTTCATGTTGCTGTTTTCCACTGGAAAAATATGAAATTTTGAGAAAATGATCTTCTCACCTTCTTCTTCACATGCAAAAAGTTTCAAAATTTTCCCTTCAGTAGTTTTCCAAGAAAACTTTGAAATGTGTGAGACTGTATTTTTAACTAACTCAGTTATTGTAGGTTGATTTCCAATATTTCTTGTTGTTATTTTCTACTGGAAAAATTTGAGATTTTGGAAAAATGAGCTTCTCACTTTCCTTTTTACATGCAAAAAGTTTCAAAATTTTCCCTTCAGTAGTTTTCCAGGAAAACTTTGAAATGTGTGAGACTGTATTTTCAATTAATTCAGTTATCGTAGGTTGATTTCCAATATTTCTTATGTCGTTATTTTCCACTGGAAAAATTTGAAATTTTGGGAAAATAAGCTTCTCACCTTCTTCTTCACATGCAAAAAGTTTCAAAATTTTCCCTTCAGTAGTTTTCCAAGAAAACTTTGAAATGTGTGAGACTGTATTTTCAATTAATTCAGTTATTGTAAGTTGATTTCCAAGATTCTTCATGAAATTCGCAGGGAATTTGAAGGAATTTGTGGTGTATTTGGAGGAATTTGTGATGGGGTATCTGGAGGAATTTGCAGTAAATTTGAGGAATTATGTGTAAAAAATTCCCCTTTGAGGAATTATTTGCATCAATTCTGGGATGGTGGTTTATCCCTTAGTTTGTTCAGATATTCTTAGATTACTTCCACAAGAAAGATCTGGGATAGATTTATGTTGAGCAGATTTTTAGAAAGTACTAAAGAAGCAAAAAAAAAAAACTGAAGAAACTTTTGAAAGATTCCAAAAATTTGACAGTTCACCACCATATAATGAAAATGTTGTTTTTATAAAACAATCAATGTCAAAATGCGACTATCCAAATTTCCGTAAATATGTCTACTAATTTCGTAGTTTGGCTTGGAAGAAGACCAGCAACAGCATCGAAAAAAACCCAGGCTTCTAAATCAAATCTCGGAAGCAGAAATGAGTCGAGCATCAGCCAACAGAAAATGGAGATTCTTGAGACCTACGATGACACATTAGATTTAACTGGCAAAGTGAAATGTTCATCTTCATGTAATTCTTCAATCAATTACAATAAGTCCATGCATTGCTTGACACAAGTTTGTGTGGAAATTGCAAAGTCTAATGAGGATTTACCTAATAATTCTATATTGAAGGAAGTACAAGCTGCCATAGACTGCCAATGGAGGGACACCCAAAAGAAACTTGAGAAATATAAAAATCAATTAGTTAGTGTGGATATTTCTGAGAATTTGCCACTTATATTAAGTGGTGAAGTTAACATAATGCCTGAACTACAACATTTCCAAAGAAAGGAGATTCATATACAAAAAGTTAACAAATCCGTCAATGTTTCAGTTCCAAATTGCAAGCCTTCCTATACAATTTATGAAGTGCCTTCTAAGAAAGTCGCAAGAAAAATTATAAAACCCAAATCTGACGTAAAAGTTCAAGTTGATATTGATTCTATAAAAAAATTGTCCAATAAGACAACAGAAACTCATCTAGAAACCAATAGCCAATACAGCCAATACTTTCAAGCGCCAACACTTAAAGATAGTTGCATTAATACAGATAATAATGAGCAGTCATTGGAAAAGTATGAATGCATAACCAAAACTGATATATTTTGCTTGGAATGGATTGAAAATAACTTGTTTAGAGTACCAATAAACCCTTACACTCTTGTTATCAATGACAAATTGAAGGAATCAAGTGAAGTTACTTGTTTGGGAACTAAGTATCTCGATGATGATATAATGTTGGATATTGAAGGCATTCTCGCTAAATTAGTCTAAAAATATTTTTGTTTTGTGTATATAGAAAATTTCCTGTAATAAAACTATATGTGATTTAGAAAAATTGGGCAATTTTTTCTTATTATTTTCAGTTATCCTGGCTCCATTTGGCCTAGCCGGTACCCTGACCGGTCAAAGTTTCCGATCTCCAGATTCAACAGCCAAATTTCTAGACGACTGGAGTCATTTTTACCCTTTGGACAAGAGCTCATCACTCACTGACAGTAGCGTTGTTGAGGTTATTGTAGGAGGAGCCAAAATGAGGTAATATTATAGTAATTTTCTAATAGTTTCCCAAATTTCATTATTATGCTTCTTAGGTATCCGTCATGTTACGTTATGGTAACAGACTTAGATGACAATGCCAACCAGCCAATAAGCAATATGAATGGCAGTATTGCACCAACGACCAATGAAAGGTAATAGTTATTTATGCTAAACAGCCAAAAAAAAACTAACTAATAAATTCTTAGACTTACCAAATCAAATTCCACTGCGAGCGGGCCAAATTCACCACTGACAGTTCCCACTCCAGCACCTTCGCCTATACAAATTAACAGTCGAGTGCCCCAGCCTGGACCTCATACCGTTTCAGTGGAACACATCAACAGCATGTCCAGAGAACAAAGTGCGGCTCAAATTCTTCCGGAACGGACGTGGCAACATTGTCTTTGCGGTGGCGGTTTGAACGGTGAAAAACCGAGCAAAGAGGATGGAAATTGGGATTTTGTCGAGCCAACGAGAAAAGCAATTTGTACCTGTGTAAAGTAAGTACTGGATGATTTTTTTTTGGACATTGTAATTGTTTTAACTTTAGGCCTAGGAAATACAGTTCGAAGTGGACTGTTGCAACGTCGCCGAGGACACAAAAACTTTCAAAAAATCGTGTTCCTTTTCACAGGAGGTCGCCGACACCCAAATTGGAAGCGAAAAGGCCTCAAACGGGTGCTTCTTCCAATTCGCAGTCACAAGACTCAAGGTTGGTCGAGAAGCCTCTCTTGTTTTTTGCTCTTGACAAATAAGGAGCAATTAATTTCTAAGTAACAAAATTAAAGTTGTCTGAACTTAACTGCTTCAAATTGACGTTATTTGGGCACCGATTTGGTTGAGGTTGTTTTTCATCAGGAACACATTTTTGGTGTGATTTGTATTGTCTCGTGCTTCCTTTACGGCTTTGGGTTCAATATTAATCAATCATTTCATCCACAAAGGTTATTTCAACTAATTATATTTCTTTCAGCACATTTTAACCAAAAACTATTTACATTTCAGGTTGAAGGTTTATTATTTTATTATTACACACAACTAATAATGGTTGAGTTCCACTACACATCTAATAAAACCTATATTATAACAACAGCTCATATAGCAATTTTTCGTCTTCCAGAACTTGCATGGGCGGTTCGTATACGCCACAAGGTGGCCCACCATCCTACCCGAGAACCCAGGAAAGCATGATTGTCAACTCTGTAGGCAGTCCCGCTTCAGTGGCGCCCTCACCGTTACAAGGACCCCATTCTCAACCAGCTTCGGTACCACCAGCCGACGCTACAATGCCAACTTTGTCACCGAACCCGCCAATTTCGGACCAATCGCCTTTGGTGGGCGGAGATAAGACGCATACGCCGCCTGACAGTGTTCGGCTGCCACCCAAAAGTGTGGAAAGTCCTTCGAATAGTCCTGCGGGTGGTAAATGCGAGGAAAAAGTCGGATTAGGGAGGACCAGCGAGGATTCGGAGAAAAGTAATAGTGGGCTTGTGCCTTTGAAAAGGCCATTGTTACAAAGTAAAGGTAAAAATAATCTAGTTTGTGGTTAATGTTAAAGGATTTCATGCCCATATTTTTGAGTACCAATGTACGTTAAGGATGATATGGTGTTCCGTAAATATCATCTCCAAAATCATTGGAACATTATTTAAGATGGATTTTTTTCAATGGATATCTATTATTCATATTTATCTATAGTCTAAGTCAATCAAACACGATCATATGGGTCAATGAATCATAAATTTTTAAATTATTAAGATAGTGTTAGTTTTTGAATAATTGGGATTAAAAATAAAGAATTAATTCGACCTTTTCCCAAATATTCAAACACTACAATTATCTGGCAGAAAAGTTTTTCCGGGCTATAATGCTGTGGTCGAGTAATATTTCTATCTAAGGTTTCATCTACTGCTGCGGTAGACATCTTCAGATGCGATGTGGTAGAGGACGAAGTGTTCTCTCCGTGTTCCTCCGATGACTGGATTCGACGTTGTTGGTCCTGCGTTATTTATATTGTCACGAAGCCTCTCTTGCTCCGCTCTCGACTATTCACCCTGAAAATCAGAACGGGAAGGGAAAGGGAACACCAAGTATAGGCCCAAGCTTGATCTTTGTGGTCAGCAGCTGCTAAGAAAACCAAACCAACACCGACAATAGAAGCTAGGGAGCATGTACTATAGCGCAGAGTCTGGGTCGTCAGTTGAAATCTGCTCGAACAGAGATACGATGCGCAATCCCTATTCGGCCAGATAGCTTCCGACTTTTGAGACGTGTCTAAACACCTACTGATACAGAAAAGTGCTGAGACACGACTGATTTGCCATAGTGTGGCAGTGGCTTTTATATCCAATATTTGCTGACTATAATTAGGTTAATTAGTCTGGTTGTGTTTTCTTGCTTAGTTGCAGTTATTTGTTTTAACCCGTGGTTCAGTGTATTGAATTTGCTTATAGCCCGTGGTCCCTTGTAGGGTTGACAATATTGAAGATTGTGGGCTTGGCTTGCATTAGGCAGGCGCGGATCCAGACCCAAATTAAGGGAAGGCCATACAAAATATTGGAAGGTACAGGAATTCTGGTTATAATTTGACACTCCACCTTTATAGGTATGTACATGATAGGTGTAAACACAAAAGTGGAGCAGTTTCAGCTAAATTATTGTCAGAAATTTGAAATTTTGCGTACTCTCAACTTTTTTCAAATAGAATGCCCTATATTTGATTCTATATTCTTGAAGAACACAATTTTCCGATTCCAAAAATATATAGTTTCTCTATATTTAGTTGAGTTGCTTCCACCATATTTGGCTTCAAAAATTTTAAAAATACTATCAGAAAAACCAAGTGCCTCAAATTTTACCTGAAGCATTAATCAGAATGGTTCACAAAATCGTCATTAGGATAGTATTTTTCCAATTTTTGGAGCCAAATACGTTGAAGGCGGATCAAACAAATATTGTCAAACTATTCAGGGTGGGACACGAAAAACTTCCCACCCAGAGTTTCTCAGGTGTTAGGTGTTTAATCAAAAATCGCTCAGACACGTCAATTTTTGTTTTTTGGGGGACACATTTTATTGGTATTTTCACCCCCTACCTGTCAACCCCTAAGTGGGGGTGACAGGTACCCCCAAAATTTTATTTAGAAAGAGGGGTCGAGTGATATGTCATTTGGTAGCTATTTTCATATAAGATTATATCCCTGAAGTTTTAAGTTGCTAGTGTTCACCCTGTCGAAATGGCGGAATGTCAAAGTTAGGATAAATGCTTTTTTTCGATAATCTAAACTGTATAGTTTTTACCTGTCACACCTATGCTTAGGTAACAGGTAAAAACCACACAGCATTTTTCCATTGATTTTTCCTAACTTTGACAAGCCCCCATTTCGACAGGGTGAATAGTAGCAACTTTTTTCGGGGATATAATCTTAATGAAAATAGCTATCAAATGACGGATCACTCGACTTCCTTTTTATTTGAAATTTTGGGGTACCGGTCACCCCCACTTAGGCGTTGACAGGTAGAGGGTGAAAATACCAACAAAATGTGTCCCCCAAAAAACAAAAATTGACGTGTTCGAGCGATTTTTAATTAATCACCTAACACCTGAGAAAACCTGGGTGGAAAGTTTTTCGTGCCCCACCCTGTATATTAGAAGCAAATATAGGGCATTTCATTTAAAAAAGTTGAAAGTACCGAAAATTTCAAATTTCTTACAATAAACTTTTGTTTTTGACGATGGATTCTGAAAATTTAGTTAAAACTGCACAACTTTTGTGTTCACACCTATTATCTACCTGTAAAGGTAAAGGCTGCAGGTGAGGTATCAAATTATAACCAGACACCCTGTACAGGGCGTTTCAGATTCGAGCCACATCATTGGGATCTCGGAAACGGTAAGATATACAAGGCTGGTTAAATGGGGGCAAAGTTGCGAAATTTGATGCTTAACAAAATGCCGCTTTGATATTTAGGATATTCCGAATACTTCCGGAGATATCCGGAAAAAACCGAAATTTTGCAAAATTGTTTTTATTTTTTCCTGACGTTATTTGGAGTGATACTCCAAAATAAATGTCACTTCATCATTGCTACCTTTTCTCCCCTACAAGATGCTACCATCAAATTTGAAATCTGACGTTTCGTCTTTGGGCCACCATCATCAACTTCATTTTTTTAAATACGGACCCTTATTTTTTATTTTAGATTTCACAAACTTCTGATGTCCCAAAACTAATGACGTATTGCACTTATTCAAAAAACTTATATTATTGTTACTTTTCATAAGAACCAAATGTGTTAGAGAGAGACAGAGAAGAGAATTTTGGTAGGAAATTACTAAAAATTTGAAAAAATATTTTTTCGAATAAATGCGATACGTCATAGGTTTTGGAACATCGGAAGCACTAAAAATCTGAAATAAAAAATCCAGGGTCGTATTTAAAAAAATAGAGTTGATGATGGTGGCCCAAAGACGAAACGTCAGATTATAAATTTGATGGTAGCATCTTGTAGGGAAGAAAAAATGGCAACAATGATGTGATATTTTTTTTGGAATATCACTTCAAATAAAGTCAGGAAAAAATGAAAACAATTTTGCAAAATTTCGGTTTTTTCCGGATATCTCCGGAAGTATTCGGAATATCCTAAATATCAAAGCGGCATTTTGTTAAGCATCAAATTATGCAACTTTGCCCCTATTTAACCAACCCTGTATATCTTACTGTTTCCGAGATCCCAATGATGTGGCTCGAATTTGAAACACCCTGTACATACAAATAGAATAGGCTAGAGGTCCGTGATAAAATGACGCCATGAAATAAAATTCTATTATATTCGGGTCCTGGTAAAACCGGAAAAATTGGTCGATTTAATGTTGCTTTTTAAAATTATTTTTTCTTATCTAGGGGGGGGGGGGCCATGGCATTAGGCTTTTTTCCTTGTTTCGTTCTCGGAAAGGAAGAGTCTTTTTTTTTCAGAACACTGGCAACCAGCTTTTGTTAAGGTTCATGCCCTCTTTTTCTCTGTTGAAGTTGTGGTGGTATTTCTGTATCTCTATGGCTTCTCTGTGGAACAAGAGTAGATAGAAATGTTCTGGGTAACAATCTAAACGTAAATCTAAACTAAAACCTATAGCTAAATACTTTTATAATGAAAAGGAATTCATTGCTCAAAATATAATAAAATATAGAAAAAAAAATTAGCCTTTCTGTTTAGATTTATTTAGTTTTTTAGTCGTCTTGTTTGTCATGTAGTCTTGATTCGAGAATTGTAGGTACTTTAACAATTACAGTCGTGAAAAGTACACGTTTTCGGTTTTACGGGTCTTCTTAGGCATAAACCAATAGGGTTTTCCTGTATTGAGACAGGATGTGGTGCAAAGTTGGAACTTGGTTTATTAGGTTTGATAGGGGTCAATTTCAAGTTTTTTGGGGCGTAAGGTAAATCATTTTCATCTGAAGAATGATCAGTTCTTTGTAGAACAAGACTTCGAGCATCAGGGTTTTGTGAATGACATTCAATGTTGATAAAGATTATTCAAAGGAACTAAGAAGTACTTCGGTACTTTGAGGGTTTGTTTGGGTGTGATTTACTTGATCACCAGGGCTACCTTCAGGGTTACTTTCTTCCTCAGATAAATCTTTATCTAGAACATCTGGATAGTCAATGGAATGGGCAGTGTGAATGAAAATTCAGTAAAAGCTTTTTCCTATGTTTTCGAAGCAAAAGCTAGGTTTTCAGTGAATAAGAATAAGTATTAGCTTTCACTAACAAGGATTGAATTATTATTATTTAGTCATTTATTTAGCACAATATACTAATTCTATGTTACAATATACCGGTTCCGTCTTATTCTAAAATCTAAAACAAAATATCAAAATCACATTACTTATTAAAACTAACAATCATAGACTATAGACTACAAATCCAGTCATCCTTACAATAAAGTTAACAATTTAAAAAACAAATATCAATCCAAATCAGAACAAT